>CAJGYO010000007.1:31299196-31899196 GCA_904845875.1 Miscanthus lutarioriparius
AACCCCAAAGTCCCAATCAACATTTTCACAACAGTTGTCATCAAGGTACAGAGGATTTTTTCGGATCAACAACTTTAGAGAATATCAATGCAACAGCACTAGCCATCTTCCGTATTAAATCAATTGGGCTCTCTAACCTGCCTAGGTGACAAAAAATTCAGCAAGAAGATGTCATGGTTATTCATATCAAATTCTGCTAAGCTTAATGTACAGGGGTGAACTCACAGCTTACTCCTTGAAGAATAGAATTCAATACATCTTTAGTTGTCTCTAATTCTTTTTTTTGTTAGCTTTTCTAAACATAATCCAATTGCTGCAGTAATATCTACATTTATTAAGGAGAATGATGCCAAATAATACTTGTATAAAAATGAAGCAATGTAATTTTCAAATTGGCTCAAAGGATACAAACTTTTGCTCCACTGAATATGATTGAATAAACTCTTTCCTGGACCAAATACTAACCAAACTTTGCAATATACCAAAAAAGTTAGGTGTCCTTTGCATCAGAATTTCTGTGGTTGAATTTGGTGGACATTCAAAGACAGTGTAGTGAAGAATCCATCTCAGGCAGCATAAAATGTTTTCCAGAGTAAAACTTGTCAACAAACATCAGCCCTAAAGTAAGATGAGATGAAGCTACATAATGAGGGAAACTGAAAAAAAAAACACATAGAAGTACTTCACAAATTTAGTAGATGCTAAAGTTTCCTACTCCATTTGTACATTGAATAGCCATGCATGGGTAGGATGTATAACGAAAGTAATGCATGAAACATAGCCCTTCATAGTGATATGGATTTGGATGGAATTATTCACATTAAAAAACCAAACATAAAGAAAAGATAATTATGTATCAATGAAATAGGTGCTTATATGAGAGGCCAAAATACATACACGTTGACTTGAAAATGTTGATGGCAATATGGCATACTAAAAAAACAATATTCATCACAAAGTACACCTCAGAGAACACATCCAAATAATTTATACTACACAGTGATCGGAAAGATGAATAATTGTAGTGAGAATGTGCAAAGAAATAACCTCAGAGAATGCGCCCACAGTGTATTCTAAGTGCATAACAAAAGTTATGTATCTAGAAAACCCAAAATGTCTTATAATTTGGAATGGAGGGAGTAGCATACTGCATGCCACATATGTAGATGAACTAAAAAATTAATCACTAAGCTACCGGAAGATTGACTTCCAGTGTTGCTTAGAATTCAAATCGACCGGTCCTAACTCACCTCATGACAGTTAAACGCTTGAAGCTCTGATTAAAGAGGGTCCACAAAATCCAATAAGCCTCTTCATCACTTATATGATGTGATGCAAGTTGACGCAACAACTCTTCTGTCAACCTTTCAATAGAATGCTGATCTCTCATTGCTTCAACCATATTGAACCAAAACTGAGACTGGCAAACATGCTGGATCATCTCAGGACTTGTGGCCCTATGATCTGGTGGCACACATCTATGTAGGTGATTGCGAATCTTAGGAATCAATTCAGCAACTAAAATACCTGAAACCAACAAGATGTTATCAGACATACAAGCAAATGATCTGCTTCCTTGCTGTGTGACAGTGGTAGCAAACAAATACCACAAAGCTTAAACTGTACAAACTTTATGCCAAAGAACCAAACATGTTTTAAGTTCATAGAACAATCAAAATATAAAACTGCACTTTGAGAGATCAATACTCACCAGTAGACCCACGACGACAAACACGAGATAGCACTTCACCCACAAAGTGGAACATAGAACTCAAGACACAACGTTCATTAGCCTCTTTGTCAGCAGCCAACTCAATAGTTGCTGCTTCTGCACCAGCAAGAAGTTGGCTGACAACATGCTTGAAGAATGAGCTTGTTTGTGTTAAGCATTTACAATTACAAGTACAAATCAGAAGAACATTATTTGAGTTTGAAAAACGACAAACTCAGAAATAAATGGCAAAAAAGTTTTGACCCAATTTTTTTTTATTATGATCTGTGGGCGCACTGCAACATAACATACCGCAAGGAAGGAACAAGATACTCAGGTTAATTGTCTAGTAAAGTATAAGATACTCCATAGTGGAAAAGGATACGCTGATGTAAGTGCAGCTGAAGCTCCCAATCTTGCTTTATCTGGAACAGACGCAAGTAATTGTGCAACCCTTGATACGAATATTGTTTTATCTGGGTTGTGAATGTCTTCACCATGCTTATTAGAACAAGTAAAGTCCACAACAATTTGGAAAACCCCCTTATTATCAAGTAAGCATAGAATCAGTAGCCTGAAATAAGTAAAACTCTTAAGTAACAAACTTAAAAAAGATATCATGTGAGAGCAAAAGGAAATACCACATGGAATTCAAACTTCCAAGAAACAACAACAACTAGCTAAAGATAAGATGAAAATATGCCCCAATTGCTTTTGCGATAACTAGAATGAACAACAGTATACATACATAAACATCCACAGCGTAAATGTTGCAAAGGCAAGGGACCTAGTGAAGTCCACAAAGCTAAACTGCAAGGGACCTATTTATGAATATAACCTTTCAACGTTCGAGCAAAAAGTCCGATGATCCTCCTTAGACACTTCTTTATAAGATAGCGCTGGAACAAGAGCTTGAATCACTTCAGTTGGAGGCCCTTTGACAAAAAATGAATCATAAATCTCTTTCCTTGCAGAGTCATTAATCTTCGGCAACCACTTCAAGGAAACATCTGACAACCAAAGTGGCAGAATGGATTGGAGAGTGCTAAAAATGTTTAAGAGTAACAAATTGACAACGTGCTTAGTAACTAATTAAAATCTTCTGAACATTCTAGATGTCCATGGGGGCATGAGAACCAAATTGATGTAAAGACAACAAGGGACACAAACAACTGGCGTTCAAATAAAAGTTGGATTCGCCTCTCGTTCAACACTGCCACATTTGAAATTCTTTTCATTTTTAAGTAGAAGTGATGGGAAGAGTATATGATTGAACAAGCAATTAAGGACGATTGGCAGACAGAGTGCTCCACAAGATTGCCAGCAAGCAAGCCTTTCTTGCTTTCACCCAAGACACAGTGGATATAAATGAGTTTGGACATGAAATTCAATACTTCATTCTTCAACAAATTTTATCTGTAATGTATTTTTTTTTTTAAAAGGACTCTAGAAGATCCCTTCTGATTGATGGCACAAGTCAATTTTGTATCAAGTGCAAACAACTAATTCATGCCATAAGATTGTAGCTGACAGTGGACATAAATGAATCATGGCAGTATGAGACTGCAGTTGGCAGAGGCAGATACTATTCATTGTTTGTGAATACTTAGGTGTAAAGACAGAGTAGTACACTTACTGCCAAGCAATATCTTAGACATAGTAGGAAATGCTGGACCATGATAAAAGGCACACCTCCAAGATTCCCTTTCATCATTGCTGAGGGTTACAGCTTCAACAATCTGAGAAAACAGGAAGTGGTGAAACCTCCAAATACCATGGTTCTAAACTCAAATTTTCCATATCACACAGAAAGAGGTATGTGCCTTTGAAAACACTAATTTATCTCCCAAATTTACACTCAGTACACTGTCATTAATGTTTCATACTTTCATCACTAGACAAAGGTTCAAACAAGTCCGTACTTGGGTACTGCTAACTTCTCACCTAAGTGTAAAAGTGGTCTCAGTAACACGCTGTGTTAGACATGATGGAATCATTCATGTAATATGTCACACAAATGATTATCAACCACAAGATCTTGTGGCACATTAATCTATTTCAGTGCTTAGCTAGATGGCGATTTTTTACAGAATATAATTTGTACAACCTCAGTTGTATATCTATCTAAATATAAAACCAATGCACCTATGCAAGTGAAAACAGACTTTCTGGTTTCGACAGAGACATCCCATCAATCAATCTTTCTAGGAGACCATATTTGTCACATAAATATAGCAAGATTTCGTAAAATAATAAAAATAAAAAAACAAAAAAACAAAATTCCGCTCAAATAAATTAACTAGTGCCTTCAAACTTTCACACAGTCTCACCTGCCTCCTGAAGGGTTCCTCGACGGTACCTGCAGGCGAGAGAGTGCACACATACGACACGAATTAGAGACCACAAGTGGTAAGAAGTAGATATTATTTAAGCATAGGTGCAGAGCCGTGGGAGGTTAGGGCTCGGGACCTCACCGGCGACGGCCTCAGAGTCGACGGGGAAGAGGAGGGATGCGACGGCGTGAATCGCGCGGACCACCTCGCCGGCGCACGCAGCGGAGGCAACTGCGTCGGCGGCCTCCGCTACCCTGTCCAGGGCCAGTGCTTCGAGGCGCTTCTTTCCATCGCCGGCGCCCCGAGAAGGCGATGAGCTGCTTCGCGTGCTCGCCATGGGAGGGGCAGTGACGAGTTTACACTGTACACGAGTCTTTGAGAAGTTCAGTTTAGGGCAGGCTCGTTTTTTGACTTTTGAGCGAGAGAAATTTCAGTTTGATCGCGGAAAATCATAGGGTCTTTGTTTTGGGACCTATTTTTTTAGACACGAGCGGAGCGCCGGCGGGGGTGGGGCGGGCGGGCGGGGGCGGCGGTCGCCGCTCGTCGGTCGAGCGCGCAGACGCGCTCCGCTGGAAGCGTGGGGTCCGGGGTCGCGCCGTCTCGGGTCGGGGTGGCTCCGTTGCTGCCTGGGCTAGAGATGACGAGCGAACACTGGGCACCTTGGGCCAGATTCTCATGGGCGACTACTAAAAAACTTTTGGGTGAGATTCCAGGATAGTCCCGAACCTACCGATAACTGGGCCCGCCACTTGATAAGCGATGGCTGAAATGGGACAGGACAAGGATCAGCGAACAAAAGACTGCAGACGAGACTAATCAGTAAACTTTTTTTTGAGGCGTCGGCAGGGGAGCCCTCTACCTAAATTTTTTGTATTTCTATATATAAAGGATAAGCACAAGTTACAGAGTTATAAAGCTCAAAGGAAAAGAGAGGGAAACATTATA
This sequence comes from Miscanthus lutarioriparius, assembly GCA_904845875.1. Lineage (NCBI taxonomy): Eukaryota > Viridiplantae > Streptophyta > Magnoliopsida > Poales > Poaceae > Miscanthus > Miscanthus lutarioriparius. The sequence goes on from CAJGYO010000007.1 coordinate 31,304,186, forward strand.
GGAAATTCTCTCGCTACAAATCTAGAGCTAGTCTCCTGTCTTGCTTGGCTCTGATTCATACCAGACCAAGCTCTTCTCTGAAGATCTCTTTCCATTTCTCTAAGCTGAAAGGGTCATTGTCAAAGATAACACCATTTCTGACTTTTCAAATGGCCCAACAGGCTGTAATCATCAATTCTCTAAAGCTACTGTCAACAAAGGAAGTCCTTGCTTCTATCACCATGTCTAGTGGAGGAAGGCTGCAATCCCAGAAGATGCATATGGTGTCCCAACACAGTTGACTGAAAAGGACACTCAAAGAAGAGATGAAAGCATGTTCCTTCACACCCAGTGTTACAGAGAACACATGTAGTAATCACTTAAACTGGACTGGAAACAAAATAACACAATTTTTTTTGGTTTGGTGATAAATTTCACGCTGAATATATAACAATTGTGTTAAAGATGTTGCTGTTTCGTTGAAACACCTATTTTTTTCAATTACAAATTGTGTGGAAAAGCACAAATGATGCCATGAAGATTTATGCCCTATGAAACTACGCAGATTCATGATAACGCGTATTTATATTTATTTATGTTGTTAGAAGAAAGATTTGTGATTGTACAACCAATCACCTCCAATCGAAAAATATTCATGAGGGAGGTGCGAAAAAGGTGTTGCCAACTATATACATTTCTATAAATACGTCAAAGGTCGACCCATAAGGCCTCACCGCCTCAGACCTCGGCTGCAGGAACGAATTTACGATGATGGGACTCAACAGGTGACCAGGGCCACATCTACAACTACCACTTCTTCAGTATAACAAAGAATGAGAATGTTATTTTTCTGCACATTACATCTTTGTGTGCGAAAATTCAACATATACTGCTCAAGTACAAATCTGAGCAGGAGGGAGAAAATGAAAAGAATGACATTTCTAACATCTACTATATATTGTATGAAAGAAAGAAGAAACTGTTAATACGTGCTATTGTACAATTATGCTATGAGGTGGGTCTCGGTACTGAGAAGCAGTGTCACAAGATGCTGCCCAGCAACCATAGGTGCACAACGAGCCAGTACAACATAAGCCCTAGCCTTGCTCGTGGCCGGTTCATCAGAATTTGGCTCCCCGAGACCCTACACACAAAGACACAGGCTGATTAAACCATAACGGACCAACTGAAGTGAGATGCAGTATTCTCCTCGTGCACAATCATCAGAGCCCAACCATCAATTGATCAAGAGAATGGATAAAGCACAGTATTCTTTTTATTTCATTTCAAGCAATAAATTTGACTTGTCATGTTCTATGAATTTAACTCTTCTTTCCAATGAGCCCAGTCATAAATGCAGAAATATAAAGCATCTAGTGCAAACAAATAGCCAGATGAAATTATGCAAACTATTTTAATCCAGGTATCAAAATTAGACCAAAATATTTGTGAAGATAGTACTGAAACTTCATGATCAGATACAATGTCTTAGGAGAACAAACAAAACAAGAGAACTAGAGAACCTAATTACTGGTTGGGCTTGATAAGCACTCCTAAGTCCTATCAGTATTGGAAATGACTAGTATTTGTGAAGGTTGTTTTGTTTTTCCTGAGACTGTTGACCAGAAGTTTTATATGCATCTAACTACTGATTTCGGCTTGATATGCGCTCCTATCACTGTTGGAAACAGAAGGCAGTATCAAAACTGACATGTGGTAACTCCTCGGTGTAACAAGAAATTTACTAAGTGTAACACTAAAGTAAAGGTATAGCAGCTAGAATTATCAGGGTGCAGGTAATCCTTTTGTAGCCTATGTTCTATATACATTTCACAGAATCATTTAGCATCGGAGAAATAGAGACATTCCTTTTATCTTTGAAAAAAAGGGCAGATATCCATTTTACGAAATTAATTGAAACCTGTAGAGCTAAGAAGCGCAAGTTACTGAACCACTAGAGCCTAAGGGAATGAGAGAATGTCGAGCATGGAGCATGGTCCACCTAACTCTTTAAGTTTCCAACACACGTGTACAGCATTATTATTCAATTACTGTGCAATCAGCTTACCAGAAGGCATCGACCCTATCAGCGATGTGCTTTCCCTGAGCTGGAATGAAGCCAGATGTATGGAGTGATTTTATACGCCCTTCAAAGATGAGAAATACAGTGCTGTTAGACACACTAGAAAATTAGCGGAACTACCCCCCCTCCTCCTTGTTCCGCACAAAAACAAAAGCACAAAAGAAGAAGGCTGCGATACCCTTGACACACTAGAAAATTAGCGGAACTACCCCCCCTCCTCCTTGTTCCGCACAAAAACAAAAGCACAAAAGAAGAAGGCTGTGATACCCTTGTCATCTGAATCCTGCGCAGCAATTAATCGTTCTGACTCTGAACCAATGTTGAGAACAAGATGATCCGACGACCCCTTCCGCATTGTTCTAGCATGTGCAGCTGTAGAGACAGATGAAACTGATGCCTTGCCCACTGGTCCCTGCAGAGTAGTTGAAACCACCAAATTATAAACATGCTTAATTACATCTGTGCAGAGCTGAGCTAGGATGCAAAGAATAGCTCCTGAGCAACACATTGACAAACTACTAACATCAGAAACACCATAACAAAGACAATGTTAATCATATATGACCAGTGAATATCACAACGAAAAGAACAATACATTACTTCAAAACATTATGAATGCCAGTAGCATATGCCAGAAGATTAAAAAGGAGAACTAATGACAAAAGTACAAGCAGAAACAAGACTTACACTGATCTTCAATCTCAGATATATCTGAACCAATTGTTGAGGAAGATGCTTCAAATGATCTGTCTTTACTAGCTTCTGGCTGAGCAAGTCGCGCATGGTACAAATCCTCAAGCATCTTAACTTTTGTTGATAGCTCATCAACTGCCTTTTCCCTTGACTGCAACTTTGCTCCCAGCTCCTGTGTCATGGATTTAGCATTCCCAGCTTCAGTACTTGAAGCAATTATTAGTTTTTCCAGCTTCGATAAGAGAGCTTGTGTGGTAGCAGGTTTGTTATCTTCTAGTACATCTTTTCCTCCAAGATATCCTAACCGCTGAATCATTCGCTCCATACTAACGGTTACCTCAAGAAGTTCACTTCCTTTGGATTCCAGCTCCCCATTAATTAGATCACTATTTCTGGAGACCTCTTAGCTGTTCAATTTCACGAGTATAGGATTCAATATTTAACTGTAAATCTTCATTTTCATATCTTAAGGTCTCAACCTCACGTTGAAGTGCACTGAATTCATCAATGACAACAAAAAGTTTGTCAAGCGGACTAGAGAATGTAGCCTCTTCCTCTGCACATTTGACTCGCCTGACAGCATATTTAACTTACTTATCTTCTCAACAAGGGCTTCCATTTGATCTTTTGAAATTGCATTGTCAGTTATACCTGAAATTTTCAAGAAAAGAGTTCGGCAAGATGAAACAGGTAAATATAAGTGTGAAACAAAAGAACATAATGAATATAAGAACCTCCAATTACTAGTGGTGTGGCACGATTTTACCTCTGTCTGCTGAAATTTGAGTGTGCTCAACTGATAGCAACTCTAACTCCCTTGCCTTCAATGCACCCTCCTTTCCTTATATTCTTGCATATTTAGCTCCATTCTGTTGCATTCATCCTGTAATATTTTGAGTTCTTTCTCCAGCATGCATACCCTTTCAACAGACAACTGATGCTCATGTGAAGCAGTTTCAGCAGCTGATTCAGCTTGTTTCAGCCTCATTTTGAAGTCATCCAATGAAGTTATCACAAGCCCCTTAATGGCAAATAATTTTTCAGACTTGGACTTAAGTGTGTCAATCGTAGCAAGCAAAGTATCAGCCACCTTATTATAATCACTGGTATCCTCATTATTCAGATCAGACACAGTTACTTCTAGTTCAGACCCTATGCTTGAGCTGCCTGTAGCCAAGTCTATTGCATATCCAAGATCAACCATATCATCAAAAACAATTTCAATTTGTTGGATGCAATAAATACATTTTGATGACATTGCTCTCAGCTCTTTTTGTAGAGAAAGCACTTCAGATTCTTGAGCTCTGTTATGAGCATCCTTGTTCCCCAATTCAATCTTTAACATGGCATGCTCTTCTAGAGTATGAGCAAAGGTGTTGCTCACTAGTTGCAGAGAATGAAGCACCACAACAATATTGCTATTCATGTAGGTTGACAAATCTTTTAAAAAACTAGAAAAGTATTCAGCTTGGTTGCTCAACTGTTCAACAATAGTAGAGAAGGATGAAGTGTCATCAATACTCCCTTTTCTAGTTTGGTTGTTGACCAATCTTTCTCTAACAAAGTTATCATAGTCCGGAAGAGATAAAAGTGTTGAGAGTTCTGAATCCTGCTTACATTTTGTGATCATGGAGAGGTCAAGTTAGCACAATCATTATACCTGGCAAGAATTATAAAGCAAACTAAAGGGAAACAAAAGAGAAAAAGGTATATTCTAAGATGGGGAGGGGAGTTTACAATTGATTAAGATCCACCTCTTTCATCGCCCGCGCAACATGCAGGCAAAATAATGTAGTAAGTGAATCTAGATGGCCATGTTAACAGTGGATTCCAATCATCGCCCTAAATTATCTTACTAGCAAGATCAGATGCGCCATGTTGACCGCTCTTAATTAGATTACTCTTACTCGTTCAGCTATCTTGTTTACTGGTAGGAAGCAATTGCACACACTGATAATAATATTACAAAGTTGACAGGCCTGATAACACAGAACTAGATTAGAAACTATGATGATTAGACAAAGCATACAACTCAGCCCAAGCATTAGGAAGTACAGTGTATAGATAGCTCTAAAAAGCCAACAAGATGAATAAAGCAACAAATTATCTCACTTCACTGCACAGAACAGAGAATCCTAAAAAATGCATCATCATAAGGAAAAAATTACCTCCACAATTGGATCATTCTGAAAACCCTTCACAGAAAGCTGCTCATGCATACTCTTGACTATAAGGCACATATCTCTCAAGCTGCTGATTGTCTTTCCATATTCTTCAGCTATCAGAGACAAGAGACTATCATCCATTATAAGCATGCCAAGCTTCTCAAGGTAACCATGATGTTCTGTTGAATGACTTTGTAAGTGCCCGTGAGTTTTATCCAACTCCTCCAAACATTTGGTTAGCTTAGCATTAAGAGCATTGATTTCTGTTTCATATTTAGCTTCAGCTTTATTCTTTTCAGCATCAAGAATAGAAATATTTGATCTAGCCTGTGATAGTGCATCTTGTAGTGAATTAATAGTGGTGTTGGCATCTTCAAGATTCCTGAAATTGATTGCCAGTTCCTCATTTGTTTTCTCCAACTCCTCTTGTACAGCATTAGTATGTAACTGTATTTGACATTTTTCTTCAGAAATGGAAAAAATATGATCTTTTAGTTTACTCAACTCATCTTCCAACATGTTTATCGTGGAAAGGGTGTCAGAATGCCTGCTTGCATGTAAGGTAATTTGCTCATTTGCTTTGTGTAGCTCATTTTCAAGAGAACTCTTAGCAACTTGAGATTCCTGGACATATTGGGCAATCTGGCTAAACTTTTCCATAGGCTCCTCAAAAGGCTGATCAATTGGAAGAGTAAGGCTTGATATTGAATCAGCAAGAGTGCCCCAGGAAGCTCTGGCTTCTTCCAACATGCTTTCTAATTTCACCTTTTCATCATTAAGGCTAACAATATCTACTTGCAGCTTTTCCAAATGTGCAGCCTGCAACGATAGATGCTCAACGTGCTCTCTGAGATCTGTCATGGCAGATTCTCTTGACTCTATCTCACGTCTTAGATTCTCAATATCCATGTTCTTTCCATCCAGTTCTCGTTTTATTTTATCTGCTTCAGAGGTTTTCTCAACAAAAGCTTGGTTTAGGTTTTCTGTTTTCACACAACTATCATCCAGAGCATGTTTAAGCCTTTCAATCTCAGAGTTTTTCCCATCCAAAACTTGCTTCATATTGTCTGTTACAGACTTATTTTCATCCAGAGCATGCTTTAGCTTCTCTATCTCAGAGCTCTTCCCTTCCAAAACTTGTTTCAAATTCTCTATTTCAGAGCTCTTCTCGTCGAGGGCTTGCTTGAGTCCTTCGCGCTCATGTACCAGACCCTTGCCCTTCTTTACAGCCATTGACAGCTTCTCTCTAAGCAATGCTGATCTCTCCTCCACCCGTTCGAGCTCCTTCTGCAGTGACACCTTCTCATTTTTCAGAACAAGAATCTCCTCGACCATTCTTTGCAGTTCACCAGTCCTCTCAGATCTGTCAATCATGTCTTCCTCGAGAATCATCTTACATAGTGTTGATTCCTGATCTAGGGTATATAGTAATGCCTGTAGCTTCTCAAAACTGTCATTCTCGATAGGAGAAGATTTTGTTCTTTGTTGGATGTTTCTGAGGCCCTGCTGTACCAATTCGCCAATATCCATAGGCTCACTACCCTCCAATGTGACATCAGAAATTTCAGCAAATGCCTTTAGCAGCTCATTATTTTGTGATGAGACAAGGGCCAACTTATTAACAGCAGCGGTGTATAGGGACATCAATTCAGAATGTTCATTTACAAGAATATCCTTTTCCTGTTTCTCTTCCAGCAGAATAATTGTCAAACGGTCAATTTCCTCATGCATTGAAACCAACTTTGATTCATGTGCAGCCAGTCTAGCCAACATTTCAGCAGACTCATCATGCAACCGGACCGCATCATCTTTGGCCTGGTTCAGTGAGCTGGCAAGCCAACTGATCTGGGAATCAAGTTCAGCGGCTAGGACCGAATTTGGAATGTCAACTGAGCTCAAGATTTCTTTAACTTTGTGGTGCTCTGAGAAGATCATATCGGCAATTTTCTTCTGCTCAACTAACCATCCCAACCTGTCTGTCATCTCCAAGGAAAGAAGATCTTCTGGAAATGTTGCCTCTGACATGATCTCTTCAATGCATTCAAGAACCCCATCCTTTAGTGAAAGGGAAGCCTGCAGAGAAGCAAGGGCACTGTTTGCTTCATTTAGTTGCTCGATGCTGGTCTTAGCAGCTTCCCATGCACTATATGTTTCTCGAAGCTCATCCAAGCACTTTTCATGCTCATCCGTCTTTTCATCTAGAAAAACCCTTAGCTCCTCAACCCTGCTCTCAGCTGCTTGCAGGGCATCAGACTTCTTTTGCAACTCTGCCATGCAACTCTGAAGCTCACCCGTCTTTTCAGCCAAGGCCTGCTTCAAGGAATCACGGTGTTGCACCAGTGACTTGCCCTTCGTAACAGCCATGCTGAGCTTCTCCTTAGTCGTTGATAACTTATGCTCCATCTGCTCAGACTCTGCCTTTGCTTTGCTTGCCTCAGCATTCGCTGCATTCCTAGCAGCTTTCACTTCCTCAAGTTCATCAGAAAGAGCCTTCTTCTCTTCAGCAAAAGCATTCATCTTCTGCAGTAAATCCACCTCATTTCTCTTGCTACCAACCAATTCATCTGCAAGAATACTTAAGGTGGTAGAAAGGTCACCGTGCCCTGTGGCCACGAAACCAGGCTTCACCTCAGCTAAAATTTGCTCAAGCTGTTCAATACCCATCGAGACCTGCCTGTACCTCTCCACTAGCAATGAAGTCTTCCTTTCCAGAACAGAAATCCCATCCTGGTCAGCACCCTCAAAGCTGGCATCATCTTGCCCAACCACAGCATCAATTGATGCAAGCATCCGCCCAACAGCTTGCTCAGACCCTTCCCCCCACGAACCCAGGTATGCATTAGCAACCTCCCTTGATACCTCTGCCTCTGCAGCCCTTGCATGTAGGGCTCTCAATCTCCTGCTCCCTGGCCCGTGCCACCGAGTTAAGTTCAAGCACAAGCCTCGAGCAGTCGTCCAGCATCGAATGAAACAGTGTCTCATCAGCGTCCTCTCCATGCAGCGCAACTGAAGCTTCCTGCCCCACCATCTCCTGTAGCAACCTCCGGAGTGCCACTGCCTCCCGCGCAAACACCTCCTTCTCTTCCTGAACAAAAACCATTGTTCGTCACATCACGAACTAGAGCTTCCGCAGCAAAACCACGCACAAAACCAATATAATCCGATCGGAGAGGAAAGAGGAAGCAGCACCTGGTACTTGCGGAGCTCGGCGCTGGTGCTGGACACCTCAGGGAAGTCGATGACGGCCATGGACTCGTCCAGCGAGCGCGCGGAGCGCGAGCCCGCGGCCGCGAGATCGTCGGGTGCGTCCTCGAAGGTCTCGCCGCTGGTGGCGTCGTCAGCGGGCATGTTGACGAGGACGCCGCCGTCAGGGTCGGCCCCGGGGCTCCGCGCTTCCTGCAGAGCGAGAGAAGCTTCTCTAAGAAGCCGTCGGTCCGGGCCCGTGGTATCCGAGCGGAGGCCGCTTCGCGCCATACCTGGGCAGGAAGCTCGACGAGGACGCCGTCGCTGCTGCCGCTCTCGTCAGAGTGGGACCGGCCGCGCTGCGGCGAGGAACGGCGGCGGGCGGTGGGGAGGACGAGGAGGAGGAGGACTTGGGGAGGAATCGGAGTCGGAGTGGTCGCCCATGGCGACGGCGGCGGCGGCGACAGATCTGGGCCGGGCGGGGATCCGATCAAGCCATCGGCTACGCGGAGGAGAGGAGCAGTGAGTCAGGTGGAATGTCTGGTTCGGTGGAGACGATGGGTTGTGGGCCAGTCCCGGCGTCCCGGATGCGTGACGCCTGCAGCTGCAGCTCACACATGGGTCCCAGGTGGCAGTGGGAGAGCTGGCGGGAGTGATTTGTCAATATGGTGCTGGGCTGCTGGCTATTCCGCTAATGTCAGCGGCTCGGCGACCGAGGGCCCACCTGTCGGCGCGCGAGTACGTGCTCGGTCCACCCCGCAGGAATCCACTGCGCAGCCCAAGATCCGATTTGTGCCTGGTTGAGACGTTTTCGAAGGAAGCCTCGTTGAGACGTTGACGGTTGACCCGGAAACGCCGGGGAATGGTCAGACTCATAGGTCACGTTTGCACTTTGGAACTTGCCGGACGTCTCGACGGATCGGACGCTCAGGTATAAGCGTGTTTGATTTGGAGATTGAACTGATCAAGAATGGAACGGTGCGGCGTGGAACGGATCATCCAGTGCTTTTCAAAGGAATGAATGAACTCGTCCGAGATAATTTGTCTTTTCGTTGGACTTGGCAAAGTGGCTTGGAGACGGACGACTCCATTCCAAGACGCAAACAAAACACTTCAATTAGGGTCAGAGTTTGGATCCGATGATTTCAGACGATTTCACGACACGAACCAAACACAGTAGTCACGTAGCCATCCTAGAGTGGTTGTCTGACGGTGGATCCTACGATAATCAACGTTTTCCCCCCACTTGTTAGATTCTAGTCTAGGCTCTAAGAGCAAGTTTTACGGTTGAGGCAAGCTACACGCATTTGATTATTAGACCATACGTGTTATTTTCACATAAGTTTATAGACTAGCTCATATAACATATTTACTCTTCACACGCTTTTATACATAGTATATTTTATTGCACATGACCCACTTGTCATCCTCTACCCACCCACACCTTTTATTATTTCTTGCAAGAATCAAAGACATGCATATGCAGATGAAGAGCATTGGATCCCATGTTTAGCTGGTCGACGACTGCAATGCCAAGCTAGCTCACCTCTTTCCTCCACCTCACCTTGCAATATGATGTTTTGGTCATTACGCCCATTACTTGACTTCCTCTAAATATTAGCCACTCTATGGCATGCTTCCTACCTAGGTACCGCCACCCTCGCACAACCTTCGCATTAAGATATAGTGATGTTGCAATAATTCTACCCTAATATTGTATCAATACTTTTTTCAGAATGTTGCATGCATCGTACGACATCCTTTCCCATATATATGGTCAACATTGTATTTAGATATGCTTGCTAAAGTGCGAAAGCAGCACTCACCTCGCATTGTGTAGTACCGTCTGGACATTAATGAGGCAGAGAGAGGGAGAGAGATAGCTACAGCATGTTGTAACATCTAAAATCGTCTTATAAAATACTAAGAGGAATCCTGTTGCAAGCGTGCAACATAGTAGAAGAATGTTCGAAACAAAATAAATCACTTGTTGCAACATCAAAAAACACTTCTCAATATCCATCTCCATCCCGATAAAAACAAATTAGTAACATCCAGAGAAAAATCATTTCATCTCCATCTTGATAAGAACATATCAAAATCTGCTTATTATGTGATGCAATCATAACAACAAAATCAACTCCAAATTAGAACATCTAGTTAGAGCTTCTACAACATGAATAAATCCCCTAAAATCAAATGTCTGAACATTAGAAATCATGTGCTAGGACGAAACATGTCTTGATGAAGAGGGAAATCCAGCCCCCAGGCGATGTGACGCTCACACTACTACAGATATCATGTGTAGGGGCGGCTCAAGACCATTTGTATGGGCGGTTTGGCCAGCCGTCCCTACCAAACCGTCTCTATAAATCATGCATTTGTAGGGGCGGTTCCCAGACCGTCCCTATAAATCGATTTGTAGAGGCGGCTGGTGTTATTAGCCGCCCCTACAAATCGATTTGTACGGGTGGCTAGTACTACAGTCGCCCCTACAAATAGATTTGTAGGGACGGCTGTAGTACCAGCCGCCCCTATAATACCTATTTGTAGGGGCGGTTCAGTCTAGAACCGCCCCTACAATACATTTTTCCGCAAAAAAAATCAAATTTACAATTCAAATTCGACCAGAACCGCCCTATTTCCGCGTATTCCCGCGTTCGCGTTGCGAGTGAGCGATCAACGTTCCGAACCGCGTTTGCTCAACGTCCCACCGAACGCCCCGCGACCAACATTCCGAACCGTGTTCGCTCAAGAGTATTATATAAACTACAAGCACAAGAGTATTATATAAACTACAACTATAAGTCAAATTCACAAGAATATATATAATCCATCATTAAATAGATATAATTCATAAGGTAAAATCAATGTTAAATTCCATACACATTGTTATCAGCGGCCTAGAGCTAGCCTTTCAGTCTCACGAAGGTGTTGGTACTGAGGATTTCTACCTAAGTCAGACTCTCGGTAATGGTAGGTGTCTTTGACGTGTACAATCTGGTACAATATGAAGTTGCAAAGGTCGCTGATGAGCTCTAAGAGTTGATCATCCTTGTATGGGTCTCTTTTCATTTCTTTCTCTTCTTTCCACTATAAGAGAACAAGTTTTGGTTTAGTATTTCATACCATGTGCGAAGTTTTTATACTACGGGTGAAGAGGTTTAAACTTACCCTTAAGGGGTGTCTCCTGTAGGCACCGGTGTTACTTATCATAGAACATACATAGTATCCACAATGTATACTCCTAGGCTTCTGCTTGGGGCACTGTGTGTGTTTGCATATGGAAATGTTAAGTAATGTTTTTTATAGTCATGTAATGAAGTACTGAAGAAGTAAGTTACACTTACCGCACATAGTGTTTTTATAGCCAGCTTTTCCTTCCTTGCTGGATCATGCCTTCCATGATGTTTAGTGACATAGAACCTAAATGCCATGTTTGAATTATTTTAGCAAATACAACTTGTTAGTATCTAAAAGTGAACGTTACAAATATGTATATAAACATATAAGCTAATGAGGATTGTCGATATGTATACGTCTTGAGAATCGATATGAAGTCTTTGTATATCACCGGGTCCCTATCTATTGAATCAAAGACCCATGCCATGCTCCTCCCGACATCGACGTCTATACAAATCCAGTGGTTGCTGCATTGATTTAATCATAGAACTCTATATTTAATCATAGAACTAGATAAGCTCTTTTGCATCGAATAAAATATATCGAACAAAGCTTTAAGTATAGAGTTAAACTTACTCGAAGTTGTATGGTAGCCATATAGTAGAGTGCTGTTGGAGAATTTTGAAAGCCAGGGCAATGTATGCCGCAACCTTAAGGGACTCTTCCCTTAGTTTCTTCGTACGGATATGCTCTTTCTCCCAAAGGATCTTTCCAGCAGCTAGCTCTTTGTCATCTAGTTTTCACTGTTTAGGGTAATTAAAATTTGTTTGTACTATAGCTTGAGAGTCTATATATCTGGCTTTCACACTTAGCATTGTTTTATAATGTGCACTTGCATTCTACAAATCACGGCGTGGGTTAGTTACAACAAAATTCAAAGATTATATTCATATCATATCGGGAGGACAAGGACTTACAGGCACCATGTGTGAATTAGATTCATCTCTATTGCTCCGAGGTGAAAGCATGTCTGTATGTCATTGAAGTCAAAGACAATTTTCCCGGCTGGACTTCCAAATGTGTCGGTGGGAAAGCATGCTTGTACGAGGTCTATGCTCGTTGGGAGAACACGCAAGTACCAATTATGGAACCTTCTCATTCCAAGTGGTAGGCGCTGCCGCGTTGGATGTCCTAGTTTGGTAGGAAGGGCTTGCCTCTTTCATATGTTTTCAGGCAATTCTTTGACCATTTGATGGCATCAACATTTGGATACTGCTTTGCTGTTTGGTGGAGTTTGCTAGTGACGACCTTCTCAGAAGCCCGTGATGGGACTTTTTTAACTTGGTTCTCAGGCTTGAACTGGTCATGGGAATACCACTTGGACACCGACGAGACGTCTTTCATCGGAACATAAATTGGTATTATGGTGATTGGATGCTTCTTTCGAAGTTCCTATTTAGGCATGTCCTCATCTTCTTGTGCATCACCTTCTTCAGGAGGCACTCGTTGTTCATGTATCGGTTGTGCTTGTTGAGAAGACTGTGGCATCTCATCATGCACTTGCTCGGTACGAGCTGGAGAAGGTTGTGGCTTATCGGGCACATGCTCGCTAGGAGGCGGGGAAGAACGTGGCATCTCAGAAATGTGGTGGTCACGAGACGGTGAAAATATCTCCCCGACCTCAACAACTCGCTCCAAATTTGGGAGAGGGGGATGCGGCGAAGAAGCAGTCAATATAATGTCTCGTTTGTGCCAGAGGATGAACTGCCCCATTACGTCTCCGAGTAACACCAGCCCCTCGAGAGTTGCGTAGTCTATCCTCCACTGCATGAACTCGAGCTTCACGGTATGCACCTCGACCCTAGTATAGTCCGGCGGTATCTTATTATTGTGGTGTAAGCCACCGGAAGGATGTGCCACACCTGTTGCCACCTCTATCACAATGTTCTGTCGGCCGCTGAGAAACACCAAGGTGTAACTAGTTGGTTCCCGTATGCAATCGACGGGGGTTATGGCTGCAGTGTAACCTTGGCTGCTAGGAACTTTTGGAGGAATGCCAACTAATGCCAATTCTTCCGGCGGCGTCATTAGTATCCGTGGCTCCGTAGACAGTCCTTGCTCCTCCAGCGCCTTCGCAACTAGAGCCTTCACTTGGAGCTCAATAGTCTCCCGATCTCTGCCATGTTTCTTATACATGTGCCTGTCCTCTTCGAATCCTTGCTTCCAGGCCGTCCTTTTCCCTAGCCCCCTGGTGTGGCCTATGTGCTCCTTGTTTCCCAAGCCAAGGCTAAGCTCGTTTCTCTCTCTGGAAGGTTTGAATGAGCCCTTGTCCTTGTCTTCAGCATATTTCAGTATCCTTGATATTGCCTCTTTGGTCTCCGGCTTATCAAACTTAAGATTACCGCCAGATGATTCTGTACTCCTCGCATATATCCAATTTCTTGAGCGTACCTTCAAATTCGTCACATCGATATTCCCAGCAGCTACAGCCTCTTCATCCATCTTCCTAAACTGCTCTTCCTTGGCATAGTAGCCACCGGGGCCTAGATGATGGTGGTGTTTGTTCCTCTCCACTACAAATTCATGTAGGTCACTCAGCTCTTGCTTGCCAATCGTCTTCTGTGAGATATTCGAAAAGAAGTAGCACATGCGGGTGATGGCCATTTTCAAGAACTCTGGCTTTATAGCCCTGATTGCAATAGGTAAAAACACTGTCAGCATCATATGACAATCATGAGCCTTGTAGTGTGCTATTGACAAGTCCTTCATCGGCACTAGTTTCTTCACATTTGCTGAAAACCCAGTCGGGACTTTGACCCCCTCAGGAAAGTGCATATAGCTCTCTTCCCATCTGGTGTTAGGTTGAAGCACGCCGCGGACAGAGTGTATTTTCCATTAGCCTCAGGTACCAGGTGAAGCTGTGGCATCACATTTAGCTGCACCATGTCTTTTCGTGCTTTCAGACCATCCTTTGACTTGCCTGCATCAAGGTAGCAATGAGACTCTCAAAGACATTCTTCTGCACGTGCATAACATCAATGGCATGGGGGACCTCCAAGTTTGGCGAATAAGATAGATACTGAAAGAAGATCGATTATTTCTTGAAAGGTACGCCTTCGACAGGAGGTGTGCTTCTATCTCTGTTCATCCCATCTGGATTCTTCTTTCCATAGACGACGCATATGTTTTTCACCATTCTGTACATGTGTTCTCCGTTATGACGTCTCTCCGGAGGGGGTTCAATCTCTGGGGTGTTGTCATAAAATCTAAAGAACAATTTGCTGCGGTACTTGTGACTTGTCTTTAAGAAGCGTCGGTTCCTTAGGTAAACTATCTTCTTGGATGCATCTAGGTACACCCATGTAGTACCATCCAAGCAAACCAAGCATCTCGTCTTCTCTTTGATCTGTCCAGACAAAGCAAACAGCGCGGGATAATCATTGGTAGTAACAAATATTATTGCTCTACATATGAAGTCCTCCTTTCGGAACGCATCGTACATCGGCTCCCCATGCCTCCATAGCCTCTCCATTTCTTGCATCAAAGGCTCGAGGAACACGTCTATATCAATGCCTGGTTGTTTAGGGCCAGAAATAAGAATACTGAGGAGAAGGTACTTTCTCTTCTGACACAACCACGTTGGGATGTTGTATATGGTCAAGATCACTGGCCAAGTGCTGTGATCGCTCATCCTCTCATTGAAGGGATTTATTCCATCGGTGCTCAAGTCAAATCATACATTCCTTGGGTCATCGCTGAATTCTTTATGCTTCTCATCGAGCCTTTGCCACTAACTACAATCAGCCGGGTGTGCAATTTTATCATCATCCACCTTGCACTCATCATCCCACCATGTCATGAGTGTGGCTTCTTTAGGGTTTAGGAAGATACATCTCAAGCGGTCGGTCACTGGTAGGTACCACATTACCAAGGCAGGAATTCTTCTCTGTTTTGTATCGTTGCCTAATGGAGTGTCCTCTAGGGGATGAGATTCTTGTACCACCTTTTTGTATCCTTCTTATTTCTCTTTTTCCCCATGGAGGCTTCATCCCCACCGTAAAGGTCATTGTTCTTGTACCGGCTGGCCCCATACCGGGGACATTTATGCAGTGACTTGAATGTTTCGCCATGAAAAAGTATACAGTGGTTGGGGCATGCATGGATTTTTTAACCCCCATTATCAATAGACTTATGACCTTTTTCGCTTGGTATGTGTTGGCGGGAACTGAGTTTGGTTGTGGCAGCACCCATGACAAGAGATGCAATAGATCATTGAAACTATAGTCTGACCAGCCGTACTTAGCCTTCAGGATAAGTAGCTCAAGCACAAAACGTAGCAATGTCTAATGTGTCGGATAGCCCTTTTCAACACCATACACAGTCTCCTTCGATGCTTTTGTCACCCTTTCCAAATTTTCTAAACCTTTCGGGCTATTTAGTAAAATCTCTGGTCCAAGGACTCGAATCATGTTCTTCAAATCATCTTCATCTCCGACACGTGCTCGACCATCATTATTGGCACCACCTTCATCGTTACCATCCCAACCACCAGCATCACCACCTTATTCATTGCTAAACTCGGAATCCATTCGTGCATCAAGCTCTGCTGAATATTGGGACAGGGATTCTAGGGTTTCGTCGTCGTATTCCTCCTCATCCTCGTCATTAACAATAACCGTTTCACCATGATGAATCCACACTGTGTAGTCCTCAACAAATTCTCGTATAATCAAATGTGATCTGATGATAGTCACATCTGTCCATGCCATACGGTTCTTACAATCTTTACATGGACAAATAATTGTATCCTTATTCTCTGTCAATGTCGTTGCATGCTTCTTTGTTGATTACAATAAACAATTTCAAAGACAACAATTAGCAACAATTATATTTTACCTAATATCTTTCATGCAAACCCTAGTCCAAGTTCATCAAACACAAATTTACAAAAATGAAATTAATAAAAAACCAAACCCTAGATCTAGATCTACATGCACATGAAACATCCATAAAACTAACTAATTATTCACTAAAATCAAGAAACATAGACCAATATAAGGGTATGATCTTGTTTCCCTCCCTAATTTACTATAGTACATTCAAAACCTGGGTCTAAATTGCTTCGTAAGTAGCTCAAGCACCATAAAAGAGAGAAAAACAAAACTCTAATTACTCACTAACTAACCATTAAAACTTCAAAAAAGTGTGGAATAGCATTTTTTACCTCCTACAACCTCTCCACCAAAGGATTTGAGACCAAAACATTCTCCCCTTAGTAGAGCAATTTTTGGGAGGTGTCCAAGGCCTCCCCACATTTCTTTCATGGATTGGAATGAGTGACCAAAGGAGAAAGAAGGTGCTGCAGTTTTTTTATATGTGGGTCATTTGTAAGGGCGGCTGGTGATTGAGCCGCCCCTACAAATAGCAGGTATTTTATACGTGGGGCATTTGTAGGGGCGGTTCAATCACCAGGCGCCCCTACAAATACCAACACCGGGGGCGGCTGGTCAGTGAGCCGCCCCTACAAATCAGACCCATTTATAGGGGTGGCTCGTATCACCAGCCGCTCCTGCTGTTCTATTTGTAGGAGCGGCTGGTCTTTGGGCTCTCGAGCACGCCACTGTAGGGGCGGCTCCATCACCAGCCGCCCCTACAAAAAATTTATCCCGTTGCTACAAACCGTTTTTCACGTAGTGTCACCCACTTCTCAACATCCACTATCTCTCTAGCCATGTCCTCATCTCCACCGTAGAAAAAGTAGATTCACAAGGGGAGTGCTAGCTAGCCCCCACCTTGCCATGGTCATCTTGCCCTTTTTGCTGAATCTGGTTCAAAAGGTGGAGGAAGCTCAAGCTCTTCCCTAGGTTGAGCAGTCAGCCAGTGTATAGCGTCTGTAGAAGATGCTAGACGCCAAGCATGTGACTCCCAAGTATGGCCAAGCGGGCGCGATGGCAAGGGAGGAAAGTGGACAAGTGCCACCAAGAAGATGTGGTGGCAAGGGAGAAGGTGTGCATCAGACGAGCAAGCACAATGTGTAGGGCAACCATGTTAGATGGGAGCTATTGAGAGCAATCGTTGGAGAGAGAAGCAATTGAAGAGAATATTGGGCCATTCATGAGCCATTCACAGATGGGTGAAAAAAATATTATGTGGCCCAACTGATCTGCTAGGAAGAAAGTTTTGTCTGGATGTCCTATCCGAAGTATTTCCGTTGTGCTTTTGAAGGATCTAACTATGTAGCTGGCCTTTAGCTCTAATTTGACCCTTTTGGGGTCCTGTTGTTACGTTTTCTAGGGATTGGACGATTCCATCTCATGCGCGTGGTTTTGCGCCCTTGCGTTTTATGTATTTTATGTGATGGGCTACTGATTTCTATAGTGCATTGGCAGGATGTATAAAGTGAAAAATGTTTGTTTGTGCTACATGTTATGCTCTGTTGTGGTTTTGACATATCTCGTAATGTGATTATTTTATTTTTCTCTTGGAAGAGAACGTTCTGGTCAGTACGACATATTGTTCTAGACTTCATTAAATTACTATAAAAATAAAGCTATATAGTAATCATATATACTTTCTTTGCCCTAAAATAGATGACCTTATAGGTCAGGGCACAATAATTTTTGTGGAGTGAAAAAGATATGATGCACGGAAAACAACAAGAAGAAAAATAGCGACCTACAAAGAAAAGAGAAAAATATATCGGGAAAAGAGAAAGATACACTGAGATGCTATAATATCAAGTATTTTGAGACAAAATTTGAATCCTACGAAGTCATTTATTTGGGACGGTGGGAATAATATATTAATTATTCTAAACATACATAGGCTTATATTTAATATATTATCGTATAACTCAACAAATTCATAAAATTGGTATAAGTAGTGTGGAAAAGTATAACTCAACAAATTCATAAAATTGGTATAAGTAGTGTGGAAAAAGTTCTAACTTGTTATTGCTAGCCGGAGCGACTGTACTCTCTTGGTTCTTGTGGCTCACTAGAAATGATAGTGTTTTTGACATGTTCGGTCCCTGTAGGTCTTATTCAGGGCAACACATTGGTTTCGGTTTTAGGTTCAGTTGCAACAAAGTGAAGAAAAGAAATAATGCATATAAAAGGCTTGCCAAACCCTAGAGACATCGGCTTTGGCCTTTTCCCCTCTTATATGGATGGCCATTATGTCTGGAATTACGAAATGAGTTTCTGTTTTTTTAGTCTACTTTAAGCACGAGTGCGAGAACTTCTTTGTATTGTAATAATATAACCTGGTTCCTCACTCTTTTTTGTGTCTGCTTTAAGCATGAGTGTGTTATGAGCGAGGATGAAGCCAGTTGTTTATTCTATTATCTAAAAAAACAAATTCATTAAATTGGGCATAAAATGAATTATTACCTAATTTTCAGTTAGTATTTGTGACCGGTATGGGCGCTATTAGTCGGAATAGTCGGTAATGATCAATATCTATTGATATTGAGACCGTTATGAAATGACTATGTTTTCATACCAGTTTAACCATTGGTATTATGTACGAGAGATATACCGAACATTTATACAGACTACCGGTACGAAAACGGTATTGATATGCTTCCTGATAGAATAGGCTTAGCGTGGCATCTTGTTCCGCTGTTGGTGAGCCTCCTTAAGATTTTTTGTTCAAGCGTCAGAGGCTAGAGCGTGCTTGGTTGCAAGCCAATTTTTGCCGAGCCAAAACATAAGCAAGTTCAAAAGATTTGACATGCAATTGGTTTGGTGCTAAAATATTGGCAATTCTTTTCAAAATTTGGCAAATATTTTTCTCTCTTGCTGATAGCAAACTAAGTAGTCAAATACTAACTTTGATTAGCTTACCAAAATATTGACTTACTCTAATATTCGTCTACCCATATTTTGATTTGCCATAAAATTAAGAGTGGTTTTCAACTCTTCTGTCTTCTCCCGCACCCCGCCCAGCCACACTGGACGAGAGAGGCGGTGGGATCTAGAGGGGCTGTTCGGTAGGACTGAAAAATAAATTAAAATACTATTTCAACTAATTATTGTGAGAGAAAAATACTGTTATATGTATTTCCGTGAGTGCGCTGGCCAGCCCAGCCTCAGGTGGCCAGGCAGCCGAACACTCTGTAGGGCTGGGCCTGGCAATGGCAAGCCGCATTCATGGCAGCCAGTGTCGTGCGAGCTGATTGGTCCACGCGAGCGAGCCGAGCAACGAGCCACGCCCAGGCGGGAGTTGCTCCATCTCGCGCGCGTTCGATCACAGGGAGCTCCACGCGTCGGCCATCCGAGGTGCTCGAGGATCGGTGTCTTCTGCTTCCTATCCCTAGGAATTGCAAGAGCCTTCTCTAGTCTTGAACCTCGACTACTCCGGGGGAAAGTACTGGCGCAGCAGCACAGGAGCGCAGCGGTCGAAGTCTTCTTCGATCAGTAAACTCAACAAGAAGGTGCATTTTACTGTCGTTCGTCAGGCAGGCGATCTGATCGGCGACATGTCCTGAACGTCGTATCGGGCTTTATTTGATCATCTGCACAGGTATTCTTCTACTTTTCCCTGAACTCTAGAGTTAGAGTTTATTGATTTCGTTTCGGATTTGTGTTCGATCAGTTTGTGGTGTAATAAAATCGGACGGTATTGTTTGTTTTGTTTTCTGGACTTTGATTTTTTGGATATATTTTTTAATGTGGTTTCAGAGTAGTTTGATGGGGTTTTTTCTCGATGTAGAAATTTCTGCTTCGCAGTCATTTTTTTTTGGAGGGTTTGTGTCTTCGTGATGATACTGCTAGTAACCCATCTAATTGCTGTTCGTCTTGATGCCTTTCTCTAGTGCCTAAGGTGACCATTTTTTTTTGGTGTTTTTGGTGATTTCATCCTTAGATCAGGGGAGGAGGAAACGAAATCTTGGTGGGGATGATCGGCTCTGCTCCTGATTCGGCCCGCCGGAAGCCGAGTCACGGCAGTGCCAACGATGAGGTGCGGGATGGTGGCACTGTGGTAAAGAACACGAAGAGGTCCGCTGATGCCTTCACAGAGAAGAGGAAGAAAAAGGAGCATTTGTGCAGTTCCAACCATGGGAAGGATAGGGACATACGGAATGGCGACCAAAGGATAAAGAAGAGCAGGGTGCCTGCCGCATTATGTGAGAAGGGGAGGGAAAAGGATGGCCTGAACAAAACCAACAGCAAGAAGATGGTGAGTGTTGACCTGGACAAGAAAAAGACGATTACATCGAATGACTACAGTAAGGTTGAGGGTAAGAAAAAGGTCAACACCGCATCCCTTGAGAAGGAGAGGAAGAAAAAACTTCCCAATGCCAGCACTGGGAAGAATACGCGAAGGGATGATGGCGAGGGAGGGAGGATTATGAGTAACTCTGATACTAAGGTGAAGAGCAAGAAAGTGTCCACCACATTATCTGAGAAGGAGAAGAATAAGGAAAAGCTGAACAAAACACAGAGAGAGAAGAAGATGCAGGCTGCTGACAGCAAAATGAGGAATCATGACAGTGGAGTGAACAAGAAAAAGGTGTCCACAAAATTTTGTGATAAAGAAAAGAAAAGGAAAAGGCCAAACAATACCAACAGTGAGAAGGAGACTGCGCCAATCACATCTGCTGTTAAAGAGAAGAAAATGAGGACCACTGAGAGCATGGAGATTAAGATGAGACATGACCGACAGAATAGGAGAAATGTGCCACTTGATGTATCCGACGAGAAGATGGATATATCAAGTCACTCTAACTATAAAATAGGGAAGAGGAAATTACTACACACACAATTGAAGAAAAAAGAGAGGATGCAGTGCAATGATAGTGATAAGAAGATTCACGGTGCCAAGGTGAAGGAAATGAAAATATTTAGCTGCGGCAAGGAAAAGGTTAATCAGGCTTCATTTGCATTTTTTAAAGTCATGTGCAACAATTTCGAGAAATTTCTGGTATGGTTTTGTTTCTTGCTGCTTTCCATTACAGTTCTTTGTTTCTCTCGTACACGCAGGAGGACTGTGTATCATTTCATTAATAGGTAGAAAAAATGGTCTGAATACATGCCGATTCCACGGCTTGGGCTAGTTTTTTTTTTACATTCGCGCCCTTTTAATTAGATAAAAACAGCATGCTATATCATTTTTTTGACATGTCTGGATTCATTATAGTATCCTTTTCTTTTCTTTGTGTTATGTCATGGTTCCTACCAAACATCATGTACATGCATATATTTGTGCAGGTGATACCACTAACTGTTGCACCCAGATTGGAGTATTTGACTAATCATCTTGTATTTCTTAAAGATTCAGAGGGAAAATGTTCAGTGGTCATGGTATCGAAGGTCGCTGGTTCCCTTGCTTTTGATCAGGGATGGGATATTTTTGTTTCAAACCATTTGATTAAATGGGGTGAGTTTCTGTTGTTTGAGTATATTGCTGAGAGTACATTTTCTGTGCGGGTTTTTGGTACAGACTCTAGTGAAAGACTCTACTTCAATGCTGAGAGCACAACTAATAAAGGTGAAAGAAAGAAACAGACATGGAGTAATATGTCACCTGATGATTTGGTCTTCAACGATGGTAGTTCAGAAAACATAGATAATGGAAACTATGTTTCTGGCGAAAATCCCAGGACCAAAGTGCCTCAAACTGGTCATGTGACTTACAATACAAAAAAAGACCCTAAACCAGTTGAACATGTGGTTGGATCTGGACTAGTGGCACAAGATAACAATGGAAATTTGATTGATCCACAGTGCAAAACAAAGGGCGCTTCTCCACTGTGCAGCAAAGGAAAAACACTAATTATGCTTATAGATTCTGAAGATTCTGAACCTTTAGAGCATGAAAATGGGGATACAATGAAGCTTGCCACATCAGGTGCAGATTCAGATACAAGTCTTGTGGCTGTTAATACCAATGAAGACCCTATAAGAGCTCAGAGTGGCATTGGGAATGGACCCTCAGTTGTACTAGCTGACGAGAAGGGGAGTTCCCCTGAAATTGAGTGCGGAACCAAGTCCATTTCAACAACATGCAGCGAAGGAAAAACAAGATCTCAAATAATTATAACTGCTACAGCTCTCTTGGATTTACATGATTCAGATGAAGATTTAGGAAGAAAACAAAGAACAAATGCCATTCCTTCAGATTCTATCACGACTGTGGTAGATTATCATAATCATAGCAAGACGAACATTATCCAAAACTTTTACAGAAAATATGAAGCTCCTGGAGGTTTTCGCTGC
Source organism: Miscanthus lutarioriparius (assembly GCA_904845875.1). Classification (NCBI taxonomy): domain Eukaryota; kingdom Viridiplantae; phylum Streptophyta; class Magnoliopsida; order Poales; family Poaceae; genus Miscanthus; species Miscanthus lutarioriparius. The sequence continues at coordinate 31,326,634 of CAJGYO010000007.1, forward strand.
TTGGAGAAGTGGAGGAAGGATGTTGTGAACAATCAAGCATCTCTTGATTGCACTGTACCGATTAAACCTGAAAACCCACAAAAAAATGACAGCATGTTGGTTGATGGTTATGGTTCAATTGAACTAAACCCTGTAGATGAGTACATTTGTTCCGAGGGCAATCATGAATGTGTCCAACCAATATTCACCATGCCCATCAAAGAACCATCAAGTGCTGATAGAGTAACCAATTGCGGACACGATGGGACAGAGATCGACTATAGCATCAATGAGAAAGATGGAGGTCTGATTCATCTCATAATTTTTTTATGATTGCTACCATTATAGGGCTTGTTTGGATGCACTCGTATCTACCTCAATCCACGTGTAATCCACGTGTGCTGGAGTGGATTGGGGTGGAAATTAAACTAACTTACATCCTAATCCACTCCAATACACATGGATTGAGGTGGATACGAGTTGTGTTGTTTCATTCAAAAAAGAGTTTATCGTGGAGGTAAATGATTTTTGTAGTAGAAATAACTAATTTCTACATCATTCTATAGGTGCTTCTGTTCTACTTGAAGCAAAAGGGGAACGATTGGAACCTATGGGAAGCATTGTACATAGCCAAAGTAACAATGTCCCGTTGTGTGCGAACCCTGTAGTTCCGGGTAAGGATGGTGCACCAGGACTAACCCCTATTGGGTCTGAAGGAAGTTGTGCCTTTATTGAATCAATGCTCACAGGGCCCATTGAGAAAACCTCAAGTCCTGACGAAATATCCAAATGCAGCAGTAGCACGATAGAGATCGAACATAATGTCAATGGAAAAGGTGGGGATGTGCTCTTAACTTTCTAGTATTATTACTTCAATTGTTTTTCTTTTAAAATTCTCTTGGTTGTTTATTGTGGAGATAATTGTTGTTTATAGCATATTATTGAATCTATGTTTGGTAGGAACTACTGTTCAATTTGAAATCCAAATGGATCAAGTGGAGCCAGTGAGGAGCAGTGTACGCAGCAAAAGTTGCAACATTGTTCTACGTGCCAACGAATCAGGTGAGCTTATTTTATCTTGTTTTGTTTCAATGTAAAATTAAAGAGTGGGTAACTTGTTTTGTTTGTATATAAAATTAAAGAGTGGGTTTCTGATTGGATAACATGTTTCTAATTAGTCTGTTGGATTAATCCATGCAGAACATCGTTCCTCCAAACAGGAAGGTAGAATGTCTAGTAACACTGAGGTCCCAGAGCCTTTGTTGCCTATGAAGGACGAAATTCTGAAGCTGGATTGTCATTCTCCACCAGAGATCAACTCGCAACTGTGCATTCCTGATACCACTCAGAAATGGCTTGTGAGTTGTGCAGATTCCATAAATAGTCTTCTTTCACTAATGCCTGTATATCTTTTGTACTTTCGTATTGGTGCAATCAAAAGCATCCTTGCAAAAAGGAAGAATTGTGGAGTTGTGACCTCTTGCTCCCCAAGGACTCACAAAAAAAAAAACCACAAACAGCGACCGTGAGCAAAACAATATTCACTAATTTAACATTATTCAATTACTGACGGTTTTGAACAATGGATGGTTATTATTGTGGCCATGATGATGTAGAGGTTGTGGACTGTGCAAATGGAAGCATACATTTTAATTGGGCCGCAATACTAGCATCACTTGAACTGTTTAAAAACTGTAGAGTAACGCCTTTTTATACTTACGGGGTTTGGACCTGAAGTTCATAATCTTTCTAGTTGCCTAAATCCCTCAGTAGGTTGTTGTAAAACATGTTGGTCTGCTGAGATCATGGTGTGCGGATTTGTAGCACTTGTTTTAAGACTGCTTGTAGAGTATATTAGATTTTATTTCTCTAAATATTGTTCTGATGACAGTTCCGTCCTTATTTGTTGGGGCTATTAGATTATTCCAGTTCGATGCTTCGTTGGCCTCATTCACCTGTTCATAGTTTCTAAGTTCTTATTATATAAGTAAGTTTCTGATCACATCGCTGAAGGTGTTTCTGATCAATATTCCCCCAGGACCTATCCAAGTCGCTTTCCAGTGCAGTTAGACAGAGAAGGCATCATTGGGATGTTATAATGCTGAAGGATCCCATGAAGAGATTATGGCCTATTATTTACCATGACAGCCCAATATTTGTGGGCTTCACGGCGGGCTGGAAATATTTTGTTGCAGCAAACAACCTCGAGACCGGGGATGTCTGCGAGCTTATTAAGGAGTCAGACGATGATGAGCCTGTGTACTCTGTCCAGATGCGTGGTAAAATTAAAAATCCCACTTCATCGGTGCACTTCTCTTAGGTGGGCTAAACTTTGTGATTTAACTTTTTTTACCTATGAATCAATCAATTGGTACTATAGCTGACTCTTCTTTCCTAATAACCCTTTGCGACTTGCGAGTGTGCAGGCCTCAGGAAGCTTGCTTCAGTCGAACTACTTGGCGGATTTTGTGAATACCATGTGGATCTGCCGTTTTTTTTGCAGGAAGTCGTGGGAAAACCTTGTGGATCTGGTGTTTCTGCGTGGGCAGTGACTGGTGAACTTTTGACGATCCACGTCCTAAGAACTATAGAAGTCAGGCAGGCTGGGAATTGATACGTTTGTTCTGTGTAGTGTAGTAGTGTGTAACCATAACCATGAACCGTGACGCTGTAGGATAAGACGACCACATGCGCTGGCCAGGGTCGCTTTTGCTCTCGATCTGCCGCTCGATCCTGGTAATGTTTCGACCATGAGCATGACTGAACTTGATAAAGATTTCGATATATAATAATATATTACTGTTACTATTGTTCTCTTGCCTCTGTGGATTCGTTTTTACACCTAATTAAAATCCTTTATATACTTTGCGAGTTGCGACAAGGTTAAGCATTCTTTCCTAGAGAAAATGCATGCAATACGAGGATGTTGAGCCGCAGCGCATGGACTGTGATGGTGATAGCACAGGGTTATGTTCTTGCTGTCCTCAAATAAAACCCACGGATGCTCGCATGGCATCTGATGTCCTGTGCCGTGGAGGCGATGGAAACACTGGAAAGCTAAGCACAGTTGCGGCGGCGCTGACCTGACCGTCGCGCTCGCGCGCGGACGCGCTGGACCAAACCAAACCATCCACACAAGCCCGTTCCGAACAAGCGACGTCATCGCTAAACGACTCGCGGCGACAAGACTCGTCTCGGCGTCTCCGTCCGCGCCGGTGGTCGCCCAACGCCCACGCGCTGCTACTGCTACTGCTAGCCGCCCGCGTTGATCGATCCCCTTCCCCTCTCCCTCTCCCACCTGCCCCTGCCCGGGGCCTTGTTTAGAATAGGTTAGGAATCAGTATTTTGTACCGTAGCACTTTCGTTTGTATTTGATAATTATTGTTCAATTATGGCCTAACTAGACTTAAAAAATTCGTCTCGCAATTTACAATCAAACTGTGTAATTAGTTATTTTTTTATCTACATTTAATACTCCATGCATGTGTCCAAAGATTTGATGTGATGGAGAGAGAGTGAAAAAACTTGCAATCTAAACAAGGCCCGGATTGAAGTTGATTTTATGAGTCCGCGCCGCGCGTGCGTTAATGCTGCCACTGCCAGTGCCCGGCACGACTCGCCACGCCACTCCCCACTGGCCGCAGGCGTCTCAACAGTCAGCACGACGCCTCGAGCCCTCGACTCGACTCGACGGACAGCGAGTACCGAGCAGGGCGGGACGGGGCCATGCCCTTGCCCGTGCCCGTGCGGTGCAGAGGCCCAGGGGTTGGGATTTCCGGCCGCCACCGGCGACCACATCCCAACGCTGTCTTAATTTCTTTTCGGTAAAATTGGTTGCCTAGCATTCAAACATCTCAATCTCCGTAAAATACCACCGAAAACTTGGCGGCGCTCCGTAAAATATCACTAAAAGATTGAACCGTGAACTGAGAGTAGCATTATGTTAAAATGAAGTCACGGAGTGATGGAAGCCTCCGTCGTGCCCGTACGCGATGTTGTCGCGGATGCTCGCCGCGAACAGGAACGGCTCCTGCGGCACCCCGCCACCACGTGCAGCGCCCGCAGGTTGTGCTTACGCACGTCCTTGCCAGATAGGACTATAAGAACACGCGCTAGGACGTGGGCTCGAGAACCGCTGCACCAGCGCTAGCAGGTTCTAGCTCCCAGAAGCACGTGTCCTTGGCGAGTTAAAGAAGCACACGTCCAGCAGCAGGTTCCGACGCCCAGAAGCAGCGCATCGCCTTCGCCACCGCCGGACCATGGCCCTGTCGGCGGCTTGGACGAGACCGACGAGGCGCCGAGGATGACGCAGCTACCGAGGGTGGAACCGAAGTCGGCCTTCCACTTTAGAAGCACGCCATCGTCAGTGCCAGCTCGATGTGGAGGCGCCGCAGCTGAGCAGAGCACCTCGGAGCGCGAGTGGTGGACTGGTGGGAGACGTCCGCGACGGGCGCGGACAGTGGCTCGGAGCACCAGGAGACGCCCGCCGCGGCGGGGGACAGGATCTGGCCGAGCGCGTGGCGATGCCGCCGACCAGGACGCGCGCGATGTGCACGAACGCGCCGCGCCCGCAGCTAATGCCTGGTGCGTCGGGGAGCCCGGTACAACGGAGGAGGAGGAGGAGGGCGGCGGGTCATCGGTATGACGCAGTCGACGCGGATGAAGACAGAGTCGACGAGCAGCATGAGCGTGTGGAAGTGCCACGAGATGAGGGCGCAGCTGCTGAGCGCCTTGATGTCGCCGATGCGGTTGAGGACGTCCCGCTGCAGGGGCCCTCCTCCTCCTCCATCCCACGCAGGTTACAGGCACACGGACCGGGATCAGGGAGAGGCATCGGCACGGGGCAGGACCGGGCGGGGCGAGAGTGTAACACCCGGTGTTACACTGTAAATTGTTTACTAAAACACTACATAAGCATCATACTTATGTGTTAATGTATGTAATATAGTGTGTAAATCAACTTACGTAACTTAAAACGACCAATGAAAATGCATAACGAAAGGTCGTTCGTGACGTATAAATTATCAAGTACGGATGTTCGCGAATTTTTATTTAACAAAAATAGTATAGAATGTATATGCGGAACTTTAGTAAAGTTAGAAGTATGAACCTTGTAGATGATGATGAAATACCCGCGGTCGATTAATGATTTCACTAGCTAACTGGTCTAATAGGTTGGAAATTGGATTTGACGTGAATCCGATCAAGACTTAGTCAATTTCGTAAGTCTGAAAAGTGGTTTGACAAAGTAAGGTTTGGTAATTTTTGTAGAAGAATCGAGTTAAGGAGTGGTATGGTTTTAGGACTGGTTTTAGTAGCCTAACATGCCCTCTTGAGTATAGAAAAGGTGGTTTGGCGTTTGAATCAACGAATTGGATTTTTAGGACGCTTTAAAAAGCGTGCATGGCACATTTTCGGACGATTTCAGTGTCTGAGCACGGTCACCGTGCCTCGGCACTCGGCGTCGCAGCGCCGACTCGCCAACGCGCGCACACACGCACACCGCCGCGCAGGCTCCGCGTCGCCGCTGCCGCGCTTAGGCACGTGACTCACGCACGCAAGCACGCACACACTCACGCGCACCGCCGCGCTCGGCAGGACGCTGGGGCCGGTGGGCCTGGCCGCTCTGCTTCGCCGCTGTCGTCGTGGGCCCGATGCCCTGGCCGGTCCGCTGCCGCCTGCCTCGCTGTGTCATCACGTTGCTGCTAGCCACGGTCGCGATTGCTGGGTCGCCCGTGTGCACCCACACTGCTTGCGTCGCATCCGCCTGCATTGCTGCATCGCCATCCCGTCACCTTGCTGTGCCACGCCATCACCGTCGCGCCACTGCACGCTGCCGTCGCGTCCGCCTATGCCTCTGCGTCGTTGCCGTCTCGACTTCGTGCACGTGGCCTTGCCGAGGCCACCCGCTTGTCATTCGCCATTAATGTCACCACGTCCGCGCTGCTGCGCTGCCACCGCCCGCACGCAGGTATGCCCCCTTTCCTGGCTGCGTTGGCTCGCAGTGCTTGCGCAAGTGCTGCCGTTGCATCCTGCCAAAGCTTGGACAAGCAGCCGGACCCATCCCCTCTTTCCTCTCCCTCCTCTGTTGCCTGTGCCCGCCAGGCCGCGCCTTTAATCCGGTATGGATAGGTCATGTCTCTTCATTTTGGTGTGCTTCCAACTCCGTCTTCAAGCCTGCTAGCCAACCGATCCCGCACCGTGTCCAATCGCGTCTTGGCAAGCTTCAATTTGGAGCCAGACGTCCGCCGTCGCGCCATTAAAGGCTTAGCTACCATTGCCGTGGGCGTTACCTACCTGGTTGTCCCGAGCCCAATGGTTGCACCCCCAGCCTCGCCTCGTAGTCCTTCTCGACGTGCGCACCCCACTTGCACCGCTACTGCCTTCCCGGCGCCGCTGACACGGTCGTGCCACCGCAACCCATCGCGGTGCTTGCCATGTGCGCGTGGCCGGACTCACCCGGTCCGTCCCCGGTCAAGCCATCACCACAAGTAGCTTTGAGGTGAGTTGCTTGTGCCCATCCTTTGGTTCGTTCGCTTCGTTTGTGCCTTGGCTCACGGGAACATGGCTGCCATCGCCGCAGGGTGTCTACCGTCGTGGAGGGAGCTCTGGACCACGTCTCCATTCATCGCTTCACCGCCCACCGCTTCGCGTTTGCATCAAGGTGAGCATCAGCTCGCTATCGGGGGCGGGGAGGGGCTAGGTTGGCCGGCGTCATCGCCCAGTGTCAGTGTCGCCGCGCCGGTGCGTGCGCGGGTGCCCAAGGACCCAGCCATGGTAAAGATAGATGGTTCCAAGGGCTAGATTGCTTAAGTCCAGACTCTAGGAATAGTGTTGTGGACTGTGGATCGATTCGGTATTAGCGCAGGGACGTTTTCGCAAATGTGCTGATGCGCGCGGGCCTCCCTGTCGCGGGCCGTCGCCGCGCGGTTGGGCCACGCTGGTGGGTCGCGTGTGCGCGCGCGCTGCGTGTGCGAGGGCCGAGCCATGATGGGCCGCGCTGGGCGGTTTCGCCCTTTTCTTTTCTAAGGAATTAGTTAATGCTTTTCTAATTTAAATGGTGAACTGATCTTTGATAATTAGTATAAAATTATGTAAGTGCCCTAAAATGGTGAAGTAAATTTTGTTACGTTCCTAAATTCATGATCTAGCTTTTAGTGTATTTAGTTCATACAGTTCTATGGTATCTTTAGGGTTACTTTATTTGTTGTAATATGCTCGTTGTTATTATGATTATTTAGAGAATGAATTTTCATGATGAAATGGTAGAAGTGCTAGCTCTAAAATTTTTACAGTAGACTCATAAAATTATTAGGCACTCGCTGTAATTTTTATAGCCTTGAAATATATTGAGAAACATGGAAGCTAAGTATTCCTTGTTGTAGTATATATATTAAATCGATAATAAGAATAGGGATGCCTTTAGTTGCTAAGATTATACATGCAATGTTTTATATCTATTTAGTTGTAATAATAGGTAACTTAGCGTCTTAGTCGGTAGAGCTAGCTTAGTAGCTTAATAGATGTATTCTTATTTTAAGAGTTGCTATTGCCGTATTATTAAATGTTGCATCATCATTTTATGCATATAGATAACGAGCTGATAGAGTTCGTGCCTGCGGGCGAGTAGAAGTACGAGGAGATCATCGAGGAATACGAGGAGGAGATTCTCGTACAGGAGGGAGCCCCGGAGCCATCAGTTGCTGACACCCCGCCTGTCCAAGGAAAACCTCGGTGCATAACCCTTATTTTGAATGATCACTAAATATATATATGATGTGCATTTACGTTACAGGTATTTTATGGAAACTATATGCATAGATATACCTATCTATGAGTCCTACTAGCATAGGGTGAGTAGTTGCTATGCTCAGGATTTCAGTAGCGTGAGTACCCTGCCGTTACTCACAATAGGTGATTATTACTATCACTCAGGATAAAAATGGTAAAAGGAAAATGGAGACCGGGCAGGGATATAGTTCGGGTATTGGTGGGTGTAAGAGGTTGTGTCCTGCGGCCAACAGGGCATAGCTTGGTTATACTATTTCTCTGTCTATGTCGGTTAAGGACCGACCGTTACATTGGGTTCTAGATAAGTCACAGCTTTATTGTCCTGAGCACATACTTGTGTATGGGCGCAGAGAAGGCTTGTTGCTCTCTTGTCGTGGGTTTCGGCTCTTTCCGGACTGACTGATTGGAGACGGGGATGGGGAAGGTCTAAGCACTGCACTGAGTTCAGGACTCAAGAGCGGGAGCTTAGAGTCTAAGTTTGGATGGGGACCTAGACCCCATGATAGGAGAGTGGTGGGCTGGTCCTACTTGTGCCTGGGGTACAAGCGGGGCGTGTGTTTTGGGGTACCCAGCTAGGCACATTGATTCTCCAATCGTCGGTGATCCGGTACGGCTTATCTACAGTCTAGCACCGTAGTAAAAACTGAAAGAGGAAAGATGGTGAAATAGAACTGCTTGCTCAACTCTTGCTTAAAGTAGAACAGGTGCTTACATAGAATGGTTAGGCAATAAACTAATCATGACTGCTAATAATAAACATACATAATGATTCACTATTAGTGTTGCTTTCTGCAAAAAGAAACCCAGCATACCACAAAGCCTATCATATCCCTTGGAGTCAGGAAATTATTCTCACTAGTCGGATAAGTCTTGCGAGTATATTATGTACTCAGGGTTTATTTACCCCCGTTGCAGGTGCAGCTTGAGGCATAGCTGTTGTGTGAAGGATTCTTCTGGTGGACATAGATGGATCCTTGTATATTATCGATAGATGTTATTTTTATTCCGCTGTTTAATTTTCGCACTCTAAATTTGGTTTTGTAATAATGTATTTCAAAGAACTCTGGATGTATGAAATGAACTAAGTAATGTAAACTCGTTCTCGTTATTGGATCCTGAGTAAAAAAATATGGATCATTCAGGCTCTCCCTTGGGGTGGGCTCGACGGAATCCGTCCGATGTAGCTCGCTCTCGGGGTGCTTAGTGTCTAGTGGAAGACAAGCGCCTCCGTAAGTGCGTTATTTCGGCGGTTCTGCCACAGAGAGCCGGGACGGCAAGCACGAGCGCTACGACACGTGGTACCGGTGGTGTGGCAGAACCACCCGAAATAACACGCTTTCGGAGATGCTCGTCTTCCACTAGACACTAAACACCTCGAAAGTGAGCTACATCGATCAGTTCCGTCAAGCACACTCCAAGGGAGAACTCGAAACAATCCACGCTTTACATCCATAATCCAATAATGAGTACGAGCTTACAATACTTTGTCCATTTCATACAACAAGAATTCTTGGAAATTATTTATTATAATACCAGAGTTCAGAGTGCGATAATTAAACAGCGGAATGAAAATAAATATCTAGCGGAAATGATACAAGGATCCGTCTGTATCCATCAGAAGAATCCTCCATACAAGAGCTACTCCTCAAGCTGTACCTGCAATATGGGTAAAATAAATCCTAAGTACACAATGTATTCGCAAGACTTACCCGACTAGTGGGAATAGTTTCCCAATTCTCAAGGATATGATAGGCAATATGGGTTTGCTATTTTCTTTTTGTTTGCGGAAAGCATTACTAATAGTTCATCCTTACAATCAAATTTTATTAGCAGTCATAATTATTTCATTAGCTAACCATTCTAGGTAAGCACCTGTTCTGCTTTCAAACAAGGGTTGAGTAATTAGAACCATTTCATCATCTTTCATCTACTAGTTTTTACTACGGTGCTAGACCATAGCTAAGTCGTACCGCCTCACGAAAACAACGATTCGCGAACCAATGTATCTCAGCTGGGTACCCGAAACACACGTCACATTTATACCCCAGGCACAAACAAGACCAACCCATTCCACTCCTGTTACGGGGTCTAGGTCCTCATCCAAACTTGGACTTCAAGTCCCCACACTTGAGACCCGGTCTCAGTATGGTGCTTAGACCTCCACCTTTCCCTGCCTCCAATTAGTCGGTCCATAAAGAGCCGAAAAGCACGACAAGAGCGTAACGAGCCTTTTCACTCCCATAAGCAAGTATGTGCGCAGGATAATAAGTCTGTGATCTAACTACCATCCACAGTAATGGACGGTCCTTAATCGACACGAACAGATAAAACAGTGTAACCAAGCTAAGCCCCATTGGTCATGGGACACAACCTGTTACACCCACCAATAACCATATTGTATCCTTGCCCTGTCTCTATTTTTTCTTTCATCATTTTATTATGAGAGTAATAATAACCCCTTATTGTGAGCAACGGCAGGTTACTCACGCTACCAATGACCTAAGCATAGCATCTACTCGAACCTACACTAGTAAGACTCTTAGGATAATTATATCTATGTATGCGGTTTCCATAAAATTCCTATAACATAAATGCACATAACATATATAAACAGTGATTATAAAAAATAAGGGGTTATGCACCAGGGCTTGCCTTGATAGGCGCGGTGTCAGCTGAGTTAGTTGTCGGTGGCTCCTGGACTTCCTCCCTCACGAGGATCTCCTCCTCGTACTCCTCGAACTCACGATCGTTGGTGGTCACTATCTCCAACTCGTTCTCTACATGCATACGATGATGATGCAACACTTAACATTTAGACAACAACAACTCTTAAAATAAGAATACGCATACTAAGCTACTAAGTTAGCTTTAATGACTAAGATACTAAGCTAACTATCATCTTCATCAAGCAGGGTGTTGGATTCAACTAACAAACCCTTAGCTTGGCAAATTAAGGATATATCTTTATTTCTTCTAGTGATTTAATGTATATTGAAACAAATGGCATTTAACTACCCTAATGCTTAGTCTAACCTAAGGCTACAAAAATTACAGTGAGCACATAATAATACCATGAAGCTACTATAAAAATGTTAGGACCAAAGCTAGCACTAATGTACCACAAAAATTCCTACAATGATTAATTTAATAATATGAAGCATTCTCAAACGATTTAATAGCTTCTGGTATCAACATGTATATATATGAACTAAATACACTAACAGATAGAAGCATAATTTTATGAACCTAACAATTTTTGGACACCTACATGATTTTATATTAATTGTCAAAGATCAGTTCAGAAATTAAATTAGAAAACAATTTCTAATTCCTTATGAAAAAAGAAAAATGAAATCTCACGCGCGGCCCACGCAATGCAGCGTGCGCGAGCACGCGACGGCCCGCGGTATGGCCCACTCGAGGTTGGCCTGTAGCACGAGACAACTCGCGGGGGGGGGGGGATCCCGCGCGCTCTGGCAGTTTTGCAAAAGAGACCTCAAACTTCTCCTGAATTACAACTAAGTACTAACACTATTTTCCTCTCTCTCAAACCTTTTTACTTAACCCCCTGGCTTTTCTAGAATTATCCCGCACACACCCCCGGTGACTCAGCGCATGACGGTGCGGCGACCGGTGACACAGCGCGGCTGCGCCGACCACCTGGGACCTGCGGTAGACCACCTAACAGGCCGGTCACCATCTCCAACCCGAGCGGCTACGCTAAGCGGTGGTGTGGGGTGACACGACTTGCTAGGGAAGGCTGTAGCGGCACGCGGCTATCCACGTCGGCGGCGCCACTGTTCCGGTGAGCTGAGATAGCTACAGACGTAATTGGTTAGCGCATGAGCATCAGGAGGCTGCCATGGATCAGGCCGAGGTGATGGTTGGGGCGGAGGATGACGTAGGAGGGCTAGCCACATGCGGCCGAGCCGTGCGACGGCGCACCGTGATTGCACGGTCGCGTCAGCGATGATGGGGAGGCGGTAGCGGTTCCACTGGCGTGCGCAAGGTGGAGAGAGAGGCAAGACAAAGCTAGTGGTGCAGGCGAATTGGCTCGGGAGGGACGGTAGGAGGGCTGCCCTCGACAATGGCCGAGCGCGGCCTTAATAGCACGGCGGTGGGGAAAAACTTCAAATTGGAGCTTGGTCGTGCTCGCTTCAAGGCTGGGTGGGGTCGGGGGTCAGGTGGCTTAATGGAGAATCCAGAGACGTGATGAATCGAGCGATGGTGACTCAACCATACCTAAATAAGCGAGTGGGGTCGGCTGGTCGCAGTGGCAGAGAGAGAGAGGAGCAGGTCTGGATCGGCTCATCCTCGCCTTGGCGCCAAGCGGACGATCGGACCCGAGGTAGCGTCTACGCACCCGCTATGTGACAGCGATGGCCATACCACGTGCGCGCGCGGAGGCAGGTGGGGGCGCGGCATGTGCGGCCACAGCGCCATTAAGGCGAGGCTATAGCGCGAGGCAGCCGAGACAATCCACGTGCGCGCGGGGACAAGGCGAGCGGCAGCGCAGCACAGCGTCGCAGTGGCGTCGGTAGCGGCAACGCGAGGCAGGGCAACAGTGTGGATGTGACGACGAGGTGATGGCGCTGGCAGCGGCTCCGTCGCGACGCTGGGCGGGGTAGGCGACAGCAGCAACGGCTTCGCGCGGCGGGGCCACAGCCAGGCTAGAGGCAGCCACGGTCGGCGACGCGCGACAACACACACACGCGCGACCAGCGCGGTGACGCCGAGAGCACGAGCTTGGTGACCGCGTCCACCGACGAGCCAGCTCAAGAACGTGCCGTGCACGGATTTTAAAGCGTCGATATCAACTAAACGATTGAGGTTGACACTAAATCGCCTTCATTATGCTAAAGAGGATCTACTAGGCCACCAATCCAAGCTAAAACACGACACCACCTCTTAACTCAAATTCTCTAAATAATTTGCTAAACATAGCAATGTTTAGCTGTTGACAAACTTAGAATTTTTTCTAAGTTTTTTAGCTGAACTTGATTTCAATTTGCAATTTCTAGGATAATAGAAATATTAGCTAGTAATATCATTTTTCAACAGTAAGTATTTCACTGTCATCTACAAAGTTCATATTTCAAACTTTATTTAAGTGTCACATATGTGTTTTATATTGTTTTTGCTCAATAAAAATTGGTTTACAACCCTACTTGTTAACTGTATGAGTTATGGAGTAACTTTTTGTTTAACACTTCTATTGATCGCTTTAATTGCAATGCTTCATCTATGCACTCCATCACATGCACTAACATATAAATATGGTGCTCATGACGTGTCTTAGTAAATGATTTAGAGTGTAACACCGAGTGTGTTACAGGTGGTGCCGCAGGAGCCATTTCTGTTCGCGGCGAGCGTCCACGAGAACAACCCGTAAGGGCGTGACGGAGTGACGGACGCTACTTTCAATTCTGTCACTTCTGTCGCTTTATTTTAACGGAATGCTATTTTTCGTTCATGGTTTAATATTTTGGTGGTATTTTATAAGGACGCAAACTTTTAATAGTATTTTATGGAGATCGTGATCTTTCGATGCTACTAAACCAAATTTCCTTTTTTGTTACCGTGTCTTTAATTTCAGCTCATCAAACCCAACCTGCCTGCCAGCCCCGCTGTCCCATCCATCGTCGTGAGGCTCAGTCAGCACTCAGGCTGCAGGCCCTCTCGGCCTCTCCACAGTTAGGGCCCCGTTTAGATCCAAAATATTTTGGATTTTGGCTTATTATAGCATTTCGTTTGTATTTGGTAAGTGTCTAATTACGGATTAATTAGGTTCAAAAGTTTTGTTTCGCGATTTCTCACCCAACTGTATAATTAGGTTTTTTTCGTTTATATTTAGTACTCCGTGCATGTGCCGCAAGATTTGATACGACGGATACTACGTAAATTTTTTTTGGAATTTAAACAGGCCCTTACTACAACCGCAGAGCCAACTCGGGTTGCCTCTTATTTGCATCTGCTCCGGCCTCCGGATGCCAGTTAAGAGTCGGGCCCCATTCGCTAATCTGAAATTTGACTAAAACTGACTGGTTTTATGAAAGAGAAATACTGTAGCGATTGATTGATAAATAGTATTTGCTGAGGGACCAGCCGGTTGGTCTGGAACCAGCGAACACGCCGTCAATCGGACCTGCGTTTGGTTCTCTGCCGCTGCTGGCCTGCTGCTGCCTTCGCAGGTCGCAGGTCGAGGTCGCAGTTATTCTGCAAATTCAGTTCGCAGTCCGCACGCAAACCGGCTGACGCCTTGTTTAGATACCCTCAAAATTGCAAATTTTTTCATCCTCTCTCCATCACATCAATTTTTAGCCGTTTGCATGGAGCATTAAATGTAGGTAAAAAAATAACTAATTGTACAGTTTAGTTGGAAATCACGAGATGAATCTTTTAAGCTTAGTTGGTCCACGATTGGACAATATTTACCAAATAAGACGAAAGTGTTACTATTCATCGTGTTAAATTTTTTTTCAATCTAAACAAGCCCTGACTGGCTGGGCGGTGAGCCTACGAAACACGTCAACGGTTCCGTGGGTGAATTTGACGTGTCCAAAGAGTGTGGCGCGAGGGAGGGTGTAAAATAATCTGCGATCCATCCCATCTAAAGATTGCTACTTTGACTCGTATTTTTTTATGCTATATGTTATAAAATCTGTGATCATCCCACGTCAATGCTTTTTTTTGTGTGTATTCCGCAACAAATATTTATTCAATTTTGTATTTCTAATAAGAGTAGTAGAGTACCACTAGTACACTACACGAGCTTCTTATAAAATCCAATTTGAAAATTGTCTGTTGAAAATTCAATCAAAGTCGTCCTCTCCTCTAAAAAAAAAATGCAATCAAGTCGGCAACAAATATTTATCTATTTTTATATATTTTCTAATAAAAGTACCACTGCCAGAACTTCTTGAAATCCAATTTGAAATTTGTCCGTCGATACGAACTCTACGGAGGATAGATTTCAGTTGGTGTTCGGTTAGTCTTGGTACACCAGTTCCACCCACCACCAGAGAAATGCCATGTGCGCCCCGTCCCCCTTGTAAGTCCCGCCCAAAGCTCGACAGCGGGCAGGCACCCCCGCATCGCATCGACCGCCAGTGATCCAGCTCCCCCAAATCCGACGACGCCAGCCATGGCCGGCACGTGCGCTCACGCCGAGTTCCTCCGCGCGCAGCCGGCGTGGGCGCTGGCGCTGGCCGCCGTGGGCCTCCTCGTGGCACTCCGCGCCGCCGTCCGCTTCGCGCTCTGGGTCTACGCCGCGTTCCTCCGCCCGGGCAAGCCCCTGCGCCGCCGCTACGGCGCCTGGGCCGTCGTGACGGGCGCCACCGACGGCATCGGCCGCGCCATCGCGTTCCGCCTCGCCGCCGCTGGGCTCGGGCTCGTCCTCGTCGGCCGCAACCCGGAGAAGCTGGCCGCCGTCGCCGCCGAGATCAAGGCCAAGCACCCCAAGGTCCCCGAGGTGCGGACCTTCGTGCTCGACTTCGCCAGCGAGGGCCTGGCCGCCGGCGTAGAGGCGCTCAAGGACTCCATCCGGGGCCTCGACGTCGGCGTGCTCGTCAACAACGCCGGGCTGTCCTACCCGTACGCGCGCTACTTCCACGAGGTGGACGAGGAGCTGATGCGCAGCCTGATCCGGGTCAACGTCGAGGGCGTCACGCGGGTCACGCACGCCGTGCTGCCAGGCATGGTCGAGAGGAAGCGCGGCGCCATTGTCAACATCGGCTCCGGCGCCGCCTCCGTCGTGCCTTCCGATCCGCTCTACTCCGTCTACGCCGCTACCAAAGCGTGAGTTCTCCGGTTTCCTGCTCTCGAATTACTGCTGTATCCTTGGCTATTGACTGCCGCAGTTGTACAGGCTGTAGCTTAAATTCGCTCGATTTTAGGATAGATGGTGGTAGTGGAATTAAGATTGACTGATTGAGAACAAAGGAGCACGTCTTTCTTGCCTGTCTGTACTTGCCTACTTGGTTTGGGAACTATTAAAGCAACACTGGGATCGGGGATTAGAGGAAACGCCTTCGGTGTGAATTCTTAGCTTGCGTGTTGGTCATGCCAGATTCTGATGCAATCATAGGGGGAGTTAGTTAGATGTACATTCAGATGCTAGAATTAGTTGGGGTACTGAAATTGCATCAGTCTAGGATTACTTGAAATGTCCAGATCTGACTTATGATCCTTTTCCTTAGGGGAAATGAAAAGATAGCTAACTGCAATCAGTAAGCTACACATAAGCAAAGAACTTTGATGGTTAGGCGTACTAATTTTTGTATGCATAAGAACTAGAAAACTTTTGTGTGGTCTAAAATGTTCATTCTGGTTGCAACTATTAGAGCTCATGGAATAGTTGGGCTGTATTCTCCTGTGATCTAGTACATATTGGATGAAGAGTTGAAAACCTATAAACAATGAATTATTGCCATGTAACATACAAGCTCACAACAGCTGTAAATGAGCAATTGACCTATATTTTGTTTGTGTACCTTTGTGTTATGCACTACATAAAGGGCGTACCCAGTGCAGAGAGCTCCCGCTCTGTGCGGGGTCTGGGGAAGAGTGTTAGTGGCAAACCTTACCCTCACCTGTGCAATGCGAGGAGACCGCGACTCGAACCCGGGACCTTCCGGTCACAGGCGGGAAACCTTTGTGTTATGCACTACATACTTAGCTGAAAAAATGCGAACATGATGAATCTTTCATAGGGGTGAGTGTGTGTGTGTTGTGAGCCTTTGAGTCTGTACGGTGTAATTATTTTAAAAAATAACTGTAATTAGGCAGATGCACACATTCCCTTTAACTTACTAAGCGCACGCTAAAAATAATGTTATCTGTATTTCCCAGGTATGTTGACCAATTCTCAAGATGCCTCTATGTTGAGTACAAGAGCAAAGGTATTGATGTCCAATGCCAGGTAACAAACCTCTCTTTGCATCGAATGTATCTTGCCTCGAATTATCAACCATTTCTACAGTTATTTTAACTTAGTTTTGTGCTATTGAAATGATTTAGTGTCTCTCACCAAATTCCAATTTTCCATTTCAACTATAGTTTCTAGATCTCTTTTCTCTTTCTTAAAGAACTAAAAGAAATTTTGGTGAACCACTCTAGTTGTTGTTTCAGCCTCATGTTAGTCCTCACAAATTGAAGTGGTTCTGAAATTTCCAAACATCTAAAATTAACCATCTTGAATCATCATTTCACGTGTTCTACTAAACTTGGTTAAGCGTGTTTATCTGTTGAACTGATTTGTGTCTACCTTTTGATAATGCTTCTTGATCAATTGGAGATTTAGTGCTTTTGCATGTAATTGTATCGGTCTTGTCTGTTATATGCTGTATTTCCTATGAACTTTTTTTTTTTGAAAAACTATTCCCTATGAACTTTTGCACTCATAACTTCTTCAATTTATTCAGGTGCCCCTATACGTGGCGACAAAGATGGCATCCATCAGGAAGTCTTCCTTCATGGTCCCATCTGCTGACACCTATGCTCGTGCTGCTGTTCGTCACATTGGATACGAGCCTAGGTGCACACCGTACTGGCCACACTCTGTCCTGTGGTTCTTGATCTCCATTCTTCCCGAGTCCCTTATCGACAGCGTACGCCTGGGCATGTGCATTAAGATCCGCAAGAAGGGGCTGGCCAGGGACGCCAAGAAGAAGGCACTGTGATTGATGTTTCAGAATGCATGTTCAGATTCGCACATTTCCTCATCACCTGTAGTAGACATGTGCCTTGCTGTAGTCACTTTATTAGCTACCATTGCCTCCTGAGTCTGTTAAGAATCAAGAATGCCATTGTTCCATCCAAGGTTATGATGTTAAAAACTATGATTCTTCAATTCAAAATGTAACACTAATACGAGTAATGATGAATGAAATTAACTTGAAGAAGTTGTGTAACTCAGTTGTTTTTCTGAACCAGTTCACATTTTTGTGAAGTTTCTTTGCCCGCACATGACTTCAAATGGAATTTTCTGTAAACAAAGTTTGCCACACTAAAACCTCATGGTAGTGCTGTTTATGGAGAATTCAATACTCTCGCTTCTGCATTTGTCTTGAACTATCGTTTTCAGCAGTGTTAGATCATTCATTCATTTGTAACTGGTTTTCAGTAGTGTTAGATCATTTGTAACTGTTTATGGAGTTTTCTGCAAATAGCTGAACGCAACCACGCAAAGACAGTCTTGTGCGGGCAAAGAACTGTAAAAATGTTCGTTGGGCATCCAATTCAGCAGGAACGAACGTGGACATGTAACTGGTGATACTAGTGCGAATCAAATCTTTTGCTTTTTGCGAATCAAATCTTTTGCTTTCTATTACAAAGTATTACTACAGTGTTGTCCAGATACAGTCCTCGAAACAAACAACTCACCCTCTTCACACAGAAGTGTCAGTTCTTTGTATCCAGTTAGCAAAAATAACACAGAAAAGGCAGCACATCCTTTTCTTACAGTTGAACATCTCCAAAACATCAAAACTAAGGTTACAGTTGAACACCTCCAAAACATCATGAAGTTAAACCATCACTTGTCAGCTGGGCCTCATGATCATCTCCACGGATGCCTGTTGTTTTCCCTAATGATCTCTGGCTAAGCATTCGGACGATGCCACTTTTCATCTTCCGGACTTGAGACCCATTGGCAGATTGATTACCACCCATTGTCCTCGCAAGCTCTTCTGAAAGAGCTTTCACAAGGGCGTCGAAACGGCGCTTGGCTGTAGGGTACCTTGATATCGACTTTATGATCCCTTGCAACCTTGCAGTAGGATCAGCGGGGTCAGAAAGGACTATTTTTTCTTTAGTGATTGAAAAGGAGTGATGAAAGGAAGTACCTTCGAGCAAATGCTTCTATTTCTGCTTGTTTTCGCTCATTCAATGCTGGAAGCCGAATGAGATTCTCCTTGATGCGCTTTGGATCACTTATCAAGAGCACTTGCTTCTCAAGGTATGCTTCCTCTTCTTCTGTGAAGTTCTCAGCTTTGATTTGATCTTTGATGACCATCAGAGGGTCAAAAACCACTCAAAGATAATACTCTTAGGCCTATTGTCAGATGTTATCTCAGATCCATCACCTGCATATTTCACCAGAAAGTCTCGCAGGTCAATAAAAGGTACCGTAAACCTCTTTTAGCGGTGAAGAAAGGTACTCTTACTCACTTAAAATCAGACCATCAGAATTGGCTTTAGCAGATCGGAGGAGTGCCTTAAGGATAACATATGCTGGTAACCCAACATTAAGTACTCCAGTGCTGGCTTTGCCTGCCTCTGTTCCTTCTATATCTTTTGGGGTTATCACTCCTTCAGCGACCAGATCCTTGCCACGGTGCTTATACTCTATGAAAAGGTGATCTAGCAACTAAACAACACATCTAAATCAGTTATACTGCACAAATTTCCAAACACCAAAAAATCATAGCATGCTTTTGAATTTTAAATGAAATTATAAAATCTCATAGTATAATAACTAAACTCTACAAAAAGTATAGCTCCACCATAATACTCCCTCAGCTCAAAATTATAAGACATTTTGCCTTTTTCTAGATACTGTCATTTGGGGCAGCCGGGGGTTGCATGGTGACTAGAGGGGGCGCAATTACCGCAGCCAAATTTGGTCAGCAAAGGAGCAGCAAGGAGCAGCATGCGGATCAGCATGCAGGGAAGGCAAGATTTAGGGGATTTATGGGGAGTTATGGAGTTTATTTCCCTTTATTTAGCAGGCCAAGTGCCTATATAGTCCATGTACCAGTCCTCATTTGAATCAAGCAATGAAGAATAAACAATCCAATTCCCAATTCCCCCAAATGCTGTAGTCTCCCTCCACACCGACTTTGCACGGCCTTCCTTCTGGCAATGGTTATCTCTATCCCCCAACCCCCAATGATCGATCATAACAAATACATTGCTTTTGTTATGTATCTAGACATGGTGTATATCTAAGTACATCTAGAAAAGTCAAAACATATTATAATTTGGAATGGAGGGAGTAGAATACAATGAAAGTAATCTAAATGGAGCATGGGCCAGTGTCAGTATAGATAATTTTTATGTACTGGGAACACAGTGAAATTTCTTTTGCCAGTTTTCCAGAAAACGATCACCTTGAATGGATTGAACTCATCAAAGCTACTTTTAAATGATGTTACACGCTGAGGAGCTTTCTTTCCATCATGCTTGTCCTTGGATGAAGCGGGCCTCGAGAGAGAACCACCATGTGAGGAAGCTTCATCTTTCCTATATTTAAACCTAGTCATGGAAAGTGAAATTTTGAGTAACTTGTATTATTCGGTGTACAATTCAAGGACAACCTTTTGGTATAGAATAAACCATTTGTACCTAGGAAAGCAAGATCCTGGTGCCATGTCAAGTACGTCTTTTGTATATTCATCAAAGATGGATACTGATGATATTACATAAGACAGTCCCAAGAAAAGTGAGGATTCCTGCCACATAAACAAGATTGCAATTGTAAGCTTCACGCCTCCACATCTATCATGCTAAATCAGGTAATATTTCATCATAATACTAGCTTTATGCTATAAATGATATTTTTCTGTTGCCAGTCCAAAAAGATTTGTCAATACCTGATAAACCACCACGGCAGCATATGCACCAAAAGGAACACTGCAGATAACAGAGGCTAGAAAAGCTCCTATAACTGAAAATGGCCAGAGAAGAATTGCAAGACCAGCAAACGGCACGGAAGCTGTCTCAAGAAAAGGTCCTTCTCTGCCAACAAGATCTTCAATCAACCGCTTCCATCCTTTGAATAGCATAACAGGGAACTTGTACAATGCAATTAGTGTGAACATTATTGCATCCACTACAAGCCCACAAGCAGCAGCAAATATTGCACCGGGAATTTGTAGCAATCTGGGGATGCAAAGTTAATTATTTTGTGACATGCAGAATTCCTCAATTAAAACAAAATCACTACAAGGGTATTTAAATATTAGCAATCAGATCAAGATTTAAAAGGATACTGAACTTCAATGTACATGGGACACTCCCTCATATCATTTCTTTTTAAAGCGAGTTCTCAAGTAAGAATTAATTGTGTATTTCTTGTCTTTCTTGTGAGCACATTATAGTGTATCTTGTTGTTAACCTGAACTGTTTATGATGTGCAAGAAAAGCTAACCAAGATAACAAACAGACAGAATATTCTAATTAGAGTACCAGATGAAGGTAATGACTCATTTAGTACAATTGCAACTCACTTGTTAACACATATAGTTATAATGAAGAATGAAAAAGGCTGAAAACAATAACAGAAAGAAAGTAGACCTAAGACCTTATCTCATATGGCTTGCCATCGGGAGGTGCATGAAGACGAACTTCATCCATGATTGAAAAATATGAGTGTACCAACATGTCTTTCACGTCCCTGACTACTGTACAGCTTCCTGTGATAGTGCTGCATGTTCCATCCTGCATTTCCAGTTAGCTAACCATGTGAAACAGATATTGTACACACAAAACAGATATCTGAATGAAACCATTACAAGTAAATTGTACCAAAAAACAGTGAACAAGTGTCTTTTCTTTTCCTTCCCCAACTGCATCAAATGTAGCCATTACTGGTGCCAGAAAGCCATAAGCCAAACCAGCAAGGATGCTTGCCGAGACGCCAATTATTAGCCATAGAACCAAAACCGCAGTTGCAGCAATAAGAAGCAGCAACTTTACGACCGGTCCTACCATCTTGGTTCTGCTTTCATAAAAAGGTGATAAGCTCCAAATACACCACATTGCATGACTTTCCTTTCAAGACTGCAAACGCTACCTGATGATGCAGTAATATGTCCAAATCACATGCATAGGCCACAAGCCTAGAATAAGTGCGGAAATTCCAATTGTCATGACGAGCCATGCCCATGGGCCAAACAAAGCACCTGGATTGGCAAGATTAGTATGAATCGATAGACCAATAGGAACTGAGATCAACAATAATTACCAAGTACTCAAACAGTCCATGAAATGTAGGCTAGCCAAGGTATTAACATTTACAATCAGAACACTATTTTTTCTAGAATTAATCCAAAATCTCATGTGCACAGTTCAATTCATATCCCTAGATATTCTCATTGCAAAACACTGCAGAAATAAGTCTATTGCCCCTATCAAGCAGAATTGCACAAATAACAAGTAAAAGCACAAATAACAAGTAAAAGCTACGGCATGAATAAATCTGCAGATGCAAAAAAATGAACAAGGCAGATCGAGCAATATTCATAAAGTCAATACTCTCTGCCAATAAAAGTTTAGGATCATCTAGGTGCAGATTAGAGGGTGAATCCGGTACTTGTTTAGTTCAATTCAACCTATAACTTGATACAGAGAGGGAGACAATGAGAGAGGGAGATGTAGGAGTGGCTGACCGTCGGCTTTGGGGAAGGATGAGCCGTCCATGTCGAGGTCCAGTCGGTGGCGTCGTCCGGTGGCGGTGTAGAGGCGGTGGTGGCACTTCCCGTCGCCGGCAGCACCCCTCTCGATCGGACTAGGTTTAGGAAGTAGGTGGGGGCGTCTAGCGGCTCAGGTGAACCTCATCTCTGCGCCCTGGCCCCCACCTCCCTCTATATGGTGCTGCGCGACGGGGGCCCACCAACCTTAGTTTGGTTGGATGCCCCCGATCAGGGCACTGGATCATGGCCTGACTCGACCGTTGGGCCGAGTCGGATGAGATCAACACTAACAATCTCCCCCTTGATCTCACCTTATAACTTAAACTTAACTTACTTGTTCCCATTCCATTACAGATCAGTGCATAGAGCGTGCCTCATCGTCACGGTCAGTTGCTATTAGATTTAACAGCTACAATGCACCTCTCTGTTTTGAAACAGATACTCAACTAGGCCCTTAGTATCCAGAAATCATAGGCTTTCCCATAAACCCATGTCGACTGTGTGTTCTCTGAACGCACTGGGTGGTTAGCTTTTGGTAAGCGGATCAACAAGTACTTACTTGGTACTTATGTGCTCAATGCTTTAAAAATGATTCTTGATTTTCTCCTTTACAACATATACTTTAGTGTCAATGTGTTTGGCAGCACACTTGACTTGTTGTCTTAGGAGTTAACTTACTGTAGAAGATGATGTTGGGGCAATAAGCCACACTCTCAATGGGAGAGGGGCGCCTCTATTATAGGGCAGCTGCTGCTGCTATATATGGCAGTTTACAAATACAAGGACAGGAGTAAATCGATCCTAATTGATCGATCGCTTAAATATGCAATATACAATCTCCTATTGCCTAATATATGCAATATACAATCTCCTATTGCCTAATACCCGCCTTGCACCAAGCGGGGGCTTCATGGACATATTGTGCTGGTTCTCAACTCTTGAAACAGTGGGCGTGGGGAGCCCTTTTGTCATAATGTCAAGAACCGATGAGATGAAGGAACATGAAGGACCCGATCTCACCAAGAGCCACCTTCTCGCGCACAAAGTGAATGTCAATTTCAATATGCTTCAGGCGCTTGTGGTGGACTGAATTGGCCATCATGTAGATGGCGCTAACGTTGTCAGAAAACCACCGTGGCTTCGGGCGCGGAAGATGGAGCTCTGAAGGAGTTGCCGCAGCCTAACAAAGACTGGCCACAACGTGAGCCACAAAGACGGTATTTCGCCTCAAGACTAGAGCGGAGACCGTGGTCCGGCGCGTTGGAGGACCAGGAGACCAAGGTTGTCGCCGAGATAGACGCAGAAAACCGAAGTGGACCGCCGAGTCGTGGCAACCAGCCAGTCGGCCAAGACGTAGTATGCGGTCGTTGTCTGAACGAGCCGGCGCCAATGTGAAGACCGGAGGATAGCGTGCCCTTCACATAGCGCGAGAACGCGCTTTGATCGGCCGCAGTGGGGCTCCTTTGGGGCGTGCATGAAGAGACACACCTGTTGAATCGCATAAGCGGATCAGGGCGCGTCGAGTCAGTCATCAAGAGCCCTCGCTAAGCTCCTCGAACTCGAAAGCCGCCCTTGTTCGACAGCTTTATCGCCATCATGGGCGGAGAGTTTGGCCCGAGTGTCGGTCAGGGGTTGACGAGGATGACACTCACCATGCCCGCCATTGGAGGAGATCGACGGCGCATCTTGTCATTGTGGATGAGAACAGCCGTCGGGGGTGCGGGTGACGGCGACGCCGAGGAAGTGGTGAAGAGCACCCAAGTCGGTCATGGCGAACTCGCATCGAGTCGGGCCATGAGTCGCTGCAGAAGAGCGGGAGTTGAGGCGGTGAGGATGATGTCGTCGACGTAGAGCAGCAAGTAGGCAAGACTCGTCCCCTCAGTGAGAACAAAGAGGGACGTGTCGGAGGCGGAGGTGACGAAGCCGAGCTGTTGAAGGAAGGCCGCGAACCGCTGGTACCAAGCACGCGGGGCCTGCTTGACCCGACTGAGGACTTCGCGGGGAGGCGACGTGATCTGCAGCGGCGGGGTCGACGAAACCTGGTGGCTGCTGACAGTAGACCGTCTCGTCGAGGTGGCCGTGAAGAAAGGCATTCTTCACATCCAGCTGATGGATCGGCCAGGCGCGGGAGACGGCAATGCTGAGAACAGTCCGAATGGTAGCCTGTTTGACCACCGGACTGAATGTCTCGTCGTAGTCAATACCTTCTCGTTGGGAAAACCCGCGGACCACCCAGCGGGCCTTGTGACGAGCGAGGGACCCATCGGCATGGAATTTGTGCCGGAAAATCCACTTGCCCGTCACAACGTTCGCGCCAGGAGGGCGCGGAACAAGACGCCAGGTGTCGTTGTCGACGAGTGCCTGGTACTCAGCCATCATCGCAGCAGCCCGCCGATTGGCATCGGCTGTATGCCGCGGTAGTTCGCCGCCGTAAAGGCGATGGTGAGGGCGAGGAGGTGGCGCCGAGCCCTCGTAGCTCACACGCGGGATGGCGCCCGGTCCCGGTGCGCGCGTGAGTGGCGGAGATGGGTTGCGACGAGGCGCCGGTCTTTGTAGGGACAGCCGATGGCGCTGGCACCGGCTGGGGTCGTCGACTGTAGGTCCGTGGGAACGGAGCCACAGGAAGGCCAGGCGGGGGCACGTGACCACACCCGCCCGGTGGTGGAGAAGCCGAACTGGGGCTAGGGGGCACAGGGCCGCGCCCCCCAGGCAGGAGAAGAGCCGGGTCCGGCTCATCATCATCGGCGGACTGACACGCCTGTGGTGGACGGAGCAACCGTGGTCGTTGAGGAGGGACCTCCACCTGCAGGAACAGTAGAGCAAGGCACCGAAACCGAATCGTTGTCTAGAAGGAAATCCAGGGAGCGAGGGAATGGGAGGACGCTGGCGGTGGAAAAAGGAAAAACAGTCTCATCGAACACAACATGGCGAGAAATAATGATGCGTTGAGTTTCCAGGTTAAGACATCGATAACCCTTATGAGAGGATGGATACCCAAGGAAAATGCATGCATGCATGAGCGAGTGCGAGCTTATGTGGGGAGGTAGCCTGTAGGTTTGGGTAGCATAGGCACCCAAAAACACGAAGGTGGCTGTAGGTGGGTGGCTGTCCATGGAGGCGAGTGAAGGGAACCTCATGGGATATGGAGGAGGAAGGGCGCCTATTGAGTAAGTAGCAGGCGGCAGCAAGGGCCTCAGCCCAGTATGCAGGCGGCATGGAAGCGTGGAGCAGCATGGTGCGAATTGAGTTGTTGAGGGTGCGAATGGTGCGTGCCCGCCTTGCCATTTTGAGGGAAGTGTATGGATGGGAGAGACGGAGAAGTGTTCCCGAAAGCAAAAGAAGAAGGTGGTGGTGGTTGTATTGACGAATTCGGTGCCATTGTCGGTTTGGAAGCATTTTACTGTGGAGGTTAAATTGGGTTTGTGCAAGAGTTGTGAGCTCAACTAAGTGTTGGTGGACCTCGGATTTGCGTCGAAGAGGAAAAACCCAACAATAGTGACTGTAATCATCCAGGCAGACTAAATAGTATGAAAAACCAGATATGCTAGGTATTGGAGAGGTCCAAACATCACAATGAATTAGGTCAAACGGGGCATGAGAACAAGACTGAGAGGCACTGAAGGGTAGACGCGTATGCTTGCCTAGTTGACATGAATGACAGAGGGAGCGGTCTACTTTATTACAAGAAACAGCATGTATTTTATTTAACTGTTGTAATGCAGCAGGGGCTGGATGGCCAAGACGCTGGTGCCACAGGGTCGACGAAACAGCCAGGAGAGCATGTGAAGAGGTGCCAGCGGTCGGAGGGATAGCAGGTATGGTGTAGAGATCACCGGTACTATTGCAGCGATGAATCACGCGTCCCGTCTGGGTATCCTTAACAGAAAAACCAAGAGCGTCAAATTCAAGAGAGCAGCGATTTTCACGGGTGAATTGACGAACGGATAAAAGATTACGGACGAGGGAAGGGGCGACGAGAATGTTATTGAGGGAGAAGTTTGCTGTGGCGGTGGGAAGGATGGAGTGACCTCTAGACGTGACCGGAATGCTAGTGCCATTGCCTACTGTTATAGAGGAGGTGGAGGGGGGTAGGCGCTGGAGGAGCATACCATCGGAGGACGTCATGTGGGATGAAGCGCCGGAGTCAACAACCCATGAGGGGCTGCCCTGGACAGTCAAGTGTTGCAGGGCAGCAATGAGGTCGGCCGAGTCCCATGTCGGTCCACCAGTGTTGTTGGAGGAAGCCTGGACGGGGGCGAACGCCGTGTGCGCCTGAGGAGAGGCACCGAGCACCCCCTGTTGGCGTGGGGGCTGCCATGTGTGGCTGCCAGGGGTGCCGGAACCGCCCTGGTCGCGCTCCCAGGGAGGTATGACGCGCTCGCCGGGGTTGACACGTGCACCAGTCCAAGGATCAAAACCCCAGGGCTGACGCTTGCTGTCACGCCGAGGGTTGTCGCGGCGGCCGCCGTTGCCGTGTTGTTGGCGCGGCTGCTGTTGCTGGCGCGGTTGCTGCCGCTGGCGCGACTGCTGCTGCGGGACTCCGGCCGGGGGGGCGCCACTAGGGGCGCCGGTGAAGGCAGCGAGAAGGGCTGAAGCGGCGCGGACCTTGTCCTCGTTCTTGAGACGCAGCTCCTTGAGGAGGAGTTGGTTCTCGGCAAAAAAAGGTGAGGGGTTCTGGCGGCGATGTTGTCGGGCGACGGATTGGTACTTCTCGTTGAGGCCCGCGGAGCGAGTTGAGGACGAGGTTGGACTCGGTGATGGTCTGCCCGACGTCGCGAAGATTGTCGGCAGCCTCCTTCATGCGCACGCAGTACTCGTCGATGGAGGAGTCGCCCTGGGTCAACGAGTGGAACTCGTGACTTAGGAAAACAAATGGGCGCTTTGTTAGCTTGGTATAGGGCGGCGATGGCTGTAGCCGAGCCGGGCGGGATGGCTGGGCGCCGGTCATAGCGAGGTTGAGGACGGAGTCGGAGACGGTGCCGAAGATCCAGCTGCGGATGCAGAAGTCACCGCACCCATGCATCATCATCGGTGGGCGTAGGGAGACGAGACGTCAAGGTGCGAGAGCAGCCCGAATTTGCCACACATGGCGTTGAAAGTCGTGGGACCACTTGGTGTAGTTGGAGGGTCGCACTCGAGGGTCATGGGGATGTGGGTCTTGACGTTTACCATAGCATATGGGCAAACGGTTGGGTTTATGGCTTCACCATGCCATGGTGGAGAGGTGGCGGAGGTGGTGGAGGATTCTGTGGTCATGATGGCTGGCTGTTTGGGCAGCAAAGAAGGTTGGGCGGCACTTTCGAGAGAGAGCGCGCAGCTTGAGGGAGGAGAGGAGGGCCAAGATCAGATTGCTCGATTACCATGTAGAAGATGATGTTGGGGCAATAAGCCACACTCTCAATGGGAGAGGGGCGCCTCTATTATAGGGCAGCTGCTGCTGCTATATATGGCAGTTTACAAATACAAGGACAGGAGTAAATCTCTGATCCTAATTGACTGGACTGCCTAAATATGCAATATACAATCTCCTATTGCCTAATATATGCAATATACAATCTCCTATTGCCTAATACTTACTTTAAATGGTTATTGCTGTTGTCTACTATTATTAAATCCGGGTATGAATTCCCATAGCCTCCTTTTGCTTGTTCCTTAAGCCTCATGTCAAGCTATACTATGGTATGCATCACTGATGACACCACAACTATTTCTTTGAAAAAAAAATTCACAATAATACTTTAACTGCGAGTGTTAGCAACTACTGTGGATTTCACTACACATCTCGCCATGACTTAACATTTATACCATCAACTATTTGATAGTACTTATTCTTTCTTACTCAGCATGAGGACTACGATACTTTACAAAATTGTAAGACATTCTCAACTCCATTCCAGTGATCTATATCTGGACTGAACTTCTGCCAAAATATCCCGGATACATAAACTACGTCAGGGTAAGTTCTTACTTATACTTGTACACTCATCAAGCTTCCAACAGCTGAAGCATATGGAACCATATTCATTTGATCGATCTCATATCGGTTCCTGAAACACTTAGAGTTTCCAAATCTATTACCCTTGACTATAGGAGCAGACGTAGGTTTACTCGCATGCATACTTTATTTCCTTAGAATTTTTTCTAAGTATGCCTTTGCGATAGTCCTAATACCCTATTTTCTTATATCTCGGTGAATTTCGATTCCTCGAGCCAATGACGCTTCACTAAGATCATTCACATTGAAACTTGAGGACAAAACTTCTTCTTCTCCAATGACAGATTAACATCACTACTAGTAAGTAGAATGTCATCTATTCACAGGATGTGGAAAATGAATTTTTCATTCTTGATCCTCGCATAACGCTATTGTCGTTCTCATTTTCTTTAAAACCCGAACTTTCTTATCGTTTCATCAACTTCAAACATTACTGTCTAGAGACTTACTTTTAATCCATAAATGGATTTTTTCAGCAGCATCACATATGTTCTTTTCTTTCATGACAAAACCTTTTGGGTTGTGCCATGTAAACGTTTTTCATACAAATCCCTGTTGAGGAATGTTGTCCTTACATCCATCTGATGTAACTCTAAATCTTAATGTGCCAATAACACCATTTCGATTCTAAAGAATCCTTGCATGAGTCTGGAGAAAAAACTCTCATCGTAATCTATTCATCCTCTTTGCGTAAAGCCTTTTGCTACAAGTCGTGCTTTATATCTCTCTACATTCCCTTTGAAGTCACATTTTGTCTTGTAGACCCATTAACAGTCTACTGTTTTGGCTCCATTAGGAATTACTTATAAGTCCCAAACATCGTTGGTATTCATCGAATTTATTTCAACTTTATATCTTTCTATATTCCCTTTGGAGTCACATTTTGTCTTGTAGACCCATTAACAGTCCACTGTTTTGGCTCCATTAGGAATTTACTTCTAAGTCCCAAACATCGTTGGTATTCATCGAATTTATTTCAACTTTATATCTTTTTATTATTTAAACGAGTAGACGCTTCTCATGGCTTCTTCAAATGATGTGGGATCACCTTCATTTTAATTTCTTTACTAATATAGACTTCATAGTCATCAGAAAACTGGTTTACTAATTCTTTAAGACCTTCTAGGGCCTCAACTACTGGCATTTTCATATGGGACTGTTGTTGCTCTTCATTGCCAAGAGGCAATTGATTCTACAGGCTCATGTATCACAAGATCCTTGTTTACATTATTCATATTCTTCAAAAAGTCAACAACAGGTGTTGTATAAGTCATATAACATCAACAGGTATTGAGTCTTCAAGTCTTAGGTCTCTACATACCTCTACATACCATGCTCCCCCAGATCTTCCTATCTTTTTCAAAGATAGTGTATCTTCAAATATCTTATTTTGGGTTTAATCTGTTAAAAACTTCATATGGCGCTTTAAGCACCACCTTTATACCTTTGAGGCTGACTACGCTATCTTCCTGTCAGAACTTTAAAAGGTTAAGGAATTTAGCTATTTCTCTGCTTAGGAGTATCATTGTCGTGACCGTTGTACTCCTCCAACAGTTTCATCTTAATTAACATTTATCTCACTCTTAATGAAGAGTATCTTTCTTAATTGATCTTTATCTCACTCTTAATGAAGAGTATTTTTCTTAATTAATCTTAACATTCTCCCCCTCGAAATATGGCATGGACTTTATTGCCATAATTTCGATAACTATTCAGAAAGCCTGTAAACGAGGAGAACCATATAACTTACTTCATTCACATGATTATGTCATGTAAACAAAGTTCTTTCATGATCCGTTTAGGAGTACACATTCCTTTATTCACTTTAAAAACTCAACGAGGTCTTTCATTAACAGTACTTTTGCAAGTCACACTTGCATCTTTTTCTTATTCTTTGGTTAGTATTGACCATAACGATGCATTTCTATTGTGCCACAGTCAATACTAGGATAGCATAAGAGCTACCTAAACTTCTCTCGCTATGCGAGAGATAAAACATGTGAATCATCACAAAACTTCTCCCGCCATTCAGGATTGACTAGTATAAGTACTATGCCAAAACTTCTCCCCATGTGGGATACATCTATACGAAACTTAGTCAAGACGACTAAAACATTCACTTATACTTCATTTTCCAATTAAATCTTCTCGTTGGTTCCAATGTAATCAGAAAATTAGTAAACTAACAAAAACTTCCCTGAACTGGCTTGACTCAAGCCTTTTCATTCACATGCCCCAACATTGCAGCCCGTTGGCATGCAGCCGAGTGATCTCGTCGGTTAAAATTAAAACATACAATATGCTTCTGCATCAATTCTACATCACCGTTGGGCAGAAAATAGAATTAATGCATAAAACTCATAAATTAACTTGAAATCCATATAACTACTCTTCAAAATTAAATTCTTCCGTTAGTTCGAATTTAATTAGAAGATAATCAACTTCATTGCAGCGAAAACTGATAATGAAATACATTCTTTTAGTTTATGAGCATTTCTTGATCCTTATCTACTCTCTGAAAAATTGACCATGTTGGTGCAAAATTTATCACAGATTTAAACTTCGAACTTAAATTCATTGTCATCATCAACGTTGGTCAGAAAATGACAATACCATAATGTTACTTAAACAAAAAACGGACTGCTACTCTAATTGAATTTTTCCGTTGGTTCCAATTTAATTAGAGCATAAGCATAATCAAGATTTACTAAATATAACTGTTCTTCAAATTAAATTCTCCCGTTGGTTCGAATTTAATTAGAAGATAATAAACTTTAAACTTTGCAGCGGAAACTTAAACATAATTTGTAAATTTTTACCCACAGGAAAAATTCTTTTGCTAATTTTCTTGAGCCATTAATCATTTTCCAGGAAATAAACATTTATTGGAAAAAGAAAAACAAAACTCGAATCAATTCTTTCAGACGCTCGGCCCAAGAGAAAAAAGCCATTGACTGCCACTCGGCGCCTTGGCTGCAAGGCTGCCTCCCAAGCCACACCTGGGCTCGGGGGCAGCAAGCCGCCGCCTCAGCGCTCCCGTCTGGGCTCAATTCAGCCCAATCACTCGAGCCGTTTCATCCGAGATCGACGGTTGTCGATTTAAATATGGTCGGCGATCTACCTAGGGGTATACCCAAGGTAGTAGATTGTCGGGCAGCATGATGCGCAAGCCACAAACAAGACGGTGACGCAAGATGCAGATACAAGGTTTTATCTGAGTTGGCCGCCGTGAAGGCGTAATACCTATGTCCTGCGGTCCGATTTGTATTGTTGTATGTCAATGAGAGATGTTTTTTAGAGGGGTCCCCGCCCGCCTTTATATAGTTCAGGGGGGGGTTACGATCCGAAACTAATCCTAGCGATTATAATTGCCATATGTGGCGGATAAAGATTCCTATTCTAACCGACCAGATCTTGATTGATCGTCAAATCCGCCTTGACTCCTCATGCAGGACTCCAATCAGTTAACTGGCCAAGACGTCGTTTTTTGGTGGACCGGACCCACCGATCTGGGCGGCCCAAGCTTAGCCATAAGGGTATAGGGTTAATACCCCCACAGCTAGTCCCCGAGCACCATGTATTATGCTGCGACACGCCATTTTAACCTTCTCCGACAAGTAAGGCTTGAGTCCTTGACGTCTCTGACCACCGTTGTCGCCGGAGAAGTCGGTTGTCCGAAGAATATATGGTGCTCTTAAGAAAAAAAAAAGATTTGTCCGGGAAGTGTGCCCACTTGTATTTTTCGAATGAAATGTAAGTGCGTCTCGGAGCGTAGCGTCCTTGATCATCAGAGGCGTAGGGGTCGAAAAACAAACACATTCACCGCAAGGTGAAGTGTGCCCACTTAGTCCCCGAGCCTGATAGTAGGTGACGTAGGCACGTGGTGCCAGAGTCTGAAAAGAATTCCCAATTAAGTTGAGAACCCAATTGTCGTACAAGCAATACGAGAGATGCGGCAGTGCATCGCATCGCATGTAGTCCCCGAGCTTCTTTGGAAGGAGAAGTAAGAGCCTTGTAGCAAGGTCTAAATAAATGTCTCTCAACTGTATGTGAGTACAAATCACATGTAGCCGAGAAGAACAATCTCCGAGAAGTGGTCGAGACAGTCCCCTAGCACATCAGTAGCCGGAGCAGTCCCCAAGCGTGGCAGTGGTCTGGACAGTGCCCGAGCACGGCAGTGGTCTGGTCCATCATTGAGCTAAAGATATGCAGCCAAAAAAAAAGAACGCCGCTTGTATTATTATTTGGTGTATTTATTTATCTCCTTACTCTGTCAAGTCCAATCCGCCACGTCTGGTCAAAAAAGCAGACGGATATAACATATCACTCTGCCTTCTTACTCTTTCTGGCAAACAGTCGCTTGGCGCCTGTATGGAGGTGCGTCAGTGTGGGCCCTCTCACATTATCAACGAAGAGGCGCGATACATCGGAAACGAAGAGGCGCTTTGTTGGCGAGATCTCGAGGTTGTGAAAACAACTGTCTCATGGCGCCAGCAGCGCATACTCTCCCAAGAATCTCGGGTGGACGTAAACGACGGAGCCCTTGGTTATTTATAATATAGAGTGGTAAGTTACTTTTTACCGATCCCCATTGTCATTCACCGCCGCAACCTTCTTTCTTCTCTCTCGCCAACCCTACTCCTCCGAAAATCACCACCAATCCCTCCTCCACCGCATTGACCCTCTTAACAAGGGCAGATTAATGGCGAAGAGAAACGCCCGGTAAGAAAGGCGGAGTCATGGCGAAGGAGTGGTGGAAGTCAAGGAGCAATGAGCGGACCATCGAAGACCTCGTCGCCATGGGGAGTGCTCCACAACAAGGCACTCGCAGAGGATGGCGGCGCCGGAAGGAGAAAGCTTCCCGATCCACAACCGGATGAGATTGTGGTTTTGAGGATTTCTTCAAGCGGGGTTTTAGGGTTCCAGCAGGCACCTTTCCTTCGTGGGGCTCTGCTTGTATTACGAGATTGGGATTTGCAATCGCATCCCAACTCGATTCTTCTTGTCTCCACCTTCATCCATCTTTGCGAAGCTTATGGTGGCTTCCACCCCATTTCGACCTCTTTTCGCCATCTGCTCTGCATCTGCGGAAGAAAGGGAGCGGAGGCTCAAGATAGCCGGAGGCGTATACCTCAATCTGTGGATGGTATGAAGGCCCAAGACTGTGACCGCCCATGGAACACCTCACTGGACGAATGGTACAAGAAATGGTTCTACATCCGCGAAGAGCCGGACACGATCACCCTGTGTGACGTGGGGTTGATTCCGGAGAAGAAGAGCAGCTGGTCGGAAAAGCCCGAGCACTTGGAGCAGATCGCAGAACTGCTCGGGTTGATCCTGTGGGGAAAGTTGGATGGTCCAAGCGTAGTCGGGAACTTCATCACCAGGATCAATACCGCCAAAGAGGGTACATCCTGGCTTCGAGTACCAGGGTAGCGCAAATCCGACGAGGACCAGAAAAGAGGCGCTCGACAAGATAGAAATCAAGGCCATAATTGGAGAGATATTCAATCTAGCCGACCCCAATTATGTTAGGTTAAACGACATCGAGCACGCCTTCAAGCTGGCCCGACCTCCCCCAAAGGTAAATGATGTCTCCTTATACCTGTAGATTTATGTTGCAACAAAAATTGATTGTTGTCTCCTTTATGTTTCCGAGTAATGGTCATGACCGAAAGCGGCGATGTTCGTGTCTCCGCCGCCTGGCGTAGATTGGCCGCAAATTGCCGGCTCAACCGCTTAGACCGAAAGCCGCGCATCAAGACGCCGTCGGGCGGTACTCGGAGTTGGGGAGGATGTAACGCCTGTGCTGGCCGGCAAGCGCCACTGCCAACAACGTCGCCAGCCATCTTCCCCTTTCAGACGATGAAACAGAGGATGCGGACATCTTCCGACTCATCCCTCGAAAGAGGAGACAAATGGGGTCAACAGAGCGAGGTAGCTCGTGCAAAGCAGTGATCGCACCACCGACCATCGCAACACGTAAGACAAGCGGGGAAGTGTCGAGCACCAAACCCCGACGCTTGCATCGGTGGTGGAAAAAGACCCGGTGGAACTCGCCGAGCACGTGGAGCAAAGCGCGGTCGAAGAGACGCTCCTTCGCCACGTTATTCGCGTGCTTCCGAAGCCGTAAGTATCTCAGAACTTTGATATAATCTTATAATTTGTATTGAATACTATTGTCTTCGAACTTTCTCTGGTATATTAGGTCGGCGCCCACCGAAAATCCCGACCAGATAGCCGGTTGTGGTGCGGCTTTGCCGATCTTGGCGGAAAGAAGCTGCTTTCGGCGACTAAGCTCGCAGAGGAACTCAGAGAAGAAATTCGCCGGAACCTCAAAGACACGAGCAGCCGACGACTCGCCCGTCCCCTCGAGCAATTGGTCGAGAAGACAACCGAGCAAAGTACAAATGCTCGAGCACTAGCCCTGCTGAAGCGTATACCTTGGCGCCAAAGGGAACCAGACCGAGCCGAGGAGCAAAGAACCGGAGTTGGCACATGAATCACGCTTGCCGATGCTACGGCTCGTGGGAAAGCCATAGTGGTCGCGGAGACTACTATCTCGCCCGGCCGCCCCTGAACAAGAGGTCGAAGAGGACGAAATCGAAGAGATCCTAGGTCGTCCCAAAGACAAACGACAACATGTATATGTGTCGCGCAGGCGGAACGACGAGTGGGTTATGCATGAAGAAATCCCCGAGATCGAAGAGACCCAAAAAGTTAAACGAGCGGCAAAGCGTTTGGTGACAGAAGTCCGGGTATGTTTGGCTTGACCACTTGACCCTGTAATGTAATCAAACTGTCTGACTTAGCTTGTTTATATGCAGGACTTGATGAAGACCGCAAAGTACCGAAAGAGGTGCTTTAACCAGATTGAGGGAATCACGGCGAGCAATAGAGAACTGGCGACCGAGGTGGAACGCTTGCGCCGCCAACTTGAAGTCGCCGACCAAGAGAGGACAGAGCAAGAAGCACAGAACCAGAACCTGGTCGGCCAGCTCAATGACAAAGAGCGTCAAAAACAAGTTGTCATTTTGTCACATCAAGTGTATGACACGTGTTGTTGCATTGTTGGTAATGACGATTTATGTAATGCGGGCTTAGAAGTTGAGGTAACCCGTCTCCAAGAGGAGAATAGCCGCGCGACCGCAGAGTGTGGTCACCAAGGAGGACAACGAGAACCGGCGCGCAGCCCGGTCTCAACTCCGTGACCACACCACCAAAATGAAGGAGGAACTGAAGAGTAAGTATTCCAGGCCACCGTTCTCATTCTGTTGCCCGCCTTGACTTGTCGTGCCTTTACATTTGATGTCTTATACGGTGTGCAGTTTTAAAAGCCAATGCCAAGAGGCATCTAGAAGCCGTGATGAAAGAGCGTGACGGCTGGAAAGCACGATGCCTCGAGGCCACCGAGGATCGGGACACATGGAAGAACCGGTGCCAGGAAGTGGCAACTGGCATTTTGCCCATCCCCGACCTTGTCGTCGACCAAGGCGCCACGGAGGAAGAGCTAAGGAACCCCATTTCGGATCGGTCGAGAGATGCAGACAAGCATGGGGATGGTTCCAGGAGTTCATGAAGGAGGCGGGTGAGTACACGGGTGCCCATGTGCTAAGCATGGTGCGTGCCCACTACCCTCTGATCGATCTCAAGCGCCTGGAGGCTGGATACCCGAAGGAAGTAGACCCAGACAAGGCGGAGGAGCTCAAAGATAATTGGCGACATTAACCTGTGTGGAGGTGAGACAGCACCTGTACAGGGTACGCCATCGACAAGTCAGCTGGAAACGCCATCTGTTGCTAGCCAACCGACGAAGCCTGCGGTCTCGACCAGCCCAGCATCGGCGGGGCCATCCCTTCACTCGACTAGCACAAGAGTCCCCGAGACTCGAGTAGGATATCGGAAGCGACGAAAGAGGTGTGCGCGCTACCGACCAACCAATGTAATAGGCTTAGAGTCAGTAGAAGGAGGACATAGTTGTGTTATTGTAAACTTGGACCTCTTCAGGCAAGCTTGTAATAACGTGAATCAGATATCATTATAAGCTTGTTTGCTTTGTATAAAGCGTATTTAAGCTTGAAACTTATATTGATGGAACTAAGTGAGAACATAATAACGTTCTATTTAGTTGTACCATTTTGCTCGACACATCATCCTGAAAAGTTTGTGCGGCCCTAGTTTGCTATGTGGTCGGAGTGTGAGGTGCGTGACTGTGCACACGCAGACGGACAAGTCAAACCAAGGGGACTCGCCGATCACCCATAACGAGAGAGAGCGGATCCCATGCACGTGTTGGGAGGAACCAAGACAGTGTCCCCTCCGAAAACCGTAGGAGAGTGGTGGTCGGCTTTTTTGGTTAAGTTAGAATAACCATAAAAGTCAAGTGACACATTAGAGTGGTCGGAGAAATAATAATAGCTTTATTGAAGTAAATCGAAAATACAAAAGGGGTACATATCTCAAGTAGTTAAGCATAGAAACGTCTAAGCTTGTCGATGTTCCACGAGTTTGGTACGTCCGCACTGGCCCGGTGAGCTAACTCAGAAGACGTTGGTCGTGTGTGACCTCCTTGATCATGAAGGGCCCCTCCCATGGGGTTGCGAGTTTATGGACACCACTGGTTCGTCTTCCACTTCGTGACCAAGTCCCGACCACAAAAACCGCTTTAACGTTCTTGTTGTAGTACTGCGCAAAACAAAGCAAGGTATTTGGCGACGTACACAAGAATCGAGCCGCTTCTCTTCTGCGCTATTCACTTCTAGCTCCCGTACTTCATTGGCCTTGCCTTCGTCAAAGTTCTCTACCCGTCTTGATCTCGAAAGCTATATCTGCGGGGAGGATCGCTCTCGGCCGTAAACCATAAAGTATGGCGAGACGCCGCAGTTACGGGTGGTTGAGTTCGAGTCCCCGCACCACGGGTGGTAACTCTTTGAGCCATCTTTCGAGAGCCTTGTCATTTCTCTATACACCCTCTTCTTCAACGCGCCCAAGATCATGCCATTTGCCCGCTCGACCGTCCATTAGTTCTAGGGTGCGCCACCAAGACGTATTTTACTACTATGCTCCTTTCATCGCAGAAGTCCCAAAAACGCTCCCGGTGAACCGAGTACCCAGATCGGTGATGATGCTTTATTCGGTATGCCAAAACGATGGATGACCTGGTCGAGGAACGTGATGCCTTTTTCTCGAGGATGCCTGTACTAAAGGCATGTATTCTATCCACTTAGAAAATTTGTTCGGTCAAGACAAAGACGCATGTAAATTTCGGAGCCGGTTTGAAGGGTTCGATCATATCCGATCCTGACAAGATGCGAAGGGCCGTGGAGGTCGGTATTGTCTGGATCTCATGTGCTAGTACGTGGATTCTCTTGGCGAAGAACCGACAACCCTCACGGTGGCGGACTAGCTTTCTGCGTCGGATCTGGCGACGGCCAATAGAACCTCGCCGGAAAGCCTTGCCGACGGCGTTTTGAGGGGCGTGGTTGCCGCAGGAGCCGAGTGGATTTGGTCTAGGAGATGTTTGCCATCCTCCTGGGTTATACACTTCATCAAGATTTCCTCTTTTGCGTTCTTGCGCCATAGCTTGCCATCAACGAGCATGTACTGCTTACTGCGACGCATCAGGCGCTCGTTCTCTGTCCGATCAGTGTAACCGCTGCCATCTGTTAGGTACTTGATGAAAGGTATTCTCCAGTCAGGGCCATGAGTGGTCGGAGGGGGCTCGGCGGTGCTTGACGCCGGAACCATAGCCACCAATTGCTGGTCTGGAGGCTTGTCTGCCGTGGAATCTCTCTTCGATGGACGGCGTAAGCAGGTCTTGGACGAATATGCCATGTGGGATTTTTGCTCGGGATGATCCTAACTTTGATAGTGCATCCGCTGCTTGATTCTTGTCCCGGACACAAGGCATCGGTGCGTGTAATCAGGAACCAGATGGTGACACAAGGCGCAGAGACAGCGATTTAGACAGGTTCGGGCCGTCTGATCGACGTAATACCCTACGTCCTGTGTCTTTGGTGTATTGTATTGAGATGTATACCGATTAACCTGTCCTCTAGGGCACCCTTGTCTCTCCTTATATACTCCGAAGAGACAAGGTTACAAGTAAAGTATCTAATTTTGTACTATTACAATATCTAGTACAACTTGTAATCTTGATGTGCCCGCCTTGATCTTACGGGCCGGGCCACCTCGGATGGTGCGGTCCATGTACCATCTTGTGGTACCCGGGGGTATATCCCCTACAGTTAGTCCCCGAGCATCATGTATTCTGATGCGACACGCCGTTTCAACCTTCTCCGAACAGTGAGGCTTGAGTTCTTGACATCTCCGACCACCGTTGTCGTCGGAGAAGTAGGTTGTCCGAAGAATGTATGGTGCTCTTAAGAAGAAAGAAAAAGATTTCCGTCCTGGGAAGTGTGCCCACTTGTATTTCTGAAAAGAAATGTAAGTGTGTCTTGAAGCGTAGCGTCTTTGATCGTCAGAGGCGTAGTGGTCGAAAAACAAGCACATTCACCGCAAGGTGAAGTGTGCCCACTTAGTCCCCGAGCCTGGTAGTAGGTGACGTAGGCACGTGGTGCCAGGGTCTAAAAAGAATTCCCAGTTAAATTGAGAATCCAATCGTCGTACAGGCGATACGAGATGCACCGACAGGTGCATCGTACCGATGTAGTCCCCGAGCTTGCTGGAAGGCGAGGTATGAGCCTTGTAGCAAGGTCTAAACGAGAAAGAATATCCCAATTGTACGCAAGTCGCCAGTCGCATGTAGTCGAGACGCGAAGTCCTCGAGCTGTGGTCGGAGAGTGGTCGAGGCAGTCCCCGAGCACAGGTCGAGGAGCGAGCGACGAAGTCCCCGAGCCGTGGTCGGAGAGTGGTCGAGGCAGTCCTCGAGCACAGGTCGAGGAGCGAGCGACGAAGTTCCCGAGCCGTGGTCGGAGAGTGATCGGCGCGCCCCGAGCACTGTGTCGAGGAGCGAGCGACGAAATCCCTGAGCCGCGGTCGGAGAGTGATCGAGGCAGTCCCCGAGCATAGGTCGAGGAGCGAGCGACGAAGTCCCCGAGCCGTGGTCGGAGAGTGGTCGAGGCAGTCCCCGAGCACAGGTCGAGGAACGAGCGACGAAGTCCCCGAACCGTGGTCGGAGAGTGATCGAGGCAGTCCCCGAGCGTAGGTCAAGAAGTGAGCGACGAAGTCCCCGAGCATAGCTCGAAATTACTGCAACATAAATATGTAGAATGGTAGTACATGATGTACAAAATAATAAATTATGGAGAAAAATCAGCGGTGAAGAAATAGCGTATGACGCTCAGCAGTCATTTGCAAATGAGCATGATGTGATAAAGCAGTTGGTGCTTTGTAAACATTAGTGTTAATATGAAGTTTGTGCTTATGCTTAATATAAACCGCCCGACCAGTTAGTATGTAGCTGAGTCTCCAGCCCTAGCTAGCCTGTTAACCATAACGCGGGGCGCGGAGCCCGTGCACGTGTAGGAAGAACAAAGCGTCGCTAAGGAGCCGCTGTCGACCACCCATAACGCAGAGGGCAGATGCTCGTGCACGTGTAGGGAGGAGCCGGAGACAAGTCCTTTTCTGGGGACATCGAGCGTCAACATGACTGGTCGAGGATTTGCATTAAGTATAGCTGTATGTTATATTTAAGATGGTATACATGGACAAACGTTATTTGAAGAATAATCATGACGAGGACGTTGTGGAGAAACGTCGTAATGAAAATTATATTAAATATAAATATTAGAAGTGTACTTATCCTCGACTAGAAATCTGGTCGGTGGCGATGAAGTTGTCCGGTCCTCGAGCTTTTCGACCTATCGTCATGACGGTGGTCGCGGTTGTCGTAGCGCCGTTCTTCGCGGCGATCATCATTGCGACGTGGTCTGGTGGTCGATGTGGTCGGAGCTCGGTGGAGCCACTCGGGATGTGGTTGGCGTGGTCTATGGTCGACGTGGTCAGAGCTCGGCGGAGCTGCTCGGGACGTGGTCGCGGTCGACGTGGTCCGTGGTCGGCTCGTCATGGCTCGCTGGATGGCTCGACGCGGTTCGCTTAGTGGCTCGGTCGGTGGCTTGACGTGGCTCGGCGATGGCTTGATGCAGTCGGATGCCAAAAAATGCGATATAAGGCGCACGGCTCAGGCACATGCACGTGCATGCAGGCCTAATTTGCATGTTAGCTTGCATGGCTTTT
Source organism: Miscanthus lutarioriparius (assembly GCA_904845875.1). Classification (NCBI taxonomy): domain Eukaryota; kingdom Viridiplantae; phylum Streptophyta; class Magnoliopsida; order Poales; family Poaceae; genus Miscanthus; species Miscanthus lutarioriparius. The sequence goes on from CAJGYO010000007.1 coordinate 31,367,011, forward strand.
GGTCTTGCTTGCGTCATCTTCATGGTGTCGTAGATCGTACGTCCTCATTGTTTGCCTGGTGATTGCGACGGTCTGATAATATGATGATCTGCTGCTCTGGATGATCCAATCTTGGCTCGTGCGGGTGACTTGTAGCATCCGCGTAGCCTGTATAGGCCGTATTGGCGGATTTCTAATTGGGGCGAATCTTCATGATCGTGTCGCTCGTGCTTGTAAGATGTAAGCATACATACAAGAAGCCAAGATTGGTTCGGCTTGCATGTTGCTGCACGTCTTCATGTTGTCGGATTGACTTCTTGATTGCTGAGAGACGGAAAAGGTGACGTTGCAGATTGGCTTGTCCTCTGGCTCTGCGTGATGTCTTGGATTGGATCTGAAACATGTTACAACGGCGGAAATCGTCGTGCCTTTCCACGCTGAGTCACTCTGATCTCAACAAAACCCAAGGGGCCTCGGCAAGGATCGCTTGGTGTTGTCGTGCTACTTGTGCGTTGCTGCCGTGAATTCACGGCGAGTTGCGCCGTGACGTCGTGTCGTCGCCATGACGTCGTGCCGCCACGGATGATGTTGATCTTGAGATACGCCATCTGATTCATCAGAGGATCAGCACGCACACCCCCTACCTGGCACGCCACTGTCGACGAAATATGATCGGCAGTCTACCTAGGGGTATACCCAAGGTAGTAGATTATCGGCAGACAGATGCGCAAGCCACAAACAAGACGGTGACGCAAGACAGACACAAGGTTTTATCCAGGTTCGGCCGCCAGGAAGGCGTAATACCAACGTTCTGCGTCTGATTTGTATTGTTGTATGTCAATGAGAGATGTTTTTTAGAGGGGTCCCCTGCCCGCCTTATATAGTTCGGGGGACAGGGTTACAGATCTGGAAACTAATCCTAGCCAGTTACAATTACCATATGTGGCCGGATAAGGATTCCTATTCTAACCGACCAGGATCTTGATTGATCGCCAAATCCGCCTTGACTTCTTGCGCGGGACTCCGATCAGGTTAACCGGGCCGCACGTCATCTTTTGGTGGACCGGACCCACCGATCCGAGCCGGCCCAAGCTTAGCCATAAGGGTATAGGGGTTAATACCCCCACAACGGTCGTCCACGCTTCTCGCCTGAGTAAAAAACCCCGCCGTGGCCGCACCCGTCGAAACCCTAGGACCATTCTGTTCTTCGCTTTCTCTTTCTTCCTCGTTACACCAAGGAGAGAGCGAGAGGCGGAGTAGCACCGCCATCGTCCCCTCGCGGGTGAGCACGCTTCGCCCGAGGCCGAGCGCGTCTTGCCGAGCTGGTCTCGGGCAACGATGCTCTTGACTCATGGGCTCCACTCCCTTAACCCTAACCCTAGCTATATTTTGTTTTCCTCCTCTCCTCTCCTCCTCGAGCGGCAAAGCAGAGATGAAGGAAGCCCGCATGACGGAGGAATGGTGGCGCGTCATGCCCCCCTCGCCGGCCTGCCAAGGCCTCCCTAACGGGTGAGCGCGCCGCGAGCCGAGCGGCCAATGGCAGTGCCCTAGCTCGATTGTTCTTCACTCACGGTGGTGGCCCTTTTCCCGGTGCTCCGGTGAGTGGAGGCCGTGAGGTAAGCCGCCTCCCTAGCCCTTCCCCTTCCCCTTGTTCTTCCCTGTTTGGATTTGCTTTTTCTCTTCTTCCGGAGCAAGTCCGATCTAGGGTTAGGGTTTGGGTCGAGTCGGGTTAGGGTTAGGATTCGCTGTGAACCCTCAGGGTACTTATTTTTCTTCTCCGAATCGATCTACATGGGTTAGGGTTCGGATTTGGGTCGATTCGAATCGGGCCGAATCGCACCCTCTTTCTTCTGATGTTCTTCCCCTTCTAGGGTTAGGGTTCGAAACCCTTTGCTTCGATCCGAATTGGATCTTTCTCACCTACTTCTAAACTGCTACTACCCCTGCCGGATCTACGCCTAGAGCAGCATCTCTGATACCATTGTTAGGTGCTTAGGATCATCTAGGTGTAGATTAGAGGGTGAATCTGGTACTTGTTTAGTTCAATTCAACCTATAACTTGATACAGAGAGGGAGATGTAGGAGTGGCTGACCGTCGGCTTTGGGGAAGGATGAGCCGTCCATGTCGAGGTCCAGTCAGTGGTGTCGTCCGGCGGCAGTGTAGAGGCGGTGGTGGCGCTTCCTGTCGCCGGCAGCTCCCCTCTCGATCGGTCTAGGTTTAGGAAGTAGGTGGGGGCGTCTAGCGGCTCAGGTGAACCTCATCTCTGCGCCCTGGCCCCCACCTCCCTCTATATGGTGCTGCGCGACTGGGGCCCACCAACCTTAGTTTGGTTGGATGCCCCCGATCAGGGCACTGGATCAAGGCCCGACTCGACCGTTGGGCCGAGTCGGATGAGATCAACACTAACAATACCTATATGTACTACACCATTTGCTCCCTTATTATCAAAGGGAGGGTATATCAACTCATAAATGGACTACTTCATTGGTGATATGAGCATTTATGCAAGCCAAATCAAGGTAACCAGGTTACATCATTATTCATTACTGAAGCCCACAACAATGGTTTGAAGGAGCAACCAAGCATCAGTACAAGCAGAACCAGAATAGCTCAATCGGCAACCATTCTTAGCAAAGGACCAGCAAATGCAACACACCACGAGAACTGATTGATTGAATTCACGAAACAAGGACACAGCCGCGTGAAACCATCCTTTAATACAATTGCATTCCATACTTTTATTAAGAAAAGAAAGGAGAGAAGAATGGACTGACAGAGAAAGCGTTCTGTCCACCTTTGATGATGCCCAGGAGGAGAAGCGCGAAGAAGAAAGGCAGGAACTTGATGAAGCTCCAAACAGATGCCCAAATCCCAGACTCCATTGACATCCTTGGGCAAAGGCTTCAAACAATCTCACTCCCTTCCTTCGAAGCCAATCAAAGCCGTCCACCTCCAGACTGTGACCGGGAAGACAAAAATGTGAGTGTCCCTCATCAAACCAACCCACACCGGAGATGGGGTAATTGGAACTGGCGCCCAGGAGCAACTCAGGAGCTTGCAAGAACCGGGGCCTGGAGGTTAGATTGCCGGTGGTTATGGGCTTTGAACTAAACAAAATCAAAGGAAAAAGTAACCAAGAAAAGGCAGACCTGACTGGGCAACCGCCACGCGCTGTCAATGCTGCGTGGGCTGGGACCTGACCTGACCTGACTGCGGGAGGCCGGTGGAGCGAGGTTGCTTGCGCGATTTTTTATTCAGAGATTTTGGGGAGTAAAAAGGAGCTCGCTTTGCTGGTGGAGTGAAAGTGGAAGTTGGTGCTGCTGGCGAGCCGAGCGGAGCCGGGGGCTTTGCAGCTGCAGCAGGCGGGGCAGGCAGGCAGAGGAGGACGAGGGATCAGGGAAGGAAGGAGCTACTGCCGGAGTGCCCACTGGGCAGTGGTCGGCGTCGGCCAGATGCGTCCTTCACTTGTCTCGCCTTTGTTGGGCAAACACATGGCAGTGGGAAGGAGTCAGGGGAGGGAGATAACTGGTGTCTGTAGTAAAAAGGCAAACGCTGTGCTTCTAGTGGTGGACAACATTTCTAAAACTCAAGTCGGTTCATTTTGGTGGTGGTGGCGGGGGGGTTTGTAACTGAATTATAGTAATCAAATAATCAGTATGTTCGCTTGTTGGTTTCAGTCATGGCTTATCAATCAGCCAATAGTATTTTTCTCTCACAAAAAATCAACACCAACTGAACTTATCAATCCAGAAACCTACCAGCGAACGGGCCCAACATAATCTAAATACCTCATCCATTCGAAAAAGAACTTGCTTTCCGAGGAGTCAAACAAAATCCAAATTTTTATCAAATATATGAAAAGTACTAATAGTTATGGTGTACAATAAATATTACTAAATTAATTATAGCATATCTTTTTATAATAAATCCATCTGAAGATAAGTGTTGATACTATTTTCTGTTAGTCAAACTTAGGATTGTTGGGCCGTCCTTCAGTGTCAAAGACAGGTGATTTAACTTCCTTAACTTCCTGCTAAATCATTATCAAGACTGACTTGATAGGCTGGATTAGTTCTGACACTGAATAGATTGGATTGAAGTGCAAAATCATAGAATTTTTTTTTGTTAACAAAAACTGCAAAATATATATAGACACTTAGGCATCGGGTGTCCTTGTCCACTACTGTATGATGAAATGTCTCACCAACGTGATTAATCCCATGTGATGCAAAAGGCTATGTTGTACCTGTGTTCAGTTGTTTACGATTCAGCATGTTCGGCAGCTCGTATCTTGTTTATAAGCCTTGATTTATCAGCAAATGAACAATATTTTTCTCTCACACCAAATCAGTCAACGGTACTTTTAGCCATGGCTTATAAGCCAATCCAGCCGAAACGAACAGGCTGTATTTCTTTTTCCCTGCAGAGACCATGGCATGAATAAAGATCTAATCTCACTGAATTTCCAATATCGTAGTTTCAAAAAAAAAAATCCAATATCGTGTTCCAATTGCATGAAAGGTTTGCAATGATACATATTGCATTCTAAGATACGAGCTCACCCTTGGACTTCAAAAAGGCACCTGCTCTACTGTTCTTGCTCAGATATTGGATTTTTTGAAAAACTTCTTGCTCAGATAATTTGAACTCGTAAAGCTCTGAATTGGTTACACTTTAACCAAATTTAGAAACAAAGTTACATTACCAAAGCTGCATCTGTGTCGAACCTGACGCCCTCGGTCTCCACGCAACCATATTCGCCTTTGCTCTTCCTCAACTTCATCTCGGTAAGCATCGGTGCTGCTGTTTCTCCTAGCATGAAATGACTCTCGGCTTGCTTTGGTTGGTGCTCACAGTCCTTGCTTGTTGCTGGCTTGCTGCAGAGTGCAGACCATTACCGCAGAGCAGGAGGAGATCGGTGCTGGCAGGACACCACGTCGCGAAGAAGCCATGTGGGCAGTGGGCAGAGGCACTGACTTTGCTTAGTAGGTAAATAAGCAATCTGTACACAATCAGTAGTTTTTACCATTCCCTATACTTTGTCCAACAGTTTACCTTGCTTGCAAAACAGGTAGTTCATAAGCAAGTTGAGCCCTAAGATGCCCTACACTTTTAAATTTCATATTTTCACCACTCATGCAGAAAAATGGATGAAATTTCTCATTGATAGGCCAATGTACGATTCTCTGATTCATGATATATAGGGCTCTGCACTCTACAGTAACTTTTTTGGTTATAAGCTTATAGATCAGTGTGCATATTCACTACCGTAATACCGTTCTGAAAAAAAATCAAGTCATCATGCAGTAATGATAGTTACACTTCTGTTTTGTATTTATATAATTAGCTTAGATTGAAGAAACCTGCTAGCAAATAGTTTTCTTTTTTATGTTCTGCAAAAGAGGGTAAGGCAAGCTGCACTATCAGTGGTCAACATACTTCGATCACAAGCTCTTGAGTGGTTTGATGTGAGAGATGGAGATATTAGCTCATAATTGATAAATGTTTATGTACTTCATGTCTTAGGCGCTTGTAATGTAGCCTGCTATATAGCAGCTTGGTAGTTGATTATAAATCAGGATACTGTCCTATTGTTTAACAGTAATCTCAGCTGTATAGATGGATGTGGTTGTCAATTTAGCACCAGTAACTGAGTTATGAAATTTTCCACTTCAAAAAAAGTTAGAATTTTAATGCCAGCTATGAATGAGTTTTCTTTTAATTTGATATCCACGTGCGTGTCTACTAGTAGTAATCAAATAACATAATCTAAATACCTCATCCGTTCGAAAAAGAACTTGCTTTCCGAGGAGTCAAACAAAATCCAAATTTTAATCAAATATATGAAAAGTACTAATAGTTATGGTGTACAATAAATATTACTAGATTAATTATAGCATATATTTTATAATAAATACATCTAAAGATAAGTGTTGATACTATTTTATGTTAGTCAAACTTAGGATTGTTGGGCACATCGCAAAGTGAAACTTCCGCTCTTTTTTAATAGGGGGCAGATTATAAGTTGTATATTATGATAATCTAACAACTAGATCATAATAATCTCAAAACTGTTTCTTTGATATTACAAGTCATTTGTACTTCAACTAACAATAATTCACCTCTATAATCTAGAGATCCAAATAGTCTAGATTATTCATAATCCATAATCTAGATTATTACAATCTCATCAATACTCTAGATTACTATAATCCAATTAGGATCCCAACAAAACATTTTGATGACACATGACATAATAGTCTAGGAAGGAAGTGAAACGAGTATGATGGTCATCATTTAATCACCAACATTACAAGGATACAATCAATGCCTACCTTTTCTATTGATGCCATATATTGTGTTCATTAACTATCATTTTTTCGACACATGATTGATGCAAGACACTTACAAATATGCACATACACCCCTACAAACATGCACACATGCCCTATTTTTATGAGCACTTTAAAAACTAACTTGATAAAACTTGAGATTGACGAACTCACCACACACGTCTCATTATCGATGGGCACGTCGACACCACTAAAAAAATAGCGTGGTCAAATCTTAGAATAAATCTAGAAAAATACGAGTACCTACATCAAGTCGAGGACTTGAGCGTAGGTGGACAACTTCGACCACCCTAACTAACTAAGGTACACTTGGTTCACACAAATTAAAATTTTGAACAACAAGATTATATTCAAGAGATAACTAAATGACATGTACTAATTATATTAAATTAATGATGAAGGAGGGGAGAGGCGGATTATATCAAAATGGTTACATTTGTGGATAAATTTTAAGTGGTACAAATAATGCTTATACCTGTGGACAAAGAGTGTAAACATTCATACCATGTTTTAGCTGAAAGTAAAAGTGACCGCAGTGGGATTTTCTTGAGCCAGGCCAAAGCTTCCACATAAATGGAAGGTACATGATCCTTTTAAGAAGGAAAATACTGAGTATTGTTTTAGTGAAAACGTAAATTGAAGGTACGTTTGTTTGGCTATTTGCTTATTTCACAAGAATTGTACGTAAAGTATCATCACAATAACTAAATTAAATTAGATGTAAAACATATTTGAAGGGCAACTACCCCGATTGGATGCTTGCTTTCCCTCATAATTTTCTACTCCTTAGTAAAACTATCCTATTATATGTAAAATCCCTTGGATGCAGCATACATTTTTCTTTGAGTGTCGAGATGAGGAGGATTCCAATCAGGCCTTCCGGACTCCTGAGGAGGGAGGCTTAAAAGGGTGGAATTTAAGGCTCTTCTAAGTAAAGATTTGATGATCCGAATTAAATGGAAAAAATATTTTTCACCTCTTCAATTTTTTTTGATTTTGAATGGTTTTGAGAGTTGCGAGATACAATTTGTATAGTTTTAAAATTTGAGAAGAATTTTTGAACTCCAACAATAGTTCAAAAAAATGGACCGTTTTCTTCTTAATGGGCCATAGCTGTACGCTGGGTCCAGCAATGCAAATTCTAAGCCTAACAATACACGGACGGGGGCAAACGACTTCGTCCGGTCCAAACGATATGGGCGACGACCTCCGTGGTCCGGGCCTTCCGGCTTCCGGGCCCTGCTTACACAGCTACACGACAACGGGTGCTAAAAAAAAAGTTACACGACAACGCGGTGTCCATGGCTCGGGCCGGCGGACCGCCGACGGAGTCACGGAGAGATCAGGGATCACGGCGTGCGTTGCGCCGGTGCGTGGTTCCATGTCGAGACGCGTGATCACCCGCATTCCGGTAGTCGCGAAGGCACAACTCATGCAGTATCACCAGGGCTTGATCTTCTCAACGGAGAACGGCACGCGGCAGCCAAAGAAACATGGCTGCGTGTCAGGCTCAGATAGACAGACTGACCAGCGCCTCGCCCTCTCGGCGTGCGTGGCCCTGCCTGGTCTGGTAGTGCTGACCGATCAGCGATGAGCACATGTTCGCTTGATCGTTTCTGTAGCTTATAAGCCGGCTGATGTTGTTTTGGTGTGAGAGAAAAACATTATATTATGACTGATAAGCATGGCTGATATGATGAAACGAACATGGTGAGCTTTCTCAGGCCAACAAACTCCTGCCAGACCGTAGACTGAACTTGACATGGCATTGCTATGGTGGGACAACGGAGTACCAGGATGTCAAGAGCTTTTTTTCTGACTACGCAGGAGTGAGGACCAGTTTGGACAACGCCGTCGCCGCGCCGGCCGGTACCGGCAGCCGTGACAGCAACCAAATGCCAGCCGCCCACGCGGCCACGAGGCACCAAACAGTGTATTCAAATAATTTTTTTCATTCCTTCAGCATCGATGCTTGAAGCTTGAACCTCTCTGTCCTCCATCCTTCTCTCCTGCTTCTATCACACTATCACTATGGTGGTCTTCCACAGCAAACAATTGGCGACCAAAGAAGACATACGAGAATACTTTTGAGAGCGCTAGTCATGACAAAAACTTATAGATGGAATAATGGAACATCAATTTGTCCAAAAATAATGCATATCTACCGTATGTATATAGAAAAGCTCTAACGACTTACCATTTGAAATGAAAAGATTACTTATATATAATAATAATGTAAATCTTCATCGGTCCTTGTACGAGTTGGGAGTTCCTTCCCTATGAAGCCAAACAAACAACCTTTCTACTTTGCATTGATGCTGGCAATTAATTCAAAGGACGAAAGGGAGGTTAGTGCAAGCAAAGCAAGCGGCTGCAGGTTGCCGCTGTCCGCGAATGGGAAACAAACCGGTGACTGATTTGTACTGTCTCGCTCGCTGCAGTCCAGAGTTCCTGATCTGAAATCTCAACCACTAGCGACCCTAGCCTAGCACACACACCTGCTGCACAGTAACAGAAAGGGCGGGGCACAGCAGAATGAACTCCATTTTCCTCCCGTTATAAAAGCTCCGTTTCTTGAACCTGAAGCGTCAGGACTAAGGAGCAGGTCGACTGGACTGTACGCTGCTGCTACTGACGAACTGTTGACTGTATATGTATTCGACGACGCTAGCGGTAGCCCCCAAAGCATCCCGCGATAGCTTCTTCGTAGATGGAGTGGGGTACCCACCGATCGAGGCTAACACTGTCGGTGGTTTATAAATAAAGTGATCAACCCGTAGACTATAAAATATTTAGATTACTATTTACACAATGCAAATTATCTTTTTTCTTTCATCATATCTCATCTTTATTCTCTCTCCCTCTTCTTTTTTAGCATGTACTATCTTTTCTCCCCCTAAACATATGTAGTTTCTGTAAGCCACTATGATAAATGTAGAGCACCTAATTTTTTAACCGATTCTACATGACACTTGGGGCTACAAGTGAAAAAAAGTAGCGATAGTGTCGGTGCAGAAAGCGACCAACACGTAAATATTTATAGTTTTGCCGTACGTTGTGATCGGATGTGGCCTACCACTCAATGACACAGGGTTTATACCGGTTCAGGCAACGTGCCCTACGTCCAGTTTGAGTCAGTTGGTGACATTATTCCTGAGCCCAGGTGCTCGAAGTTTGCAGTGGGGTTATAAATGAGGAGGAGAAAGATGGAGGGTGTAAGAGGTCCGGTCGGACTCTGGTCTAAAGGGCCGAGAGTGACAGGAGCTCCGCTATGTGCTAAGTGTTTTAGCGTGTGCTCTGTTGGGATCCTTTGGTTGTTCGGATCGTTGGAGTGTGTTTCAGTTGTTGGAGAGTTGATTGATCGTCCGTCCTCTATTGGGAGAGAGTGCATCCCCTTTTATAGATGAAGGGGATGGCCTTACAAGTGAGAGAGGGAGAGTATACGTATGCCGGTAAGTCTTGTTGCCCACGTCGTCGGGTACAAGATAATGGTAGGCGCCCACAACACTGTTGATGTCAGACGCATGTGGAAGGTTTTACCGTGTTCTACCAGGTACGGTAAATGCCGGCGCCCACAACACTGTGGATGCCCAGATGCATGGGGGGCCTTACCGTGTTTGTCTGGTATGGGAATTGATAGCGTCCACAACACTATAGGGTAAATGTCAGTGTCCTCAACACTGTTTGGGCTCTGCCATGCCTGAAAGGTTGCACGGCACCCTTCTGATCTATCATGTCAGTACTGTCCTACAGGTGTACAGGGTATGGTTCTTGGCGTTGTGGTTGACTTGTGCGCCCTGTCCTACTTACGCTGCCCGTTGCCTGGGTCCGCACCGAGCGGACGTCCCCGGTCGGTTGGTCCCAGTCGACTTCGACTGCGCCAGTCGGAGAAGAGTTGTAAGCAGAGGTTCGGTGCGTCCCTGGTCAGAGACGCGGGTCGGAGTCAGAAGCGGCGTTGGCTAGGCCTTCCGGTCGGAGAGGCGGGCCGAAGTCGGAAGCGAGGCCCTCCGGTCGGAGAGGCGGGCAAATGTCGGAAGCGGGCGTCGTTCCTCTGGCCAGGCCTTCCGGTCGGAGATCGGATCGCCCTTCTGGCCTATCGTTAGGAGTTGCGCGTCGTTCGCAACGTCGTTTGCTGGGCCAAGCTTTTGTTGGGAAGCCGGTCCATGAGGGACCCCGGGTTTATGAACCCAACAGGAGCCCCCGAGCCCCCGGGTGATTCGGGTAGAATCGTTTGGAGGATTTTTTGTCTTGACGGCCGTGCACGCGAGCGCACCTACGGGTGTAGCCCCCGAGCCCCCGGGTGATTCGGATAGAATCGTCCGGGGGGTTTTTTCGTGTTGCCAATGAGGGATTTTTTTTTGTTTTCGACAGCGGGTGCGCGCGAGCGCACCCGTGGGTGTAGCCCCCGAGTCTTCGGGCAGAATTGCCTGGGGGTTTTGTCAGCGGGCGCGTGTGTGTGCAGTTTAGGGATTGGGCGAGACAAGCTCGCGGACCCAGGCGTCGGGCACAGTCGAGGGATCGGGCGAGATGGACTCGCAGACCCGTTGTGCACGTCCGAGGCGGTTTTAGGGATCAGGCGAGATGAGCTCGAGGACCCAGGCGTCGGGCGTAGCCGAGGGGTCGAGTGAGACGAACTCACGGACCCGTCGTGCGCAGTCGAGACAGTTTAGGGATCGGGCGAGATGAGCTCACGGACCCAGGCATCGAGCATAGCCGAGGGATCGGGTGAGACAGACTCGTGGACCTGTCGTGCGTAGCCGAGGCGGTTTAGGGAACGGGTGAGACGAGCTCGTGGACCCAGGCATCGGGCGTAGCCAAGGGATTAGGCGAGATGGACTCGAGGACCCATCATGCGCGGTCGAGGTGGTTTAGGGATCGGGCAAGACGAGCTCGCGGACCCAGGTGTCGGGCGCAACTGTGGGATCGAGCGAGACGGACTCGTGGACCCGTCGTACGTAGCTGAGGCGGTTTAGGGATCGGGCGAGATGAGCTCGTGGACCCAGGCGTCGGGTGTAGCAGAGGGATCGGGCGAGACGGACTCGCGGACCCATCGTGCGTGGCCAAGGCAGTTTAGGGATCGGGCGAGATGAGCTCACGGACCCAGGCGTTGTGCGCAGCCGAGGGATCGGGCAAGACGGACTCACGGACCCATCGTGCTTGGCTGAGGCGGTTTAGGGTGAAAGCATCTAGGCCCCTAGTTGGGTTTCGGTGATTAATGACAATACATGATTACTATGACTAACGTGTGTTTTGTAGAGGCAAGTAAGTTAGGTCTTGGTAATGGAGATCGATTGGGCAATCATGGTGGTCATGCCCCTACGATGGAAATCGTTTCGATTTTCAAAGGATGGACGACAAGGTTAAGGATGGACTAGTTCTAAGTGTCGATTGGAGTTGAAGAGACACTTAGAGTAGTTTAGGACTTTGTTTTTCCTTTGGCCGTGCTATTAAGGGGGGTATAGACGGGTAGCTTGACCTAGGTGAGTCTAGTGGGTTAGGTGTGGTGCACACTTGCTAAAACTAGCACTAGGTAGCTCCTAAAAAGCCCTTAGATCCACTAGAGTAAACTTCATTCACGTATGATTGAGAGTTGGAAGTGAATGGAGGGTCAAATACTGACCAGACGCTGGTTTCGATGTGACCGGACGCTGGCGTAGAGTCCGATCAGTTCATTTGATCAAGGTGAATTCGTCTGGTGCGACCGGACGCTGAGAGGTGAGCGACCGGACGTTGGGTGCCAGCGTCCGGTCAACTCCAGTAAGGTTCCAGAGAGGAAAAATCACGACCGGACGCGTCCGGTCGGTGCTGACCGAACGCTGTCCAGTGTCCAATCACAACTTAAACACTGGAGTTCGGGGAGAACTGACCGGAGCGTCCGGTCACCCTGCAGAGGCACATAACGGTTCGTTTTTCAGTTGGGTTTATAAATACTTCCTCCATTCATGTGTGGGGGTACTTTTGCTCATTCCAACAGCTGAAAAACACCTTTGAGAGTGCCAAGAAGAGCAAGGTCCTAGTGAGGTGATTGAGATTTGAGAATCCCAAAGAGAGCCCTCATTAGTGAGATCAAGAGTAGCAAAGTATGCATCCTCCCTTCTCATTAGGATTGTCGTGGTCAAGTGAGAGTTCGTGCTTGTTACTCTTGGTGATCGCCATCACCTAGACGGCTTGGTGGTGATTGGGAGCTTGTTGATCATCCGGTGGAGCTTGTGGATGACCCAACTCAAGTTGTGAGCGGTTGTGGGTGATTCACCACGACAGAGTGTTGAAGAATCAACCCGTAGAGAGCACTTGATCCTTGCGCGGATCAAGGGGGAGCTACACCCTTGTGCGGGTGCTCCAACGAGGACTAGTGGGGAGTGGCGACTCTCCGATACCTCGACAAAACATCACCGCGTTCCTCCTTCTCTCTTTACTTTGAGCAATTCAATTCTTGTCATTTACATTCATAGAATTGCCATGGTAGAATAGGATTAGAACATAGGTTGCTAAACTTTTGTGCGTTAGATCAATAGAAACACTTTCTAGGCACAAGGGGTTAATTGAGCTAACCGTAGGGTTTAATTATTGCAAAGAATTTTAGAATTAGCCCAATTCACCCCCCCCTCTTGGGCAGCTTGATCCTTTCATAGGGATCGTACGAGACGAGCTCGTGGACCCAGGCGTCGGGTGCAGCCGAGGGATCAGGCGAGACGGACTCGTGGACCCATCGTGCATAGCCGAGGCGGTTTAGGGATCGGGCGAGATGAGCTCACAGACCTAGGCGTCGGGCGTAGACGAGGGATCGGGCGAGACGGACTCACGGACCCATCGTGCGCAGCCGAGGTGGTTTAGGGATCGGGTGAGATGAACTCATGGACCCAGGCGTCGGGCGCAACTGAGGGATCGGGCGAGATGGACTCGCGGACCCGTCGTGCGTAGCCGAGGCGGTTTAGGGATCGAGCGAGACGAGCTCACGGACACAGGCGTCGGGCGTAGCTGAGGGATCGGGCGAGGCTGACTCACAGACCCATCGTGCGTAGCCGAGGCAATTTAGGGATCAGGCGAGATGAGCTCGTGGATCCAGGCATCGGGAGCAGCCGAGGGATCGAGCGAGATGGACCCATCGTGCATAGGCTTTGAGCCCCATTAGGCTTGGTAGTGGTCTGTTTCGCGCGTTACCCCGTTCGTGGTTTTCATAACCGGAGAGGCTGAGCTAACGTCGCTTGCCTCGATGGCTCGAGTGACGCGCTCGGTGAGCTCGCTAATGGGCGCGTTCGAGTGAAATCCAGGTTCGTCGTTCATGACGGGGTCGGCATAGCCCTCATGTGGCATTCCACTGCTCCTTAACCCACAACCCGGTAGATGTCTGGGTCGTTCCGAAGATGGATATTCTGTGGGCATGGCTCGAGGCTAGGATCGAACGAGAAGGTTGAGATGACCCTATCTGTTACAAAGTAGACTGGGCGAGGGCCACTCGGGGCTCATCTGCGTTTTCCCCCTGGCTTTGTTTGACGCGAGGCGGCCTCAAGCCCTTCGTGGGCTAGCCTTCGAACCCCGATCGGTCGTTGCTCATGTTGAATGAGGCAACTACTGCTTTGTGACGGAACACGAAGCGTTGAGACACATTGACTGCATATGCGATGCTTCGCATGTATGGGATGAATGAATGAATGAATGCATGTAAATAAATGAAAATAGAAGGTTTTGGTAAAGTTACCTTAATGACTCGAGTGACGGGTTTTGAGGAGTTTTTATCGGATATGTCCGATCGGGACCCATGCTCGTCGTTCGTGATGGAGTCGGCGTGGCCCACATGGGGCGTCCCTCTGCTCCTTACCTGCCTCTCGACATTCACCTGAGCAATCCGATCGACTCAGGAAGCCCGTTGGTCTCTCCTGGACGGAGATCCCATCGTTGGGCTCTTCCAAGGCTTGCCTAGGCAGGCGGAGGGCCGCCTGTGCGCGGTGGCACTTTGTTTCCCGTGCTCGGCGTGCGGTAGTGGTGGGCCATGCCCAGACCTCGTTCTGTCTAACCAGGCGATGTTTTGTTTGGGCAGGGCACATCCCATCGGTCAGGACGCATCCCGACGCATTCCCGTCCGTATTGAATGGGGGGAAGGGAGAGGGTTTTTTGCCTCAATCCTTTGCCCTTCTTCCATCACTGCATCTCCTCCTTAAATAGGGGAAGGGAGAGGGAAAGGAGAACTCATAGACCCATTTGTGAATCCGGAGCGCAATGTCGAGCTAGAGGTCATCCAGCGTAGATGAGGTGGTGCTGGCCGCCTTCACCGAGAAGGGACTGCTTCCACCGAAGGAGGTGGCGCACCGGTGGGTACTGCACGTTGCTGGTTTCGTCACCGTCTGCGAGGCCTTCGTCGGGATGGAGCCGTACGTCGGCTCCTTCCGGTAAATCTTCTCCGGGTGAGTCTTATCGGAGGGGAAGTCGCTCAGGACTACGCTGGTGGGTGGTTTTGCCCTTGCAGCTGCTCAGGTAGGCTAGTTCATAAAGTTTGATGAGACATCCTCCAGCCATGGCGACCATACTTCAGCGGGTAGCGTCCCTGTCCAGGAGCTGCCTCGACTGCATGAGAAGATCTGGAGCTCCATGTTCTTCTGTTGAGCATCTATGGGTGCGACGCCCTTGAGGTACCCGTTGCGCTCGTCGAAGTTGAGGGAGCGGAACCGGGTGGGGCCCTTGCGGTGGTGGTTATGTCTAGTGGCATGCGTCGTGGCCTCACCTTTGGCATCGGCCGATGCCGCCGAGAGGCCACAGTAGCATTTAGAGTAGAAGTGGTCAACAAATGTACTTGTTAAGTTCATGGGGGAGCCCCCGTGTGAACAGTTTTTGTATCAATGAATACATCGATTCTGCTTTGTGATAGAATCACTATCCGTTCCTTGTTTTTATATCCTAGCATAGCTTTGTTTTTATCCTTTGTTTTTTGCACCTGCCCGTTTGTTCTGTAGGCTGCAACTTTAAGAACCCGGACGTGGCCCGCGAGGCTTGGCTGCTCGTAACCGTAGGTCATGGCGGGTTGCGATCGGTCGGGAGTAAAGACAAAGTCACGTAGGGTAATCAAAGTGTCGGCACGAAATTTCACCCCGTGCCGAGGGCACACGAGCAAGCCGGAAGAGTCTGCTCGATGGAGCTATAGATCCGCCTGGCTTCAGCACAGGGGTGGTCGATCCTGCGCACTCCTCCCGAGACGTGCCAGTCAATTTGACCCTGCAATTGATAAGGAAAGAAAGCTAATCAGTAATTTAAGGCGGAACATGCCGGTGTTGCCAGACAGTCCCGAATGTGCGGCTCTGAGAGCCGATATGAAAGGAGATCGACTAAATAGTCGATTCCAGTAGATTCATAAGAATAAATCAGTTAAGGTTTATGGGGTTGTGAAAGAAAAAATGGTTATCGTTCAGGATGAATATCGTTATTTAGACAAATATTAGTCAATGGCAACAGGATGTTAACAATAATCAGTTTATGCTCAGCCAATGACTGCAAGTAACCTAATCCTTTTTTATAAAAGAAACATCTCATCATCATTTAACCATTTAATAAAGATAAACCTAATGAACATATTAGATCTCATCTATCGCTATGATCAGTGGGGCATGAGGTAGAATCATGCAGGCCATAAAAACAACAATAGATCTAATGACCCTTACTTATTACTAATATCAGTGGGGCATGCAGCAGAATCATGTAGGCCGTAATACAATAATAAGATCATGGGACTAACACATCTTTCAACCTATCTTTACTTCAACGGTCTCGTGACGTGGACTGTTCGTGAAAGCACTCGATATCAGCTAAAACAGCCGATTCAGGAATAGCGCATAGTTAAGGTCATGCCCTATCAGGAACAGATCTACCAAATAACGATCCCCACTCCACGGTGCTAACAGTGGGGTGTGAGATAGAATCACACAGGCCATGATAACGGGCCATGGAATGGTTTTCGCTAGCCAATAGATCTATTCAAGACAAAACATGCCTTAACCGCACACTTTGCACGATCAAGATTGATATAAAACAGCCAATAAAACATAACTAATCATTTAAGATGCAGATTAGATCAGTTTATATTAACAAATGATGGGTTAAACATGATATAAGGCCGATCTAGATCAATCCCAACTGGGCGAAGTGATATTGCTGTAATTAAATCAACAATGAAAGCAATAAGCAACATCGGTAACTTAATGAATCTATCTGAAGGAACGCCACCCTTAGATAGAGTTGATAACTTGACTTTAATCTAGTTCGAGCAGTGGAAGTCGATCGGATTGATGCAGCCGTACTTGAACTAAACAAGAGTCGATAACTAACTTATACCAGAGTCGTAGTGGAGGTCTACCGGATCGATGCAGCTGTACGAACAGAAGTATAAGCCATGATGGTACTTACAAACAAGTCGAAGGTCGACCAGACCGATGTGGCCCTGCTCGCTGAAGAACTCGCCGAGATCTACTCCACACCTACTCCTAAGGGGTGGCCGGAGCCAGAAAAAAGTAAATGACTTGTATTTGATTGATTGTGTGTTCTTACAATAGCCGGGGTTCAATATTTATACCCGGAGCCTAAACATGAATCCTACTCGAGCACGACTCATTACAATCTTCGACATAAAAGAAAATATCCCTAATTTAAGATAACTTGGACCCTAATCTTTCCCTTTTTATAGAGTCCAATATGTAGTTTCCTGGCGCCAACCGTAGCTCATCATCGCTATCTGCTGACGTCATCCAAAGAGATCTGATTCCAGAGTCGTATCCGAATCAGCTGATATCGATCCTTATGCAATCGATTCCTTGAAGGGCACAATTTTGGAAGCCTTCGAATTCCCGCGTTCTTCTCCTAAATTTTGGTGTAAACACAAAGGAACATAATGCCCTTTTGTTCGGGCAATGCCCTTTCGTTTGGGCGAAAAGTTTTTACCATGTGATAGTAAAAAAGAGAGGTGGTATTGTACCCTCATGGAGCCCCCAAGTGACCCGGGCCAAAAGTGTTCAAGCTGGGGCGCTTTACAGGAGCAAGCACTGAAAAAAGCGATAATACGACGTAGCTGTTCCAAGTGTTGGTGAGAACGTCGCCGTTGTCGTCCTTCAATCGGTAGGTGCCCAGTTGGATCACCTCAATCACCGTATAGGGACCTTCCCATGGTGGAGAGAGTTTCTGTTTCTCCTTCGTTGATTGGGTCCTTTGGAGTACGAGATCACCGACTTCGAGGATCCTCCCCCTGATCTTCCTTTCATGGTACCTGTGGAGAGTTTGCCGGTAGCGAGCGGAGCGGATGACGGTCATCTTACGGGCCTCCTCGAGTAGGTCGACTACATCTTGCTGAGTCTCCACGGCTCGGTCGTGGTCGAAAGCCTTCACTCTTGGGGCACCGTGGTCGAGGTCGGAGGGCAGCACTGCTTCAGCTCTGTAGGCCAGGAAGAAGGGTGTGAACCCTGTGGATCAATTCAGGGTCGTTCTTAGGCTCCAGAGGATCGCTAGGACCTCTACAACCCATCGCCCGGTGTACTTGTTGAGTCAGTCAAAGATGCGTGGCTTAAGCCCTTGGAGGACCATGCCATTGGCACACTCGACCTGACCGTTAGTACGTGGATGTCCGACCGAGGCCTAGTCGATCCTGATGCCGTATCCATCACTGAAGTCCAGGAACTTCTTCCCGGTGAAGTTAGTTCCGTGGTCAGTGATGATACAGTTAGGAATGCCGAACCGGTAGATGATGTCGAGGAAGAATTTGATGTAACAGAACCGACCAATTATACGAAATTAAGTAAGAAAATCATCCACCAGAGCAGACGATTGAGCAAACTTAAGCCCGTATAACCCGGTAGTCCGTGAAATCACGAAGGATTTCAAACCAACTCGTGTCCCAGCCATGATCGTAATAAGTTTAGCGGTCACCAATCACATATTACATAAAAGTTTCCATAATGAGATACATGAGTTTAAATAAAAGTTATTACAAAACAAGTTCGAATAAAAAGTAGCGGAAGTCATTTGTTTAAAACCACACACACTCACACGGAGTTCAAATATAGTGCCCGGTGATGATCATCTCCAACAAAAGCATTAGATGAGGCGTAAGGAATGACCATGCCCATGGTCCTAAGCATCACCCATCGCAGGATAGAGGCGGTTGATACAATAGCCATAGTACATCCGCCCATCCGCAACAAGTGGGAATAAAACCACGAGTACGAGAATGTACTCGGCTGCCGGACTTCCCCGACATAACCGAAAATAAATGACACCAAGGATTATGCGGGCATTTATAGTAGGGTAGTGACTCATTTCTTGAAAGAAGCATTTTTAGCATTTCAAGAACCTTTCTAAAAGCATTATTGTCAAGTTAATTATTATTAACCTGTCGACTAGATTTGCACCTATACTAAAGTAAACATGTGATTAAGCAATTAATGATAACCACTGATCATTAAACAACTTCCATCTTGTCATATTCACTATAAGCTGTCCAAGTGTTCCATAAACATTTACTACGATGAAGTCACTCAAGTCAAGTGCTCACTATCCGGGAGCGATGGCGATTTGAATCGATTCCTAACCGGTGGTGATTTATTCCTTACACAAATCTCACTCACCCGCTAAAGTGAGATATTGATCACCGAAGTCAACTTTCCGGTATCTCGAGTTTGCCGGGAACCACATGTACCGGGGCCGACCGATCGCACTTTGGTCTTATCATCCCCCGTGTCCTACCACACCTGCTTGCGCACGGTCAGGGCTGCGGGCAATCTACTCGCCCGAAAAAATCTCCCGGCTCCAGCGGTCGGAAGGTACTTTATCCGGCCGACTAAATGTAAGGCATGCGTTCAACATGACTCGAGGCCCAACAACGGTCGGTCCTTAATCGACTACAGACGGAAACACTACGGTCAAAACCCCGCAAGTCTCCGCCGGTCTCAACTTCATTTAACACTTAGTTATACCATGACTTCATAGCCATCCAAACAGATCCGGTAACCACCTATAGCTCGCGGTGATGTGAAATCACCCGACTTCTACGGTCTAAGCCCGCCTAAGCATTGACTCGATGCGGATACCGTGGTAACAAGGATATAGTATAACAAAGGTAAACAAGGTATAATGCAGCAACGGTTGCAAACAACTCCTGAACGTAATGCATCAATTTAAAGTAAAGCATTTAACGAAATCATTGCAAACCGGGAGAAAGATGCTCCGGGGCTTGCCTCTCTCGAAGGAGCTCGGGACGGTGATCGGGCACTCGGAAGTTCTTCAACGTCCTCCTCGCGGCTTCGGCACTTCTGCGGTTTGCACTCGAGGCGCTCCTCGGGCTCCTCGGGAATGACGACTGGGTTCTCGGTTTGCGATCCTGTATGATGCAATGCGTGTAAGTGCCTATGCAATCGGTGCATCGAAGGAGATGAATGCAATGAATATGTTGAAAGGCAAGGTAGACAACATCATCCAAGAAACTAGGCTACAAGCACATGTCATCTACTGCATTCTCTTCTACTACCCATATGTTAAGTCAACATATTTTAATAAATGCTTCAAAGATACACCAAAGCTTTACTAATTTCTTAATCACACTTAAGGCAATACTTGCTTAAACCCTAATTAATAATAGGTTTGAATAGCAACCTATATTTCTGATGTTCCTAAAAATCTGAGAAAATTACAGTAGCATAATACTACCCTAAACAGACTACCATAAAAATTTCATGGCATTTGGATAAGTAAACTATCCTACACAAAAATGACAAGCTATAGCATAAAAATGAGCATGAAATTACTTTGTACTATGAAAAGTGTCAAACAACAGAATTAGTATTTTTCCTAGATTCTAAACAGTAAATAATCACTATACAAAAATTACCACATGCATGTATTATACAAATTTTGCTCTCTAGCAAAAATAACAAAAATCAGCCATCTAAGGTACTTAAACTACACCTCAAATTTTTTCCCACAGCACATGCATGAAACATATTTTTCCTAGGAAGTACATGACATAATAAGATTAACAAACTTGGAATCATATTTTTCTGAAGCCTATATATTTTTCTACATATTTTTCAAGTTATCAGCAATATTCAAGATTAAATAAAATCCTATAGAAAAGTATATCAAAAATGACATGCACTATTTTTCCCAAGTAGATCTGGTGATAAGGAACCTAGCAAAATTTGTTTCAACAAATTTGGAGCAACTTTGAGTATCCAAATATTTTGCAAACCATTTCTGTTTTCAAATAAGAATGAATAAATGGAAATCAATTCTTCAAAACTCTACTGGGCCGGCCTGCGGATGCACTGGCCCACGGCCACAGCCGGCCTGCTCAGATCGAAAGCGAAAAGGGGCAAGCGGCGGCTGGCTCGAGGCTCGCCAAGCCACTGGCCCATTTCAACGGGCAAGGCCACGCCATCATGGCATCGGCCTCGGTCGTCGACGACCCCAGCAGGGGAGGAGGCTCCGCACGGGCCGGTGCTCATCGGGCGGTGAGCTCCTCCGAAGATGCAGAAGCGGTATCGGCCGGGCTCCCCACGCGGAGCCGCACCTCACGGAAGGTTAGAGGTGGCCCGGCGTCGTGGCGTTCCCATGCGACCACGGCGGCCCGCTCGGCCAGAGAAAGGGGACGGCCGAGCTCGGCCCTTACCTTGACGATGGCGCCACGAGTGAGCGCAAGCGAAGGAGCTAAGCGAGGCGGAGCTCTCGGCGAGATGAATCGAAGAATGAAGCATCTGGCGGTGGGAGCACGTCGTCGGGCGTGGCGGCGACGGTGTGTGAAGCGCAGGCTTCTTCTTCTTCTTGAGCAAGAGGCGAGGGAGACAAGGCGGTAAAGCGAGGAGTGCGGGAGAGGAGCTGGCACAAGGGCGTAAGAAGGCGCGGAGGTGGAGGTGAAGTGGCCGTGGTGCACGGCCATTGTTGGCGTTGTCGTATGGCTGCTGAGACTGTGGCGAAGGCTCTCTGCCATGATCGGAACCTTGCATGTGTGCAAAGGAAGTGAGGAGGCAGGCGGGCGCAGCACGGTGCCGGGTTGGGCCGAAGGAGGCGAGTGTGTGTGTGGAGGCTCACTGGCTGGCCGGCTTCAATTTGGGCTGGCTGGAGGCGGCGACTGCCAATGTAAAAAAACATCTTTTTCATTTATATTTTCAAGAACTTTTTTTTTTTTTAAAAGCCAGCTTTCAAATCTTATTTTGAGTAAGAAGATGACCTCTTTTGAAAATGTACCAAAAATGAAAGTTGCTTAGAATTTAATTCTCTACAACTTTGCTTTTAGGACCACAGCCAAATTCTTTCTAGATTTTGAATTGGAAGATCAAAGTCCACGTTTAGCTCAAAACCCTAATTTTTGGAATTTATTTTTGAAGCCGAATTTTGAATTAAATTGGAATACAAACATTGCTCCAAAAATTGAACTAAACATTGCTAGATGATTTACAATAGCAGCCAAACATGTTCTACTAACCTAGCAAGCAAGAATCAGAGCAAAACAACTCTAATAAGTGTATGCATCATTTACGTTTCACAAACATGTTTCGTATGTTTCGAAGTAATGTTTCAGTTATTATAGGCAAGATTATGCATGTATGATTAGGATGCTTGGTGATGCATGATATGCATGATTTGCGAGTGCCTAAATGTAGGCATAACACCGGGGTGTTACTGACCCTCCCCTTATAAAAATCTCGTCCGAGATTTGGGTTCTGAACCATTTGTTATAAAAATCTTCATAAGCTTTTTGTAGATACTCTCCTGTTTCCCAAGTTGCATCTCCCTCATCATGATGATCCCACTGTATCTTGTATGTTTTCACCACACTATTCCGAGTAGCACGTTCCTTAGTGTCTAACACCCGGACCGGTTGTTCACGATACACCAAATCTGATTTGAGTTGAATACCTCGAGGTTCTATTCTTTCCTCCGGAACACGCAAACATTTCTTGAGATGTGATACATGGAAAGCTCGAAAAGCTGTACTCATTGTCTCGTGTAACTCTAACTTGTAGGCTACCGGACCTCTTGGTTCCAAGATCTTGTATGGTCCCTCTGAATCTCGCGGCAAGCTTTCTTGGACTCCAAACCTTTTCTTCTTCATTGGCGTGACTTTCGGATAAACATAGTCACCAACTTCAAAACTAAGGGTCTCCTTCTTTTTATCGCATAGCTTTTTACGGCGTGATTGGGCCGCTTTCATATTTTTTTGAATAATATGAACTTTCTTCTCGGCTTCTTCTACAAAGTCAATGCCATAATATCTTCTATCTCCGTGTTCGACCCAATTCAATGGTGTTCTACATTTTCGCCATATAAAGCTTGAATGGGGCCATCTTGATGCTTTCTTGATAACTATTATTATAAGAAAACTTCATTACTTGGTAACCATGACTCCCATGATCCCTGGAAGACAATACATGGCTCTCAACATATCCTCCAAAACAGCATTTACTCGTTCGATCGACCATCCATGCTGAGGATGATAAGCGGCATCGCTGAATCAAACTAGTTCCTAAGCCTTTGTGTAAATGTTCCCAAAAATGAGCCGTGAACTGTGAGCCTCTATCGGATATTATGGTCTTTGGTATACCATGCAACCTCACAATTTCTGCGATATACTTCTCGGCATATTGAGGTGGTCGATAAGTGGTTTTTTGACAGTAGGAAATGAGCGGTCTTGGTAAGGCGATCCACAATTACCCAAATCGAATCATGTCCTTTTTTTGAGTAGTGGGCAAACCTGTGATAAAATCCATACTTGATATCGCCCCACTTCCAACTCGGGATTGATAAGGGTTGCAACATACTGCAGGCGGAGTTTCATGTGAATTGCTTTCACTCGACAACATGTGTCACATCCGACAACATATCTTTGTAATTTCTTTCTTCATTTTGGTCCACCAATAATGAGATCTTAGTTCTTGATACATCTTACTACTTCCGGGATGGATAGATAGCTTAGAAAGGTGAGCTTCATCCATGAGTTTATTTCTAAGCTCTCGATCCTTGGGAACCACAAGACGGTTGTCAAACCACAACACGCCCTGTTCATCTATTTTAAAGTGTTGAGACGGCTTTTCTTTTATTTTCTCTTTGATGTGGAATATCCCCTTGTCAGTTTTCTGACCTTCTATTATCTTACTCTCCAACGAGCAACTAATCTGAATACTATGTAACACAGCAGGATGCATTAGATCGAACCCATCTTCAAGTAATGGTGCACATTCAAGTAATGTGACTTTCGCTCAAAGCATCTGCCACTACATTGGCTTTACCAGGATGATATTGCACATTCAAGTTATAATCCTTGATCAATTCCAACCATCTACGCTGTCTCATGTTTAGCTCTGGTTGGGTAAAGATATACTTAAGACTCTTGTGATCCGTGAAAATATTGCACACATTACCCAGAAGATAATGTCTCCAAATTTTTAGGGCGTGCTGGCTCGCAGCAAGTTCAAGATCATGTGTTGGATAGTTGACCTCGTGCTTCCTCAATTGACGTGATGCATAAGCAATGACTCTCCTTTCTTGCATGAGAACACATCCTAATCCGGTCTTTGATGCGCCGCATAAAACACATCAAATGGTTTCTCGATGTCTGGTTGGGCTAGAAACAGAGAAAAGTGGTTAACAGATTTCATAAAGTGTGGAAAGTCGCTTCACACTCTTCATCCACACAAATTTATGATCCTTACAGAGGAGGCTTGTCATCGGTTTGGCGATCTTCGAGAAATCTGGTATAAAGCGACGGTAATAACTCGCTAGTCCTAAGAAACTTCTAATCTCGAGAACCGAGGTCGGTGCTTTCAATTCATAACTTCTTGCACCTTACTTGGATCGATTGAAACTCCATTCTACGCGAGAATGTGACCAAGGAAAGGAACTTCCTTCAACCGAATTCGCATTTGCTAAACTTAGCATACAGTTGATGATCTCTAAGTCTGGTCAAGACGGTTCTCGATGCTCTTCATGATCTTTCTCATTCTCGGAGTACACCGAATGTCGCCGATGAATACTACCACAAACTTATCCAATTCGCATGAAAAACTGTATTCATCAAGAACATAAAATATGCGAGGAGCATTTGTCAAGCCAAAAGACATGACAAGATACTCATACAACCCGTATCTCGGTGGAAAATGCGTTTTCGGTATATCCCCGTGGCCTAATCTTAACTGATGATATCCGGATCTCAAATCTATTTTTGAGAACACCTTGGCCTTGGATAATTGGTCAAACAGAACATCAATATGAGGCAAGGGATACTTATTCTTGACGGTCCTGACATTGAGTGGCTCGTAATCACGCACATTCTCAACGTGCCCTCTTTCTTCTTTTTCACAAACAAAGCGGGACATCCCCACTCGGACTTGCTTGGCGAATAAACCCTTTTTGACAAATCTTCTAATTGCTTCTTTAGCTCAACTAACTCATCGGAGGCATCCGATATGGTCTCCTTGAAATCGAGCTGTTCCGGTACTAGCTCAATTCCAAACTCAATCTCCCTATCTGGCGGAAGACCGGGTAACTCATCTGGGAATACATCCGGAAATTCACACACTACGGAATCGATGAATAGGAATGACCGCCGTAGCACATGTAACACTTATAAGGTCTATTCTCCGAGGCAATGGTACTTGGAAAGTACCCTCACCGAGGGATCCTTAAGGGTAAGTACTCGACTTCCAAAGATCTATGACCGCTCCCCAATCTTTCATCCAATTCATCCCTATAATGACATCCAAGACTAACCCAGCATAACTATCAAGTTCACTCGGAACTTTTCGCTAACTAATTCAAGGGTTGCCCTCGAACCATCCGGTTAGTCAAAACATCGACCCCTCTTTGAACTTATACGGTACCCATACCCCAATTACGTGCATAGTTGTCCATGTTTCGTGCAAATGCTTGACTCATAAAAAGAATGCGATGATCCGAATCAAATAGAACAAGCCGCAGGGTTTTCGTTGATGTGAAACTTACCAGCAGTGACGGGCTCTCCTCCGAATTTCATCCTTTGTTGTATTGTGCACTCTAGCATTATAAAGTCGTGCTTGCTTCTTCTTGGCGAGTACGGACAAAACCTCGAGAAATGACCGGGTTGATCACAGTTATAGCGGAGGTCCTCTTCGTGTCCTAAGAGATCCCACGATTCCCTTGAATCGCGCCTTGTACCGTGATTCTTGGTACGCTTTGTTAATAACTGTCTTGCCATCTTGTACGGCTTTTGAGGTCCACGGAAATTCTGACTTCTTGGCTGAGGTGGCCTGAATCTAGCGCCAGGTGCCGATGGGCGATATGGAGGACGACCTCCCATAGGTGTTCTAGCTTGAGACGGCCCACCTTCAAAGGCTCTCTTGCATGTCTTGGCTGCTTGAGGTTGGCGTTGTTATTCTTCTCTCCGCTCAGACATGTTGATGAAGTCATTGAATCGACACGGTTGTTGGTACCGACATGCTTCATCATTTTTGGATTTAGACCCCTCTTAAAACTGGCTATCCTTTTAGCATCTGTGTCAACCATGTCGGGAGCATAGCGACACAAGTTGTTGAAAGCATGCAGGTATTGCGTCACGGTTTTGGTGCCCTGGTTCAACGCCAGAAACTCTCCCAACTTCATTTCGGTCAATACGGTGGAATATAGACTCCACGAAAAGCCTCAAAGCAAACTCTCTCCAAGAAATCTGAGCATTTGGAGGGAAGGTGGTGCGATGGTGCTTCCACCACATTCCCGCCGGTCCTCGCAATTGAAGTGCTGACATACTCCGCTTTGAACCTCGGTCATCCTCAACACACGGAATTTATCTTCCATTGTGTTGATCCATTCCTCAAACATCAAGTGGCTCTGTGGCTTCCTTGAATACGGGTGGCCTGGTGTCCATGAAATCCTTGAAGCTGCTATATTGGTTCACTCCCATGCCACCACCTTGATTGTTACCACGCTGAAGCGTTGTTGGCGATGGTGTGAGAAAATCCTCCATGTTCTTCTCCGGGATTGTTCCGTGTTATACCGACTCCCGAAAGTTGCTGCGAGAAACATCGGGGGGGTAAACGGGGAGGAGGTGGCAAATGTGGTTCATGGGGAGGTTCATTGTTGTTGCCGTGGTTCCCACCATCACCACCACCACGGTCCCCGCACCATTAGCACCCGGTCTCGGTGGCTTCATCACGTGGTTCGGCGAGTGTTTGTCATCGCATATTTCAAAGAACAAGTAACGATTGAGTGAAGCTGTAATGATTATGAGTGAAGAAAAAATTACGCCGCATTGATTTTCATTGGAGAGAATAAATTCATGCAATAAAACAGAGGCACAACAATCTCATCCCAATTAAGACAACAACACTTAATCGAATTACTTCAATGGCAAACATCATCATCCATACGTATCCACATTGCCAGTATACATACACTGGACTTTTTATGCGTTCAGATCTCGCATTCGAACATCAAGTTCCAACCACATGCCAAGTCTCATACGTTCGAAACAACATACGATAGGTTACATGCCAACAAAAGAAAGGTCTTCGCGACAGGACCTAGATACTAGCGCAAGGCAACTAGCCTATTCCTTGGGGCCATCGTCGGGATCGGAGACATCACCATCGCCTCCAGGTGAAACTCTGTGCTCGTTCGGATGTCGTCGTCGATGTCCATGCCGGTGGCTTTGCTGGAGCATATGGGCCACCCCCCATTGTAGAGCGCGTGAAACTCCTCGTGCGGAGTTGCCGTTGTATTCCTCTAACTCATCGACTCTCTGCAAGAGAAGGTTTCTTGCGTTCCGTGCTTCATTCCTCTCCCGAACCAATTGTCCAATCATGCGGTTCGCATTGTTGTTGGCTTGAGTCAACGTATGCACTCATTGCATAGCTCTATCACCTCTCTCACCGCTTCGATCTCGCCAGAAGTTCATATCACCAACCGCTCTCGCAAGCTAGCTATAGCTCGTGCTGTCTCTTTCTTCTCGCTTCTTCCTTTGAGCTTATCCTCGCCTCGCATAAGTTACCGGTCAAAGTCCGAGGGTACTCTCGAGACCCTCATACGCTCTAATGGCGCGAACATAGCACTCATTGCACGGTTGTCACTAGCTTTGTCCCTCAATTTGGACCTCGACCAATGCACTTCCACGAGGTGAACCCAAATGGCATCGCGAGGATCATCCCTAGGAAAAGTACCACTAGAGCTGCTGCACAAGCTCACCGGGAAATCTGCTCATAATGTCCCACGATGACACGGAAGGTGCTCCCTCTGCACCCTCACCGGAGTACGACCCTCAAACTCCAAATGCCAACCATCCCAATCTGGAGCATCACCGAGAGCGGGAACCGTGATCTCCACCCATCGCAAGTCCATCATCCGCCAAGCTGGCTCTCATTCCAAGAGTACACGGCTCTTGACCCTCTGGGTACCCCACATCATGGAGCACTCTCCAAAGCAAAGTTGGCATGCCAAACTCGCTCAAGAAGGTGTCCGTGGTGCGGTGTGCTCCTCGAGGCCAGCAGGCGTCGGGTGCTCTTCCTCCGGTGGACTTACTGGCGATCCGCTTGTCGTGCGGGCCATCAGTAGTAAAAAGTTCTCTTATTACTTGGGAAACATACTTTTGGTGATACGTCTTTTATCAAAATGAGATAATCAATTTATAAGGGGAGGAATGCATGAGATGAATGAGATGCACAAGTAACATGATGTATGTACGTGCCGTACGTTCTCACAAACTTAGGAATAAATAATTTCTAACGACGAATTCGGTGGCATACAACGATCTCTCAATACGTAGCTAATACGTTCTACGATAAGCGTTGTTATGTACTGCAGAAGATTCATTTCAGCCCAATTCCCAATGAATGCATAAAAGCAAGAAAGTTTTATCTACACGCTACACGAATCCCCAGACACGTGTACAAGCGGTAGTAACTACCCGAACCATCGTCCTATTGACGCGCATCGCCTCCACAGCGGAAGACCCATACATGAGATACCTTTGTAAAACATGCGTAGAACATGTAATTACTCCAAACATCATATAAGCATTCACCCTAGATCGGCGGTGTATCCGATCATGCTCTCACAACTCACACTTACCGAGGCGTAGAGGCAAATGATCCATTCATTACCACTCAAACAAGTGGCACTCATACAATAGCACGCCGTATGAGCTGATTTAAAGAGAAATATGATGCACGAACCCCAAGTCAAGATTGCTTAATTAAGCCACCTAAAGTCCTTAATCGGGCATAAGGAATATGATCAACGGCACACTTTAGATTTTGAAATTCACGTTTTCCAAATGCCTTTTGTTTTAAATACACTTGTGAACGATAACACGCTAAACCATGCTCGATGCCACCGTAATAGAACCGACCAATTATACGAAATTAAGTAAGAAAATCATCCACCGAAGCGGACGATTGAGCAAACTTAAGCCCGTATAACCCGGTAGTCCGTGAAATCACGAAGGATTTCAAACCAACTCGTGTCCAACCATGATCGTAATAAGTTTAGCGGTCACCAATCACATATTACATAAAAGTTTCCATATAACAGATACATCGAGTTTAAATAAAAGTTATTACAAAACAAGTTCGAATAAAAAGTAGCGGAAGTCATTTGTTTAAAACCACACACACTCACACGGAGTTCAAATATAGTGCCGGTGATGATCATCTCCAACAAAAGCATTAGATGAGGCGTAAGGAATGACCATGCCCATGGTCCTAAGCATCACCCATCGCAGGATAGAGGCGGTTGATACAATAGCCATAGTACATCCGCCCATCTCGCAACAAGTGGGAATAAAACCACGAGTACGAGAATGTACTCAAATTGCGGACTTACCCGACATAACCGAAAATAAATGACACCAAGGATTATGCGAGGCATTATAGTAGGGTAGTGACTCATTTCTTGAAAGAAGCATTTTTAGCATTTCAAGAACCTTTCTAAAAGCATTATTGTCAAGTTAATTATTATTAACTTTGTCGACTAGATTTGCACCTATACTAAAGTAAACATGTGATTAAGCAATTAATGATAACCACCGATCATTAAACAACTTCCATCTTGTCATATTCACTATAAGCTGTCCAAGTGTTCCATAAACATTTACTACGATGAAGTCACTCAAGTCAAGTGCTCACTATCCGGGAGGCGATGGCGATTCGAATCGATTCTAACCGGTGGTGATTTATTCCTTACACAAATCTCACTCACCCGCTAAAGTGAGATATTGATCACCGAGTCAACTTTCCGGTATCTCGAGTTTGCCAGAACCACATGTACCGGGGCCGACCGGTGCACTTTGGTCTTATCATCCCGCTTCGTGTCCTACCACACACTGCCTTGACACAAGTCTTGGCCATGGGCAATCTACTCGGCCGAAAAATCTCCCGACCAGCGGTCGGAAGGTACTTTATCCGCCGACTAAATGTAAGGCATCGTTCAACATGACTCGAGGCCCAACAACGGTCGGTCCTTAATCGACCTGCACGGAAACACTACAGTCCAAAACCCCGCAAGTCTCTCCCGGTCTCAACTTCATTTAACACTTAGTTATACCATGACTTCATAGCCATCCAAACAGATCCAGGTAACCACCTATAGCTCGCAGGTGACAGGAAATCACCCGACTTCTACCGGTCTAAGCCAGCTAAGCATTGACTCGACTGCGGATACCAGGGTAACAAGGATATAGTATAACAAAGGTAAACAAGGTATAATGCAGCAACGGTTGCAAACAACTCCTGAACGTAATGCATCAATTTAAAGTAAAGCATTTAACGAAATCATTGCAAACCGGGAGAAAGATGCTCCGGGGCTTGCCTCTCTCGAAGGAGCTCGGACGGTGATCGGGGCACTCCGGAAGTTCTTCAACGTCCTCCCGTAAACACGGCACTTCCTGCGGCTGCACCTCGAACTGCTCCTCGGGCTCCTCGGGAATGACGACTGGGTTCTCGGTTTGCGATCCTGTATGATGCAATGCGTGTAAGTGCCTATGCAATCGGTGCATCGAAGGAGATGAATGCAATGAATATGTTGAAAGGCAAGGTAGACAACATCATCCAAGAAACTAGGCTACAAGCACATGTCATCTACTGCATTCTCTTCTACTACCCATATGTTAAGTCAACATATTTTAATAAATGCTTCAAAGATACACCAAAGCTTTACTAATTTCTTAATCACACTTAAGGCAATACTTGCTTAAACCCTAATTAATAATAGGTTTGAATAGCAACCTATATTTCTGATGTTCCTAAAAATCTGAGAAAATTACAGTAGCATAATACTACCCTAAACAGACTACCATAAAAATTTCATGGCATTTGGATAAGTAAACTATCCTACACAAAAATGACAAGCTATAGCATAAAAATGAGCATGAAATTACTTTGTACTATGAAAAGTGTCAAACAACAGAATTAGTATTTTTCCTAGATTCTAAACAGTAAATAATCACTATACAAAAATTACCACATGCATGTATTATACAAATTTTGCTCTCTAGCAAAAATAACAAAAATCAGCCATCTAAGGTACTTAAACTACACCTCAAATTTTTCCCACAGCACATGCATGAAACATATTTTTCCTAGGAAGTACATGACATAATAAGATTAACAAACTTGGAATCATATTTTTCTGAAGCCTATATATTTTTCTACATATTTT
This sequence comes from Miscanthus lutarioriparius, assembly GCA_904845875.1. Classification (NCBI taxonomy): domain Eukaryota; kingdom Viridiplantae; phylum Streptophyta; class Magnoliopsida; order Poales; family Poaceae; genus Miscanthus; species Miscanthus lutarioriparius. The sequence goes on from CAJGYO010000007.1 coordinate 31,397,992, forward strand.
TCAAGTTATCAGCAATATTCAAGATTAAATAAAATCCTATAGAAAAGTATATCAAAAATGACATGCACTATTTTTCCCAAGTAGATCTGGTGATAAGGAACCTAGCAAAATTTGTTTCAACAAATTTGGAGCAACTTTGAGTATCCAAATATTTTGCAAACCATTTTGCATTTTCAAATAAGAATGAATAAATGGAAATCAATTCTTCAAAACTCTCATTGGGCCGACTCATGGATGCACCGCCCTGGCCACAACCTGCCTGCTCAGACCGAGCGAAAGGGGGCAGCGGCGGCTGGCTCGAGGCTCGGCCCAAGCCGTTACTGGCCCAGCTTCGGCCGGGCAAGGCCACGCCATCTTGGTGGCCTCTCACGGCCGCGACCAGGCAGGGGAGGCGCTCCGCCGGCCGGTGCTCATCGGCGGCGAGCTCCTCCGAAGATGCTGGCGGTATCGGTGGGCTCCCCACGCTGGAGCCGCACCTCACGGAAGGTTAGAGGTGGCCCGGCGTCGTGGCGTTCCATGCGACCACGGCGGCCGCTCGACGCGCGAGAAAGGGACGGCCGAGCTCGGCCCTTACCTTGACGATGGCAGCCACGAGTGCGTATAAGCGAAGGAGCTAAGCGCGAGGCGGACTCCGGCGAGATGAATCGAAGAATGAAGCATGGCGGTGGAGCACGTCGTCGGCGGGCGAAGTGACGGTGGCGAAGCGGCAGCGTCGCGGCTCTTCTGCTTCTTGAGCAAGAGGCAGGGAGACAAAGGCGAAAGCGAGCGAGGAGAGGAGAGGAGGAGGCTAAAGGGCGGAAGAAGAAGCGTGAGCGTGGAGGTGAAGCTGTGGCCGTGGGGTGCGTGTGGGCGTTGCGTGTTAGCTGCCAATGATGCGGCGAAGCGGCTCTGCCATGGTCGGGATTGACTGTGTGTGTGCGCAAAGTGATGCGGAGGCAGGCCGGGCGCTGACACGGTTTGTTTGGGCCGAAGCGAGAAGGCGAGAGTGTGGAGGCTGGAGGCTCATTGGGCGGGCCTGTGGCGGGGCAGGAAGGAGGAAATGCCCGCCAATGCTATGTAAAAAACATCTTTTCATTTATATTTTCAAGAACTTTTTTTTTTTTTTTTTTAAAAGCCAGCTTTCAAATCTTATTTTGAGTAAGAAGATGACCTCTTTTGAAAATGTACCAAAAATGAAAGTTGCTTAGAATTTAATTCTCTACAACTTTGCTTTTAGGACCACAGCCCAAATTCTTTCTAGATTTTGAATTGGAAGATCAAAGTCCACGTTTAGCTCAAAACCCTAATTTTGGAATTTATTTTTGAAGCCGAATTTTGAATTAAATTGGAATACAAACATTGCTCCAAAAATTGAACTAAACATTGCTAGATGATTTACAATAGCAGCCAAACATGTTCTACTAACCTAGCAAGCAAGAATCAGAGCAAAACAACTCTAATAAGTGTATGCATCATTTACGTTTCACAAACATGTTTCGTATGTTTCGAAGTAATGTTTCAGTTATTATAGGCAAGATTATGCATGTATGATTAGGATGCTTGGTGATGCATGATATGCATGATTTGCAGTGCCTAAATGTAGGCATAACACCGGGGTGTTACATTTGATAGCCTCTTCTGAGTGGATGTTGGTGATGGGCTTGGCCACTATCCACTTGGTGAACTTGTCGACTACCATGAGTAGGTGAGTGAAGCCGCGCGGGCCCTTTTTGAGGGGTCCTACCATGTCGAGGCCCTAGACCGCGAACGGCCAGGTGATGGGGATGGTTTGAAGCTCCTGCGTCGGCAAATGAGTTTGCCGAGCGTAGAATTGGCATCCCTCACACCTGCGGACGACCTCCTCTGCATCTCGTAGTGTGATGGGCCAGTAAAAACCTTGGTGAAAGGCTTTTCTGACTAGCAACCTTGGGGCCACGTGATGTCCGCAGATCCCGGCATGGACCTCAAAGAGGAGCTGCTTCCCCTGGTTGGTAAGGATGCACTTCATGAGCACCCCCGATCGACTTCATTTGTAGAGTTCGTCACCGAGCACGACGATGGTCTTAGCGCGTTGAGCGATCCATCGTGCTTCAGTCCTCTTAGGTGGGAGAACCTCCTCGAGCGACGCCATCATGGTGACACTAGGGTCAGAGCCCCCGAGCATCGGGCTGGCATTCGGGTCAGAGCCCCCTAGCGCCTGGTTGGCGTCGGGGTGTGTTTGGATTAGCCCTTCTAGGATGCGGCGGATGGCTCGTGGAGGTCGTTGATGAAGACCCCGTCCGGGGACGGAATCCATCTGACAGCCAGCTTCGAGAGAAAATCAGTGGCGTCATTGTCCTTTTTGGGGGACATGATGTAGCTCGATCCCCTGGAATTTGTCCTTGAGCTTGCGCACCTCCTGGCAATATGTCGCCATGAGAGGGCTTTTGCAGGAGGACTCCTTCATGACTTGATCAACGACCAACTCCGAGTAGCCGCGAATGTAGAGTCGCGTAGCGCCGAGCTCGATGGCGATACGCAGTCCGTTGATGAGGGCCTCGTATTCCACAGTGTTGTTTGAGGCCGAAAAATGGAGGCGGATGGTGTAGCAGAGCCTACTCCCATCCAGGGAGATCAGAACTACTCCAGCCCCTGAGCCAGGCGCCATTACGGACCCATCGAAGTACAATGTCCAGTACTCGTGGATGACGCCTGGGGTCGGTAGCTAGACCTTCGTCCATTCGATGACAAAATCCACGAGAGCCTGAGACTTAATTGCGGTACGGGGGATATACCTGATGTCGTGGCCCATGAGTTCGAGTGCCCACTTGGAGACCCGTCCTGCGGTGTCACAGTTGCGGACGATGTCTCCGAGCGGGTATGAAGTGACGATCGCTACTTCGTGGTCGGTGAAGTAGTGCAGGAGCTTCCGGGTCGCCATCAGCACGACGTATAGGAGTTTCTGCACCTGGGGGTACCGGACCTTGGGGTCGGTGAGTACGTCCCCAACGAAGTATACGGGTCACTAGACCTTAAGGTGGAGTCCCAGCTCCTCCCTTTCGATGACTAGGGCGGTGCTCACCACATGGTTGTTCGTTGCGACGTAGAGGAGGGGTTCTCCCTGTTCGAGAGCGATGAGGATTAGGGCCAATGTCAGTGATGCTTTGAGGCTCTCTAGAGCCTACTGAGCTTCCTCAGTCCAGATGAAGGAGTCCGTCTTTTTTAGGATCTTGTAGAGTGGCATCCCCCATTCGTCGAGCCAGGAGATGAACCGACTCAGGGCGGCCAGGCAGCCGGTGAGCCTCTATATGCCCTTGATGTTGCGTATGGGGCCCATGTTGGAGATGGCCATGATCTTTTCAGGGTTGGCCTCGACGGCATGCTCGGACACGATGTATCCAAGATTCCAAGTAGCTTCCCTTTTGGAACCTCGAAAAAACATTTTTCGGGATTCAGTTTGATGTTGAACCTTCGGAGGTTCGCGAACGTCGCGGCCAAGTTTGCAATCAGGTTGCAAGCTTGAGCCGTTTTGACCACTATGTTGTCAACATAGATGACAATGGTGGGTTTTGGCCGGTCGACCTGATCAGGTTGGTCGAGCGGGTCGATTTGGTCGGCGAAGCATTGCTGCATGCACCGTTGATAGGTGGCGCCACCATTCATCAGACCGAAAGGCGTGGTTACATAGCAGTACGAACCATATGGGGTGATGAACGAGGTTGCGAGCTGATCGGATTCTTTCATCGCAATCTGGTGATAGCCTGAGTAGGCATCCAGAAAGGAGAGGATCTCACAACCCGAGGTGGAGTCGACTATCTGGTCTATGAGCGGTAAAGGAAAGTAATCATTCAGACATGCTTTGTTGAGGCCAGTATAATCAACGCACATTCTCTATTTCTCGGTCTTCTTTTTGACAAGAATAGGATTAGCAAGCCAGTCGGAGTGATATACCTCCCTAATGAATCCGGCTGCCAGGAGTTTGGCGATCTCTTCGCCTATGGCCCTGCGCCTCTCATCATCGAAGTGGCGCAGGTGTTGCTTGGCGGGCTTCGAGCCCAGGATGAGGTGCAGTGCGTGCTCGGCGATGTCCCACGGTATGCCTGGCATGTCAGATGGCTTCCATGCGAAGACATCACGATTGGCGCGTAGGAAGTTGACGAGCTTGCATTCCTATTTGGCCAGGAGCTAGGTCCCGATCCGCACCATCTTGGTTGGGTCAGTGGGGTCGATCCCCACCGCCTTAGTTTCCTCAAGTGGGCGGAAGGCCATCGAGTAGGTTGGTTTGTTGCAGTTCGAGACTGCTGGGGTCGATGACTCCCCAAGCTATGGGAGCTCGAACGAGTTGATGACCACAGTGGTGAGCTCAAAATGCTCGCAGTCGCACGTGAAGGCGTGCGAGAAGGCGCTACCCACAGTGATGACGTTGTTCGGTCCTGGCATCTTTAGCTTGAGGTAGGTGTAGTTGGGGATAGCCATGAACTTCGCGTAGCATGGCCGCCCTAGGATGGCGTGGTAGGACCCTAGGAAGTCCACCACTTCGAAGGTGAGAACCTCCTAGTGGAAGTTGGCTCAGTTGCCAAAAGTGACAAGCAGGTCGATCTACCCGAGCGGGTATGCCTGTGCTCCTAGGATCACGCTATGGAAGGGAGAGCCCGTTGGGCGAAGCTCCGACCAGGGGATGCGCATGGCGTCGAGGGTGTCGACGTAGAGAATGTTGAGGCCGCTGCCTCTGTCCATCAGCACCTTGGTGAGGTGCTTATTGCGGACGATGGGGTCAAAGGCGAGCGGATAGCGCCCTAGTCTGGCGATGTGCGAGGGATGGTCCCTCTGATCGAAGGTGATCGGAGATTTGGGACGGTCGTCTCAGCAGCGCATGACTCTCTATAGCGTACCTTGTGCTGGCGCTTGGAGCAGATGGTGTCGGATCCCCCAAAGATCATGATGCTTTCCTCAGGGTCGAGGAAGCTATCCCCATCCTTGCCCGCCGTGCCTCCTTTCTTAGCTGCCGCCTCTTTGTTGTTTTCTTCTTTCGGCCCACCGGCCTGTAGTAGGAAATGTTTGAGGAGCTCGCAGTCCTTGTAGAGGTGTTTGACAGGGGTAGGCGTGGTTGGTGCACGGGCTATCCATGAGTTTGTTGAAGTGGTCAGGCAGGCCCTGCTGGGGCTGCTTGCCCACGCGATCAACTACGGCGACCAACGCGGAGTTGGTCGGTTGGCGCCGATCCTTTTTATTCTTCTTGCCCCTCTGCATGGAGGGGCCCTTGTCTTGGTTCTCGTGCTTGGTCTTGCCTTTGTCCTAGCCTCCGTTGAAGACCGCTCCGACCGCCTCCTCACCGAAGGCGTGGTTTGTGGTGACGTCGAGCAGGTCGCGGGTGGTACGGGGCTTTAGGCAGCCAAGCTTGTGGATCAGGGACTCGCAGGTTGTCCCAGAGAGGAATGCGCTGATGACGTCCACGTCGATGATATCAGGGAGGGAGTTGCATCGTTGGGAGAACTTGTAGATCTAATCCTACAGGGACTCGCTAGGCTTCTGCTGGCAGCTCTTGAGGTCCCAGAAGTTACCAGGGCGGACATACGTCCCCTAGAAATTTCCAACAAAGACCCTCTTGAGGTCCGCCCAGTCGTGGATGCTGTCACGCGGGAGGAATTCAAGCCATGCTCGAATATGTTCCCCCATGCAGATGGGGAGATATTGAATGATGAAATGGTCATCATTCACCCCTCCAGCTCGGCAAGCAAGTCAGAAATCTTTGAGTCATATACCAGGGTTCGTGTCACCGGTGTACTTGGCGATGTTGGTGGGCGATCGGAAGTGCTGCGGGAATGGCGCTCTCTGGATGCGTCGGCCAAAGGCCCGTGGTCCTAGGCCATCCGGGCTGGGACTCCGGTCATCTGGCCGACGACCATACCTGGGGCGTGTTTCACCGCTCCCCTCAATGGTCCGGCCGGGGCTCGTGTCGCCTGCCCCCACCGTCGCCCGATAGACGTCATCATCATGCCAGGCCCGATGCCGGTTGCTGATGACACTGTGAGCGTCTTGGTTCGGACCGAGCCATTCGCGTACCGGCAGTTGGTGTGGAGCATGCGCCGGGTCGGACCGCGGCACAGCTGAGGCCTCCCGTGCCGCGCTTGGCGGCTATAGCGGTGAGCGGATGAAGCGTTCTGTCTGGTGCGTCCCCACTCCCCTGGTGGGGAGAGAGGGCGCGAGTCAGAGTCACGATGTGGAGCACTCCGCCTGTTGAACGGCGGCGGCTTCCACCAGTGCCCGGAGGTTCCGGTGGATCGCCCGCTCCTGGGGATCGACGGGCTTGGGGACTCCGCGCAGAAGCATTGCTGCAGCGGTGATGTTCTGGCTAGTCCGAGCAAACTATGGGGGATCGTTCCCCTCATCCATGATGTCACGCTGGACCTAGCGGGCGCAACCCCAGGCGCTGCCCGCCGGGTCACATGCGAGGGGCGCAGCGTGCTACGACAGCGCGCTGGCGCAGGTGGCGGCTGGTTCCGCCGCCGTCGTCATAGCTCCTCTCCGTGCTCTTGTGTGAGCGCGAGGGCCCCCGCACGAGGGTCCGGAGGGGTGTGAGTCTAAAAGGACTCCGCTACCACCGGTGGCTGTCCCGGAGCGTCCACCATGGCGCACTCTCAGGACGGACGGTGGCTAGGTGCCATGTCACCGATGCTGGAGCTGTCACTCTCGACCTCATCATCCAGGAGCTCATGGAAAGTGGTGGGAGCATAGCTCGCCATTCCTACGAATTCGGATGTGAGAGGGGGTGGTACCAGCACCCTTCGGAGCCCCCGAGCGTACGCGTTCACGGGGGACGCGAGGCCGTAGGGGAACCGGTCGTACGGTGGTTGCGGTGCGGACAACGGGGTCTCTTTGGATAATCAGCGAAAGATAGTAAGTAGCGAGTAAATAATAGTATATACGTTACTCACATCGGGGTTTGAGCAGAGAGTTTGCTCGAAACGAAGTGCAGGCGCCTCGTCGTTGAAGTTGCTGGGAGTCCCGAAGCCGACGAAGGGAGCCCCTCCGACGGGCGCCAGGATGGGTGCCTCCTCGCGGAGGTGGAGCACGCCGAGCCGGTCGGCGACGAAGTCCAGGCTTTTAAAGAGAAAGGCCTGGGACAGCTCGAAGACGGGAGGCCCCCACATCCCAACAGGTGGGAGTACGGGGAACTCTAGTGAGCCGAAGCGAGTCGTATCGCTTGAGCCCGCCATGGCGAAGGTGGCAGAAAAGTGGGCCATCCGATGACCAAAAGCGTGAACGTACGATGTCCTCCCCACGGACGGCGCCAACTGTCGGTGCAGAAAGTGACCAACACGTAAATATTTGTAGTTTTGCCGTACGTTGGGATCGGATGTGGCCTAGCACTCAATGACACAGGGTTTATACTAGTTCAGGCAACGTGCCCTACGTCCAGTTTGAGTCGGTCGGTGACTTTATTCCTGAGCCCAGGTGCTCGAAGTTTGTAGTGGGGTTACAAACGAGGAGGAGAAAGATGGGGGTGCAAGAGGTCCGGTCGGACTCTGGTCTGAAGGGCCGAGAGTGACGAGAGTTCCGCTATGTGCTAAGTGTTCGAGCGTGTGCTCTGTTGGGATCCTTTGGTTGTTCGGATCGTTGGAGTGTGTTTCAGTTGTTGGAGAGTTGATTGATCGTCTGTCCTCTATTGGGAGAGTGCATCCTCTTTTATAGATGAAGAGGATGGCCTTACAAGTGAGAGAGGGAGAGTGCACGTATGCCGGTAAGTCTTGTTGCCCACGCCGTCGGGTACAAGATGATGATAGACGCCCACAACACTGTTGATCTCAGACGCATGTGGGAGGTTTTACTATGTTCTACCAAGTATGGTAAATGCCGGCGCCCACAACATTGTGGATGTCCAGATGCATGTGGGGGGCCTTACCGTGTTTGCCTGGTATGGGAATTGATAGTGCCCACAACACTGTAGAGTAAATGTCGGCGCCCTCAACACTGTTTGGGCTCTGCCATGCCTGAAAGGTTGCAGGGCACCCTTCTGATCTGTCTTGTCGGTATTGTCCTGCAGGTGTACAGGGTACGGTTCTTGGCGTTGTGGTTGACTTGAGCGCCCTGTCTTACTTACGCTGCCCGTTGCCTGGGTCCGCACCGAGCGGGCGTCCCCGGTTAGTTGGTCCCAGTCGGCTCCGACTGCGCCAGTCGGAGAAGAGCTGTAAGCAGAGGTTCGGTGTGTCCCCGGTCGGAGACGCGGGTCGGAGTCGGAAACGGCGTTGGCTAAGCCTTCCGGTCGGAGAGGCGGGCCGGTGTCGGAAGCGGGCGTCGTTCCTCTGGCCAGGCCTTCCGGTCGGAGATCGGATCGCCCTTCTGGCCTGCCGTTAGGTTTTTGGGCCGGCCCTGGAGTTATGCGTCGTTCGCAACGTCGTTTGCTGGGCCGAGTTTTTATTGGAAAGTCGGTCTATGAGGGAACCGGACAGATAGGGAAGGCCTAATAATCACGAATTCGGCCGTGATCCTTGGCTCAGTTGTGGCACACATTTGACTACGGATGGAATGGCTAATAGCACCATCTGCTGCGAGCTTTGTACTAATCCCTTCGTTCTGAAGCCAACAAGCACTCTTCTTTTCTACTAGTACTATGAATTGATGCTGACAAGCATGCGGGTGAAGGTTGCTGCTGTCTGCGAATGGGGAACATATCAGTTACCAATCTGTACTCCGGGCTCACCTTCGCTGCAGTCCAAAGGACTTGATCTGCAAATCTCAAGCACATCAATGACAGCGTCACAAACAAAAGGAACGGATCACGTTGTATTGTCCACCCTGCCTTATCGCTAAGATCTTGCACATCTTAGGTTCCTTTTCTTGAACCTGAAGCGTCACCATGATTCGCTCCTCCATGCACACATCGCAATCACATCCCCCAAAGATCAACAAAAGGGAGCAAATTCCATCATGGAAAGGGACACACGTTTGGTTTCATCCATTCATTCATTGGGAACAGGAACACAAGATACATACAATCTTTTCTCATGCCTATCCATGACCCATGCATGTAGGTAGGAATGATAAATGACCACAGCAGCAGCAGCAGTAGGGACCATAAAAAGAATCCCAATACTAGGCTTCAACAAATCACATCACAACCACCGTGGCTGACACTTGCAACAAGCTGCATGATTAAAAGGCTCTCTCACTCTCATCTTCAGGGACCCTTAGCCCTTCCATGGAGTGGCACTAAGAGTGGACTAAGAGGGGTTCAGAGAACAAACCCCTCGGATTCCGGATATAAAAAACCTTCCAGAAATTAAAAGTACCTTCGCGATACTAAATAGTAGTACGATCTTATCTTATAACTAATATAAGTAGTGGTAATAGTTAGCACGGTAGCGGGCTAATCCGAGTTACACTTGAATAAAAGGCTGGCACGAGCTCGGCACGACTCGGGCCGAGAGAGCCCGGAGCTTCATGTCCTTGAGGGCCGGGTCCTCCAGGAGAAGGACCTTGTCCTTGTCCCTCACCCCAACCATGTGGAGGTGGTCGGTGTCATCCCTCTCTTTGCCCCTGAACAGCAGCCTCTGCTCCCGAGGCTCCAGTCCTGTTATCATGGACAGCATCACCTTCAGCTCACCTGCATTTTTTAGAGAAAGCTTGTTAGGCCTTTTCGTTCATCCTCTAAAATTTACTTCCTATCACATCGAATGTTTGGATACATGCATAAAATATTAAATATAAACTAAAAAATAACTAATTCCACATATTACGACTAATTTGCGAGACGAATTTTTAAACCTAATTAGTTCATGATTTGACAATGTGGTGCTACAGTAAACATGTGGTAATGACGGGTTAATTGGGCTTAATAAATTTGTCTCGCGGATTACCGAGGAGTTCTGTAATTTGTTTTATTATTACTATCCGAACACTCCCACGTGACACCCGATATGACACCCGATGTAAACTTTACTCCATGGATTTAAACACCACCTTAGTTATGACTCAACTAAAAAGGAGACATTTCTAAATGAAATCGAAACATCCCTAAACTTTACTCTATGGATTTAAACACCACCTTAATTATGACTCAACTAAAAAGGAGACATTTCTAAATGAAATAAAACTGTCGGTATACACATCATTTAGATGACGATGGAAAAGAAAACAAAATGGATGAAGGTTCCAATATGTGTGCAATTTTGGCCGATTCCAAGGCATCGGGCATGTTGGCAGTCACTGCAACTGCGATTGCATGTATATTTCGCAGCCATGAACAAGAGCTGGCAGTGTGGGTGGCAGCCATAAATATTTTTTATTTTTTATATTTGTATATTTCGCAGCCATGAATAAGTTATGTGCGAGTGTGTACGCCCATGTTAGGGTGTAAGACTTTGATGTCTCTTTGCGTCAGCATTGCTAGTACAGATACTGTGAAGTACTGTAGTTCTGAGAAGTATTCAGCCGACCTTTCCAGGCCTGGTTTAGTTGCTTCCAGCTTCCAACTTTGGCACTATGTAAAAAGAAGATTCTCCATCACATCAAATTTATAGTACATGGAGTACTAAATGTAGACAAAATAAAAAACTAATTGCACAGTTAGGTTATACTTTGTGAGACGAACGTTTTGAGTGTAATTAGTCAATGATTGGATAATTATTATCAAATACAAACGAAAATGCTATATTTTACTACAGTGACACACAGGGAATCCAGCGACGCCGAATTCGGCTAACTAAACAAGGCCCCGGTTGTCAACTAGTACAAGAATATTGGAAATCGCATTACGACTCAGAAAGAAGCATGGGAATTTCACATTTGGAATTTGGACTCCAGAACTTTGGAATCGAGACCATGCTGGTTTCGCTCTGATTTTCTGTGACCATCAGTCATCAGAGGAGTGAAGGTAAATTTGGGAGCAGAGCTGTCCATACTCCATCGACGCATTCTGCACGCTAGGAAATGTCTGCCACGTTCGCTTGGCTAATAAACCATGACTAAAAGTATTATCGATTAATTTGTTGTAAGAGAAAAATATTATTTATTGACTGAAAAAAATAAAACTTATAAGCGAAGCGAACGTGACGGTCAAATGCAGGGACGCTGCTCAGTTCAGAGCAAGGGCACTGGCGCACTGCTTCCGTTCTTAACTCCATTCAACGACTACCAAACAACTACACTCACTGATGAGGAGGAATAACCGGATCTTTCCTATTACCCTTTTTTCTCCTATAATAAGGATTCAGGGGAAAGCTAAATAATCATGATGGAAACTTCAAGAATGAACTATGTCAAATCAACAGAGATATCTGGAATGGAGCGCTATACTTCCAAGATGGAAACTATATGTCAAATCAGGTTCCAAGAACATACTGCTAATGTACTAGCACTCAAATAGACCAAAAAAGAAGCAGAGACAAGAACCATGAGACTGGCCGAAGCAGTGTAGTACTCACCAAAAGTGGAGGTGGCTGCAATGGACACATCATGCCAGGAGAAGCCGGTGGACACCCTGACCGTGACCATCTCCTGGCCGCTCCTCCCGTCCCTCTTCTGCACCAGCATCCCTCCGGGCCTCACCTCCCACTCAATCTCCCCGGCGCCGCCATTGTCACCGCCGCAAGCGGCCGCCTGCTGCTGCTGCTGCTTGGACGAGGAGCTCCTCTTGAAGAGCCTCTTGGAGTACCTCAGCTTGATCATGGCTGTTGCAAAGGCGCAGCTCGCTCGCTGCTGGCTGGCTCCTGTGTATGCGTGTGTGTGTGTAATGCGCAGCAACCGATTTCAGGCTTTGTGGTGGTGCCAAGGCTGGCTTTGTGTGTGTGTTCGTGTGAATATATAGGACGAGGACGGCAAGGGCAGGAGCCAGTTGCACAAGGCTGGCCCTGGCCCTGGCGCTGGCAGGCTGGCTCTTTAGAAGCGTGCGTCTGTTTAAAGTCCAGAACCGGCGAGTCCAACGCCGAGCATGCAATCTCTGCAAAGGTCTACCAGAGGTAGCGTAGGCCCCATAATTCTTAAAAAAAAAACAGACGAGGACGAGCATGTTGCCATTATAGTAGTGATGCAGCGCCCAATAATTTCGAAAGTTGCATCGCATGGAGGCGACTGTGGAGGTTTATTTGGGCTGCACATGGGAGGGTCGGTCGGCACCAAAAATGATGAGACTAGAGAGCCTCGGATGATGACGGGGTTGGGGGCGAAGGACAGGATGATTGGTGGGGTGGTCGGTTGCCTTAGATAGTTAGAAAACACATCAGCATTGCCGGTGCCGGCCGGCCTAGCTCCCGCGATTAGACTATCGATTGGCAATTTGCCTTGTCATCATGGTTTGGTTTGGCCACCGCTAGTTTTTCGTTTTAGTTGTTGTTAGCCGTTGTTTTGAACGCAAGGAAAGACGACGATGATGGTGGTGGCGAGAGAGGAGTTTGTACGTTGCACAGTGTGTGTGCATGTTTTGAGTAGGACAGAAGGTACGTAGTATGCGTTGGGTTCAATTTTGGTGGCTCCGAGGGTGGTTAAGGTGGCCTGGTGGGGCTTAATGCTCACTCATTTCCCCACTTCTTCGCTTTTGCATACTCGTACATGCACGGTGCACCCAAATGGGGGGGGCATGGGCCAAACATTGCCGAAAGCTTAACGCCCTGTTCGCTTAAACTTATCAGCCATGGTATAATATTTTTTATCTCATAACAAAATAGTATCAACCAGACTTATCAACCACAGAAACCATCAGCTCCTGGCCAGCATGACAGTCCTGTGGGAAAGTAGTTCATTCCGTGCTCAACATGGCTGACAGGTAAGGAAACAGGAAACTGGAGTACTGTGCTGTTGGTTTACTGCTCCTATCCTATTGCCTCGGTCATCTGATCTCAAATGATAGATAAGGCCGACCTGATGATGCCAATCCCAATAATACCCTGTCGATCGAGTCGGCGCAAGATGCCCAAAAAAACAATGTGATTGCGCGTGCGCGCATCAATTGTTATATCCGGAGAAGGGAGAACCTTCCTGCGGCCATGGGCGGAGCGCCATGTTGCAGAGGGCCTCGCGCGGCAGAACGTGCGCGGCGCCAACATGGGCAGCCTGTTCGTTTCGGCTGAGCTGGCTTATAAGTTATGGTTGAAAGTACCGCTGGCTGATTTGGTGTGAGAGAAAAACACTGTTCAAGCCGTGGATTATAAGCCAGATATGAGGGAATAAGCCGAAACGAACATGCTGATGTTGTGTCGTCGGCGAAGGCGAAGGCCATGCATTATTCTTGCGCCGGACCCAACCCGGTGGTGACAGCGAGTGCTCCGGCCACATGGCGTCGCTTGCTAGGGGTTGCGATTCGCCGGCGAGTGCTGCGACAATTTAGGCTATTCGGTGGATCGCGGCTTTGGATCCATGCTCCCTCTCCAAACACGTTTTAGGGATCGGCCAGCGGATCGTGTGATACGATACATGGCCACTTGGCCACACCGTATCTGCCTGGATCAGTCCGTTAGCGGCAGCTTTGTTTGCTCAGCGTAACGTGCTTCATTCGCATGGCTTGAGGTTTATCCTTTGCAACACTGGCTGTATTACTCTTGTTTTTGCCAAAATGTCAGTTTGACTGGCAGGCCAATAAGAGGTTAGACGGAATCGGGAGTTCGGGACTATGGGTGTTCCCGCCGTCCACGGTCCACCAGAGCCACGCGGCGGCCGGCCGGCCGGCCGGCTGGCAGCCCAAAGCCCATGCGGCACTCGACAGCCGCCCGCCAGCACAGCGGCACGCCGACGCCGCTCGTCACCACGTCGAGAGGTCGCGCCCCGCTGCCCGCGCCGCAGCCGCCGGGTGCTGCCACGTGACTAGCGGACTAGGAAAGCCCTCGCCCCTGTGCTTTCAGTACGTTTCCACAGAAACGAGGTCAACCAACTGCTCCAAGCCTCCAACTCACGTCACATTCGTATATACGTACTCTACCATTGCTTTCATTGTTCCCTAAAAAAAAAACTATTGCTTTCATTCAGTACAACATGGATGTACCAATAGTACACTCCATCCTCCACTAGATAAATAAATAAATAAATTCAAGAGAGAAACTATCTCTCTCTCCACCATTGCTGAGCTCAGGACCTCCGCTTGCTTCCTGTAGCAGGATCATGAGCAGTCCGGACGAGAGTATGTTGTCCTTTTTTAAGAAACTGGACGAGAGTGTGTTCCAGATGGACTCCGAGTCACCATCAGCAGCATCAGCATAAGCAATCCAAGTTAGAGGGGGTCGTGGGCCGGGCGGAGTCTCTCCGGTATTTTTTAAGTCCACAGCCCAGCGGGTCGGCCGTGTCGCATGGACAGCTATCACACCACGCAGGTTGGTGGAAAAGAGCCCAGACGGGACCCATCCTGCTATTCTTTTGTTTGGGGAAAAAGGGTCTATTTGACCTCCCCAACGGCCCAACTAGGCCCTTTCTTCCTCTCCGGTCGGCAGCGTGCGCTCCGCCGACCAGCGACAGGAGAAAGCGCGGGGAACGCGGCCCACTTCGAGCTCGGAGCGACCATCGGCCCTGGCTCACGTAGGCACGATAGAAAACATTTTTTTTTCTGTTTTCTTTCCTTTCTACTCTCTCCGTTCCAAATTATAACAGGTTTTAATTTTTCTAGATTTATAACTTTTGCTATGCACCTAGATATATATTATGTCTAGAGACATAGAAAAGCTATCAATCTAGAAATACCAAAACGTCTTATAATTTAGGACATGGGAAGTACTATTTTTTCCTATTTCTTTTCTCTTTTGTTTTATGTGGTCTTCTAAATGGGACCTAAACATACAGAGCGAGTTTGAATCCGTTTGACCTGAATAATACTCGAAGCCAAGTTCATGTAACCAGAAATGATATTTTAAGAGTAAAGGGGTCTAGATGCCACCTCGAAGCCAAGTTTATGTAACCAGAAATGATATTTTAAGAGTAAAGGGGTCTAGATGCCACCTTTCATCGAGTTGAAGGACCGGACATGAATTTTCCTCTTTCATTATTATCTTTGAGTATTCACGTAGTACTCATAAGTAATATATTTTAGGTTATTCTAGTAGTATCTATATGATGTTCTATGTTTTGATTGATTCTTTTTTATATATTGTTATGTATTATATTTTATTTTTATTTCACTTATTCACATTTGATTATTATTTTATTTTGTATTTCATTCTCCCTTTCGTATTTGCAATTTTTTCTACAGTTACGTGGCTTTTTTCCCCTTTGTCTTCTCTTTTCTTGTTTGTTTTCACTATTGCGTAGTCTTTTTTTCATATTCCGTTTTGTGCCATGGCATATTTTTAGTCTAAAATATTAAGCGAGGGGGCACGCAGGGGATAGAAGCGGGCCCACGGAACAGAAACGCGGGGGCGCGCACAGAAGCGGGATTGGGGCGCGAGGGAGGGGCTTCAGCGACGGCACTGGGAGCAAGATGCTCTGTTTCTTCACCGGTGAGGCAAGCACAACCGGTCCCACACCAGCAAGCTCTACCACTCTCGCACCACCATTGCCTCCGCATGTTCTGATTTCTCTTTCTCAATTGGATCATATTACCAGACTAGATGATGGCTGAGACACTCAGATTGTTGCTTGGTGTCAGCTCATAAGATTTGGAACTCATTTCTTCATTCTTGAATCTCGGTTTCTGCTACCTTAATACAGATACGCGCAAACCTTTTACGTGATCGAGAAAAAAAAATCTCAGTTTCCGCCCTTGGATTGAGCTCGGCAGCCATTGTTGTGGCGCTTGTAGCCACGGGTTCAGTAAAGCCGATTTTCTCCATCGGTAATGCTAAGACGCAGGCGCCCGGTCGAACAGACGTACAGTCCTAAGAATGCGCGCTCCGTTTCTTTGCTTGTTGTCGCTGCTACCTCATATGCGCTCCGTGTCGTCGCTACCGCCCCGCCCCGCGGCCACCCCACCCTCTGCGCCACCGCTGTCGTCCCACCTATGTGGCAGCCGTCGCCCATGCCGCCCCCGTCCCGCCCTCTATGCGCCGCCACCCAGCTCCGCGTTGCCGACGAGCTCCACCGCCGGCGAATTCCACACCTGACCTCCACGCGTCGACAAGCCTCCATTCGCTAAAGCAGCAAGGAGATGTTGCACTGAAAGCAGTGGCGGACCCAGGATTTGAAACCAGGGTAGTCTTAGTAAAAAAATTTCATGTGCAACACGACAAAATTCAAAGAAAAAGTTCGGTAAAATGGCTATAAATTAACCAAACAAAACAAATAGAAGCAATATGCTACATCCTTCTCTACGCTATATTCAATCCAATGGTACTTATGAAATTGAGGAGGCCCAGCGAGCCTCCAAGTGAACAAATTGAGGAGGAAGAGAGATCTCCAGGCCGGCAACTCACGTGGTCCAGCCTCAAGGACGGGCGGACGGCTCACTGGCCGGCGTAGCTACCGGCTCGATAAAGGGGCGGCGTTAGCGCGCCACGAACGGCCGGACCTGGCGGAGGCGGAGCGGAGTGTCAAGGCTGCTGCCTACTGGACGGCTGGACGGGCATTGGTGTCTTGGCAGGCGGGCGGGCGGGGTAAGCGGCGGCCTTGTGGCCACTCTTAGCTAGCTCCCGTCTGCATACATGGCGCTACTGATTAGTGACTTCATGAGCGTCGGGAGGAAGGGAGCGGAGTCGCGGAGGCAACCAGCTCGGCCGCTCATGGTCTGACCAAAGGAGAAAGAGGAGCAATGGGCCAAATTTTCATGGGCTGCGCGAAGTACTAAAAAATTTTTGGACCAAATTCTAGGGTAGTCCTGGGCCTACATGGACTACCCATTGGGTCCGCCACTGACTGAAAGCGTATGTTGCAAACATATGTTTCGAGTGTTTTAGGTATTTCAGATGTATGTTTCAAGTGTTTTATATTGATGTTGCAAAAGTAGATCGGGATGTTGCACATGTTGCAATGGTTATACACGTATGTTTTAAGTGTATGTTTCAAATATTTCATCTGTTTCAGACGTATATTGCAAGACTACTTTGACTGATAGTATATCATTCTTTGTCAAATCGAATTCATTTATCTGTCAATATATTGGATGTGGTATATTTTGTATAGGTTGTGCTATTTTGATCACTATAAAAATAGGGTTTCTAAAAAGGGTTCAATATAATATTGATAAATTAAGTGATTTTCTTAATCAATATACCAAAATGCTTATGGAGGATGTTTCATCTGGATGTTTCAAAGTAGACCTGGATTTTGCATATACAAGCATGTTGCAATCGTATGTTTCAAGTGTTTCAGATGTTTCATACGTATGTTGCAAGTGTTTCATATGGATATTGCATATGTTTACGATGGCTACACACGTGTTTTCAAGTTTTTTGTGGTGTTTGCAAGTATTTCATATGTATGTTGCAAGTGTTTTAGCCGTTTCGGATGTACGTTGCAAGTGTTTCATCAAGATGTTGCAAAAGTAGATATGGTATTGCACATGTTGCAATGGGACCCACCTGCCGCACCCACCTGCTGCAGCTGCTGGGCGTCGCCAAGCGGGCGTAGACTGTCTCGCGTGCATGCATGTGGGAAGCGGAAGGGGCGCGAGCGGTCCCGTATGTGGTCACACGACATGTGCGACGTCTGGGCGACGCGGGCCCTCGCATGAGTGCGGCCACGGTACTGTCCGATGGATTGGTATCTGAGGACGTCCGGGCGCTAGCAGCCCCTTTTTTTATGGGTGTTCAACCCGATGGGGACCGCATTTCGACGCTCTGGTTTGCCACGCTTTGCTGCGCTCACACTTGTTGCACGTTGTAATGCCCCAAAACGTGGATCTTATCTATTGGACACATCTACACAATTTAGGTAGTAGATCGCATAGCTAGCTAGATAAAATTTCAGTTGGGCCCCTTGCTAGTTTATTTCACTGTAATTCACTAATACTTAGGGGCATCTGACTCGACATCCTGTCCACAAATGAAAGAGTATGCAGAATGCTATGTAGCATGGATTGATAGACTTTGGCAGGACAAAACACTTTTTAGAGCTTGAAAGCCATCAAGTTTAGGTAAATAATTCATATATAAAAGGTGCCATAACATACGGGCATAGAGTGTCGCAGTTGGCAAGATTAGGAAATTAGGAGCACCTACTAACCCATCAACCTGCAGTTCTCTGAAGTGATCCAGGGGAACAATGCCAACGCTGCTCCCTCAGCTCTCCATCCCATGGGTAAGACTGTCTCAAACAAGAAATCCATACGTGCATCTAAACCTAAATTGGGTAGCAAGAGGACCAAAATTAGCCTTCAACAGAGTACCTATACGGAAGACCTATTTTGGGTTGCCTGAGAGGCACAATCCAAATATGGGCATCCTCTCTCCTGAAAACCCATTTGCAGAAATGATTCTCTTTTGGGTCTTGTTGTTGGAGAAGATGTCGAATAGGTATTGAACCTTTTGCCTGTAGCACTACCCAAAGAACGAATGTGTCTTGTATTTGGGTGTTGTTGGAGATAGCCTAACCGTCGGCAAATTGGCACACCATTCATATGTCTGACCGCGGCACTGCGCTCCTGGCACTAGCCACCTCCCAAAACTGGCCGAAATGGCCCAGCACACCCCGAGAGCGCGGAGCCAATGGCGCGCGCTGGCACTCGAAAATGGCCCGCGTCCAAAGCGGCAAAGCCAAAGTCCTCCTCTATCCAGACCTGCGCACGATATTTGTTCGATATACTCTCGGTAATTTTCATAATTAAAACACACCTTGATCCTAATCGCACCATTTTCGGGTCACAAGCACGTGGGACAATTCCCATGTGGCGTTCTCGCCCTCAGTTTCATTTGTCTCATGCTTTTCCACTAGCCTCCGGTGGTTACCCGTCCGTTTGACTCGCCAATGCCAACGCTGCTTCCTCGGCTCTCTGTCACATGCGTAACAGCCAGCGAACTGGTACGCCGTTCATATGCCTAACCGTGACACCGCGCTGCTGGGTAGGCCACCTCCTAGAACTAGCTGAAACGGCGCAGCGCAACCTGAGAACACGGAGTCAATAGTGCGCGCCGGCACTCTGCAACGGCATGCGTCCAAAGCAACAAAGCCAACCAAGTCCTCCTCTATCCACACCTGCGAACGATATTTGTTCGATATTGTCGAGTTCATAAACCCAGGGTCCCCAATGGACCCGCTTCCCTACAAAACTTGGCCCATCAGGTGGCGCAACGACAACACACGCTTGGGCCAGCCCAGATACATAATAACAGGCCAAGACCACGATCCGGTCCCCGACCGGCACCTCCAACCTCTGAGGGCAGGCCCCGCACTCGCCCGACCTCTGGGTCATAGGCTCCGCCTCGCCGATCTCTGGGTCGCAGGCTCTGCCTCGCCCGACCTCTTTCTCCGACCAAGGATACACCGGACCTCTGCTCGCTGCTCTTTCCCGACCGACACGGTCGGGGACGACTGGGAACGATCGACCGGAGACGCCCACTTAGTGTGGGCCTGGGGAGCAGGCGGAGCAGATAAGGTAAGGCGCTCAAGTCAAATGTAATACCAAGGACCGTACCCTGCCATACTCTACGCACCTGCAAGACGGTGCCTCCAGGTCATGATAGACAAACACTATACAACCTTCCAGACGCGTCAGACCACAAACAGTATTGTGGGCACCGACGTTTGTTGTACCAGGCGAACACGGTAGAGCCTGCCAGACACGTCTGGGCATAAACAGTATTGTGGGCGCTGGCAGCCATCTCGTATCCGATGGCGTGAGCAACAAGAGTAGGCCGCACACGTATACACTTTCTCTCTTTCTCTCTGACTTGTAAGGCCATCCCTTTCAATAATAAAAGGGGATGCGCTCTCTCCTGAAAAATGATGCTGGCTCTCTCTCTCTCTCACTCAGACTCTCTCGATGACTCGAGAACACAATAGCTCAACAAGCTTTAGAGACACGCAGAGCATACACTCCAATACTTAGCATATGTTAGAGCCCCCGTCACTCTCGGTCACTCGGTTCAAACTCCGTCCGGGGCTCTAACACCCCTCTTCTCATTCCTTACTCGTTTGTAACCCCACAATAAACTTCGAGTACTTGGGCTCAGGAATAAAGTCACCGACCGACCTCAACTGGACGTAGGGCCCGTTGCCTGAACCAGTATAAATCCTGTGTCATTGAATGCTAGGCCACATCCTGTGGTAGAACCGCCTAATTTAATGCCTCCTAGTAGTGCTTGTCTTCCATTAGACACTAAGCACTCAAGGGAGAACACCAAATTACATGGTCCCGTCGGGCACACCCCATTGAAGAACACGAAAATCCACATTTTTCCATCGGGATCACAAATGAGAGAATAAAGCTTACAACGTTCTTAACCATTTCTTACGTCACTTTTAATACAACAATAGAGTATAATATTTATTATTATAACAGCGGATTATAATCATATTATCAGAGTTATGAACAATTTAATGTAACAGCAAAATATAAGCATGTGATCAGAATTATAGCGGAAATAATTATCTATTCATGGCATGATGAAGCATTGATATGTAAACTATGACAACAGATTATAAACTTTTATTTATAATAACATTTAGCGAGAGTTATAAATAAAAACTATGATCGCAGCATAAAGGAAATCCTCTCTGAGCTCACCAGGAGGAATCCACACAAGAGTCAGCTCTAGCATCCACCTGTCACCTACAACAGAGGGAAATAAAACCTTGAGTACTCAATTGTACATAGCAAGACTTACCCGACATGAGAAAAGAAAAGACTCCAAGGATATGCAAGGCTATCTGGCTTGTGAGTTTATTGCATCTGCAGGAAGCATTACTAAGCGTGTGTCCTTATATTCGATTTTTATTAACAGCCGCATTAGTTCATTTACTAACTATTCTATGTAAGCACCTGTGCTACTTTTAAGCAGGTGGTAAGCAATCAGATTTCCTTTTTCCATCTTTTATCTTCCAGTTCTTACTACGGTGCTAGAGTTTAGACAAGTCATACCGACTCAGTGGCGATTCGTGAATCAATGTCACCACCTGGGTACCCCAAAAACACACGCCCCGCTTGTACCCCGGGCACAAGCAGGACCAACCCACTACCCTCCTGTCATGGGGTCTAGGTCCCCATCCAAACTGGGACTCCAAGCCCCCGCCCCTGAGTCTCGGACTCAGTGCGGTGCAAGGACCTCCTAACCCAAAAACCACCATGACAGTCAGTCTGAAAAGAGCCGGAACCCATGACAAGAGAGTAACAAGTCTTCCAAGCGCCCATACCCAAGTATGTGCTCGGGATAATAAGTCTGTGACTTGCCTAGCGTCTTATGCAACGTCCAGTCCTTAACCGACACAGACAGGGAAAGCAGTGTAACCAAGCTATGCCCTGTGGCCATAGGACACAACCTCTTACACCCACCAATACTCAAACCATATCCCTGCCCAGTCACTATTTTCCTTTCCACCATTTATATTTTTCAAGTGATAATAATACAGTAATATATTTCCTATCTCTCGTGAGTGACAGGCAATCACTCGACTTTTATCGGAGTCCTGTAGCATAGCAATCTACATGATCCTATCATACTAGTAAGACTCATAGGATAAAGATATATATATGCAAGTGGGTTTCATTCAACTCCTTAAAACTTAATGCACAATTATAATTTAAAGTGTAGAAAAGTAGGGGTTATGCACCGGGGCTTGCCTGGGTAAAATATAATCAGAAGTTAGCTTTCCATCATGGCGACACGATCTCCAAAAGCACCATTTCTCCAGCAACTCCCGATGACTCCGCGATCCATCGACGTCCCTATTATGATATGCAATGCGATGCAATGTAAAGATATAATTAGTCGACTGCAACCGTGACTCCTAAAATACGATTTACGCCTTTCAAGTCAATGAGCTAGTTCTAACGACGACCGTACTTAGGCTACATATCCATGTTGTCGAATAAGGCATTATTACCCTGCAAATGTTTTAGTTATACAAACCCAAGTTGTTTCTTTATCCCATTCTATCGATTTAATCATTATTTGATATAAGGCATCATTATCTATCTGGCAAACTTATTATTCTAGAGCTACAAAAAATTACCGTGAGCATCTAATAATATTAATAATTTACTATAAAATTTTTAGAGTCAACACTATCACTGATTTATCACAGAAATTCCTACAAGTTTATATTTTTACAACATTAGGTGTCTCAATTAATTATATAGCTTCCAAGAATATTATCAAACTATAAGAATAAAATATACTAGCAAGTAGATCATGATTTTAGAAACTTAACAAACTTAGTTTCACCATTTTTGGACACATACACAATTTTATATTAATTTTACAAGTTTATTTTCGAAACTAAATTATCAATTGCTTTAGAAAACTAAAGGGCCAGCGGCTTGGCTCGGCTCACAGACGCCAAGCATGCTTGACTGTTGGCAGACACGGCCCAGTGGGCTTGGCGAAGGAGCGGTGGCTCAAAGTGCGCCACATGCAGTGAGTGTGGCCTAGGCGCGCGTCCGGCTGCCGCTTAACGCAGACGGGCGCGAGCGCCCAACAACTCTAACGCGGATGCGTGCCCATAAACGCATGTGGCCTAAGCGCCTGGGCGCAGACAGACGGCCCAGCAAAGCGCCGCCCACGCTGCCGGGGGTAGTCTGGCGGTGGAAGTTTTGCGATGAGGTCCCTTTACTTTTCTTAAATCCACCCACAGGACATGATCACTATTCACTTGAGTCACGTATTTGTAACCAACACCCTGGAAAAAATCATTCCTTACCCCATGGTCCTTCTCTTCATCGACAAAACAGAGCACGGAAGGTGAATCACTGGTCGGTGATCAATCTCGGCCGGGGAAGGCACTGTGGCAGCGGAAACCCGCCGGTTAGGGGCACGGGAGCTCGCGCGACCATGGCTTCGACCAGCAGCAAGACCCGAAGCCCGACGGCGGCGCCCTTATGCGAGCGCGGTGGCGGCAAGGTGGCGGCCAGCGGCCGGTGATCAACGGCGGCAATGGCGCTCTAGGCGCAGTGGCTACGCGGCGATGGCGTGCGCACTCAAGGAGGAAGGCGTGGGCCAGGGTGGGGCATAGCACGGCGGCAGAGCACGACACTGGGCAACGGAGGTGGAGCGGTGTCGTGCGGGTCGGACGGCCCTGCGATGGGGGCGCGCCAGCAGATGAGCAGGTGTGCACGAGGGCGCCTAGGCGGCGGCGGGGACACGACACGCACGGGCAAGGAAGGGCCACTTGTGTCGAGGAGAAACTGCGCACTCTGTGTGAGGCGTGGGAGGACAGCCTTGGACCGGGGGGTGAGCAGGAGCTAGGGCAGCGACTCCAGCATAGGGAAAGGAGGACGCGCACGCATGAGGGGGAAAGGGGAGAGACGACGGGCGGGCGGTGACGGCCGTGGCCCAACGGCACAGTAGAGAGAGGAAGAACGGATGGAGGGCAGGAAAAGCAGAGCGAGAGCAGCAGCTCGGCATCCTTAAGAAGCAAGGGGAGGGGTAGTAGCAGCGACACGGAGTGGCCCAGTCTGCTCGGCATGGTCACGTCGGTGTGAGTCAAGCAGAGGGAGGGAGAGCGGACTGAACCATGTGTGTGCGTGCATAGGGAAGTGAGAGGACACGATGTGGGCAGGAGGGGCAGAACCATGTGCTCATTTACAAACGCCCCTGCACGACAGAGATGGCACACAAGCAGGCGCAGACACATCGGGTGCTCGGCTCTATAGAAATGGGCAGAGACAAGACAGAGGCGGACATCAAAGGTAGGCAAAGACAAGAAGGGGCACAACAGCCAGGCCAACTTTCATTAAGAAGCTCTCTGAGAAAGGGCGCGAGGGAGAGGGAGCAGCGACACAGCGACGAGAGTGAAGGACAGTGACGCAGACAAAACGACATGCCGAGGTGCAAAGCCACGACGAAAGACGAGACGGTGCATAATTGCAAAGCAAGGCGAGTACGCTGAACGCTGCGCTAGGAAAAGTAAATAAAGCTGCTGCGCTATTTCTCGGCTATTTCGTGCTTTCACACCAATCACGTTAAATTTATGAGGTGGCCAGACGGGCAGCTATCACGGGTACGTTACCAACTTATCATAGGGACTAAAACGAGTCTATACGTAAAAACATGTCACTAGACCAAGGCTTTGCAACTGAGCGTGCTTCTCAAAAGAAACACGTGAGTATATATATATACCTATAGATATTTCTATCGGTTTATTAATTTAGACAATCAGCAACATCTAGGCACAAGAAGATTTTCAACAAAGCTCGAATTTAAATTAGATTCAGTAGCTATATATATCGTTCTATTTATTAATGGATTTTCTTTTATCTATAAAAGTTGCTTTTCATGCTTAATCTAATAGAACAAACCGTTTCGATATCTATTGGCTAGAATTGTTGCCTGACATTCCTAAATATCTTTACGCACTGAGTAATTTAACTTGGGTGTTTATTTGAGTCCACAAAACTAAGTCACACTGGATTTGCTTATCACATTAAGTATATTTTAAATAAAAAATCCAAGAAACTCGCTTCGGAAATTTTTCTTAGGCCTAAATTTTGGTGCTAAGTGAGCTCGTAACTCCAGAGGTGTTACACATCCGATCACAACGCACGATAAAACTACAAATAATTACTTGTTGGCCTCATTTCACATCGACAGTTGGCGCCATCTGTGGGGAGGACGCCGTGCGTTCACGCTTTTGGTCATCGGATGGCCCACCTTTCCACCATCTTCAGCATGGCGGGCTTGAGCGATACGATTCGCTTCGGCTTGCTGGAGTTTTCCAAGCTCCCACCTGTTGGGATGTGGGTTCCTCCTGTCTTCGAGCCGCTCTAGACTTTCCTCCTCGGAAGCCTAGACTTCATCGCCGACCAGCTCGGCGTACTCCACCTCCGCGAGGAGCCGCTCATCCTAGCGTCCACTTGAGGAGGAGCGCCCTCCACCAGCCCCAGGCCACTCGATGACCTCAACGTCGAGACACTCACGCTTTGCCTGAAGCCCATGCTGGGCTCAAACCCCATGGTGAGTAATGCACATATTGTTCTTTACTCAATATTTAACACCTTTCGCTGACTCTCTAGAGGGACCCCGTTGTCCCCACCATGACTACATGTGACCGGTTCCCCTATGCGCACGGGGGCTTCAAAGGATGCTAATGCCCCCCCTCTCACGTCCGAGTTCGTGGGGATGGCGAGCCACACTCCCACCTCCTTTCACGACCTCGTCGATGATGAGGTTGAAAGTGATGGCTCCAGCATCGGTGACGTCGTGGCACCTGGCCACCCTCTGTCCTAGGACTGCGCTATGGTGGATGCTCTAGGATAGCCACCAGTGGTAGTGGAGTCTCTACTGACTCACACCCCTTCAGACCCCTGTGTGAAGGCCCTCGCATGTCCGCAGGAGCACGGCGAGGAGTTACGACAAAGGCAGCAGAGCCAGCCGCCACCTGTGCTGGCCCGCTCAGTGTAGCACATTGCGCCACATGCACATAACCTGGTGAGTGGCGCTCGGGGTCATGCCCGTCAAGTCCAGCATAACATACTAGATAGAGGGGATGACCCCCTCAGTTTGCTCAGACTAGCCAGAAGATCGCTGCTGCGATGATGCTTCTACGCGGCCTCCCCGAGCCTATCGACCCCCAGGAGCAAGCAATCCCCTAGAACCTCTAGGCGCTGGTGGAGACCGCTGCCGTTCAGCAGGCGGAGAGCTCAGTGTTGTGACATCGGCTCGTGGCCTCTTGCCCAACCGAGGACTAGGGCCGTACCAGTCGAATCGCTTCGTCCACCCATCCACTCACCATAGCAGTTGCCGGGCATGGAGCAGGATGCCACGGCTGCACCGCAGCCCAACCTGACACCCACTCCACACCGACCACCTATGCGTGAATGGCTTGGGCCAAACCATGATGCTCGCAACATCTTCAATAATCGACACCACGTTGGCATGATGATGACATCCATCGAGTGTCGGCAAGAGCAGGTGGCGTGGGCCCTAGCCTGACCATCGGGGAGTACGGGGACTTGCACCCTAGGCATTGAGGCTGACCAAACGACCGGAGCCCTAGCCCGGATGGCCCAAGGCCATGGGCCTTTGGTCATCGTATCCAGAAAGCGTCGTTCCCACAGCGCTTCTGACCGCCCACCAACATCGCTAGATACACTAGGGAGACAAACCCCGGTATATGGCTCGAAGACTTCTGGCTCACCTGCCGAGATGGAGGAGTGGATGATGACTACTTCATCATTTAGTACCTCCCCTTCTGCGTGGGGGAGCATGTTCGAGCATGTCTTGAATTCCTTCCGCCCAACACCGTTCGCGACTGGGCAGATCTCAAGAGGGTCTTCATCAGAAATTTCTAGGGCACATATGTCTACCATGGAATTCCTAGGACCTCAAGAGCTGCCAACAGGAGCCCAATGAGTCCCTATGGGATTACATCTATAGGTTCTCAAGGCGGTGCAACTCCCTTCCTGGTGTCATCGACGCGGACATCATCAACGCGTTCCTCTCTAGAACAACCTGCAAGTCTTTGATCCACAAGCTTGGCTGTGTGAAGCCACGTACCACCCACAACCTGCTTGACCATGCCACAAACCATGCCTCTAGCGAGGAGGCGCTCGGGGTAGTCTTCAGCGGTGGTCGAGACAAGGGCAAGGCCAAGCGCGAGGACCAAGGCAAGTGCCGCTCCACACAAAAGGGCAAGAAGAACAAGAAGGATCGGTGCCGACCGACCAACCCAGCTTTGATCACTGTGGCCGACCAAGCGGGCAAGCAGCCCCAGTAGGGCTAGCCTGACCACTTCGACAAGCTCATGGAGAGTCCATGCACCAACCACGCCTACCCTTTCAAGCATCTCTACCAGGATTGCGAGCTCCTCAAGGGCTTCTTGCGGCAAGCCAGCAAGCCAAAGGAAGGGAAAGGCAAGGAGGACGTGGCCAAGAAGGGAGGCATGATGGGCAAGGATGAAGACAGCTTCCCTGACCCCGAGGAATGTCTCATGATCTTTGGGGGATCCAACAACATCCACTCCAAGCACCAGCATAGGTTACGCTATAAAGAGGCAAGCGCCACTGAGTCGGCCATCCCCTCTTTCCTTAGCTGGTCAGACTCCCCAATCACTTTTGATCAGAGAGACCATCCTTCCCACGTCACCCGACCAGGTCACTACCCGCTTGTCATCGACCCCATCATCCGCAAGAAGCGCCTCACCAAGGTGCTGATGGATAGAGGCAACGGCCTCAACATTCTCTATGTCAACACCCTCTATGCCATGCGCATCCCCCGGTTGGAGCTCTGCCCAGTGAGCTCTCCCTTCCATGGCATGATCCCAGGGATGCAGGCATACCCACTTAGGCAGGTCGACCTGCCCTTCATGTTTGGTGACCGAGCCAACTTCCGCTCGGAGGTCCTGACCTTTGAGGTGGTGGACTTTCTAGGGTCCTACCACTCCATCTTGGGGCGGCCATGCTACTCCAAGTTCATGGCGATCCCCAACTACACCTATCTCAAGCTAAAGATGCCGGGACCGAAGGACATCATCACTATGGGTAGCACCTTTTTGCATGCCTACACGTGTGATCACGAGCATTACGAGCTCGCCACTGTCGTCATCAACTCCACCGAGCTCCCGGAGCTTGGGAATTCGGGGACTCCAGCAGTCCCTGAAAGCAACGAGCCGACCTCCTCAAATGCCTTCCATCTGACTAAGGAAACCAAGGTGCTGGATATCGACCCCACCGACCCGACCAAGATGGTTCGGGTCGGGACCAAGCTCTGGACCAAATAGGAAAGCGAGCTCGCCGACTTCCTACTCGCAAATCGCGATGTCTTCACGTGGAAGCCTTTCGACATGTCGGGCATACCGAGAGAGGTCGCCAAGCACGCACTATGCGTCGCCCTAGGCTCAAAGCTCGCCAAGCAATGCCTGTGTCACTTTGACATCAAGAGGCGCAGGTCCATAGGTAAGGAGATTGCCAAACTTCTAGCAGTTGGATTCATCAAGGAGGTATACCACTCTGACTAGCTAGGTAATCCTGTTCTTGTGAAAAAATGGGAAATGGAGAATGTGTGTTGATTATACTAGCCTCAACAAGGCATGTCCAAAGGACCATTTTCCTTTGCCACGCGTAGACTAGATAGTCGACTCCACCTCAGGATGCGAAATCCTCTCTTTTCTAGATGCCAATTTAGGCTACCACCAGATAGTGATAAAAGAGTCCGATTAGGTTGTGACTTCTTTCATCACCCTATATGGTTCGTACTGTTACATAACAATGCCTTTTGGTCTAAACAATGCTGGCGCCACCTATCAACGGTGTATGCAGCGATGCTTCCCCGACCAAATCAACCTGCCCGACTAACCTGATCAAGTCGAGCGGCCAAAACCAATAATCTCCATCTATGTTGATGACATAGTGGTGACAACGGCTCAAGCTAGTGACCTGATTGCAAACTTGGCCATCGCATTCGTGAACCTCTGAAGGTTCAACGTTAAATTAAATCCTGAAAAATGTGTTTTCGGGGTTCTGAAGGGAAGCTGCTCGGAAACATCGTGTCTGAGCGCGGCAATGAAGCCAACCCCAAAAAATCATGGCCATCTCTAACATGGGCCCTATACGCAATGTTAAGGGCGTACAAAGGCTCATCGGCTGTCTGGCCGCCTTGAGTCGGTTCATGTCCTGACTAGGCGAATGGGGGATGCCTCTCTATAAACTTCTCAAGAAGATAGATGCATTCGTCTAGATAGGGGAGGCATAATAGGCATTTTAAAGCCTCAAAGCATCACTGACGTCGGCCCCAATCCTCGTCGCTCCTGAACAGGGAGAATCCCTCCTCCTCTACATCACAGCAAGCAACCACGTTGTGAGCGCCACCCTCGTCGTTGAGAGGGAGGAGCTAGGACACACCCTGAAGGTCCAATGACTGGAGTACTTTGTTAGTGAGATACTCGCCACCGCCAAGGTTCGCTTCCTCTAGGTCTAGAAGCTTCTATACACCATTTTGATGGCGACCCGGAAGCTCCTGCACTACTTCACCGATCACGAAGTCATCATCATCACTTCATACCCACTAGAAAACATCATCCGCAACCGCGACACCGTGGGACAAATCTCCAAATGGGTTCTCGAGCTCATGGGCCATGACATTAGGTATATTCCCCGTACCGCTATTAAGTCTCAGGCTCTTGCCGACTTCATCACTAAATGGATGGAAGTCCAACTCCCGACCCCAGACGTCATCCACGAGTACTGGATGATGTACTTCAATGGGTCAGTCATGGCGCCCGGCTTAGGGCTAGAGTCATTCTGATATCCCTAGATGGGAGCAGGCTTCGGTACGCGATCTGTCTCCATTTTATAGCCTCAAACAATGCCATGGAGTATGAAGCCCTCATCAACAGACTGCGCATCGCCGTCGAGCTCGGCGCCACATGATTGTATGTCCCTAGCGACTCTGAGTTGGTCATTGACCAAGTCATGAAGGAGTCCTCCTACAAGAGCCCTCTCATGGCAGCATACTGCTAGGAGGTGCATAAGCTCGAGGACAAGTTCTGAGGGATCGAACTGCATCATGTCCCCCGAAAGGACAACGATGCTGCCAACTTCCTCACAAAATTGGCTGCCAGGCGGGTTCCGTCTCTAGATGGGGTCTTCATCAATGATCTCCACGAGCCATGTGCCTTTGTTCTGGAGGATCCGATCTAGACGCACTCCAACACCAATCTAGCACTCGAGGGCTCTGACCCTCCGACGTGCCCTGACCCCTGTGGCAGAACCACCTAATCTAATGCCTCTTAGGAGTACTTGTCTTCCATTAGACACTAAGTACTCAAGGGAGGACACTAAATTATACAGTTCCGTCGAGCACACCCCAAGGGAGAAGCCGAAAATCCACATTTTTCCATCAGGATCACAAATGAGAGAATAAAGCTTACAACATTTTAGCCATTTCTTACATCACTTTCCATGCAACATCAGAGTATAATTTTTATTCTTTATAACAGCGGAATATGATCATGTTATCAGAGTTATGAACAATTTAATTTAACAACGGAATATAAACATGTGATTAGGGTTACAACGGAAATAAATATCTTTTCATGACATTGAAGGGACCGTGACGCCTAAGATGGGGGGTTTATTAGGAGACTTAAAAATCTAACTCTAAACTATGGCCTCTTTTTCTACCCTTAGCAAAACCTATGCAAAAGATAAACTATCTAAATGTGCAACTATGGTTTTGCTAATGTGTTGCTATCTCTACCGCAAAGGAGTAATGTAATCAATGTAAATGCGGACGCTAAAGAGCAAGGTATAGATATGCAAACTCCCATCGACGACTCTGGTATTTTTGCCGAGGTATCGAGAAGCGCGCAAGCTTCCCCCTAGTCCACGTTGAAGCCCCTCGCAAGGAATCCCTCTCAAGGGCCAAGCTCCCAGTCAGGTAACTCCGTGGATAGCCTCGGGCCTTCCCCACGCGCAAGTGGGTCTCCGACGTGCCTTCCGATAAGCCTCTCCTGGATGCTCCCCACCGTCTTCACTATCAAGCTTCCGGCCGAAATGCCACGGGCCTTGTTCCCTCTGGTACACGGTGGCGGCCACACCACAAACGCGGTTGGTGTGATCTCGCAAGACTTCAAGCCCCTCCGATGTACAATAATGGTGCTCATAAGTACCGAGTGGTAAGAAGTATGCAAACCTTACTAAACACTAGGCGCATAAGCGGTGGTCTAATCAACCTAAGCACTTCGCAAAACACCTACGCTAATCACCTAATGAATCGCTAAGCACTATGCAAGTGGAGATCACTAAAATGGTGTATCAACACCCTTGGTATGTTTCCTCAGCTTCACACTCCTCAAATGGCCGGTTGGGGGTTGTATTTATAAGCCCCACTGAGAAAGTAGCCGTTGGGGTCGAATTCCCGCGAAACTGCTACTGATCGGACGCTGAATCGTCCTGACCGGACGCGTCCGGTCATCCCGACCGTTGAGCCGGCAATATACTGATCGGACGCTGGCCAGCGTCCGGTCGCCTGCCACCGGACACATCCGGTCGCAGATTTGCCGCTCTGGAACCTTACTGTACTCGATCGGACGCTGCTGTCCTGCGTCCGGTCGGTTGCCGCCAGCATCCGGTCCAGTGTCCGATCGCCTGTCTACCGAGTCCTCTGCCCAGCGTCCGGTCCAGCGTCCGGTCACCTCAGTGAGCTCGTTTCTTCACGATCTTGCGTACGGTTTGGTTCCAATCTTTGTGCTTGGACTTTGCTTGATATCTTGGGTCTTCTCTTGTGCTTCTAAGGTCTTTCTTAAGGTGTTGATCATCGGATCACCATGTCGCCTTCATCCAAGTCACGTCTTGCACCCTATTGAACTACAAAATAAACACTTGCAAATTCATTAGTCCAATTTGGTTGTGTTGGTCATCATACGCCAAAATCCAAAGTAAGTGGGCCAAGGGTCCATTTTCCTTACAATCTCCCCCTTTTTGGTGATTGATGACAACACGACCAAAGCAAGCAAATGATAAGAATTTAGAGATTAAAAACTACCTACTTGCTAGGATGCAATGCAAAGGGCAAGGTTATATGATACTAATTGATAGATACCAATTAAAACTTTACTTAAAAGCTTGTCTTGCCCTTGCAAATGTCCTGCAAATGTCCCCATGTGACATTATGGATCAAAGCCTAGCTTTCTAAAAAAAATTCTGCCATTACTTAGAGTAATCCATAATTCACTTTCCTCTCTTTCTTGGACCATTACTACTTGTAACTAAATGCTTGTCTTTGGTCCTTCAAATTCTCCCCCTTTGGCATGAAACACCCAAAAAGGAATACATTAGTAGCCCAAGGGAGGGTCAAACTTTGTGAACCAAATGAAGGATTTGATTAGCATGGAATAGGTCACAAAACTTGACTATCACATTATATAGACTAAGCTCCCCCTAAATTTATGCATACATATGATAAAAAAACAAAGCATATGCATAATTAGCAATTTATTGCACAAGAGAGGTTAATCTATATAATACATGGAGAAAGCAAGTAAATATCAAAGTGAGATCAACGTGGTGATATCGGTTTAGAAATACCACATGTGAAAATCAATTTGATTTCTACCAATTGAAGTATAATGCTTTACTCCGGGGACTCCATTTTCTTTGCAATGAGACTACTACACACAAGATAAGCTTGAAAAGGTGTTAGTCTCAAAGCATCCAACTTGTAGATTAAGCTCCCCCTAAATTTGTGCACACAAGTGTTGAATACTTGTAAAATTTGTGCACATAGATTTAAGTATCAAAATACCACTTGAAAGATGATATTTGGGAGAGATTATCTACAATTTAGACTTTGGCACATATTAGATAAATATTTGTAAAACAAGCTATGTGCCGTGCTCCTAAACAATTTTAAAACATGTAGGTTTGCTCCAAGTGTTGATAATAAAACCGAGCAAGCCTACCATATGATACACCTATTGAATGCATGACAAAAGATTTAAGCATGTAAATGCAAACATAGGCATGAAAGATAACTAGATGCTTTAAGAGTATATCAATTGAAAAACAATACCAATTGAAATGCATACTAATTGAAAGTAATGACATCTAGTTACCTAACATGGGAAGGGAAATTTGGGTCCATAGTATTCACTAACCTACTTAGCAATGATTTTGACCATCATGATGCACCCCATGAAATGCACTCAAACTTTGCCAAGTCTCCAAATTCCCCGAGGTCCTACGGACTTCTCACTTCCCTTTCGGGATCCAAACATTTTTGGTGCTCTTCATGTTGGAGATGATTTCTTTTGGCACCCAAAAGCGTTTGACCCCATTGTTGGCTTGCTTGTTCACCTTGATGGCCACCACCTTATCATTTTTCTTCTTCTTCAAGAGATAAGGTGTGGAGGCCTTCTTTTTCTCCTTGTTGGTGTAGGTGTTGGAGAGCTTGCTTGTTTGCTTTTTGTTTTTCTCTTTCTTCTTTGCTCCTCCCCCATTCTTCACCTTGCACTCATAGGACTTGTGACCTTCCTTGTGGCACACGTAGCAAACCATGGTTTGTCCTTCATCAAGCTTCTTCACTCCCTTGATGGTGTTATCTTGATGAAGTTGGGTTTGCTTCGCCTTGCCTTTCACTTGAGTCAAGTCCTTGGTGAGGCGAGCTACTTCTTGCTTGAGTTGCTCATTCTCCTTTGCGACCTCTTGTGTGCATGTATCTACAACAACTTTCTCAACACAAACTTGGTTGCACAAAGGTGAGTCTAAACATGAATCATTACAAAAAGTAGAGGCATCCTTTTTAAACATGTTAAAGATAGAACTTTTCTTTTTAGATGCCTTGGTGGGGGTTGTACTAACGGCTTTAAGATTAGCAACTTTATTAGTTAGCTCATCACAATGTTTGCACATGGTTTCCATTTTTGCAAGAAACTTTTATAAGCATCTTGTGAGCTAGATAACTTTTCTTTTAGTTTTTAATTTTTCTTTACAAGTTGCTCATCATTGATTGTGCATTCATTTCTTGCTGCACTAGCCTTAAGTTGCTCAATTTTAGTAGATAGTTCAACATTGAGATTAGCAAAGTTCTCATATTGTTCAAGCAAAGTTTTATATGATTCTTGTGAACTATCTAGCTTTTCTTTTAAACTTTTGAGCTTCTTTTGTTGATTAGTGCAAATTTTAGCATATTTAAGATTTTGTTGCACAATTTTATCATAAGAAGGCAAATCATCATCACTATCACTCTCACTAGAGGATGAGCTTTCGCTACCTCGTGCCATAAGGCACACACGTGAAGAGCTTGATGATGAGTGCTTGCGGCCTCGCCTCTTGTGATGGTGTTCTTCTTCACTTGAAGAATCATCCCATAATCTTATTGAGGTGAGGGCTTGGTTCTTGCATGCCTTCTTCTTTGTCTTGGGTGTGGGCTTGTTTGAACACACTTCCACAAAGTGCCCCAACTCACCGCATCCATAGCATCCTCTCTTTTTTTGCTCATTTCTTTGATTGGTGAAAATGAGATCTTGAATTTGGATGGGCACACCCTTGATATTGAGCCTTTGGATCATCTTCTCCACCTTGTTGATTAATTTGATTGATTCTTCATCAAGGTCGAAGGTGGAGGAGGAAGATTGATCATCATCACTTGAATCATCATCATTGTCCTCATCTTCTTCTTCACTTGAGGAGCTTGAGCTTGAGCTTGTCTCAACTTGCTTCCCCTTCATCTTCTTTTTCTCGCTACATGCTAGAGCTTTACCTTTGCTTGATGAAGAAGCTTCTTCTTGACTCCATCTTACGTGACATTTCAAATGCCACTAACTTGCCGATGACTATGCCGGGGTCATGGTGCTCAAGTCCTCCATATTGTGAAGGATGGTGATGATGCTTGAATATTTCTTTTGTGGTAGCATGGAGATGATCTTCCTCATGATGTCCGCATCATCTAGCTTTATTAATCTTATTGAATGGAGCTCATTGATAATTAGATTCAAACGTGAATACATATCACGAACAAGCTCATCATCATTCATTTTAAAGGAATCAAAAAATTTTTTAGCTAGACAATATTTTTGTTCACGGACATTACTTGTGCCGTCATGGAGCTCTTGGAGTTTTAACCAAATTTCATGTGCCGTATTTAAAGTGAATAATTGGTTAAACACATCCATGCTAAATGATTCAAACAAGTAATTCTTAGCTCTAGCATTGAAATGCATTTCTTTTTCATCACTCTTTGTGGGTTTTTTGGGATTCTTGATGGGTTTCATCCTATCACGAGTGACGATCCATACACCCAAATCAACCGCCTCAAGGTGGCAAGCCATTCTAGCCTTATAATAAGGGAAGTTAGTGCCATCAAAGTGTGGAGGTCTAGAGGTATCCATCCCAACCACTCTAAATGGCGTCGGCTCAACGGCGGTTAAGCCAAAGGTCAAAATTGAGCCAATCGGCTTTGATACCAATTGAAGGGACCATGATGCCTAAGAGGGGGGGGTGAATTAGGTGACTTAAAAATCTAACTCTAAACTATGGCTCTTTTTTCTACCCTTAGCAAAACCTATGCAAAGATAAACTATCTAAATGTGCAATTATGGTTTTGCTAATGTGTTGCTATCTCTACCGCAAAGGAGTAATGTAATCAATGTAAAATGCGAAGCTAAAGAGCAAGGTAGAGATATGCAAACCCATCGACAACTCCGGTATTTTTTCTTGAGGTATCGAGAAGCACATAAGCTTGCCCCTAGTCCTCGTTGGAGCCTCTCATGAGAATCACTTGCAAAGGCCAAGCTCCGGTCGGTCAGTAACTCCATGGATAGCCTCGGGCCTTCCCCACGCCAGCAAGTGGGTCTCCGAGCGTGCCTTCCGGCAAGCCTCTCTCGGATGCTCCCGCTGTCTTCGCTATCAAGCTTAGAAATTTGGCTTGAAAGCGCCCTTGGGCCTTGTTCCCTCTGGTACACGGTGGCGGCCACACCACAAACGCAGTTGGTGTGATCTCGCAAGACTTCAAGCCCTCTCGATGTACAATAATGGTGCTCATAAGCACTGAAAGTGGTAAGAGGTATGCAAACCTCACTAAACACTAGGCCTAAACCTAGAGCAAATGCATAAGCGGTGGTCTAATCAACTAAGCAAGCACTTCGAAAGCACCTATGCTAATCACCTAATGAATCACTAAGCACTATGCAAGTGGAGACCACTAAAATGGTGTATCAACACCCTTGGTATGTTTCCTCACTCCACACTCCTCAAATGGCGGTTGGGGGTTGTATTTATAAGCCAATCGAGAAAGTAGCCGTTGAGGGTCAAATTCCCGTGAAATCGCGCATCGACCGGATTGCCGACCGTCCCTAACCGGACGCGTCCGTCGTCCCAACCGTTGAGCCGGCAATATCTCGATCGGACGTTGGCGGCGTCCGGTCGCCTGCACCGGGACGCGTCCGATCACAGATTTGCCACTCTAGAACCTTCTTGTGTACTCGATCGACACCTTCCGTCTCTATGTCGGTCGGTTGCCGCAGTTATCCAAATCTAGTGTCCGGTCGCACATGTCCGTCTGCCAAGTCCTCACTTGATGTCCGGTCCGGTCCGATGCGGGTCACCTCAATGAGCTCGTTTCTTCGTGATCTTACGTACGTCTTGGTTCCAATCTTCGTGGTTGGACTTTTGCTTGATATCTTGGGTCTTCTCTTGTGCTTCTAAGGTCTTTCTTAAGGTGTTGATCAGCCGGATCACCACGTCACCTTCATCCAAGTCACGTCTTGCACCCTATTGAACTACAAAATAAACACTTGCAAATTCATTAGTCCAATTTGGTTGTGTTGGTCATCAAACACTAAAATCCAAAGTAAGTGGGCCAAGGGTCCATTTTTCCTTCTGATATGATGAAGCATTGATATATAAACTATGACAACAGATTATAAAACTTCTATTTATAAAAAACATTTAGTGAGAGTTATAAATAAAACTATGATCACTGGCGTAAAGGAATCCTCTCGAGCCCACCAAGAGGGATCCACAGACGAGAGTCAGCTCTAGCATCCGCCTGTCACCTACAACAGGGAGAAATAAAACCCTGAGTACTCAATTGTACTCAACAAAACTTACCCGATAGGAGGAAAGAAAAGACTCCAAGGGTATGCAAGGCTATCTAGCTTGTGGGTTTATTGTATCAGAGGAGCATTACAAATGTGCATCCTTATATTCAATTTTATTAGCAGGTCATCATTAGTTCATTAACTAACCATTCTATGTAAGCACTGTGCTACTTTCAAGTAGGTGGTAAGCAATCGAGAATCATTTTACCATCTTTCATCTTCTAGTTCTTACTATGGTGCCCAGATTGTAGACAAGTCGCACTCGGATCATCCAGGTGATTTAGCGAACCAATGTATCCCCAATTTGGTACCACTGAAATACACGCCCGCTTGTACCCTAGGCACAAGCAAGACCAACCCACTACCCTCTGTGTCATGGGGTCCGTGTCCCTATCCAAACTTGGACTCCAAGCCCCATTCCTCGAGTCCCAGACTCAATGCGGTGATTGTAGACCTCCACCATCCCCGCTCTAATCGGTCCATGCGGTTCGAAAGAGCCAAAACCCATGACAAGAGAGCAATGAGCCTTTCGCGCCCATACACAAGTATGTGTTCGGGATAATAAAATGCATGACCTAACTACCATCCATTGCAACACCTTGGTA
This sequence comes from Miscanthus lutarioriparius, assembly GCA_904845875.1. Lineage (NCBI taxonomy): Eukaryota > Viridiplantae > Streptophyta > Magnoliopsida > Poales > Poaceae > Miscanthus > Miscanthus lutarioriparius. The sequence goes on from CAJGYO010000007.1 coordinate 31,435,092, forward strand.
GGTCCTTAACCGACACAAAGCGGAGTAAGTGCAACCTTTAGCTTCGAATGCCAAACCAAGTCTAGATCCAAAGTACCATTCCGCCTCGGTCTCCAATTATCATTCATATATATTTTCCAATTGATAATAATATAATAGCAATAATAATATCTTTCCTATCTCTCGTAAGTGATAGGCAATCACTGACTTCTATCAGAGTCTGTAGTATAGCAATCTACATGATCCCTATCACACTAGTAAAACTCATAGGATAATATATATATATATGCAAGTGGGTTCATTCAACTCCTTAAAAACAATGCACAAGCATAAATTAAAGTGTAGAATAATAGGGGTTATGCACGAGGCTTGCCTGGGTAAAAATATAACCAAAAGTTAGCATTCCATCTTACGTGACATGATCCACTCGGCACCATCTTTTAGCTTCTCCTTCATGTTGACTCCATGATCCATCATCGTTCCTCAATGATATGCATAAATGCAATGCATGCTTAAGTCAAAGAGCATACACAAAGATGCCTTACAAGCACGAGGAACCAACAACAAATCACCACGGTACAAAACTAGGGTATAAAAGCGTTTCTAATTCAACTCTCATCTTCTCCCAAGTGACTTTCTTGTGACTTAACTATTATCAAACCATCACAAGTTATTAAAAATCACCACTTTGCATTTATGCATACAAGTAGGAGCTACTATGGTTTGTCCTTCATCAAGCTTCTTCACTCCTTCTGGTGTTACTAACAATGTAAAAAGTTGGGGTTTGCTTCTCATTTGCCTAACATGTAAACAAGTAGCATATGGTGAGCGATTAACATTCTTCTAAACATGTGCTCCCATTCTCCCTATGTAAGCCTCTTTGTGTAAGCCTGTATCTGCATAAATAACTTTCTCAGCACAAACTTTGGTTTGCACAAAGGTGAATCTAAACATGAATCATTACAAAAGCAGAGGCATCCTTTTAAACATGTTAAAGATAGAACTTTTTCTTTTAGATGCCTTGGTGGGGGTTGTACTACTAAGGCTTTAAGATTAGCAACTTTATTAGCATAGCTCATCACAATGTTTGCACATGGTTTCCATTTTTTGCAGAAACTTTCATCTATCCTGTGAGCCAGATAACTTTTCTCTTTAGTTTTTAATTTTCTTTACAAGTTGCTCATCATTGATTGTGCATTCATTTCTTGCTGTAACTAGCCTTAAGTTGCTCAATTTTAGTAGAGATAGTCTAACATTGAGATTAGCAAAGAGTTCTCATATTGTTCAAGCAAGTTTTATATGATTCACTTGTGCAGACTATCTATAGCTTTTCTTTTAAACTTTTGAGCTTCTTTTTGCTGAATTAGTGCAAATTTTAGCATATTTAAGAGTTTTATTGCACACGTATCATATGGAAGGCAAATCATCATCACTATCACTCTCACTAGAGGATGAGCTTGGCCACTACCTCGCGCCATACAAGGCACACACGTGAAGACTTGATGGTGAGTGCTTATGGCTCGGCCTTCAGTGATGGTGTGTTCTTCTTCACTTGAAGAATCATCCCATAATCTTATTGAGGTGAGGGCTTGGTTCTTGCATGCCTTCTTCTTTGTCTTGGGTGTGGGCTTGTTTGAACACACTTCCACAAAGTGCCCCAACCTCACCGCATCCATAGCATCCTCTTTTTGCTCATTTCTTTGATTGGTGAAAATGAGATCTGAATTTGGATGGGCACACCCTTGATATTGAGCCTTTGGATCATCTTCTCCACCTTGTTGATTAATTTGATTGATTCTTCATCAAGGTCGAAGGTGGAGGAGGAAGATTGATCATCATCACTTGAATCATCATCATTGTCCTCTCATCTTCTTCTTCACTTGAGGAGCTTGAGCTTGAGCTTGTCTCAACTTGCTTCCCCTTCATCTTCTTTTTTCTCGCTACATGCTCAGAGCTTTACCTTTGCTTGATGAAGAAGCTTCTTCTTTGACCCATCTTACGTGACATTTCAAATGCCACTAACGACTGGAAATGTTATGCCTCGGGGTCATGGTGCTCAAGTCCTCCATATTGTGAAGGATGGTGATGATGCTTGAATATTTCTTTTGTGGTAGCATGGAGATGATCTTCCTCATGATGTCCGTGATCATCTAGCTTTATTAATCTTTATTGAATGGGCTCATTGATAATTAGATTCAAACGTGAATACATATCGAACAAGCTCATCATCATTCATTTTAAAAGGAATCAAAAATTTTTAGCTAGACAATATTTTTGTTCACGGACATTACTTTACTTAGCCGCCATGGAGCTCTTTGGAGTTTTTAACCAAATTTCATGTGCCGTATTTAAAGTGAATAATTGGTTAAACACATCCATGCTAAATGATTCAAACAAGTAATTCTTAGCTCTAACATTGAAATGCATTTCTTTTCATCACTCTTTGTGGGTTTTGGGATTCTTGATGGGTTTCATCCTATCACGCAGTGACGATCCATACATCCCAAATCAACCGCCTCAAGGTGGCAAAACCATTCTAGCCTTATAATAAAGGGAAGTTAGTGCCATCAAAGTGTGGAGGTCTAGAGGTATCCATCCCAACCACTCTAAATGGGCGTCGGCTCAGCTGGCGGTTAAGCCAAAAGGTCAAAAATTGAGCCAATCGGCTTTGATACCAATTGAAGGGACCATGATGCCTAAGAGGGGGTGAATTAGGTGACTTAAAAATCTAACTCTAAACTATGGCTCTTTTTCTACCCTTAGCAAAACCTATGCAAAGATAAACTATCTAAATGTGCAATTATGGTTTTTGCTAATGTGTTGCTATCTCTACCGCCAAAGGAGTAATGTAATCAATGTAAATGCGGAAGCTAAAGAGCAAGGTAGAGATATGCAACCTCCCATCGACAACTCCGGTATTTTCTTTGAGGTATCGAGAAGCACATAAGCTTGTTCCTAGTCCTCGTTGGAGCTCTCGCTTGAGGAATCACTTGCAAGGGCCAAGCTCCCGGTCCGTAACTCCATGGATAGCCTCGGGCCTTCCCACGCGCAAGCAGTGGGTCTCCCGACGTGCCTTCCAGCAAGCCTCTCTCGGATGCTCCTGTCTTCGCATTATCAAGCTTCCGGCTGAAACGCCAAGCAGGCCTTGTTCCCTCTGGTACACCAGTGGCGGCCACACCACAAACGCAGTTGGTGTGATCTACGCAAGACTTCAAGCCCCTCGATGTACAATAATGGTGCTCGCAAGCACCCGAGTGGTAAGAGGTATGCAAACCTCACTAAACACTAGGCCTAAACCTAGAGCAAATGCATAAGCGGTGGTCTAATCAACCTAAGCACTTACGTGCAAGCACCTATGCTAATCACCTAATGAATCACTAAGCACTATGCAAGTGCGGAGACCACTAAAATGGTGTATCAACACCCTTGGTATGTTTCTCGGCCCACACCTCCTCAAATGGCGGTTGGGGTTGTATTTATAAGCCCCATCGAGAAAGTAACCGCGAGTTACCGCGGAAGGTCAAATTCCGTGGCAAGCGCTAATCGGGCGGATGTCTGCCGATCCCGATCACAGCCGGTATTCGTCAATGGTTGCCGGCCGTCTTGATCACCGTTGGTCCCGGCGTCCGATCTTTGACTTAAGGTACGCGTCGATCGACGGATAAGGTGTTGATCATCGGATCACCACGTCACCTTCGTCCAAGTCACGTCTTGCACCCTATTGAACTACAAAATAACACTTGCAAATTCATTGGTCCAATTTGGTTGTGTTGGTCATCAAACACAAAAATCCAAAGTAAGTGGGACAAGGGTCCATTTTCCTTACAGACATGATGAAGCATTGATATATAAACTATGACAACAGATTATAAAACTTCTATTTATAAAAACATTTAGTGAGAGTTATAAATAAAACTATGATCACAGCATAAAGGAATCCTCTCTGAGCCCACCAAGAGGGATTCACACACGAGAGTCAGCTCTAGCATCCGCCTGTCACCTACAACAGGGGGAAATAAAACCCTGAGTACTCAATTGTACTCAGCAAAACTTACCCGACAGGAGGAAAGAAAGACTCGAAGGGTATGCAAGGCTATCTAGCTTGTGGGTTTATTGTATCTGTAGGAGCATTACTAAATGTGCGTCCTTATATTCAATTTTATTAGCAGTCATCATTAGTTCATTAACTAACCATTCTATGTAAGCACCTGTGCTACTTTCAAGTAGGTGGTAAGCAATCAGAATCATTTTACCATCTTTCATCTTCTAGTTCTTACTATGGTGCCATATTGTAGACAAGTCATACCGGATCATCCGGTGATTCACGAACCAATGTATCCCAGCTAGGTACCCTGAAATACACGCCCCGCTTGTACCCTAGGCACAAGCAAGACCAACCCACTACCTCCTGTCATGGGGTCCAGGTCCCCATCCAAACTTGGACTCCAAGCCCCCGCTCCTGAGTCCCAGACTCAATGCGGTGCTTAGACCTCCACCATCCCCACCTCCAATCAGTCGGTCCGAAAAGAGCCGAAACCCATGACAAGAGAGCAATGAGCCTTCCCGCGCCCATACACAAGTATGTGTTCAGGATAATAAGTCTGTGACCTAACTACCATCTATTGCAACAGCCGGTCCTTAACCGACACAGGCAGAACAAGTGCAACCCGAGCCTCGCTCGAATGCCAAACCAAGTCCAGATCCAAAGTACCATTCCGCTCGGTCTCCAATTATCATTCATATATATTTTCCAGGTGATAATAATATAATAGCAATAATAATATATTTCCTATCTCTCGTAAGTGACAGGCAATCACTCGACTTCTATCGGAGTCCTGTAGCATAGCAATCTACATGATCCTGTCACACTAGTAAAACTCATAGGATAAGGATATATATATGCAAGTGAGTTTCATTCAACTCCTTAAACTTAATGCACAAGCATAAATTAAAGTGTAGAATAATAGGGGTTATGCACCGAGGCTTGCCTGGGTAAAATATAACCAAAAGTTAGCATTCCATCTTCGTGACATGATCCCTGGCACCATCTTTTTAGCTACTCCAGTTGACTCCATGATCCATCATCGTTCCTCAATGATATGCATAAATGCAATGCATCCTTAAGTCAAAGAGGCATACACAAAGATACTTACAAGCACGAAAGGGCAAGCAACAAGTCACCACGGTAAAACTAGGGTATAAAACGTTCTAGATTCAACTCTCATCTTCTCCCAAAGCGACTTTCTTGTGACTTAACTATTATCAAACCATCACAAGTTATTAAAATCACCACTTTGCATTTATACATACAAGTGGGAGCTACCATAACATGCCAAGCACACTTCTACTTACTAACAAAGTAAAGCAACATTACTCAGGTAACATGTAAACAAGTAGCATATAAAGCAGTTATTAACATTATTCTAAACATGTAGTATACATAAAAGCTTAATCGCGTGCAACATGAAATTAAAATCAATAACTCAGTAATTAAGCATCCACCAAACATGAAACTTTTTCCATAGCACAATCACATCAACACTAGTCTACCATAAAAATTTCACTACATTTGGACTAATACAACATGCTTTATTAAATAAACATAAATGCTAGATTGAACAAACAACCAAAAACTTACACCAAAGCATACGATATAATATGTCTACAGCATAGAGCTAGTAACAAGGATTCCAAAACATATTTATTTTCCTTTTTATGATTTTTCTACTATTTACTATGAATTTCTAAGCATTCAGCCGATTACTGAAATTAACAAAACACCGAAAAAGGAAAAAGGGTCCTTGGGCCCGAAGCGGCCCAGCTTGGCCGGGTCCAGCGGGCAAGGCAGCCTAGTCCAAACGAAAGTGGCTGACCCACGCACGGCCCAACCAGGGAGGCGCCGGCTCTTTTGCGAAGAGACCCCTGAGCTTCTCTCTATTCAACCCGCAGTACATCACACACTATGCATCACTATTTATATGAGTCACGGTTTTGCATTGGAAACAATGGAAAAGTTTCTATTCTATTTTTCTCACCCTTCTCCTTCCTTTGGCGTAGCAGAGGAGCAGAGGAAGGACGGCTCTAGTCGATTCCCGCCGGAGCGGCGACTGCCTGGTGGCATAGGAGCAGCATCAGACCCGGCCGTGCTCGCGGGCGCTGGCGTCATGGCCAGGGGCGGCCCGAGGCACCCTGGCCACGCACACACATGGGCAGCCACTCGGAGACGGTGGTGCGGCCACGGCGGGGCCGCTATGGGGCGTACCAGCGGAGGTGGAGTGGCGCGAGGCAACGTAGGGCCTTAGGCATGCTTGCGCGCACGGTAGCTGGGTGATGGGAGTGGCCGCGGCACGAGTGAGCATAGGAACCGGCCGGCCGGTGCCGATTTAGCCCAGCCGAGGTCACGCCGGTGGCACAGGCGAACTGGCTGGCTTCGTCGAGCCCGCGCTAGTCAGTACCTGACCACGGGCTGGCTAGAGGTCGCCCAGAGCAGCTGGCCACGGACGCGGCCGGAAGGGAGGTCTGGCGCGGCGACGGCGACACGCCAGCACGGCAATGGCACTGCGAACTGCGGCAGAGAGATAGAGCATGAGGGAGCTCAAAGGCATGAGAACAAGCAGTGGCTGTGGAAGCTTCCTGGCCATGGCGGCCATGCAGTGTGCTTGTGAGCAGCAGAGCAAGGGAGAACACGAGGGGAGGCAGAGAGGGAAGCTGGGCAGAGGTTTGCGAGAGCGAGCGAGGAGCCATGCGTGTCTCACCTTGTCCTTAAGCTAGACACAGGAGCTAGAAGGGGGGGGTAGGTGAGACAAGCGACTGTGATCGCGTGCAACAGGGCGGGGCGAGGCCAGTCAGTGGCGCAGCCGAGTGCGATAGCAGCACATGACCAGCCAACGTGCGGACGGCCGCAGCCGACCAGCGTGCTACGCGGTCCATGCGATGACATGGGCGCGGTGACCACGTCCAAGGGCTCAACTGCCAAACCAAGCACATTTTAGGTACTTAAACACATTTTTTAATAGCTAAACCAAGCTCTAACAACACTAATCATCACATCATGTAACACCCTAAAATTTGCCTCTTTTGAAATAGAGCTAAAATAATTTATTTATGAATTTTTATGCACTTGAAATATAGGAAAATAAAAAAATTTCATTAATTTAAAATTCTTCATAAGGTAGTAACATGTGTGAGCATACGTGTTGTTGCATTTTATTTATTGTGATGAGTGGTGTTGATCCAAAACTCCAAAGTGATTTGGAATGTTTTTGAAAATTGTTTGAAAATGGCTTTGAAATAAAAGAAAAGAAAGAAAAGAAAATTAGAAAAGTAAAAGTATTTTTAAAGTTGTAAAGTTTATCTTGGAAAGCCTAACCAAATTGTCCATTTTTTATTTGAATAGGGAAGTATATTTGAAACTATACTTGAATTTGATTGGAATTTGGCTTGGGATTTGAAAACTAGAATTGGAAAAGGTTTTGAATTTGAAAAAAAACTCTCTTTCTTCCTTTTCCAGCCCAACCCCAGAACCGGCCCAGCTCGCACCTCCCCTTTCTTCCTCCAGCTCATTGGCCGGCCTCCTCCTTTCCTCCTCTCCGCCAGCCCAGTCACTTCCTCTCTCCCTTGGCCTGCTTCGTGCCTCCCTGTCCGCAGCCCGTTTCACGCTCGGCCCGCTGGCAGCCTAGTCCCGCGCGCCTCCTCCTCCTCCCGCGCACTAGCCTGCTCGGTGGCCCACCCTGCTCCCTTCCCTTCCTCCTGCATGCATCTGCTGCTCGCCCGCGTGGCCCAGCTGGCGCCCCGGCCCGCTCGGTCTTCACCACAGCGCCGCACCAGGTGGCCCCCTAACCCCTCTCATTGCGCCGCTGGCCCATGCCGTCAGCCACCCGCATGCACTTCACTCTCTTCTCCCTCACTGCGCCGCTGGGCCCGCATGTCAGCATTCCCCTTCCTTTCTTTCCCCCACCCCTTTCCTTCCTCCACCCCGTCGATGGCGCTGCCATGCACGGCAAGCCGCTGGTCCACCACGCCTACAAGGAAGGCAACCAAATTCGCCCATCTCCTACTCTCCTTCCTTTTACGCGGCGCTGACCCACCTATATAACCCGAGCTTGACCCTCTCCTTCTCTCCTTTTTCCTCTGTCCACGCTCACGTTCACTCGCCGCCACCACAATTCATCGTTCCGGCGCTCCAATCACCATCGCCGACGTGACCCGAGGCTCCGCCGTGTTCTCCCACAACTGTTGGTACCTCCATCTTGTCAATTTGGTGACCCAACGCTGGAATTCATCCTCACCCGCCATCTCTCTCTCTTCGGATCACAGCCGCCGTTGAACCACCCCTTCGAAGGCCTTCCGGATGCCGCAACCACCTCCATACGAATCGCGGTGAGCTCCTGAACCTCCTCGTCCCCTTCTTATCTCGGTTAGCGCTCTAGAACGCCATATCCGCAAGCTCCCAACGCCGCCGGCAATGGCACCGTCGCAGGATCCACACTCTGACGCGTTCCCTACCCAAGTTTTAAATTCCATCGGGTTCGCGAGCGACTGTAGACTGATTAGGTATGTTCAGCTTCGATCGGTGAGATCCAGAGCGCTGTACCGACGTTCGTTGCCGTGGTTGCCTCGCCACCGGCTATGGCGGGCTCGCCGGAGGGACTGTGCAGCCGGCGGAGGATCTCCCGAGAGTCCCTCACCGCCAGATCTTGCACGGACGACTGAGATTAGATGTACTAGTTTGGTACATAACGGGTCCACCATAGACCCATGGACCGGCCTGCGTTGCTGCGTCAGCGTGTCCACCGCGCATGCGTGGTGCACTGCACCAGTCGTACACCACCACGTGCCTGCCCGGTCAGCACCTGGGGTCAACCCGCAGTCAAGCCATGCGTATTTTGCCGTAAACCCCCTCTATTTTCGGTAAATCAACCCGCAGTCCGGTTTAATTCAAAATAAATACAATTTAGTCTTGTTTTTATTCGTTTAGGACCCTGTAGTTCTAGAAATAGTGCGCGCAGTCCAAAATCCATGTAAATTCAGATTTTAATTAGTTTAAATTCAAATTTGAGTTCAATTAATTATAGAAATACCATTGAACCTTATTTCATGCGTAACTTTTACGTTTTAAGGCCGATTTGATCTGTTCGAATTGCGTTAGGACCGTATTTACGTTTTCTATGTGTTTATAATACTATTAAGCATGTTTTTAATATTTCAAATTCATGGGTAGATTTAATTTATTATTTAACTAAATAAAAACTTGTTATAATCATAACTTATTCATTTTAACTCCGAAATAGTCCGTTCAAGTTGCGTTGGTTTCAAAACGACGTGACCTACGCATTAGTATTGATGTTTACTATATTACTATTTCTAAAAAATCATGGTTTAAATCATATCTTGATTAATAATTATACAACTGGATTTTATAAATAAAATATGATTTGTTTTACTTTAGTTTTATAATTCAAATCTAAAATTGACTTAATTCAATCTATATTATTTATAAATATCTTATATATATGAATTTATATAATTAAAATTAGTGAAGCTTATAGTTTTCTTTTCCACGTATAAAGCAAATCTCTCGGTAGTTGTATTGTTTCAACCGTAGCTCCGATTAGAGTGCTTCTCGTGACTGTGTATTAGTAGCGATGCGTAGAATCATGTTTCAAACTCTTTTATTTATTTTTTTGTGATTGGTGTACTATTTTGATATAGATGCAATTATATGCTATGCATGTATATGTATGGATGTTTGTGTGGTGTTCTACGATTACGTCCAGTCGGTGAGATATACGTGGTGATCCAGAAGAAGAAGAAGGATGTGAAGATTAAAGCTTACCGAAGGATCGGTGTTTAAGGCAAGTATAGCATGGGACCATCCTTGTTACCTATTCACCTTTAATCACTTAATTTATATTACATGTGTCTACCTTGTTGCCAATAAGGATATCCTAGATATTTGATATCTTGTACCTTGATACCTTTGGGATATTGCATTGGGTAGTTTTTGCTAGTGCTTAATCAAAACCATGATCTTGTAACTTAACTAATGGTATATGCAATAAACATTAAAACATGATTTTTTAGCAACATGGAAACAGGGGGCTAGAGTGTCTATCTACTTTCTAAATGCTCTAGATTCCTCTCCCTAAAGACTTATCTGTAAGTGATCATCCGAGACTTACAGTACAGCAGTGAGGGCTATATAGCTCTGGCTTTAGCTTAGTACAAAGACCTTTTCTAGCTTGTTAGTGGTTACCTTTATGGCGCAAGGGGGTATGTTTCCTTTCCTGCTAGTATGTGTGTACCGTGCTGCGTGCCCACGCGTGCCACTCCTAGAGGAGGGCCATATACGGCTAAACGGCTAAAACCTTAGCGGCCCTAACTTGTTAGATGAACCTTTGAAATGATTTATAGTGAACCCTGTCGACCTTCCTTGGTAGTGGGTCAAGGGGCTGATCACCCCGGGCGAAGGGATAAATCACGACTCACAGTGAAAGTGTACAACCTCTGCTGAGTGTAAAACTGTTATAACAGCCATGCTCACGGACACGAGCGACCTTAGAACCCTTATGGAATAGAGATGATCACTAATGGTTAATTGTTCTAATGATTAATTGTTTATGCTATACATTATTCATGTTTACCTGATCATGTGTTTATGGGCTTATGGATAAACCTGTTGCCAACCAATTGCTAAAATTGTGATAATCAAAAGCTAATCGCAGTTAAACCAGTGTCAACCTTTTGAGCCTCATGAACCCCATGTTATTTTGCTGAGTATGATGTGTACTTACGCTTGCTTTATTTATCTATACTTTGGATAAAAATCCCGAATGGGTACCAGATTGCTAGTCTGGAGGAGTTAGGCTTGTGGTCAACCAGTCAGTCGTCCCTGTGGATTTGGAGTCTCCGCCTGAAGATCGGAGTTATCTTTCCGTTGTCTATACTCTGAGGTTATATTCTTTATACTAATACATTATGTATTTAAGCATTGTCTATTGATATTACCCTTATTTGTGGCTATATGTGAGATTTGATTTCCTAGGCTCACATATAGTGTGTATCTAGTTTTGTCTTTAAAACCGGGTGCTACACATCATCACAAAGTACTCACTTTGGTGCAAATCACTAAATAAAAACATGGCACTAGTGTTTAACTAAATTTTCAAAAACCAATTGCCAAAATGGCATTGTCTACTATCATTTCATACTTAAAAGAATTCAAGGTTTCAATTAGAACTGACATTCCTAAGCTCTTTGCCATAATTATTGCAAGGTCTCAACCTCGACGATTTCAACTAACAAACATAGCATGACAGAGCCCATACTCCATACTAACCCACAGGAGAAAAACATTTGAACGTCTCTTAATTATTTTGCTTAATATAAATAGTCAAAAATAGCATCCTAACTATAATTTCAACTTCCTGCCGATTCACGAAAGGTCTAGTTTAAATGTCGGATTCGATTTCTGAACTATTAGATATACTATTGAACAACTTTTATTCACCAAAACAAGAGTTGCATTTTCATCTATTAAACTTGAGCTCCAAATTTTATTCAAGTACTAAATACAAGTTATATTTTATTTTGTTTATAAAAATTGCTTCCGTGCTAATGTTTAGAACTACTTATTCTACTCTTCGCGTTAGGATTGTTCATTAACACATATAGACATTTACGTAACTAACTCACTATATTTATAGATCTATCTCTCAAGCCATAATCTCAGTGCTAAGCGAGCTCGTAACACCAGAGGTGTTACAACACCGACCAAGTGCTCAGGGGCTCTGACCTTGGCGCCTCCATGGCAACGTCCCCCGACGACATCGCCATGATGGCACTCAATCCGACCGACTGGAGAGCACCACTGCTTGCCTCCCTCCTCGAGGAGGTCCTCCTACCAGAAAGGACTGAAGGATGACGAATTGCTCGGCGCGCCAAGACATTCGTCGCCATCGGTGACAAAGTTTACAAACGGAGTCCATCGGGAGTACTCATGAAGTGCATCCCGACCGACCAGGGGAAACAGCTCCTCCTCGAGGTCCATGCTAGAATTTGAGGACATCACGCGGCCCCGAGGTCGCTGGTCAGGAAAGCCTTTCACCAAGGTTTCTACTGGCCCACTACACTCCAAGATGCAGAGGAGGTTGTCTGCAGGTGTGAAGGATGCCAGTTCTACGCTCGGCAAACTCACCTACCGGCGCAGGAGCTTCAGACCATCCCCATCACCTGGCCATTCATGGTCTGGGGCCTCGACATGGTCGAACCCCTCAAAAAGGCCCCAAGTGGCTTCACACACTCGTAGTAGTGTTCAAGTTCACCAAGTGGATAGAGGCAAAGTCCATCACTAATATCCGCTTAGAATAGGCGGTCAAGTTTTTCCTCGACATCATCTATCGGTTTGGTGTTCCTAATTGTATCATCACCGACCACAGAACAAACTTCACCAGGAAGAAGTTTATGGACTTCTATGACAGATATGGCATCAGGATCGATTGGGCCTCGGTCGAACACCCGCGTACTAACGATCAGGTCGAGAGGGCCAATGGCATGGTCCTCCAAGGACTCATGCCCCCACATCTTTGACCAACTCAAAAAGTATGCTAGGCGATGGGTTGTAGAGGTCCCAACGATACTCTGGAGCCTAAGAATGACCCCAAACCGATCCATAGGATTCACCCCTTTCTTCTTGGCATACGAAGCCGAAGTAGTGTTACCATCCGACCTCGATCACAGCATCCTAAGAGTAAAGGCCTTCAACCAAGACCGAGCCATGGAGGCTCAACAGGATGCGATCGACCTGTTCAAGGAGGCTCATAAGATGACCGTCATCCGCTCCGCTCATTACCAGCAAACTCTTCGTTGGTACCATGAAAGAAAAATCAGGGGGGAATCCTCAAGGTCGGTGATCTCATACTCAGGAGGAGCTAGTGAACCAAGGACAAACATAAGCTCTCTCCACCATGGGAAGGGTCATACATGGTGGATGAGGTGATCCGACTAGGCGCCTACCGACTGAAGGACGACAACAACAACATTCTCACCAACACATGGAACATCGAACAGTTACGTCGTTTCTTTCCCTAAAGCTCGGTCTTACCGCTTATTTCCATTCAACGTTTGCTCCTACAGTGCCCTAGCCCGAGCACTCTTGGCCTGGGTCGCTCGGGGGCTCCACAGGGGTGCGATACCACCCTCCTTTTTTACTATCATGTAGTAATACTTTTTGCCCAAACGAAAGGGCGTCGCCCAAATGAAAGGGCATTATGTTCCTTTGATTACCCTATGTAATTTGCGCTTTAACCTCCTGACCGATCACACCCTACCATGACCTATGGTTACGAACAGCTGAGCCTCATGGGCCATGCTCGAGTTCTTAATGTTGCAGCCTACAGGTCAATGGGCAGGTGCAAAAAAGAAAGGACAAAAAACAAAGCTACGCAAGGGTAAAAACAAGGGTGGACGGGATAAGCTTCCCCTTAGAGTGATTCCATCACAAAATGAACTTAAAATATTCACGAATGTAAAATTGTTCACACGAGGCTCCCCCACGAACTCATCCTTTACATAAACTGACTATTTCTACTCTAATTCCATTATGTCCCCTTGGCTATGTCGGCTGACAGTGCGATTGACAAGGATGAAGGTAGCTCGGCTGCGGTCAAAACGACGCTCGCCTCCGACCCAGCCTCTGCTGCCTCCGCAAATAGGACGATGTCTTCCCGGTGCACATTTGCAGCCATGGTCGAACGATGAGCCACCATCACCCACTGTGTGGTGACCTGCTCTGTCTTGCCCGAACCCTTGGGTTTGTGCTCCATCTCGCCCGACCCCTTGGGTTCATGCTCCGTCTCGCCCTATGCCTTAGGTTCGTGCTCCCTCCCGCCCGACACCTTGCGTTCATGCTTCGTCTCGCCCAACCCCTTGGGTTTGTGGCCCTAGCTAACAGGACGCGGCCTGCTCGATGAAACGTCGCCTGGGTAGGGCCCACCATTATCGCAACCTAAGCATGGGAAACGAGGCGCAACCTCATGCAAATGACCCTCCACCTTCCCAGGCATGGTTTGGAGGGGCCCACCGATGGAATCTCCATCGAGGTGAGGCCAACTAGTCACCTGAGTCGATCGGACAGCTCGGGTGGCTGCTGAGAGACAAGTAAGGAGCAGTGGGATGCCCCTTGCGGGTTATGCCGACTCCATCATGAATGATGAACCCAGATTCCACACGGACATATCCAATAGGAGCTCCCCGAACCCATCACTCGATCCATCAAGGTAACTTTACCAACCCCCATTCTACTTTTCCAGTGCATGATCATTCATTCATTCTTTCTCATGCATGCATTTATACATTCATCCATACATTCATCCCATACATCCAAGCATTGCATATGCAATTGTTGCATCACAACGCTTTGCGTCGCGTCACGAAGCGATAGTCGTCTCATTTGATATGAGCGGCGACTGACCGGGGTTCGAAGGCCGGCCCGCGAAGGGCTCGAGGCTGCCTCACGTCAAACAAAGCCAGGGGAGAAAACATAGATAAGCCCCCAATGGCCTTCGCTCGATCCACTAAGAAGTGGACAGGGTCATCTCGACCTTCTCGTTTGATCCTGACCTCGAGCCATGCCCACAAATTCTCCATCGAGGGGAGGCCTACGGGCCACCTGAGTCAGTCTCTAGAACAGCTTGGGCATCTGCCGAGAGGCTGGTTAAGGAGCAGTTGAGTGCCACATGAGGGCTATGCCTACCCCGTTATGAATAACGGACCTGGATTCCACTCGAACATGCCCGTTAGTAAACTCAACGAGCACATCACTCGAGCCATCGAGGCAAGCCACGTTAGCTCAACCCCTCTAGTTGCGAAAACTATGGACAGGGTGATGCATGAAACTCGACCGACCCCTACCGAGCCCAACGGGGTTCGAGAGCTCGGGCCACCCAACCCCAACTTAGGAGTCCAGCCGACCGCACAGGTTGCGGTCAGAATGGACACGACGAACGCCCCGACCGGAAGAGACACAAGAGTCCACAGCCCCAAAAAAGAGTACCAAGGTGCTCAGCCTCCAACTGACTCACCAGTCGAACATGGGCAAAAATAGATTACCAGCGAGTCTCCTCCTTAGGGGTTGGGCACCTATGTCTACATGGCGCACCTCCGCGGCCTTCGCCAGTCCCTTCCTTAGGGTCTGGGTGCCAATATCCCTCCGGCACACCTCCGCGGCCTTCGCCAGTCCTCCCCACGAAGGCTGGGCGCCCGTATCCACTTTGTGTGCCTCCACGGCCTTTGCTAGTCCTCCACATAGAGGATGGGTGCCTAAATCCTACTCGGTTACCCTCCGCGTGTGGCAGAACTGCCCGAAATAATGCACTTACGGAGGCACTCGTCTTCCACCAGACACTAAGCACCCCGTAAGCATGCTACAGCGGGCGGTTTCTGTCGGGCACACCCTAAGGGAGAGCCCAAAAGATCCACATTTTTCCTCAAGGATCCAATAATGAGAACGAGTTATAATACTTAATCCATTTCATACATCCAGAGTTCTTAAAATTACATTATTACATTTCCAAATTAGAGTGCGGAGTATTAAACAGTGGAATAAAAATAAACATCTAGCGATATAGAACAAGGATCCGTCTATGCCCACCAGAAGAATCCTTCACACAATGGTACTCAAGCATTACCTGCAACAGGGGTAAATAAACCCTGAGTACACAATGTACTCACAAGACTTATACGACTAGTGGGAATAGTTTCCCGACTCCAAGGGATATGCAAAGCTTTATGGTTTGCTGGTTTCCTTTTTGCAGAGAGCAATACTAATAGTGAGTCCTTATTTATGTAATTATTAATAGCCATGATTAATTGATTATCTAGTCATTCTATGTAAGCACCTGTTCTACTTTCAAGCAAGAGTTGAGCAATCAGTTCTATTTCTTCATCTTTCATCTTTCAGTTCTTACTACGGTGCTAGACCCAAAACAAGTCGTACCGGATCATTCGGTGATTCGCAAATCAATGCCCCCAACTGAGTACCCCAAAAACAAACGCCCCGCTTGTACCCCAAGCACAAGCAGGACCAACCCGTCACGCTCCTGTCATGGGGTCCAGGTCCCCGTCCAAACTTGGACTCCAAGCCCCCGCTCCTAAGTCCCGGACTTAGTGCGGTGCAAGGACCTCCACCATCCCCGCCTCCAATCGGTCGGTCCAGAAAGAGCCGGAACCCACGACAAGAGAGCAACAAGTCTTCCCTACGCCCATACCCAAGTATGTGCTCGGAAAATAAATCTGTGACTTGCCTCGAGACTTATGCAACGGCCGGTCCTTAACTGACATAGATAGGGAAAAAGTGTAACTAAGCTATGCCCTGTTGGCCACAGGACATAGCCTCTTACACCCACCAGTACCCAAACCATCTCCCTGCCCGGTCACCACTTTTCCTTTCCACCATTTTATCATGAGTGATCATAATTATCACCTATTGTGAGTAACGGCAAGTTACTCACGCTACCGCAATCCTGAGCATAGCAGCTACTCGACCTATACTAGTAGGACTCATGGGTAGATATATTTATGCATGTAGTTTCCATAAAATGCCTGTAACGTAAATGCACATCATATATATATATATATATATATATATATTCAGTGGTCATTAAAAATATGGGTTATACGCCGGGGCTTGCCTTGGGCAGGCGGTGGGTCAACAAAGTCAGCACCAAAATTCTCTGGGGCTCCCTCCTACACGAGGAACTCCTCCTCATACTCCTCAATGACCTCCTCATAATCTTGTTCGTCCACGGGCACGAACTCTACTAACTCATGATCTACATGCATGAAATCATGATGCAAAACTTAGTAATACGGCAACAGCAACTCTTAAAATCGAATACATCTATCAAGCTACTAAGCTAGTCTTACCGACTAAGGTGCTAAGTTACCTACTGTTACCACTAACAAGTATGAAGCATGATATATATTATCTTAGCAACTAAAGGTATTCCTACTCTTAATACCGATTTACTCTATATATGATAAAACAAGGGGTACTAGCTACTTTATTTATTAACCTACTCTAGTGCTACAAAAATTATAGTGAGTACATAATAATCTAATGATCCTACTGTAAAAATTTCATGGCTAAAGCTATCGTCAATTTGCCACAAAAATTCCTACAAATATTAAGCTAAGTAATGCTAAGCTTTCTAAATCAAATTTATGAACCTATCATTAACATAGCTAACTATAAACTAACTACACTAACAGATAGATGGCATTTTTGTGAACCTAGTAAAATTTGTCTCACTATTTTTGGATACCTACAACATTTACTATCATTTTTCAAAGTTTAGCTCAAAACTAAATTGAATAAATATTTGTTAAGTCACTGGAAAATGAAAAACTGATTCCTACCCGCGTGGCCCGTGAGCCAGCGGCTCGGCCCACTCCAGCATAACGCCCGCACACGTGCGACGCACGGCACAGCCCATGCAGGGGCGCGGCCTAGCCGGGCGATGACGGCCCACCACGGGGAGGCCCGTGTGCTTTGGCTGTTTTGCAAAAACGGCCCTGACCTAACGGCAAATCACTCTGAGACCCATGGCACTATTCCTACAGTCATCTACTTCATAGATAAGCCCTTGGAACAACCTATCTTCGCAACGACGATACCCTCGGGCATCCGCGCGCGCACCGACGCGGCGGCGCTGGCACAGGGTGGTTACGCCGACTAGACCAGCCCTTCCCCACCCTATCTATGGAGCCAATACCTAACTAGGCTTGAACGTGAAGCACTGGGTGAAGGAAGCATGAGCTAGGACGCTGCAGCAAGGCCGTACCACCGTGGTGGAGCTCCTACACTGAAAACGGCGACGTTCCGGTGAGCTACAACAACGCCGAGGCAACTAGGACAGCGAGTGAGCTCCAGGCACTCACCACGGACCCAGAAGAGGTGGCGGTTCGACCGAAGGTGGCCCAAGCCAAGCTGGCCCCATGTGCATGGATGGTGCGGTGGCGCACGGCGGTGGCAAGGCTACGTCAGGGGAGGCTAGGCGGTGGTAGCAATTAGGCAAAGGTGCGCAGGGTGACGAGCAGGTGGAGGCAAAGTTAGCGGTGCAACGAATTGAAGCGAGCTACACTAGATAGGGAGCTTGCCTTCGACGTGTGCCACTACGGTATTAACGACCTGACAAGAGGAAGACTCTAAATTGGAGCATGGCACGGTGAGGCTCGCTGCAAGGTGGGGTCGGGTGGCTGGCTGACTACACCACGAAGCTATGGACGGTGTTAATTGGGCCGAGGCGGCTTCACCAGGTTGAATTGCATGCGCGGGGCCGGTGACCAAGGCGACAGAGGAACAGGGGACGGCCGACATGGCTTGGCGTGACACTGCCATGGCGAGACGCGGCTATCAATCGGTGCACAAACACGTATGGCTACGGGGCAATGGGGAAGCAGCCAATGTGCACAGAACGGTGGGCCGCACGGCCATAAACCGCAAACCGACGGCGGTGGCTCGGCCCTACGTGCCGCAGCGGATGGCATCGGTCTGAGGAGGCAGCAGCGCAGCGTCGTCGAGCGCTGACATGACAGCAAGGTAGGCGGGGCAAGGTGACATGCGGGCAATGCCAAATGCGGCAGATCGGCCAGGTGGACACGACAGTGGTGGCAGAGCGCACGCGGCAACTTCACACAAGCGACCACGGCCAGTAGTAGCGCAGTGACATGACACGTGGGGTCAGTGGCATGGCAAAGCGGTGGTAGCTGGCTGGCCAAAGCAGGGGTCCCACGACAACGGCGGTGGTGGCCGAGTGGCCAGCTCACCGGGCACGACATGGTCATGCGTGTGCGTGCGTGGCGTGCCAGGGCGCAGCAATGGCGGCGCGGCCTGTAGCATGGAGCCAACAGCAGGACCGGCCAGCACGGTGGCCCGTGTGTGGCACACGCATTGGGTAGCAGGCGCGGTGACGCCAAGTGTCGGCGCGGTGATCACGCCGAGACGTTGCAACCGTGTCATGCATGCTTTTTAAAGCTGCTCAAAAATCCAACTCGATGATCCAGTAGCTAAACTAACTATTTAACACTCGAGATGGTATATCAAACTACTAAAACAAATCCTAAGACCATGCCACTACTTAACCCGATCCTCCTATAAAAATTCCCAAACTTAGCTTCGTCGACCCATTTTTCGACTTAAGAAAATGACTAAGTTTTTGTTCGGATTCGCGTGAACTTCAGTTTCCAAGCTATTAAGTAAGCCATCTAGCGAATCCCATTCTCGACCACAAGTATTTCATCGCCACCTATGAAGTTTGTACTACAAACTTTATTAAAGTGCCGGGTATGCATTCTATAGCATTTTAGTTTACTAAAAATTCATTTAGAACTCTAAGCGATATAACGCGACATAAAATATAACATTCATTTCGTGTTTCCGATAAACGTTTCAAGTCATAGGAATTTATTTACACATTATATTCCATACATTTACACATAAGTATGATGCTCATGCAGTGTTTTAGCAAAAGATTGTACAGTGTAACACCGAGGGTGTTACAACGTAGTACAACAAACCAAGGGGGAAAATACCAAAGTTCCAATAATAGCCCCTTCATAACTTCACAGAAGTCCCAAAGGGGCTCAGGGGCTCCTGTCGGGTTCATAAACCTGGGGTCCCCAATGGACCCGCTTCTCTACAAAACATAGCCCAGCAGGCGGCGCAATGACAACACACGTCTGGGCCAGCCCAAATACATAATAACAGGCCAAGACCACGATCCGGTCCCCGACTGGCACCTCCAAACTCTGGGGGTAGGCCCCATACTCGCTTGACCTCTAGGTCGGGGGCTCCGCCTCGCCCAACCTCTGGGTCACAGGCTCCACCTCGCCCAACCTCTGGGTCGGGGGCTCCGCCTCGCCCGACCTTTGGGTCGCGGGCTCTGCCTCGCCCAACCTCTAGGTCACAGGCTCCACCTCGCCCAACCTCTGGGCCGGGGGCTCTACCTCGCCTGACCTCTAGGTCGTGGGCTCTGCCTCGCCTGACCTTTGGGTCACAGGCTCCACCTCGCCCGACCCCTTTCTCTGACCAAGGATACGTCGGACCTCTGCTCGTTGCTCTTTCCCAACAGACACGGACGGGGAAGACTGGGAACGACCGACCGGGGACTCCCGCTTAGTGTGGGCCCAGGGAGCAAGCGGAGCAGATAAGGTAAGGCGCTCAAGTCAAACGCAATACCAATGACTGTACCCTGCCATACTCTGCGCACCTGCAAGACGGTGCCTCCAGGTCATGATAGATGGACACTATACAACCTTCTAGACGCGTCAGACCACAAACAGTATTATGGGCGCCGACGTTTGCCGTACCAGGCGAACACGGGAGAGCTTGCCAGACGCGTCTGGGCATAAACAGTATTGTGGGCGCTGGCAGCCATCCCGTATCCGATGGCGTGAGCAATAAGACTAGGCAGCATACGTATACACTTTCTCTCTTTCTCTCTGACTTTTAAGGCCATCCCTTTCAACTATAAAAGGGGATGCGCTCTCTCCTAATAAACGACGCTCTCTCTCTCTCTCTCTCTCTCTCTCTCTCTCGAAGGCTCTCTCGATGACTCAAGAACACAACAGCTCAACAAGCTTTAAAGACACGCAGAGCATATGCTCCAATACTTAACATATGTTAGAGCCCCCATCACTCTCGGCCACTCGATTCAGAGTCTGACTGGGCCTCTAACACCCCCCTTCTCATTCCTTACTCGTTTGTAACCCCACAACAAACTTCGAGCACCTGGGCTCAGGAATAAAGTCATCGACCGACCTTAACTGGACGTAGGGCCCATTGTCTAAACTAGTATAAATCCTGTGTCATTGAGTGCTAGGCCACATTCGATCACAACACACAACAAAACTACAAATATTTACCTGTCGACCACATTTCGCACCGACAGATATACTCTCGATAATTTTCGTAATTAAAATGCGTCTTAATCCTAATCGCGCCACTTTCGGGCCATAGGCACGTGGCCTCATCCTGTGCGGCAATCCCTCCCTTAGTTTGGTTTGTGTCCCACTTTTCCACATCTTTCTATTGGTTCCCGTCCGTTTCACTCGCCAATGCCAACGCTCGTCCATAGCTCTTAGTCTCATGCGTAACTATCGGTGAACTGGCACACCGTTCATATGCCTAACCGTGGCACCGCGCTGCTGGCTCTGGCCACCTCCCAGAATTGGCCAAAACAGCCCGGTGCAACCCGAGAGCCGAAGCTAGTGGCACGCGCCGGCACTCCCAATGGACCACATCCAAAGCGCAATGCCAACCAAGTCCTCCTCTGCCAGACCTACGCATGACATTTGTTTGATATACTCTCGGTATTTTTCATAATTAAAACACGTCTTAACCCTAATCGTGCCACTTTTGGGTCACATACACGCGGGTCCCATCCCGCGCAGCGATTTCACCCTAAGTTTGGTTTGTCTCCTTCTTTCCGCTTCTTTCTGTTGGTTCCCGTCCGTTTGACTCGCCAGTGCGAACGCTTGCCCCTCAGCTCTCTGTCTCATGCGTAACTGTCGGCAAATTGGCACGCCGTTCATGTGCCTAACCACGTCACTGCGCTGCTAGCTCTAGCCACGTCTAAGAATTGGCCGAAACAGCCCGGTGCAACCTGAGAGCCAAAGCCAGTGGCATGCGTAGGCACTTGTCCAAAGCGGCAAGGCCAGCCAAGTCCTCTGTCTAGATTTGCGCACGATATTTTTTTGATATACTCTCAGTAATTTTCGCAATTAAAACGTGCCTTAATCCTAATCATGCCACTTCCAGGTCAGAGGCACGCTTGCCCATCCCACGGGGCGATCTCGCCCTCAAATTCGTTCATCTCCTGCTTTTTCGCTTCTTTCTGTTGGTTCCCGTTCGTTTGACTCGCCAATGCCAACGCTCCTCCCTCAACTCTCTATCCCATGCGTAACTGTCGGTGAACTCACACGCCATTCATCTGCCTGACTGCAGCACCACGCTACTGGCGCTGGCAACAACATAGAACTGAAAGAAACGGCCTAGTGCAACCCGAGAGCGTGGAGCCAATGGCGCGCACTGGCACTCAGCAACGGCCTGCATCCAAAGCGACAAAGCCAGCCAAGTCCTCCTATATCTAGACCTCCACGTGATATTTGTTTGATATACTCTCGGTAACTTTCATAATTAAAATGCATCTTAATCCTAACCGCACCACTTTCAGGTCACAGGCACACATGCCCCATCCCGCGTGGCAATCTCACCCTCGGTTTCGTTCGTCTCCTGCTTTTCTGCTTCTTTCTGTTGGTTCCCCGTCTATTTGACTCGCCAATGCCAGCATTGCTCTCTCAGCTCTCTATCCCATGCATAACTATCGGCGAACTGGCACACCGTTCATATGCCTGACCATGGCACCGTGCTGCTGGCGCTGGCCACCTCCCATAACTGGCCAAAATGACCCGACGCAACCCGAGGAGCGCGGAGCCAGTGGCACGTGCCGGCACTCCGCAATGGACCACGTCCAAAGCGACAATGCCAGCCAAGTCCTCCTTTGTCCAGACCTACGCGCGATATTTGTTCAATATACTCTCAGTAATTTTCGTAATTAAAACGCGTCTTAATCCTTATTGCGCCACTTTCAAGTCACAGGCACGCAGGCCCCATCCCTCGCTGTGTTGATATTTCTTATGCTCGGGTAGATAATTCCGCAAACGCACATGATATCGTTATAGCATTTCGCCCGAAAGTATTCGAGAGTATCGTATTTATCCTCAGAGAAGTAATGGTTTAAGAGTGTTGATAACTAACAAGGATGTATCTACTAATTAATATACCAACTAGACTAAGGTGTGAGTAAGTGATAAATAAGAGCTATCACACTGAATTGTGTCTTGGCTGACAAAAGCAAAACTGTATCATGCATACCTTTGTCTTCGGGCTTGCTCCTTACTTCTTTTCTCCAATGTTGAGCACTTGATCACCTTGTGGCCAACCATCTTCACCATGGATGCCTTCTAGCTAACCCTGGGTGTGGATATTACCTAGCTCAATCAACACTTAAAGCCACAAGCTTAGTCTACTAGTTGTCACTTAATTACCAAAACCAAAAATAGGGCTTTCAAGGGCACCATCCTTGATCATTGGATGAGATGAACAACAACATAGGATTGAAAGACAGAGAAGTATTAAATAGATTTTTATTGATTTAAAAGAATAGGTTTTTATTGATTGAACGTTGGATACCTCAATCAATCATGTACCCCATATTTTATATGGAGTAGGGGTAATCTTATCATATTAAAAGAACCAATACGGTACTATTCACATGTCATTTCATAGAGTTTTTCTTAGATGTACCAAAACTGACATGAGCCGATTCTAAAATAGTTTGGGCCTATCTTTTTTTGTGAGACCAGTTACAGACGCAGACAATCACAAACATGAGCGTACACTCACCCCTATGAATGCATGCACACACACTCTACCCCTATGAGCACCTCCGAAGAATTGAGTTAGACTGAATCGAGATTGACGAAGTCACCACAGGTGCCTCGCTATCGACGGGCACATCGTGTACCACTGAAAAAAACCTTTAAATCCTTGAATAAATCCAGGAAAATGCGAGCACCCGTGTATCTTGAGTGTCAACACAACTGAACTATGCTCAATTAGTTGAAGTAGTTAGTAGATCTGCGCATGACATTTGATGTTCCATTTATCGCTCGAAGTTTTAAAATGTTTGATTGACTTCATTTTTATGGCTTTGTGTTACTAATGTGGTGGTTGGGGGTGTTCTGATAAGGGGGTTTTGGTTTCTTAGGGTGTGTTTGGTTGGGTGTTAACTCTTAGTCTGGTCTGCTGAAGCTAAGTTGGACTTGGTTGGTTGCCTGTTCCTGGGCTTTAGCATTGCTAAACCTGGTCTCCATACGCAACCTGGCATGGCTAGCCAAGAACGAAATCGCGATCCGTTTCTGGGGACTGCCTTGGCCAGCGCTCCGTCTCCCGTCCCGTCACCTCCGTCCTTCAGACGCGGTGAGTAGAGAAGGCAGCGAGGTCCGCCTGCTCCTCCCCGACGGTGGTAGTCCCCTGCTCGTCCTCCCCGCTGGTGCTGGTCCTCTACGACTCCTCCCCGACGGAGCGCCTGGCCACCAGCCGCCACTCGCCGTCCTCCTCGCTACAGATTCGGCCATGGCGACCAAGGGGAAGCTCGGGGAGGCACCGACGGCTGCTCTCCTACGCTGCAGGGCATCTCCCGGCCGCCCACTTGCGCGCCGCGCCCTGGCCCGACACCCGGCGACCCTGCTGACCACCCCCATCCACACGGGCAGCAGGAGCCGCCGCCGGCTCGTGCCTTGCCGAGCCCGCGCGGCAGTGCGTCACGGCGACCGCGGATGGAACTCGGCCGCGCTGCTGCACCGCGTCGTGGCTTGGATGCGCCGGCGAGCTCCTCTGGACCACCCCGCGGCAACGACCTCGCCCATGGTTGCCGGCCATCCCCGCCCCTGCCCGTGGCTCCACTGAATCTCGCTCGCACAGCTCCAGACGGAGTGTCTCCAGTTGCCCTCAGCTTGAAGCTCTGTTGCACACCGACGAGAAGACCTACAGTCATCGCGTCCTCTTCTCAGCGAGTTGCTCTGAATGTCTCTCTTCTCTAAATACTCTGAATGTTAGCTACTCTGAATGTCTCTCTACCCTCCCCGCCACGCTGCTGCTCTGAATGCTCACTGCCTCCTGTCTACTAGGAATGTATGCTTGATCTGAATGCCTGAATGTTAGCTGAAAGCCTGAAACTCTGAAACCTGTTAGATGTTACTCTGAATGTTAGCTGCCTGAATGTAGTTGCTGCCTGTAGCATGTTCATTTTGTGATTCTGTTCTAATGAAATCTTTTGTATTATGTGGTATGGTTACCATTTCGACGGCTTCTGATTTGTCAAATTTGGCCTATGTACTGTGCTTGATAAGTTCAGGCGTGAATTGTGCTGTAGCTTTGAAGGAATTTGTGTTCAGGTTTCTCAGAAAACAGCATTTGCATGTGCTGAAGCACTGTATACCAATTGTGAAATGACCGATTTTGGCTTGCAGGCCTGCACTGAAGGATTGTAAACCCACTGTGAATTGAATAAAAAGCACATAGCATTTGCATATACAGCATGAGAATCTCGTTAGCAAAGGATTGGATCATCTAGTAACTAGTAACACATTTGGGAACGTGGGCCTATGCCATCCAAAATAACTAGCAGCAGCTAAGGATCTCTAGTCTGGCCTTGTTTAGTTCCCTTCAAAATTCTAAGTTTTTTCACTCTCTCTCTATCACATCAATTTTTAGCCGCTTACATAGAGTATTAAATGTATGTAAAAAAAACTAATTGCACAGTTTAGTTGGAAATCACGAGATGAATCTTTTGAGCCTAGTTGGTCCACGATTGGACAATATTTACCAAATAAGACGAAAGTGGTACTATTCATCAGGTTGAAAAAACTTTCAATCTAAACATGGCCTCTGTCTGTTTATCTTGCACTGATGTTTCTGTAATGGTGGTCTGTCTTATCATAATGAAAATGAAATGTGCTTCTGAAATCCTGTCTAAATGTAGTTGCTGCCAAAGTTAAATTGTCATGCAACCGCAACATTGAGGCTATGTTCGGGTAGCAGGTGTAATAGATGCATGTGAGCTGCGATGTTGCACTCTCGATTCTCCCTGGCCTCAAAGGCGGTAAACTTACCTGCACAAAGAAGAGGTACTCTACCTAAGACAAACTAACCCATCAAACACACTATTTACTAGCTAGACTTAGATGGTACATGCAACCAAACAAGTCCAACTTAGCTTGCTAGGGACAGGCTTGAGCTAGCCTAGCTTATTTTCTAGCTAGCCTAGAAGAAAGGCAGGAAACCAAACACACTTCAGATTCTCGCCATACCAAAAAAATGAAGCAACCTTATGGTGCTCGTGATAATTGTCCGTATCGGAATTCAAACCTTCGGGGCGTAGCAATTTTGACTGTTTATGCAGAAATGGAGGATTGTTAGAGAAATTTGTGTAAAGTAACCCGTTGCCATTGAACCAGACAAGGTGAACCCAACTCTCGACTGTTAAGAGAAGATCAAGCTCCGAAGGTCGCCTGATCACCTCCATTCTGAAGGCGCAGGATCAACTGTGCATATCGTAAGGACTGGACGAATACGGTAGTGTCAAACGCTGGCCATGGAGAGGAGCCAGTTGATGCTGACGTGGCACCTACCGACACATCTATAAATATGGGAGTGACGCATCCTCTGCGCCTATTCTAGTTCTAGCTAACTTCCCAGGCCCGACACCTTCGCCGCCGCTCGGTGCCCACCCTGTTGCCGAGGTTGCAACGCTGCAGCCGGCGAGGATCGGATGAACCAACCCCTCCTATAAATCCTAGTACGATGCCTCGATCGGACCTATATCTATATCTGGATGTTCCAGCCCTTCCCCTTCTTGGATTTTGTGGGCGGCTTCTCTTTTTTCCTGTTGGTGTGGGAATTTAGAGGGGATGAGAACTTTTGGGGGGAATCTGATGAAATCGGATCGACTATCTCGCCGTTCTTGGTCGATCTGTCGGGAAAGGAAGGATTTGTTCATGGTTTGTGGCGGGATTTGGCTGGATTTCGCCGGTTTTGGGGGCCATGGTGGTGAGCGGAAATGGGGATATTTGGTGCTGGAGTGCGGAATCGGTGTGTTGGATGTCTTGAAAACGGGATTTTGTGATATTGTACGAATTTCCCGGTGGAACAATAGCTTTTGTTGCGATATGCCGATATTGATCACGGATCATCATGTTTCAAATTCTTTTCTTTTCCCGGACTATACTGGAGGTGTGGGATGATCGGGTGTTAAACACTCCGTTAAGGTCTGATCCGCGTCGATCTTGATTTCAGGATGCGATCTATGGTCAAATGGTAGATGCGTGTTGTTTCTCCCTTTTTTTCCTGCCATCCTTTGTGTCGCTAAGGCGTAGTTTATTCTGATGATAATTGCTAGGGAGACTATATGATCAGTCTGTCTTCTGCAGACAGCAACTTAGATGAAACGCAGCTATGAATGTGATCATCTAACTCTTTGCTGCTGCTGCTGTTATCCTTCCAGTTTGTGTAAAATCTGCACATCCTGCTCAATCTGTTTGTCGAAAGTGTGACGGGCTGTCATTTGTTTCTCTTATCAGACCGAGTCCTGTGCTCCCATTCATCTGCAGAGTGCAACAGCACTGCGAGAATCATGCAGTGCCCCATGGACACTGCTGCTAGTGGAACCTCACCAGTGATGCAATTCCATAGCAATGCTGATGAGTCGACCTCCCATTCATCTCCATTGCCAACATTAATAGAACGTTCACAGCGCCATTGCTATGGGGATGGAATCCCAGGCGAATTTCCCCTTGCTGTGAGCCCCTCCATTGTTCTCCATGTGCTCTCAGCTTGTGATCTAGACCCGAAAGATCTCGCCAATCTGGAGGCAAGTCATACAACTACATTCAGTGCTTTTGTGTTTTTAATAACAGACGCTGCTACTGATGAATTATGCCTTTCTGTCCTCAGGCTACATGCACATTTTTCAGTAAACCTGCAAATTTTGCACCAAACTTTGCGTTGTCACTTCCAGAGCTTGCGGCATTTGATATGTGCCAGAAAAGGACCATGTTTAAGCTGATGAAGCAAGAAGATCAGGAGTGTCTGAAACAACGGTGTGGAGGCTCTTGGAAACATGTTCTTAAGTATATTTTGGTTAGGGAGAAGAATGGTTCTCAGGTGATTGCCGGGCCTGGCCATAGTATAGTTATCACCTCAAATGGAGATGTATATTCATTTGGGGCAAACTGCTCCGGTCAGCTTGGCCTTGGGGATTCAGAAGACCGGTTCAGGCCATGTATTATTAGGTAATCTTTCAGTTCTTCTGAAATAGGACCATTTAGTATTTACTATTTACCAATGTTATAACTGTCGTCTCCATGTTAGGTCTCTACAAGGCATCAGAATCACACAAGCTGCAGTTGGATCAAGATGGACAATGCTTGTGAGTGACACAGGAAGCGTCTATGCATTTGGGAAGGATAATTTCAGGGGTGCAGAATTAGTTGATGATGCTCCTATTCAGATTACAACTCCTAAGGTTGTGGAGTCATTGAAGGGTGTTTTTGTAGTTCAAGCAGCCATAGGGGGCTACTTCTCTGCAGTTCTGTCTAGAGAGGGTCGAGTTTACACTTTCTCATGGGGCAAAGCTGAGAGGCTTGGCCACAGTTCGGATCCTTCAGATGTTGAACCTCGTCTTCTCTCTGGACTTGAGGATGTTCCTGTTGCATATATCTCTGCAGGAAATTGCTACCTTCTTATGTTGGCCTACCAGCCAAATGGAATGTAAGGTTCTGCTCCGATCTGCATTTTGTTATTACGCTCTTATATCTTCAAGGGTCATTTTTATTAGTATTGATATTGACCATGAAACTTTTAGTTTCTAGAGGTATTTAACAGTGCATGCTGATATGCAGGTCTGTGTATTCTGTGGGTTGTGGTTTAGGAGGCAAGCTTGGGCATGGATGCAAAACCAATAAGGGGATGCCCAAGTTGATTGAACAGTTTCAGTCCTTGAGCTTTAAACCAGTTTCAATAGCAGCTGGCACTTGGCATGCCGCAGCCCTTGGTGCTGACGGGCGTGTGTGCACCTGGGGTTGGGGCCACACTGGTTGTCTAGGGCATGGTGATGAGGAATACAAGGCTGTTCCCACAGTGGTCGAAGGATTACGCAACGTGAAGGCCGTTCATCTCTCCACTGGTGAATACACAACATTTGTCGTCGCTGAGAATGGGGATGTATACTCCTTTGGATCCGGTGAATCCTTAGCTTTTCAGGTTCGGTCATTCTCATATTTATATTTGGACATATCGCCATTATATGTCAATGTATAACCACGCTAAAGAATAAGAGAGAGAGAAAATGATATGGAGGATCCATACTAATCATGTGTATTAGTGTTATATTTCATCCCCATCATATTGTTGGTACTACTTTCTTTTTTCTCTCTCTCTCAGGAGGACGATGAGGCAGAGGAGGGTCCGGATTTCTCGACACCGAGCATAGTGAGCTCGCTCAAGGCTCTGAACAAGAAGGTCGTGCAGATCAGCCCCACAAACGCCTCGTACTGGCTGAACTCGGAAATGGGTCACCCGCACACATTCGCGGTGATGGACTCCGGTGACTTGTGTGCCTTTGGAGGAGGGATCAGAGGCCAGCTCGGCGTGAAGCTCCTCGAGGGCGTAGAAAAGTGAGCGTCCTGATGCATGTTCCGATTGGTCTCAACTGATCCCACTCCACCAGCATTCGCCTGAACATTTGCGATGGCACTCTGGTTGCGCAAACATTCTGTTTGTGCCTTGGCACCAGTGTGGTAAGCTTAGACATGGTAGGATGTAAATATTAGGGATAATTTGTTTTCTCTGAACTCTTCGAAGTGATATGAACAGAATCGTCTGGACAAAGTTTACCTAATCTGTGACAACTGTTACCCGACTTGGTGACCATCACTAAAATCAGTGATTATTTCTGGATATTAGTGCCAGGCCACTGTTCAGAAGAGTCAAGAGGTTGTAGCTGAAGAGTATTAGCGCAGGGAAGTAGGGAACGGAATATGCACCACACCACGGCTTGCATCAGAGCCGTGCTTCGTGGGCTTGAGCTCCATCGTCGCCACCTTCCACCTGGGCGCCGGAGGGCGGAGATGGTGGCAGCCGAGCCTGTTTGGCAATCACGCGTATTCGCCAACCCTGCTTCTTGAAGTGCCGGAACTGCCGTGCTCCTTGCCGTGGCAGGTGCACAGGGCCAGGGCGTGACGCTAGATGCGATGCTGGTAGCGGCCCAAAAAGTAGTACCAAGCTACCGAGAGAGAGAGAAACATGTATACAAGCACCCCTTTCGCTCGATCGTTTCTGCGATGGCTGATACGAACAAGCGAACAGGGTGGCCGCATCGCCAGAAGCAACAATGTTGACGCTACAAATTACAATGCCACCCAATTCAGCAGAGGTGGCAAACCCATCCTGTCAGGCCTACCAGCATCTAAATTGTATGATGAAACATGAACCTATCTATTTGCACCTTTCGTTTGTACAGCTCGTACGGCTATGCTTCTCCATGATCCCTCTCGACAGTCCGTCTCCACTGTCAGTTCTCCTTCTCCCCATTTACGCTTGAGTGGATGCCATTCACGACGTCAGCCACAGGGAAACCCGCTCCCGGTTTAATAACTATGATAGGCTGAGTCAGTACATCCCTTTGAAAACAGGGTTCGATCGGCAGATGCTCGCACCGTACTCTTCGTACTCTGCTTTTGTGTGGCAAGCCTGGGCAAGGAAAGAACTCCCAAATAAGTTGTTACACTTACACATATACTGAACGAACAAGATGTAGTGTAATAAACTTGTGCAAACAGATAAGTTCACATTCAGAATTTTTCAGGTGTTGTCTGGTTCTTCCCCAGAAAATTTGTAATGCTATTATATGTGTATATATAATATAAGCTGATATACCTCGTAGAATTCGGCAGTTGAAGCAAGCACAGAGCCGCCAAACCATACCGCATATCTCTGAATTGGATGACTGACCACGTTCACTTCTATAGGCTGGGCCTGAAAATCAAATATGATTTAGGTGTGACTGAAAAACTGGCAAAGCCACAACAAAGTTTCCAGTTGGTTGTCCGCTTTTTTGCTGTCAGGAAGACATTAAGAGCAAATAAGGAAGTTTGTACCTTAGCATCTCCACTAATAAGCCGACTATTAGATGCACGGACCCGTGCATCCACTATCTTTTTTAGGTCCCGCTGTAACCTCCTATGGAAATCTTTAAACATAGTCGAGCCTCCAGACAAGACAATATTCTGTGCCATTGGAAATTCTTTAGAGTTTAGACTAGATGTAATGTCTTAGAATAAATAGTAACAATAATACTCAGATCATAAAAACCTTATAAAGAGCCCTCCTCGTGTCAATTGGGGATGATTGGATGCACTTGTCAATAACAACTTGCAAAGGAGTGGTGAAGTCGTTGTTATATATCTCTGGGTTGAAGAAGATCTGCACAAATTTAACACTAATGTGAGAAGGTTGAATTAAAATATAATGGTGATGTTAAAATGTATAGCAAAAATATCTCAGGGCACTTCGAAGAAAAGTTAGCATTGCAGTCACATAAAGTTTGAACTCAAAGTGTCAAACTAGTTATTCTACGAAGCCAACTTAACTCAGGTACAAGTGAAGTAAAGTGAACTCAGATTAACAAGAGGGAGTAGTTCTGCATGTGGACATGGTCTACCTACAACCAATTACTGCAAGTCCGAAAGAGATGGTGACATAGAAGTTACTACATATGTGTACACTCGCTTAGTCGCTTAGTAAAATCAAATACCTCAGGCCCCAGGAATCGCTCATATCCAATATCACATGTGTATTTCGCACCAGTTTTTGGTTTGATGCCCGTCCAGTGTTTAACGTACTTTGATGGCTCCCTGTCATGTTTATTGAATTCCTGAAATAGCAACAATAAGGTAGATTATGATTAATTGTCCTTTTGGAAGGACCATTACTTCTATCAAAAACTCCATGGCTAGAAGCTGGCAGGAGTGAAACATCATATTTAAAGGAAACATTCACCAGTGGGAAAACATATGAAACAAAAAACTGATGGCATCATTTGGCAAAAATCATGTTTATTTCTCGAACAGTGCTTTACACAATCAGATCTCAGTCAGTATAGTGTAGGTGTAAAGTGTTTCAATGGTTCAACTAGGGGGCCACTATACAATACTTTAAACAAAATGTACTGCCATGAAGAGCAAAAAAGAACCTGCTCCACCCACATTCTTTTGAATTTCTTTTTCTAAAAAAAATATTCTTCTGAATCAAAGTATATATGCTCACCAAGTAACATAACAAGGCACTTAATGTAATTAAATACCTTCACAATGTCTGAAGAAGTATAGCAGTACATTTCTTTAATCCTCCTTGCTACATCAAAAGATTCTTCTGGTGGAATGTTCTCACCTCTTTCCTGGATGCAAGAATACGGGACTCAGTGACTTTTTAGGCATATAATGCAGTTGTTTGGTGTTATTTTCTAAAAGAAGATTATATCAAACTATCTAAGAAACAGATGTTGTGCATCCTTTGTATCTATGTCAAAGTTAAACTATAAATCAATTCACCAAGCAAGTTGCATGCCAATGGAAAATAGTTTTAATCTACCCGCAAAAAAAATAGTTTTAATCTTATCATAGGTGTCCATTTACCCAGAAAGGCATAGCTACAATCTTTATTATAAAACAACGGTAGGTGGATCAAAGAATCTAGAAGATATTCACAAAAATCATATCATGGGCCAAGTTCAAGTGATAATCCAACAGATCAATGATTTTTTTTTTTTAAATGCAGCTATGGTTTTATCGCATGCTGTGGCTATCCTTAACTGTTAAGGTGAAGCTTTTTCTTGAACGAATGTTTAAGTGAAGCTTTTTCTTGAATGAATGTTTAAGTGAAGCTTATTGTTTTATATTATTACACAAGGAAGGAACATACCAATATAATAGACACTTCTCCAAATTAACCACAATTTCGTAATTCTATTATGTTCTATTCTCTGCTGAACAAAGTACTGTTTTCTGGAATTTTTTATTTCCTTTACATCTGGTAAGTTTCTCTAGATAAGTTGAAAGTTGAGTAGTATCTTGTGACAATCAACAAGAAAGCAAAGGAAGCTACCTTTAGAAGTTGATGAACAAACTGGGTAACATCCTTGCCTGTAATTGGAATAGATCTGATACTGCTCCCAATGACATATCCATCAGCAACTGGAACGATGTGGGTAGCCCCATCACCCACATCAACTACAACACCTGTCATTTCACACTGAAAACAAAGCATGAAGTTTCTCATAAATATAAGAGTGTGATGATCGCTCAACAGGGAAGAAAGGAAAACAGTGATGAAGCTTTTTTCGAGTACACTCTGAAACATGGCCTGCTCAATGCAATTGCCATCCATTTTAGTGTAAGGCATGCCTATGCTAAAGAAACCACAAGGCTAAGCTCTGATGACTAACCTTGGTGGTAGTGTACCCAGCGGCGAGCGCAAGGACAGGTTGGACAGCAATATAGAGGCCGGGCACATTGAACGTCTCGAACATGATCTCCCCAGTATACTCCCGGGTCTCAGGGGCAGTCAGAGGGCTCTCAGTTAGAAGAAAATAATGATCTTCCGGGTCGCACCGGAGGTAATTGAAGATGCACTGTTGCCAGAACCTCTCCATAGTATCCCAATTCTCCACCTGAAAGAGTTCATTTCAGCCCAAATCAATCGTAAGTAAGGTCGCGAAAAAAACAGCAGCAACTGGACACGGCAGTACACAGCTTGAGCGCCCACCTGGCCGTTGCGGATGGGATAGCTCAAGCTGTGCGTGCTGCTGGCGCGGGATCGGGCCAGCGCCTCCTCGCCGATGTAGAAGTCGAGGTCAGCCATGACGCCGGCGCTGTGCTGAGCAAGCCAGTTCCCCCTGGCGGGGGCGCCCCTCGCCGCCGGCTGGGCGGAGCCGGAGAAGAAATCATTGACGGCGACGACAGTGGGGGTGATGAAGCAGGGCTCCACGTTCCCCGCGAACCCCATCTTCGTGTACCTGCCGCGAGAGTCGGAGCAGATCAGCAGCGTGACTCACCGCCGTCGCGCCTCCGCGCGCAGATCTAGGGAGAGGTAGGGAGGATGGAGGGCGTACCCGGTGCCGTTGTCGATGACGACAGCGGGGCGGGACAAGGCGTCCATGGCGGGCGCCAAGCGTGTGGTCGCTCGTCAGCGACGGTGGCAATCGGGGTGGCGCCGGCTCGAGCAGGGCGAGTGGCCGGCCGCTTTTGGCAGCGGCAGGCGGAGGCGGGCGGCGGTCGCCGTCGCTGCGAGCATCCCAGCAACACCACCAACCGCGACTGGCAACCACCAGCACCAGCGCCGAGGGAAGAGCCGGCGACGTCGCCTGGAGACGAAGCTTCGAGAGGAAGGGAGGTATATCTCGGGGGTTGGCGGGCGGTGGAGACTGGAGGAGCGGAGCTCGAGCTTGCTTTGGGTCGCGGTCTTTCTGCTTCGGGGAGCGCTGGATTTGTCCTGGCGTGAGAACGCTGCGTTGCGTCGCATGCGTGTTCGAGTGCGGCGTGTTCGTCCTCGGGTTTGGTACGCTGGTGGCGTGCAGGATGATGGCGACACCGCCACCGACGCCTCCGTCTCCGTGCATGTCCCCCTCCTCTCCGCTCTCCAGGCGCTTCGCTGCCTGTTGACAGGTGGGCCCAAATCTCGTGATTGCAAGAGATCTTGTGACGAAAAGATACGGTCACACCTACTGTATGTGGTTTCAATTTTAATGGCATAAATCTCTCTCTTTAAATAAATCAGTATATCTCAGATGCAAGTAAGCATATATATGTATCTGAAAATTATATACGAGAATTATTTATATTTTATCACAGAGAGGAGCGGTGGGTAGAAATATTGATAAATATGTACTTATGATGGAATCATTAAGTAAGCACTTACTCTAAGCTAGGGTAAGCCAATAGATATATGAATGATAAGTGAATGGCAATATTAACAATCCAGAGATATAATTAGATACTCATAAATATAGTATAACTAGACTGAGTAACAATACAAGAGAGAAAGATTCCTAAGTTAGTCTTATATACCAAGTCTATGTATACAAATATATATATATATACTCTCATCTATAGCATAATTAACTCTTCATCTATGCATAAGGGACATTAATAAGGAAGATCAAGAACAGAGCATGACTTCCTTTGCAACCGGGTCCTACTTGATCTACAAACGGGAGGTGGACTACAAAGGACTCAACGGGACTGGATTCTTAGATATAAGCAAAATATATATAGGAATTAGATTTCTTTAAAATTCATATGAAAATCCTCTAATCTAAACAAACTCTTGTATATAACTCTGAACGAAAAATAACAATATGATGGGACAACTATTTACGCCACATAATTATCGAAACCCTAGGCTCCCCGCCTCGGTGGTATTTTGTTTTATCATTGACTCGGTTAACGCGGTTCTACAAATTAACTTAGAGTATGGCTAATAATACAGCCTATTAGCGGGCTGTATGATTTTGCCACATCGCACTCGCGGCCATCGGCGCCTGCTCGTGCTCGGACGATCGACACTGACCGTCCGGCGTGTCCTCCCGACTTGAGAAATGGAGTATTGGAATATGGATCTTCCGACTTTATGTTTCACTTCTCATGTGAATTTTCATCTTTAGAGCTAACACAAAGTGGTTATGCAGAACTAGGGGACTTTTCTAATTTTCTTTATGGCCCTGTTTGTTTCACTGAAATTTGGCTTATGTTGTAAAAGAAAAACACAGTTCGTTTGCTGAAAAGTACTGCTGAAGTAGTTCGCTGAAAAGTACTATTGAAATTTTCTTTATGGCCCTATCAGTACATATAAAGAGAAAAAGCTGACTGCCCAGACTGCCTATCCAAAATGCGTGTTGTCTAAGATGACATTCTTATGGTAGTTACTCCCTCCGTCCCATTGAGTTTGTCGTTGGAAAACCGTGCCCCCCTCACAATCCCGGTTCCCGAGTGACAAACTTAATGGGACGGAGGGAGTAGCTTAGTGAACGTGAACACATCTCATTTTTAGGTGACCTGATGGCCAATTCATGCACAACAGACCGATGTTCTATGGATCCATCAATATAACCACTCTACAATTCCTCTTCAGCTTGATCTTATATCTATCTCATCATATAGAAGACGGCCAAAACAAATATTATGTATTGCCTTATTTTTTAAATTTACATGTTTAAAATATCGCCGTAGCGTTAGCATGGGCAATATAATAGTGGCTAATAATACAACCCACCAGTGGCCTGTGTGATTTTGCCACATCATATATAGCCAACTAATAGCCCACAAATACTAGGTCCACATTTTTCTCTCACAGAGTTCTTTAGAACATGTGCATCAGCTGACTGTAAGCTAGCAGCCCGCTTGTCTTCTCTCTCCTCCAACTCGGCACAAAAGTGACGTGGCAGCTCTTGCAGCCTGCTTACATAACCTTATAATGCTTGCTCTTAGAGCCCTCATAGACATGTTTATGTTTTTAGACTATGCTTCAAGCAAAATTAAGATACAATTTGATGCTTTCACTCGTAGAAATAATATGTGGCCGATTCATTTTCATGAGTAAATCCTAACAAACGTGTTCGTGTGTTACAATAGAATACAATATTTATAGGAACCAGACTCTGTATCATCGTTAGATGCGAGTTGTTCTAACTTCAATGAGCGCGAGTCATGAGTTTGGGTCACATACAAGCCACGGGGCGTGCAACTCAATACATATTGGAATTAGGCCCTTTATCAATCATTGCTAAACGTAAGTTGTTCTAACTCGTATGAGTATGGATCATAAGTCCAAGTCTAAGTAAAGGAGAATGGAAGAAACTATTTATTGCCCGGATGATTAAGGGGTGGGACAAGAAAATTAGGATAAAATTTCGGATATAAGGATGGTGAAGGTACCCGGGTCCATATATACGACAATATGAGACCACCCACTAGACACGTTCGAGATAGAAACCGACAAATGCCCTAATTAACGATTGTGGGTTGCAGAGAGTTGGTGGGCAAAAAAATCTAAAACCGAACACCGAACCAGAATAGACCGAGACTAAAAGAACCAAATTTTTGGTCATCGGTCTGGTTTGGCGTTCTAAGAAAGCGATCGATATTTTATTTGTTCGGTCTTATTGCTCATTTACCCGATATACTCGGACAACCCGAAGTGCACATATTCAGCCCACCAGAACTTAGTTTGTCATAGCCACATATCGAACATTTGCTAAATCATGCACCGTACATTTGGCAGCTTTTGGCACGAAAATGAACTAGCATGTTATGTCAGTGTTGCGGCACGCCGCAAGTTCAACAACCAACCAAACGGAAACCTAAGCTTTGATCTATAATAAGAGAGAGCTAGTGGCATATGAGAGAGCTGTGGCATACCATGGCGATATATGGCAACCATCCAAACATGCTCTAAGCCCACGAAGCAGTTGCCCAATCATATAAAAACTTTTTCCTCCTGCAACTCCTTGTCGGCCTCGTCCGTCGTCTCAGAAACAAGAATGTCGTCGCCCTCGGCCGTGCCCTCGGCCTCTCACTTTGGAGCGGTGGAGCCCTGTCTGACCGACCATCCTGGGAAACTCCGTTGGGTTCCCCTCAGGCCCTCAATCCTCGATTACCAGAAGCACTTGCCGCCGCCAGGCAGATGCGTATCGCCGACGTTGTTGGCTTCTTGCTCATCAATCTCTGGCTTCCTGTTTAATGGTGAAGATGAACTCCAGGTACCTCAAATTGCTATTTTCCCATAGGTCTCTCTCTTCATTGATTTGGTGCGTGGAGCCACGGATTGAAAATCTAGCTTCACGTGTGGTGTGAGATCAGAGCTTCTCGTCCTCGTTGCTTGGTGATCGGTCAAGTTCGGTTGAGACCGAAGACCGAACCGATGTTTCGGGTAGCCAAATTGTCGGTCTTAGATTTTCCTGTCAATACTTCGGTTCCCCTTTCTCAATGACCAACTTTTAAAAAACCGATTTAGCCGAACCAAAATACGTATCGGTCGAGACCGAATGCCCAAGTACAGAGTTGGTCACAACTCAACAAAGTTTATATTATAATAGTTATAAAAATTATTAACCTAATTATTAGTCAAAATTTTTAGAATTTAAATCTTCGTATGCGTGCAGATAAAATAGAACGGAGATAGTACAAACACCGCCTATGCGACAAGTCCAAACCGATCCGTGCCCTAATTAACGATTGTGAGTCGCAGAGAGTTGGTCACGACTCGAGAACTGGGGAGACACACCATACAGACCACACCTTTGCCATACACGGGACACGGGCTCAGCCTCTCAGCCCCAGCCCCGGCCCCGTTCTGGCATCGATCGATCCAGATCCAGGCATCCAGCTGACGAGACCACATATTCCACCGC
The DNA here is from genome assembly GCA_904845875.1 of Miscanthus lutarioriparius. Taxonomy (NCBI): domain Eukaryota; kingdom Viridiplantae; phylum Streptophyta; class Magnoliopsida; order Poales; family Poaceae; genus Miscanthus; species Miscanthus lutarioriparius. Next base: position 31,473,155 of record CAJGYO010000007.1, read on the forward strand.
GAGGTCGTAATCGTCTTCCTCATTCCCATCCCCGTCCCCGTGACCCCGTCCCCGTTCCCCTCTCCCTGCTGCGGTGGAGCGGCATCTCGGTCCAGCCTTCGGTTGATTTCTTCGTTTTGTTGGTAAGCAAGCCTTATATTTGGACAGATTCTTCGCTCCCTCCTGCAGGATCTTTTTTCCTTTGCTTTGACCGTGAGCTCTCGGACCCAAATCCTCTTCCTGCGGCGGATTCTTCGATTCGTCAATTTTGTTCGCGGATTTTACTAGCGGTACCAGCTTAATTTCCGAATTCTCGAACCTGTTCCCACGTTGAGTCCGCGCTCCCCTGGTGCAAGGGGTGGAAAGGAAATGGATGCTCCGATTCATATAAATCTCGCCAAAGAATATGCTGATTGTGCTCGCCCCTGTTGTAATCTGTGGTTTTCCTATGTTTCTCGTCGCTTGTTTTTAGACTCTATTTTGATTATTACTGATCGATATGGGCATGTCAATTTCACAGCTGGGGTTCTGAACCCCACTTCGCGAGGCACGTCCGATCAGATCGACTATTTTATGAGTTCACAAGCCACCCAGCATGAAGTTTTTAGAATACACCCCCTTCGACAGGTAAACGTGGTATTTTCTGTTGCCGTTGGTGTGCTTTTGGTTGCATGCAATTCGTTTTTGGTTGCATGCAATTCGTTTTCCCCAGTTCACTGACTTTTGTGGTTTTGTTTATGTTTCCAGTATAAATTTGTTCCTCGAGCAGCTCAACCTTGGTGATTGTACAATCAGAGGGAACCTTGAGGCCTTCTCATGTAAGAAACTAGGAACATACTCCATTGCATCCTTTGTTGAGCATGAGCTATATGTTTTGGATAAGCTGGTATATTAATTTGCAGGTAAGCACACTGCGACAGACCGTCGGCTTTCAATAAGCCTAGAACATGAGGTACATGCCTTTCCCGGATCCATGAATTATATCATCACTGAGATCATTTTTTCTCCAACAAGGCTACAGATCATGTGTAATCTACAGTGATTTGTTTAGAAAATTTTGTCTGCTCTGGTTGGAATCATAGTAGAGCGAAACAAAGTGTTTTGATTGATTAGATACTTTCAGATAGTCCATTAAGTCCTGGTTGGTTTAGCCATTTTGGGCTTGTTTGCTTCCACTCACTTTTTCTTCTAATATGCTTCCTTTATTTATAGTTATATATTGCAAAAGTGGGCCTCTCTTTCTGTGTTTGCTTTTTCGTCAGGGGACCCCTCCTGTTATGCTTTATGTGAAATTTAGTTTAGGTACCTTCTCTCATGTATGTAGTTGATGCTTACCAGGCATTAGTTTTGTAGTTATCATCTTTCATACATGAAGAATCATGGAATGATTCATGTACAACCTCATTGCTTAATGCCACCCTTCTTCAAGCTGCAGTCCTATGCTTTTTTCCACCTGTCATGTTAGGCTTTATCTTCTACTCTTCGTGTGGCCTTGTATGCTGTTTGGGTCTTCAACATTGTTTTGAATAAGTCAATGGGAGCATGTGATTTAGTTGTTTGATTGATCGATCAGGAACCAAAGATTGTTTCTCTTTAATTTAAAATTTACTGAATGTCACAAATGGGATACCACAGATTCACAGTTGCTATTGTCTTTATGCAATCTATTCCCTAGGATCTTTAGAGATTTTTTTTTCTTCTTCAGGGAAACACCAGTCTTTTCCAAGCAAAACTTAATGTTTTTTCTCATTTAAAAGCCCACAAAGAATGCATGTATGATGTTTATATGTATTCATGCTTTTCAAATGTTGATGTTTCAATTCCAGTCTTGAATTGGTGCATGCTATTGTAATTATGCCAATCTAACTTCTCTGTTGTGCTTTCAGATTCTTGATTACCTTGGCAAGTCCGCTGATAGTGATCCTTCTTCACCAGTGGAGCACTTATCCTCCAGATCAAGGTAAGCCCCACCATTCATTGAGGCATCCAGCAAATTGGGGTTTGACCCAGTTGTATGTTTGCAAAAGTTCCTATTTGTGTTATGCATATTTTCTTTTTACATAGCCTAACTTGTTTTTTCGTTTGATGTTTGTCCAGCCGGAAAACATTGATATATCTAGTTCTCACTCTTGGCCACATATATCCAGATTATGATTTCAGGTAATATTGTCTTTGTAGCAAGTGTGTTCTAATATAATCTGGGAGGAAGGATATTTGGGTAATGCCATAGTCAGCTTTCCCTGGGCGATATGGCAAACCCGCTTTTGTCCTTTCCTACCAGCCTAAGGGGGTGTTGTCAGATGGTATGACAGACGGATTAATAACCGTTGCTCTTTGAGCTGAGAGTTCAATTCTCTCCATTTCCCTTGGTCTTTGGTGTTTGATATATCTAACTTTCTTAAGGTCTCCTGGCTGTCATGTCACACATTCATGATAGCACGACCTTCAGATTAAATTTAACATCCTTTTGTCAACATTTGTTCACTTATCAGTGCTGTTCGGGCACACTTGTTCTTCCAAGAAGAGGAGTTGGAAAGTTTCAAGCAGATGGTAGACACCTACTTATCTGATGCTTCTAGGGTAATGCTTTATGATTCCCTCTTTATCTTTTGGTTTGCATTTTTTTTTACTTTGTTCATATAAATAGATTGGTTTAGCTAGACTGCATATTCTGAAAAAGGGAAAAATACAGTAATTGATTTACTGGGCTTATTATCACATTTAATTTAAATGATCCTGAGACTTTGTTTTTCCTTTCTCACTGTCTGATATGCCTACCTGAATTTGGACTTATGTTCAGCAATGGGCAGCCACAAATGAGGGCAGTTCTCTTGTGGACAGTATGACTAAAGCAATTGATGAGGTCAGGATTCACTTGTAATGTTTGGTTTGGAGGTTGTATAGTCCTTGTATTTTATGTTTACACCTTATGTTTCAGGTTATAAAAATCAGAGAGTGTGACATCTACAGCTATAACCCAGACTCTGATGCAGATCCAGTTCTAGAGAAAGGGGCCATGTATGTTGAGTGAACTAAGATAGGATTGTAATGGTTAGCTTATGCATCTAAATCGTCATTCTGATATGGATACTAACCTTTTCTTGTAGATGGTCGTTCAACTACTACTTCTACAATAGGAAGCTAAAACGAGTAGTGAGCTTTCGATGTTACTGCACTAGGTAGGCGCTTGCTTCGAGCTGCAAGGTTCTGACATGGAACACAAGATAATCAATAATGAATTAATGACATATTCTTCTTTTTAACGCAGCAAATTATCAGGAGATGACTTCTTAACTGGTGTTGTGTCTGATGGTGAAGAGGAAGATGCCTTGATTGACATGGACATATGACTGACCGTGTTCTGCGAGCTACCTGATGTGCGTGTAATATAGAGCACGTATGCACATTTCCTGTTAGGAAACTTTTAATATGACTTCCTTTTTATCGTAGCCTGTAAAAACCATGGCCCCTGTTTACCTTTGTTTGTATATGCGGATTTGAGATTTGGCAGCGGGAAACTTCCAAAATCCCCGAGGCTTGAACTGCCATGGCAACTTGGTACTCAGTTGTTTGCTAGAACTGGAGTCTATGTTCTGCCTAGTTAAACATGAAGATATTTCTGAATATTGTGTGAACTGAATTGTCAAATTTGCTCAATTGTTAATTTATCAGGGGGAGATGGAATGGAACTCCCCCATCCTTGTTGCGACAAGTGAATTAAGCGCTATGTGGAGAGTGTTCTGTTATCTGGTGCAGTTTCATCACCAACTTGGCTTACGCCTATATTTGGCTTGTTCGCTGTTTTTTGATATCTTCTGTTTTTGACAATTTGGAATAGTGCGGGTAATTCAGACAATGAACAGGCGTCTAGTTTTTTTTTTCTATTTGCCTTAATCGTTTGGCTGTTTGGCCGTCTGGATTTGTAGAAACTGGAACCTATAACAGGTCTCGGTTCAGTATGTATTAATTTTGGTGAACGGTTCGTTAGCCAACAGCTAGCTAAAAATTGGAGAGGTAACAAAAACATGCGGCCCCTACTGTGATTTCTGTTTTTCGTGCTGCGGAATATCCACTTCTGTTTCTGCAATTTTGTCAAGGGCATTGTTTCTGTAAAAGCCTGAAATGGCACTAGTCCTATTTCGAAAAGGCAACAAAAAAATAAAAAAAAAATACGCCCACTATTTTTAGTGTTACAACGGAGCATCATTTCTGTAATTTTGTTAAAAAGTGGATTATTTCTGCAAATGCATGAAAAGGTACTACTATATATTTCAAAAAAAAAGGATAGGCCATTTCTTGGAGAATGAAGTTCCATCAAAACAGGCTGATCTCAGTTTGCTAGCATGCTTGTGCCATGGAGAAAAGCTGAGATTCATAAGAAGCAGTTAGACCCTCAACCATAGATGCCCAACGGGACGGGACGGGACGGGCCGGGCCGGCCCGGCCCGGCAACGGGTCGGCACGACATGCCCTGCGGGCCGTGCCGCCATGGGCTTCGTGCCTGGCCGACGGCCAGGCACAGCACGGCTAATCCAGCGTGCCGGGCCGGCCCAAGGCCCACTACACCAAGAGAGAGAGAGGGGGGAGGCCAGGCTGCCGTCGTTGCGAATGCCGTGGACGACGCGACTTCTCCATCCCCGACCTCTCCGCACCTCGACTTGGCTGGATCCGCGGAGGATGAGCGATGAGGCCGGATCCGCGGAGAACGAGGCCGGATCCGCGCAGAGGAGGCATGGGGAGGAGCAGCAGCGCGTGGCAGTGAGGAGGAGGTGGCCACCGTCGGTGGCAGTCTTGGGCGGAGGAGGAGGCGGTAGCCACTGCGTGGCGGCTCTCTGGGCACTGGGGCCGGAGGCGAAGCCGAGGAGAGAGGCGGTGGTCGGCAGGAGGAGGAGTCGTGGGAGGGAGGCAAGTCGGGAGGGAGAGAGAGTGGGGGGGAGGGAGAGTGGGAGGGGAGAGTGGTGGAGGAGTGGAGCGAGGTGGGAGGTGGCGGCAGGAGGAGAGGAGCTCGCGGCGGCGCACCCCACCGGCGAGTCGCGAAGAAGAGAGGGAGCGAGCGAGAGCGGGGAGGAGGCGAGGCAAGCGACTGAGCGAGAGTCCGAGAGAGAGTAGAGTGCGGCGGCGGGGGAGGGACTAAGGGAGAGGGTAGGCGGTAGGGTTAAGAGAGGAGGACTGGCCTGCTGGGCTATTGTTGGGCCTTTGGCCATTTTACGGGATGGGCCGTGCTGGCCCACGTGCCTAGGGTAAGGCCCAGGCACAGGACGTGCCAGCCCAGGCCCGCTAGCCGCTGGGCAGGGCCGTGCTTGGGCCGAAAAAAGGGCCTTGGGCCGGGCCGACGAGCTCGGGCTGCATGGCCAACTATGCCCTCAACTAAACCAGTGAATTAGTACCAAGCGAGCAGGGCTTCGTTACAAGTTTCATGGATCCAAAAATGACCAGAACAGCTCTACAAGTGCGTGCAGCAAGTTAGATACATGCCATGTGGCTCGCTCGATCGTTAGGCTATGCCGCTGGTTGATGGGGACGGCGTTTTCCGGGACCTGAGCCAGCTCTGCAGTCTGCACTGCATGTGCTCTTGGCCCGGGAAGGAGAGGACCGCATGCAGCCACCGCGAGGGAGACCTGGGTTTCGCTCGCCGATGAGCTCCGGAAACAAGAGATTCTTCGCAGGACATGTAAGGTTCTTGGGAACCTAGTTTAAGCCCAAGGCCGCCAAGAAAGGCGAAATGGCAGAGGTGTTGTGCTCACAACTCTTCTGAAATAAACAATCTGAATCCGTTCTCCTGCCATTTGACCTGTCAACTTCTTGTTGGAAATGCTCTGACATGAGCTACTGCATTATATATATACAGTATGCACGCACGCACGCGCGCGCGTACAACGCCTGCTCACCCGTCAGTCACCCCCCTGCTCTACTGGACTGCAGAGAGCGAGAGGGACGGCACACGGCAGCATGAGGTTCGTTGGTCTCGTGAGCTTGGTCGCCCTCATCTTCCTCCTGAGCTTCAGGTCCCTGCTCCATCAGCAAGTGCTTGTTGGTAAGTGCACATCCTCGCTCTGTGATTCACCGGTCGCGTCTTGTTTCACTGTGTTGTGACCAGCTGCCGTTTTATTTCTGTCACCGAGAAGCGGCTGAAACTTGTCTTTGGTTTCGTGGAAGGAGAAGGCTCGGCGGTAGCGGCGAGAAGCGGGCGCCATGATGACAGGAACCAGCAGCACGCCGAGCAGTGGGCCGAGGAGAGGAAGAGGATGAGGTGGTTCATGACGAGGGACTACGCGAGCGCGCGGCGGCACACGCCGAGGAACAACCGGCTGGATCCTTAGCTGCTAGGCTGCTAGCTCATTCTTGACGAGTCTGTCGGTGATCATTTCTTGGTCTCCCGTGTGTGAATGCAGTCGTCCGTCTCTCAATGCACACAGGTTTTGCCCCCCTGACCATAGACCATTAGACCATAGTAATAGGATGATATAGATAGCAGTGGTATGGACTTATATATAGAAGTAAAAATGTTTTGTTTCTGCTGAACCTTGTAAGGAGAACCGCGGTGTGTTTTGGTTTCCATCTGCGAAGCTGCTTCGCTCTGAATGATAGCCCAAGGAACGAGCCGGTATGGTGTCGTTCATTCATCCATTCATTCATTTGCTTTCGTTTCTCTCTGAACTCTGAAGCGAAGATGGTTGCTGCAGAGCAAACGTTGAGAGTTCAGACTTCAGACATGATGAGTGGTTTTCACAGTTAGGACAGTGCTGATCAGAATGAAATCTGGAACGAACCAGTAGCTAGCTTTCATCGTTTCTCCCGGTTCACATGCATGTGGGCCTTGCACCAGAAGCGAGCGACGTTTGATCGTAGTGAAAATCACGTGGCTTATCTAGGGCTCTGTGGTAGACTAGGGTCAAGCAAGCCAGTGATTAGGACTTTGACCAGAGATTAATTAACGTAAAAGACACTAATTGCTCTCTTTTATCAGTGGCTACAACATGTACCGGTGGTACAGTACGTACGTCGTGGTTCGTTTACACAGCCTGCGCTGTGTAGGCTATCTGCTGCCTCTTCTGCATATACTACGCTACGCTGTCTGAAAACAACTGAGGTTCACAACTGTCCAATGCGGCATCTTTTACATATATCATTGCCTACATACCTTGTTGAGTACTCACTCTATTTCAAATTCAGATGAATAACATATCATTTTTATTTGATTTTTATTCTAAGTTTAATAACTTCTCTAACGTACCAAATTAACGTGGTTATTAGTAGCTGTCTCGGTGGGCAATAACATGACTGAACTAGTAGAGAAATTGCATGAACAGTATGAACCCACCTAGAGCTGCCGTGAGGTCTGTCTACGTACATAAAAACTTACTGCCAAATTGGCAATCAGAAATAGATGTCTCGATGCTAACCTTTTCAACGAAGAGGTCGGTGACTTGTGCATAACACGAGAGGATTGTGCTCGCCAACCCAAAGACGATGCAGCCTTTTTTTTATCTATACTCCGTGGTGCCATTAAAATAATATTTTTCGATCGGTGCTTGCAAAGCATGATGCTTTTGCATTGGTCGCCAAGTCAAACGAGGTAGCTGGCCTGCCTCCTAATCTCCTATAGCCCGTGCTGCCGTGCACACACACCTTGAGAGGGATTCTTTTTATTCTAAATAAAAAATATTAAAATTTTAATCAAACACATTCTAGGACCCTGTTTCAGCTGAAAAGCCAGCAGCTCTGCTCGCTTGGTCATAAACGATCGTGGATTATAAGCCAGAATAATATTTTTTTCTCACACCAAACCAGCCAGCAGTAATAATCCACGATCGTTTCAGCCGAAACGAACAGGCTGCAGGTTGAAAAGTACTATTCGCTGATTTGTTGTGAGAGAAAAACATTATACCATGGCTGATAAGATGTGATAGTGGAGTCCAATTAATAACAAATTCATAAAAAAAATGATGTTCTCATGATATCTTGGTTGACTTGGTGATAAGTCCAACCTTAATTTGGCTTTATAAGATAATCTCAAATGCAACTGTTTCCACTAATTATGTCTATCTAGCAAACTGAGGCTGTATTGCTTGACATCTGAAAGATCACTGAAGAAAATCTGTTCTTTTAAAGTGTTCTTGAGTTATTTAGTTTCTTCTACTGGAATACTCAGTCTAATTTGTAGCTAATATTTTCAGGGCCTCTGAAGTAAGTAATATTTTGAGAACTAGCCTTTTCCCTTTGAGTCGCGTCAGAGATCATGGCGTGACTCGCCACTACGGTTATGTTACATGCGTTGGCGAGACTAAATGAACACGCTAATATCGCCGGCTCGTCGTGAACACTTTCTACGTATGCCAGTGACGTTTACGGTTGACTCATATTGTATATCCTCTCTTGGTGATTAATAAGGAAGAGCTTATGGTTTTCCAAAGGTCTTATAATTTTTTTACATATTCTGTCAAAAAAATATTTTTTTACATATTCTGTCAAAAAAATATTTTTTACATATAGATATAAAAATCAACAAGGATCCATTTTACTTGGAATGGTATCATAACCTTTATACACTACTACACAAATCTTTACTATGGTGGGCAAAATTGATTTACCGATGCGGGCATCGCAACTGCCTTGGACGAAAGGTCACGGTTAATGGGACTTTTTACGAGGCGGTTGGAAGCCCGCCTCGGTAAATCAAATAAAAAAACTGAAAAAAGGAAAACCCGTGGATAAACCCGGCGAGCCCATCCACGTGCCACCTCCGCCGCAGCTGCTCGCCGAAGACGCAGGTCGGAGACGCCAGATCCACTGCACCCACGCCGGATCTGCTGCGTCCTCGCCGAGACGCGGGTCGGAGACGCCGGATCCACGCGCAGCCCATCCACGGTCGCCGGATCCGGGAGAGGAAGATAAGGAGAGGGTCGACGGTGGGGAAGAGCGCTACTGCCCGCCACGCCACGCACCTGGACGCGCCGTCGCCGTTGGATCCGCATCTAGACGCGCCGGTGGTGCAGGAAGGGACGCCCGCCGAATCTGTGCTCGTTGGTGAGGAAGGAGGCGATGGGGCACCGGATTTGCGGTGGTGGCGCCGGATGCGCGGTGGTGGAGGTGCTCTGACGATGGGGAAGAGGGGAAGGAGCCGAGCCCGCTCCTTGCCGGATCCACACGCGCCGCCTCCTTTCCTCGTCGGATCCACACGCCCCGCCCTGGATCCGTCGGAGAAGGAGGCCGCACGCCTTCAAGGCCATCGGAGGAGGCCGCCACGGTTGAAGGAGGAGGGGGCGCGTAGCGACGCAGGAGGAGGAGGAGGAGGAGGGGGGGCGTAGCCACGCCGGGGCGTCGGAGGAGGAAGAGGCGGCCGCGCGGCCACGCCGGAGGAGGAGACCGCGCTGCTTGGGAGGGAGGGAGGCGCAGCCCACGCCGCTAGGGAGGGAGGGAGGGAGTCATGGCCCCCATTACCTGCGCCGCTCGCTCCGTCGAAGGAGAGGACTTTGGGAGGGTCGGAGTGTAACACCCTCGGTGTTACACCCTAAATCAATTATTAAATCATGTCATGAGCATCATACTTGTGTGTTAATGCATGTGGTGAAGTGAGTAGATAATGCATTGCAACTAAAACGATCAACAGAAATGCGAAACGAAAGTTGCTCCACGAATCATACAGTTAACAAGTAGGGGTGTAAACTAATTTTTATTGAACAAAAATACTATAGAACTTATATGTGATACTTTAATGAAGTTTGAAATATGAACTTTGTAGATGACAATGAAATACTTGGTATTGAAAAAGAATATTGCTAACTAATATTTTCAGTAGCTTAGAAATGCAATATGAAATTAAGATTAGCTCAAACGCTTAGAAAATTTCTAAGCTTGTGGACAACTATACACTGCTATGTTTAGCAATTTATTTGGAGAGATTGGGTTAAGGAGTGGTGTAGTGCTATGATTCAATTTAGTAGTTCCATATGTCATCTTGAGTGTAGTGAAGCCGGTTTAGGTTTAGGAGCAACGGTTTGGTCATGATCAGCGCTTTAAAATTCGGGCACGTCACAGCTTTGTGATGTCTGGCGCCGTGCGCGTGGTCACCATGCGTGGCCGTTCTGCGTCGCTGCGCGGCTGTGCCATGCGCGCGCACGTGGCCGCACACCGATCGGCCGAGGCTGCCCTTGGTCTGGCCGTGGCCTGGCCGCGGCTTGGCCGCTCTGGCCGCACCACTTGCAGCCAGCCGTAGGCCACCGTGCCCCACCGGCCCTCTCTGCACCCGACCACCACTGCCACCGTGGTCGCCGCCGCCGCCCCCCTGTCGCACGTCGTGACGCAATCACGGTCGTAGTCGCTGCCGCTGTCATCATGTCACTCCCGCACTCGCATCTGCTCGCTACATCGCGCTGCCCACACCCTGGCCCAGTTGGGTGTCGTCCGCACATGGCCGTGCATGCCGTCGTCATGCCATTAATGGCGCTGCGGCGCGCGGGCCATGGCCGGTCGTGGATGCTCGCGCTTGTCCCCACGTGCTTGGACTTAGGTCCCTCGGCCACGACAACCGCGCCCTGCCAAGGCATGCGCCAGCCGAACCACTGACCGCACCTGCCACCCTTTTTTCCTGCTGTGCCTCTGCTTTCCACCGCCATCGAGTCGCGGTCACGGTGAGCCAGAGAGCGAGCATCTCTCATCAATTCCTCGTGCCCACATCTCCGCCTTTATGTCCTCTTGCCGACCGCCCCCTCCCCACTTTGATTGCTGCCAAGCCGAGTTCTAATTTTGGAGCTTTGCTTCCGCCACCGCGCCATTAAGGCCCAGCCCACCTCACCGTGGATAGCTTCCACCTCGCCATCTCATGCCAGACTGACTGCGCCGCTAGCCCCATCTAGAACCCTTCATCACCATACGCACCTAAGCCGCACTCCTACCACCGTCTCTACGCCGCTGATGCGGCCGCGCCACCGTGACCCATCGTCGAACTTGCCGTGCGCACGTGGCCAGTCTCACCGAGGCATCTCCGGTCAAGCCATCGCCATGGGTAGGTTCGTGGTGAGTCACTGGTGCTCACCAGCTGTTTCTACCACTTTGAAAGGCCATGGCTCACCGAAACTAGGCTGCCGCCGCCGCAGGGTGCCCGTCATTGTGGAGAGGCCATTCTACTACATCCTGGCTCGTCCAATCGCTGCCCGAAGTTGTGCGTCGTCCCATAGGTGAGGATCGAACTCCGAGGTGCGTCGAAGGGGCTCCCGGTTGGCCGGTGTGGCAGCCCCATGCCAGCCGACGCCGCGCCGGCGAGCGCGGGGCCGTCGGGGACCGGACCGGATGTAAAGATGGGTTAGGGCGAGGGCCTATCGGCATAAGGGACAATTGTAGGAACATGGCGCATAAGAGCTGGTTAATACTAGAAAGAGCAAGGATGTTTTTATAAAAGCACCACACGCGGGCTCCCTCCCGCCGTGGGTTGGCCTGTGTGCGTGCGCGCGAGTGGGCCTCGTCCACGTGGTTGTGGGCCACGCTGGTAAATTCATTTTTCCTTTTATTAGAAAATAGAAATAGCCTTATATTTTGGTTTCTGTGCTGAACTTTGATAAATAACAATAATTCATATAGGTGTCCAAAAATCATGAAACCAATTTTGTTAGGCTCTTAAATTCTTTATTTATCTGTTAGTATAATTATTTCATACATATCTGTGATGAAACTGAGGTCTATTAAATCAATTAGAAATACTTAATATTATTAGGTTAATAATTGTAGGAATTTTTGTGGCAAAATGGTATGAGCTTTAGCTCTAAAAATTTTATGGTAGTTTTATGGTATTATTATGTGCTCGCTGTAATTTTTGTAGCCTTAGAATAGGCTAAGCTTTAGGGTAGTTAGATACTCCTTATTTTAATATACGTTAAATCGCTAGTAGAAACAAGAATATATTTTAGTTGTTAAGTTAATACGTGTTGAATTTGAACCTTGTTTGATGAAAATACTAGTTAGCTTAGTACCTTAGTCATTAGAGTTAGCTTAGTAGATTAGTAGATGTATTCTTATTTTAAGAGCTACTGTTGCTAAAATACTAAGTGTTGCATCATCGTTGTATGCATGTAGAGAACAAGTTGGTGAAGTTCGTGACCATCGGAGAGTAGGAGTACGAGGAGAAGGTCCTCGTACAAGAGGAAGCCTCGGAGCCACCGACGACCGACATAGCTGATAATCGCCTACCCAAGTCAAGCCTCGGTGCATAACCCTTATTTTGAATAATCACTGGATATATATATATATGTGATGTGCATTTACGTTACAAGATTTATATTGAAACTACATGTATAGATAAACCTACCTATGAGTCCTACTAGCATAGGTCAAGTAGCTGCTATGCTTAGGCTATCGATAGCGTAAGTAACCTGCCGTTACTCACAATAGGTGATTATTATTATTATTACTCTCATGATAAAATGGTGAAATAAAATGGAGACCGGGCGGGGATATGGTATGGGTATTGGTGGGTGTAATAGGTTGTGTCCCGTGGCCAATGGGACATAGCTTGGTTACACGGTTTTTCCTGTCTATGTCGGTTAAGGATCGTCCGTTGCTATGGATGGTAGTCAGGTCATAGACTTATTATCCTGAGCACATACTTGCTTATGGGAGCGGGAAGGCTCGTTGCTCGCTTGTCGTGGGTTCTGGCTCTTTTCGAACTGACTGATTAGAGGCGGGGATGGTGGAGGTCTAAGTACCACACTGAGTTTGAGACTTAGGAGTGGAGGCTTGGAGTCCAAGTTTAGACGGGGACCTGGACCCCTTGATAGGACAGTGGTGGGTTGGTCTTACTTGTGACTGGGGTACAAGCGGGGCATGTGTTTTGGGTACCCAGCTGGGATACATTGGTTCATGAATCGCCGTGTGATACGGTACGACTTGGCTATGGTCTAGCACCATAGTAAGAACTGAAAGATGAAAGAGGATGAATAGATCTGATTGCTCAACTCTTGCTTGAAAGTAGAACATGTGCTAACATAGAATTGTTAGCTAATGAACTAATCATGACTGCTAATAAAACACATACATAAGGATTCACAACTCGTAATGCTTTTCATAGAAAGGAAACCCAGCAAACCATAAAGCTTATCATATCATTTGGAGTCGGAAAATTATTCCCACTAGTTAGGGTTTATTTACCCCTGTTGCAGGTGCAGCTTGAGGAGTGGCTGATGTGTGGAGGATTCTTCTGGTGGACACAGATGGATCCTTGTATCTTATTGTTAGATATTTATTTCAATTCCACTGTTTAAATCCCGCACTCTGAACTTGGTATTGTAATAATGTATTTATAAGAACTCTTGTTGTATGAAATGGACTAAGTATTTGTAAACTTGTTCTCATTATTGGATTCTGGATGAAAAAACGTGGATTGTTCGAGTTCTCCCTTGGGGTGTGCTCGACGGAACCGCCTGGTGTAGCTTACTTTCGGCGTAATTAGTGCCTAGTGGAACACAAGCGCCTCCGAAGGTGTGTTATTTCGGTGGTTCTACCACAAATGGTATTAGAGCCAATAATGAGTTACAAGTTTCATAACTCTTTTCAAAACCTAAAATTTGACCAACAAAAGTTTTGTGAAAAGTAGGATACGATAAAATTATGTAAATAAGTATAAGCCCTAACAATATGGTCTATCTAGGATAGCGGCACTGGTTTTATCTAATCAATTTTCTTCAGGTACACTAACTTACGCTGCGTAAGAATCGTTTAGCAAGCGAAAAGTAGTGTGCGATGTGCCAAATTTTTTTGCGAATGTCGCTATATTCTGGCTTGAGTGAATGGGTAGGCCGATGCATGCATCATGAAAAGAGAATTTTGCTTAAATTAAACTCCCCCCACATGCATAATTTGAATTAGTGAATTGATAGGATAACCTAAAAGAATGCTTTAATAGAAGCCTTATCATTTCTCTAAGTCTCTTGTTCCTAATCTGGAGGGTTGTCCCTAATGGTTGGTTCTTATCTGTTTATAGATGAACCTGAGGTCTAGTTGGGGGAGTACCAGTGCGCTGGGGCACACCAGGGTGATAATGGTCATGGTGAGGACAATGCCAACACCAATGGGTATAGCCATGAGGCCCCACTTCTAGATCCTCCTCCTCCGCCACCACCACATCCGATGACCCATGCGGAGATGATGGTGGAGATGTTGGCTACTCGGCGTGAGTCAGGTCCTTGCCTTGGAGATGCTTGCCCAGGCTATTGGTGGCTTCGCCCGTGGAGGCCCCGGTGGCAACGACGGGAACAGGGGTGGTGCCCGCGCTCCCGCGGGGCCCTGTTCCTACCAAGACTTCCTGAAGACACACCCATCCATGTTCACGTCAACTGCTGAGCCTCTAGATGCAGAGCATTGGCTTCATATTCTGGAGCAGAAGTTTTAGTTGCTCACTATGATTGAAGAGCAGAAGGTGCGCTTTGCCGCATAGTAGCTTTTGGGGTCTGCCAGTGCGTGGTGGGATACTTTCAATGCCATGCAGCCGGTGGACCACCGTGTGACTTAGCAAGAGTTTACCACTGCTTTCCATGAGTACTATATTCCCGCTAGTTTGTTGAATAGGAAGTTGATTGAGTTCCTAGATCTAAAGTAAGGGAGTATGACTGTGATGGATTATGTGAACAAGTTCAACCATCTTGCACAGTATGCTGGGACCCATGTAGACACTGATGAGAAGAAGAGGGACCATTTCTATCGTGGCCTCTCTTGCATCTTGCAAAAGGAGCTGTACACTAGGAGATATTAGACTTTTGGTGCTTTGATGAATGCAGCCATTGCTATGGAGGGACTTCAGCGTGATTCTCAGGCAGAGTGGAAGCGCAAGCGGGTGATCACTGGATCTTCTAGTCACCCACAGGCTCAAAAGGTGTAGGTTGTCAGGAGGATGTCCTATCACTCTCCGGGTGGACAATCGTCCTATCAATCTTAGCAGGCTTACCAGGCACCTCCCACCTAGTATCGTGCACCTACTCAGCAGGTGCAACGACAGCCTCAGGGACAGGGTAATAAGTCTGGTGCTTGTTTCAAGTGTGGCAAGGAGGACCACTATGCTTGGGAGTGTCCACAGAACTAGCTCGCGTAGTCTTCCCAGCCTTCAGCCAACTCCCATCTGGTCAAGAGGACGATTATCAAGAAGAAGGTGCCCGTAAGCCGCTCTGGACAAGTCAACTTCACTAAGGTTGAGGAGATTTTGAAGAATGAACCTGTGATAGCTGGTATATTTACCATTGATTCCCACCTAGCATATGTGTGTTTGATTCTGGTGCATCATAGTCATTCAAGAGCATGGGGTTTGCACAGAGGCACAATATATCTCTTATGGCTATCTCTATTGCCTATAGAATCAGTACTCTAGGTGCGCAATTGTGCATTAATACTCAGACGGATATAGTCAGATTAGTGCTAGC
This sequence comes from Miscanthus lutarioriparius, assembly GCA_904845875.1. Taxonomy (NCBI): domain Eukaryota; kingdom Viridiplantae; phylum Streptophyta; class Magnoliopsida; order Poales; family Poaceae; genus Miscanthus; species Miscanthus lutarioriparius. Next base: position 31,488,535 of record CAJGYO010000007.1, read on the forward strand.
CACTCACACTTACCGCCTTCAATTGATGGTGCTGCTTAGGCAAGGCATAGATGCAATTCTGGGCATGAACTGGTTGCGAGTTTATGGGGTAGTCTTGAACCTTAAGCAGAGAGTTGTTGAGTTATGGCTTCCTTCTTCTGAGGATAGGATGTCTCTCCTTATGCCCTCAGATCCAGCCTTACCGATTATTGCTCAAGTTGAAGCTTCTCTTGATCTTGCTTCTATTCCTGTGGTCTGTGAGTTTTCGGATGTCTTTCCTAAAGATTTACCTGGGTTGCCACCGGATAGGGACGTGGAGTTTACTATTAAGTTAGAACCTAGCACTGCTCCTATCTCATGGCGTCCCTACCGTATGGCTCCTAAAGAACTAGCAGAAATGAAGAAGCAGTTAGAGAAATTATTGGAGGAGGGCTTTATCCATCCTAGCTCTTCATCATGGGGTTGTCTAGCTATTTTTGTGAAGAAGAAGGACGGAACTCTTTGGATGTGTGTGTATTATCGCCCTCTCAATGCAATAACAATTAAGAACAAGTATCATTTACCTCGTATTGATACTTTGTTCGATAAGTTGGTTGGTGCAAAAGTGTTTTCAAATATTGATCTTCGTTCGAGTTATCATCAAATTAAGATCATGACCACAAGATATAACAAAAATAGCTTTCTCTACTAGGTATGGGCTGTATGAATACCTAGTCATGTCCTTTTGTCTCACCAATGCTCCTGCATTCTTCATGTATCTCATGAATTCAGTTTTCATGCCGAAGTTAGATAAGTTTGTAGTGGTGTTCATTGATGACATTTTGATATACTCCAAGAACAAAGAAGAGCATGCACAATATCTTCGGATAGTACTGACTCGATTAAGGGAACACAAGTTATATGCCAAATTTAGCAAGTGCGAGTTTTGGTTAGATCGAGTGCAGCTTTTGGGACATGTTCTGACACCTGAGGGTATCTCTATGGACCCAAGCAAGATGCAAGATGTGTTAAATTAGAAGTCTCCAAAGTCAATGCATCAGATCCATCAGTTCCTTGGTCTTGCTAGTTATTATCGGTGCTTCATTCCTGACTTCTCCAAAATAGCCCAACCAATGACCAAGTTGCTTCAGAAAGATATCAAGTTTGTTTAGAGTCCGGCTTGTGAAGAAGCTTTCCAAGCTCTAAAGCATTTTCTTACCACTGCTCTTGTTCTCGCCCAACCAGATATTGATAGGCCATTTGATGTGTATTTTGATATCTCAAGGACTGGATTAGGATGCGTGCTTATGTAGGATGGACGTGTGATAGCTTATGCTTCACGCTAGCTAAAAAAGCACGAGGTGAATTATCCCACCCATGGTTTAGAGCTAGCTGTTGTGGTGCACGCTCTGAAAATTTGGAGGCATTATTTGTTGGGAAATAAAGTGTATATTTATATGGATCACAAGAGCCTCAAATATATTTTCACTCAGTCTTAGCTGAACATGAGGCAACGAAGATGGCTGGAGCTAATCAAGGATTATAATTTGGAGGTTCATTACCATCCTGAAAAAGCTAATGTGGTAGCTAATGCCTTAAGTCGGAGGTCGCATCAAGTTGAAGAAGAATCTTTGTCTCTCAACCCTTCTGAGGTGTTAGCCCATATTGCTCTAGTCTTGGATCAACTTGAGCAAATCATTATAGAGCAAAGGCAAGATGTTTCAGAAATTCCTCACATTAAGAAGTTAATTGCCAAAGAGCGTGGTCCACATTTTAGTATTGATGATCAAGGTGTAGTGAGGTTCAAGAACAGGTTGGTTGTTCCATCAAGTGAGGAGCTTAGGAGAAAGATTTTGGATGAATCTCATAACTCCAAGTTATCCATTCATCCAGAAGTAACAAGATGTATCATGATTTGCATCACTTGTATTGGTGGTCAAATATGAAACATGATATTACCAAATACATCTCAGAATGTGACATTTGTGGAAGGGTTAAGGCAGACCATATGCGTAGGCCTGGATTTCTATAGCCCTTGCCTATCCCTGTTTGGAAATGGAAGGATATTTCTATGGACTTTGTTGTGGGTTTGCCCCACATAGCAAGGGGGTATGACTCTATTTGGGTCATTGTGGATCACCTTACCAAGTCTGCTTATTTCCTCCTAGTGGATATAAAGGTATTCAGCCAAGAAGTATGCCAAGTTGTATTTTGATTGGGTTGTGACCCTACATGGAGTTCCTCTTACCATTTTTTATGAGAGAGGGTCAGTCTTTGTCTCTCGTTTCTGGGAGCAACTCCAGAAATGTCTTGGTACTCGTCTCCTCAGAAGTTCAGCTTATCATCCGCAAACTGATGGTCAGACAAAAAGAGTCAATCAGGTACTTGAGGATATGTTGAGGGCTTGTGAAAGGTCCTAATGGCTAGAGGGGGTGAATAGCCTAATAAAAATTTCTATAACAACACTTAGCAAACCGGTTAAACAATTATGAGGCAAAGCAAGAGTTGCGCTAGCCTACTAAAAATGCAAGCCACCTACCATAATTCTAGTTGATATAGTTTCTATCCACATAATAGCTATGTCACTACACTAAGTAGTGTGCTCTCAAAGGCTAACTAAAGAGCCACACTAACCAAACTAACAAGCTCTCACAACTAGCTACACTAAAGAGCTTGACAACTAGTTTACGGTAATGTAAAGAGAGTGAGCAAGATAGTTATACTGCCGTGTCGAGGAGTGAACCAATCAATCACAAGAATCAATATCAATGAAGACCAATCACCTTGAAATCAAATGATGAACATAATGATTTTTTACCAAGGTTCACTTGCTTGCCGGCAAGCTACTCCTCGTTGTGGCGATTCACTCACTTGGAGGTTTACGTGCTAATTAGCATCACACGCCAAACCCTCAATAGGGTGCCGCACAACCAACACAAGATGAGGATCATACAAGCTACGAGCAATCCACTAGAGTACCTTTTGGCTCTCCGCCGGGGAAAGGTCAAGAACCCCTCACAATCACCACGATCGGAGCCGGAGACAATCACCAACCTCCGCTCGACGATCCTCGCTACTCCAAGCCATCTAGGTGGCGGCAACCACCAAGAGTAACAAGCGAATCCCACAGCGAAACATGAACACCAAGTGCCTCTAGATACAAACACTCAAGCAATGCACTTGGATTCTCTCCCAATCTCATAAAGATGTTGAATCTATGATGGAGATGAGTGGGAGGGCTTTGGCTAAGATCACAAGGTTGCTATGTCAATGCAAATGGCCAAGAGAGTGAGCTTGAGCCAGTCATGGGGCTTAAATAGAAGCCCGCACAAAATAGAGCCATTGTACCCCTTCACTGGGCACAACGCGGGGTGATCGGACGCTCCGGTCATATTGACCGGACGCTGGACCTCTGCGTCCGGTCACGCGATGCGTGCCACATGTCCCCTCTCTTCAAATACTAAGCGCCCGATCTCAATGGTCAAGTGATGACCGGACGCAGCAGCTCAAAGTGAACGGACGCAGAACCCCAGCGTTCGGTCGTTTCCAGTAAGCATCCAGAGATGACTTTTCACGACCGAACGCGTCCGATCATGCTCGACCGGACACACCCAGCGTATGGTCACACGGCGACTCCCCTGTGCGCTGCCATGTTAGCAGGACCGGATGCAACCTTCCAGCGTCCGGTCAGAGACCGACGCCAGTGTCTTCATGCTTCACCTGACCGGACACGCCGGTCCTACCGAGACCAGCGTCCGGTCACTTACAGTGACCTCCGTCTTTTCTGTCTAGGGCACTGGTGAAGTTCCTAACCCTTGCTCAAATGTGCCAACCACCAAGTATAGCACCTTGTGCACATGTGTGTTAGCATATTTTCACAAACATTTTCAAGGGTGTTAGCACTCCACTAGATCCTAAATGTATATGCAATGAGTTAGAGCATCTAGTGGCACTTTGATAACCACATTTTGATACGAGTTTCACCCCTCTTAATAGTACGGCTATCGATCCTAAATGTGATCACACTCACTAAGTGTCTCAATCACCAAAACAAAATGGCTCCTCCATTTATACCTTTGCCTTGAGCCTTTTGTTTTTCTCTTTCTTCTTTTCAAGTCAAGCACTTGATCATCACCATGGTATCACCATCATCATGTCATAATCTTCATTTGCTTCACCACTTGGAATGTGCTACCTATCTCATAATCAGTTGATAAACTAGGTTAGCACTTAGGGTTTCATTAATTCACCAAAACCAAACTAGAGCTTTCAGCTTGTGTCATCTCTTTTCTAGAAAAGTTAGACGAATGCTTGACTCTAGATGAGTTTTCTTATAACAATAGCTATCAAGAAAGCATTCGTATGACACCTTTTGAGGCCCTATATGGCAAGAAATGTAGAACACCTCTTAACTAGGTTGAAGTGGATGATCGTGGTTATTTTGGACCCGATTTTATCAAAGAAGCTCGAGATCAAGTTAGTGTTATTCAGAGTCATTTGAAGGCAGCCCAAAATCGTCAGAAAACTTATGCGGACAAGTGAAGAAGGCCCTTGCAGTTTGAAGTTGGTGACCATGTGTACCTAAAGGTATCCCCGATGAGAGGTGTACATCGGTTCGGAGTCCATGGAAAGTTAGCTCCTCGTTATGTCGGACCTTATAAGATTTTGGAGCAATGTGGTGTGGTTGCTTATCGTCTCCAACTTCTGGATATTTTGTCAGCAGTACATAATATCTTTCATGTTTCCCAATTAAAGAAGTGTTTACGGGTTCCTGAGGAAGTGGTGGAAATTGAAGGACTCCCTCTCCAACCTAATCTATCTTATATTGAGCATCCTGTCAAGATCTTAGATGAAAAAGAAAGAGTGACTAGAAACAATGTGGTGAAGTTTTATAAAGTTCAGTGGCAAAATCACTCGGAGGACGAAGCAACATGAGGGCAAGAAAGCTATATCTTGAAGCATTATCCCCACCTTCTTTCTAGTTCACCGAGGTAATTGTTTAAATTGGAATTTATCCTTATCTCTTTTCCTACACTAGGCACTCACATGAAATCTCGGGATGAGATTTTGTTTAAGGGGGGAGAGTTGTAACACCCTCGGTGTTACATCCTAAATCAATTATTAAAACATGTTATGAGCATCATACTTGTGTGTTAATGCATGTGGTGAAGTGAGTAGATAATGCACTGCAACTAAAACGATCAACAAAAATACAAAACGAAAGTTGCTCCATGATTCGTACAGTTAACAAGTAGGGGTGTAAACTAATTTTTATTGAACAAAAATATTATAGAACATGTATGTGACACTTAAATGAAGTTTGAAATATGAACTTTGTAGATGACAATGAAATACTTGGTATTGAAAAACAGTATTGCTAAGTAATATTTTTAGTAGCTTAGAAATGCAATATGAAATTAAGATTAGCTCAAACGCTTAGAAAATTTCTAAGCTTGTGGACAGCTAGACGCTGCTATGTTTAGCAATTTATTTGGAGAGATTGGGTTAAGGAGTGGTGTAGTGCTATGATTCGATTTAGTAGTTCCATATGCCATCTTGATTGTAGTGAAGCCGGTTTAGGTTTAGGAGCAACGGTTTGGTCGTGATCAGTGCTTTAAAATTTGGGCACGTCACAGCTTTGTGATGTCTGGCACCGTGCGTGTGGTCACCATGCATGGCCATTCTATGTCGCTGCGCGGCTATGCCATGCGCGCGCGCGTGGCCACACACCGGCCAGCCGAGGCTGCCCTTGGTCTGGTCATGGCTTGGCTGCAGCTTGGCCGCTCTAGCCGCACCACTTGCAGCTAGCTGTAGGCCGCCGTGCCCTGCTGGCCCTCTCTGCGCCCGACCGCCACTGCCACTGTGGCTGCCGCTGATGCTGCTGCTACCCTCCATGTCGCGCATCGCGATGCAATCGTGGTCATAGTCGTTGCCGCTGTCGTCGTGTCACTCCCGCACTTGTGTCTGCTCGCTGCATCGCGCTGCCCCCTCCCTGGCCTGGTTGGGTGCCGTCTGCACGTGGCCGCGCACGCCGTCGTCACGCCATTAATGGCGCTACGGTGCGCGGGCCATGGCCGGTCATGGACGCTCATGCTCATCCCCGTGTGCTTGGATGTAGGTCCCTTGGTCACGACAACTACGCCCCGCCAAGGCATGCGCCAACCGAGCCACTGACCACACCTGCTGCCCTTTTTTCCCGCTGCGCCTCTACTTTCAGCCGCTGTCGATTCATGGTCAAGGTGAGCCAGAGAGCGAGCACCTCTCATTAATTCCTTATGCCCACGTCTCCGCCTTTATGTCCTCTTGCCGACCGCCCCCTCCTCTGCCTTGATTGCTACTTGGCCGAGCTCCAATTTTGGAGCTTTGCTTTTGCCACCGCGCCATTAAGGCCCAGCCCGCCTCACCGTGGACAGCTTCCACCTTGCCATCTAGAGCCAGACTGACAGTGCCACAAGCCCCATCTAGAACCCTTCATCACCATGCGCACCTAAGCCGCACTCCTACCACCGTCTCTATGCCGCTGACGCGGCCGCACCATCGTGACCCATCGTTGAACTTGCCGCGCGCACGTGGCCAGTCTCGCTCGGGGCATCTCCGGCCGAGCCATCGCCATGGGTAGGTTTGTGGTGAGTCACTGGTGCTCACCAGTTGTTTCTACCACTTTTGAAAGGTTGTGGCTCATCAAAACTTGGCTGCCACCGCCGCAGGGTGCTCGTCATCATGTAAGGCCATTCTACTGCGTCTCGGCTCGTCCAACCGCTACCCGAAATTGCGCATTGTCTCGTAGGTGAGGATCGACCACCTAGGTGCGTCGAAGGGGCTCCCGGTTGGCCGGTGTGGCAGCTTTGTGGGCGCGCGATCCATGGCCGGTCGCTGACGCCCATGCTCGTCCCCGCCTGCTTGGACGTAGGTCCCCTCACCACGACAACCGCGATGCCGCCAAGGCATGCGCCAGCCGAACCACTGACCGCACCCACCGCCCTATTTTTCCGTTGTGCCTCTGCTTTCCGCCGCCGTTGAGTCGCGGTCACGGTGAGCCAGAGAGCGAGCACCTCTCATCAATTCCTCGTGCCCGCATCTCCGCCTTTATGCCCTCTTGCCGACCGCCCCCTCCCCGCCTTGATTGTTGCCAGGCCGAGCTCCAATTTTGGAGCTTTGCTTCCACCACCGCACCATTAAGGCCCAGCCCACCTCACCGTGGACAGCTTCCACCTCGCCATCTCGAGCCAGACTGACTATGTCGCTAGCCCCATCTAGAACCCTTCATAGCCATGCGCACCTAAGCCGCACTCCTACCACCATCTCTACGCCGCTGACGCGGCAGCGCCACCATGACCCGTCGTCGAACTAGCCACGCGCACGCGGCCAGTCTCGCTCGGGGCATCCCCGGCAGAGCCATCACCATAGGTAGGTTCGTGGTGAGTCACTGGTGCTCACCAGCTGTTTCTACCACTTTCAAAAGGTCGTGGCTCACCGGAACTAGGCTGCTGTCGCCGTAGGGTGCCCGTCATCGTGGAGAGGCCATTCTAGTATGTCCTGGCTTGTCCAACCACTGCTCGAAGTTGTGTGTCGTCCCGTAGGTGAGGATCGACCTCCTAGGTGTGTTGGAGGGGCTCCTGGTTGGCCAGTGTGGCAGCCCCATGCCAGCTGCGCCGGTGAGCGCAGGGCCGTCGGGGACCGGTCGGATGTAAAGATGGGTTAGGGCGAGGGCCTATCGGCATAAGGGTCGACTGTAGGAATAGGGCGCATAAGAGACGCGTTAATACTAGAAAGAGCAAGGATGTTTTTGCAAAAGCACCACACGCGCGGGCTCCCTCTCGCCGCGGGTCGGCCTGTGTGTGTGCGCACGAGTCGGCCACGTCCGCGTGGTTGTGGGCCACGCTGGTGAATTCGTTTTTCCTTTTATTAGAAAATAGAAATAGCCTTATATTTTGGTTTCTGTACTGAACTTTGATAATTAACAACAATTCATATAGGTGTCAAAAATCGTGAAACCAATTTTGTTAGGCTCTTAAATTCTTTATCTATCTGTTAGTATAATTATTTAATACATATCTATGATGAAACTGAGGTCTATTAAATCAATTGGAAATACTTAATATTATTAGGTTAATAATTGTAGGAATTTTTGTGACAAAATGGTATTAGCTTTAGCTCTAAAAATTTTATGGTAGTTTTCTGGTATTATTATGTGCTCGCTGTAATTTTTATAGCCTTAGAATAGGCTAAGCTTTAGGGTAGTTAGATACTCCTTGTTTTAATATATGTTAAATCGCTAGTAAAAGCAAGAATATATTTTAGTTGTTAAGTTAATACGTGTTAGATGAATTTGTACCTTGTTTGATGAAAATACTAGTTAGCTTAGTATCTTAGTCATTAGAGTTAGCTTAGTAGATTAGTAGATGTATTCTTATTTTAAGAGTTATTGTTGCTAAAATACTAAGTGTTGCATCATCATTGCATACATGTAGAGAACGAGTTGATGGAGTTCATGACCATCGGAGAGCAGGAGTACAAGGAGGTGATCGAGGAGTATGAGGAGAAGGTCCTCGTACAAGAGGAAGCCTCGGAGCCACCGACAACTGACATAGCTGACAATCCACCTGCCCAAGTCAAGCCCCGATGCATAACCCTTATTTTCAATAATCACTGAATATATATATATATATATATATGCGATGTGCATTTACGTTACATGATTTATATTGAAACTACATGCATAGATAAACCTACCTATGAGCTCTACTAGCATAGGTCGATTAGCTGTTATGCTTAGGCTATCGGTAGCGTAAGTAACCTGCCGTTACTCACAATAGGTGATTATTATTATTACTCTCATGATAAAATGGTGAAATAAAATGGAGACCAGGCAGGGATATGGTACGGTATTGATGGGTGTAATAGATTGTGTTCCGCGGCCAACGAGGCATAGCTTGGTTTCACTGCTTTTTTCGTCCGTGTCGGTTAAGGACCTTCCGTTGTTGTGGATGGTAGTCAGGTCACAGACTTATTATCCTGAGCACATACTTGCTTATGGGAGCGGAAAGGCTCGTTGCTCTCTTGTCATAGGTTTCGACTCTTTCCGGACCGACTGATTGGAGGCGGAGATGGTTGAGGTCTAAGCACCACACTAAGTCCGGGACTTAGGAGTGGAGGCTTGGAGTCTAAGTTTGGATGGGGACATAGACCCCTTGACAGGAGAGTGGTGGGTTGATCATGCTTGTGCCTGGAGTACAAGCGGGGCGTGTGTTTCGGGGTACCCAGCTGGGATACATTGGTTCGCGAATCACCGTGTGATATAGTACGACTTGGCTATGGTCTAGCACTATAGTAAGAACTAGAAGATGAAAGAGGATGAATGGATCTGATTGCTCAACTCTTGCTTGAAAGTAGAACAGGTGCTTACATAGAATGATTAGCTAATGAACTAATCATGACTGCTAATAAAACACATACATAAGGATTCACTACTAGTAATGCTTTTTGTAGAAAGGAAACCCAGCAAACCATAAAGCTTATCATATCATTTGGAGTCGGAAAATTATTTCCACTAGTCGGGTAAGTCTTGCAAGTACATTGTGTAGTCAGGGTTTATTTATCCCTGTTCCAGGTGCAGCTTGAGGAGTGGCTGTTGTGTGGAGGATTTTCTGGTGGGCACAGACGGATCCTTGTATCTTATCGTTAGATGTTTTTTTCAATTCGCTGTTTAAATTTCGCACTCTGAACTTGGTATTGTAATAATGTATTTTCGAGAACTCTTGTTGTATGAAATGGACTAAGTATTGTAAACCTGTTCTCATTATTGGATTCTGGATGAAAAAACATGGATTGTTTGAGTTCTCCCTTGGGGTGTGCTCGATGGAACCGCCTGGTGTAGCTTACTTTCGGGTGCTTAGTGCCTAGTGAAAGACAAGCGCCTCCTAAGGTGTGTTATTTCGGACGGTTCTGCCACACGGAGGGAGGGAGAAAGTGAGAAAGGAGCGGCTATGTGGAGAGGAATGACTGAGAAGAAACCCTAAGTCCTTGATTATATATGAGCCCGGTATAATTGATTTTGTTTGGGCCTGAGCTGGGCCTGATTTACCGAGGCGGTTGCGTTACAATGCCCGCCTCGGTTAATGATTTACCGAGACGGTTATGTTACAATGCCCGCCTCGGTTAATACTTTTTAACCGAGGCGGTTATTTTACAATGCCCGTCTCGGTTAATGATTTACCTTGACGGTTATGTTACAATACTTATTAACCGAGGCAGTTATTTTACAATGCCCGCCTTGGTTAATGTATTAACCAAGGCGGTTGCTGGGCCGGCTGCCTTGCCTCGAATAACCGAGGCGGGCAACCGGGCCGCACACCTCCAATGCCATTTTGGAAACGCTGCGCAAAAGATTTTGTGTAGTAGTGATAGTTTTCAAACTAAAATTCTTTTCAAAATGCTATATTTGAGTTTTTGGTTAGGCTCTTTTTTTTTCTTGTCAATCCGAAAAAAGACATAGAGATCTAAAAAAATCATATAACTTTTTGAAGTAGATGCTAAAATAGAAAAAACACATTTTGCTTAGATAAGGCGTCATAACTTTTGTAGTTTCGAAACTAAAAATTCTTCTCAGAATGCTATGTTTTGAGTTTTTAGTTAAGTTGTTTAGCCCCAAAATGGATTTTCTAAAATCCGGGGAAAATCATCCAAGTTATCCGGTCAGAAAAGTAGTATTTTATCATGTAATTTTTCAGCATACACGTTCAAGTCAAATTTAAAGTTCCTTAACTAACAAAACGCAATAAGCAATATCTTAAGTATTCTTTTTCTTTTTTTAATCGAAAACCATGAATCAATATGAATGTGTTATGAGTACATACTGAACCTTGGCGCCATCCCAACATCACCACAACAATGCCACATAATATACAGGTATCAAGCTTCTTTGGCTACACGCATATGCAGAGTGTGACTTCTGTATCCGTCCCACAAAAAAAATACAGTAGGAATACTGCCAAAGCACACAATGTAAACCAAGATTGTGTCGGACATATACAGAACTAGTATTTGTATTTCCTTCATTTCACCCCTTTTTTCATCTAATTCTGGCAGCTCTACGGCTGCTGTATTTGGCCCATGACTTCTTCACAACCTCTGGCACCTCCCTGCTGGCCAGAGCAGACATCACCCTAGCCCTGGTCACCTTCTTCACCAGAAGCTTCCATGTCATGTCCACTCCCTCTTCTTGCATCTTGGCCTTGAGGTTGCTGGAATAGGAAACCAAAATCACTTCAGATTCATAGCAAATGGTCTGGGAAAGGCACATGTACAGTCATGGTAGATATAGAGGTTGTGGTGGATGCTATCCACTGACACGTGCACTTTCAGCAAAAGTCAGATGCTTTTTCTTTCATGCCATTCATGTGCAACTGTACCAAAAGAACTTGGAGTACGTCTCCAGCAGAGGGACAAAACACTTGCAGCCACAGAATTGTGCACTGTTCCCTCGTGTTGTTGGTGTTGCTACCAACTGCCTCTACAGCTCGTCCACATGCACACCAAAAAGAAATGAAAAAGAAATATATTTTTACACGACATTGTCGTGTGATGATTCATCTGCATGGCATTTACCTGCACAAGGCAACTTTGCAAGGCTCTTCGCCGTGGCCGTCGGCGGCGCGGTCGCAGACGGAGGCGTGGAGGCGGAGGAGCTGGAACGCGCGTCTGCAGCGCGGGCAGGCGGCGGGCTTCCTGGTCCTGCCGCCGCACGCGGCGAAGTGCCGCACGAGCTGCTCGAGCCCCCGGCGGACGCCGTACTCGTCCTCGTCCTCGCACGACGAGGCTTCTTCTGTGCCAGCGAAGATGCGGTCCAGGAAGGCCATGGCGTCGCTGAGCTGCCCGTACACGTGTTGCGACGCACGCTCCCTCTCCCACCTCTCCTTTCTCTGTCAGCGAGGGAAAAGAAAAGGGTTGAGACGGACGTGTCCGCGTCAGGAAATGGGAAGGGAGGTGCGGAATCGTGGTACTCGTGGTCGATTTGTATTTCTGTAGTGTCTGTTTTGGAGCACAGCAGCATTGGGACTGTACTCCTAAAATAGAAGTCGCTTTTCGAAAAGTCAATTTATTTTAACTTTAACTAATTATATAAAAGTATATTAATATTTATAATACATAATTAGTATTATTAGATAGATCGTTGAATATATTTTTATAATCAATTTATTTAAAGATATTTATAGATATAAATATTGCACGTATTTTTTATAAACCTAGTTAAAATTAAAAAAAATTGATCTACACGCATCTTATAATATCCTCTTTTCCGGACGGAGGGAGTACGTCTGTACCATGGGAGGATGGGTGCCAGACTCTAGTGTCAAGTTGAAAGAATTCAGGATTGCATCACTCTGTGCACAATGTGCTAAGCATGGGTCATGTTTGTTTAGGCTGGTTTTTATAAGCCATGGCTGAAAGTACTGTTGAGCTGGTTTGGTGTGAGAGAAAAATACTATTTATTACTGATAAGTTATGGCTTGTAAGTTAAATACGACCGAGCGAACATGCTGATGGTTGGGCTATCTTTGTTTCCATCAGGCAATGAGATATCGCTATATCAGTACAGCATCTGGCTAGGTGAAAAATTCAATAGATCTTTAGGTGGGCAGGAACTATCTCATACAGAAGAAAGCAGGTGTGTCATGGAACTGTTGGCATTCAGCACAGCCATCAAGAGCAGTCAACGATGACTCATCATGGAGATACAATCCATACGCGCGCACTTGTTCTAAAAAAGAAGTGCTAGTTCTGACGCTGCCATGACTTGGAAACTTGTTTCTTAACTGGTAGTAAGCAAGTAACAGCTAACCGTCGGAGTCAAGGCACGGCGAGAGACGCACCTGGTCGGCGTCGTGGAGGAGCTGGAGCAGGTTGAGCCGGAGCGCGGCGTCGTGGCGGCCCGCGAAGCGCCACCCCTCGGACCGCTCCACGGCGTCCAGGTCCTTGCCCGCGAGGCGCGCGCACGCCAGGTACAGCCGCGGCGCGTCGCAGAGCGCGGCCAGCTTGAGCGCGTCCACCGCGCGCTCCGCGGTCAGGCGCGCCGACACCGCGGCCTCCGCGCGCCGCTTCAGCCACGGGACACGGTACGCGTGCGCCAGCGCCAGCAGCGCCGGCCCGTGCGCGCCCACCGCGTCCTCCTCCGCCCACTCCCCCGCCGGCGCAGCCGCCCTGCATCACGCACGCACGACGATCAGAGAAGAGTCCTCTGGCGGATCAAGTCGGAAAGACCGCACCTTGGCATGCTGTGCTGTTGGCAGTTGCCGTTGTTACCTGGGGTTGGAGTAGAGGAAGCGGAGGAAGGCGACGACGGCGTCGGCGGGCGCGCCGAGGACGCGCACGGTGCAGTCGGCGTCCAACCCGCGTCGCGCGCCCACTATCACCCGCTCCAGCACCGGGGACTCTGCGGCCTTGATCCCGCCATCGTCGGATTTAAGCACGCAGGCATAGCGAGAAATCTAATCAGCGGCGGGTACTCGATCGGCATCAATGACACACGAAAAAAGGAAACAGGAAAGCCTCGCTCACAAGAACGGAGGAATGCGCACGGATGGTGCTCCCGTCGGACGTGACGACACGGACGTCGGCCGGCGACGGCCGGAGCGCAGCAAAATCCGCGCAGAACGCCATTGCAAAGCAAATGCCTGCTGCTCTAGGATCACTGTGCCGCTGTGGTTGGGAATTGGGATGTACTAGCAGGAACACCGTGATCTATAGGACCTGTAAGGATAGCTGCCTACAAAGAATAGGTGGAAACGCGAAAGAACGAAACTACAAAAGAACTGCGATTCTAGACTGGAGGAAAACGTGGGTCGTGGCCTCGTGGGAGCCGAAGAAGAATACAAAATGTACACGCGGGCCGGAAAGCGACGGGAATATTTTGAAGCGTTAAATTAACACAAGGGATGGGACCAAGGGCCGTTCCACACTTACCCGACGTGCCAACCGACACGCGCCGCCGCCTCCAATTTGATGAAGTTTACCAAAACTTCGACCTTGTACTAATAAGCAGTTCTTGTTTCGAACTCTCAATCGCAAAATTTCCTAGTTTCATGGCATAAAATATCCTCTGCTCATCTCGGATCAAATCCAGGGCTCCAGGCAGCTTCCCCGTTGAGATTTATCCTATTTACCCTAAGTATTATTAGCTCTTGGGAAAATTCAATAAAAAGAACCCTGGCAACCTAGCCTACTACAAATCTTTGTATCATGTTGTTTGTTATTATATCAAAACATGTTATTCTCACTTAAAAAGTATCCAATTCATGTTTGCAAGCATTCCTATAGACCAATCAAATTGAAAACGGCAATGACAATTATTGCTTTTTGTGTATAATAATTGTCTAAAGAGAAAAATTAATGGCCGGTCCTTTAAGTTGGCAAGGGGTGTCATCTAGGTTCCTCCACTCTTAAAATGTTATTTCAAGGTCCATGAACTTGGCTTCGGGTATTATCCAAGTCGAAACGGGTCCTAACCCGCTCTGCAGGTTGACGTGGCACGCTGACCGTGTAGACGTGCAGTGACGTGGCCCTTACATGTGGGGCCCATATGTTGGTTCAATATATTTTTATTTTCTTTTTTTTACCATGTTTTCTCCACTCCCTCTCGCCTAAGATGAGCCGGTCAAGAGGATAACATAGCAGTGAACCCTTTATCAGGCCATCTACCCATGGCATACATCACATGAGCCTACCACTGAAAGCACAACGTCATTAAATACTAAAATATTCGATCCCACGAGGAGTTGAACCTAGAACATGAAGTGTTACTTAACCACTAGGCTACATGCCATTTTACTTGTTCAATTTATCTTGTTATTAATATTGTTTGAAATACAGTAATACTCCAAAATCATACACTAACAATGTCATTATTTAGTATGTGTCAATCATACACTAACAATGTCATTATTTGGGTAATTGTCCACATCTAGTGAGCCTAGCTCTGAAGAAACATCCAAAATCTACACATCGTGATAGCCAGACCGAAGAGGGCTTCTTGCATATTGTCATAAACATACATCCCATGGGTCTGATGCAACCAATCACGCTCTTACAGACTCCCTCCACAACCATACGATCAATCCACAGCCCCATAAGCGCGCTATTAGAGCATCTCCAAGAGGTCCCTTAGAAGTTAACCCTCAAAAGTTATTATTGAAGGCCCTCTTAAACCAATTGTACCGCAAAATCAGTTTCATCCACGATAGCTCCCCAATATTTCGGCCCCAATAGTGACACGTCATTAGTTAGTTGAATCAGAGATCAGATTAGTTGGATCTTGACCTTTCCCGTCCGCTCATTCCTTTCTGTTGGTATATACGGTGACTCCAGGTCTCCAAACAACGGGCGATTTGCAAAAATGGGACTCGAAACATCGGTCGTTTGCAGATTTGACACTGGACCCACATTCACAAACACAGATGGACCCACTTGTCATTCATCCGAGTGTCATCATAATCAAGGAGTCAATCTTTCGAGTGTCATTTGGCCTTGCCTGTTCTCTGCTAGCTCACCTCTTGAATGCTAGCGCCGCCATCAACCTTGTTCTCGTCAGCGCCGCCATCAGCCTTCTGCTCATCGCCGTCGCATGTGGCCTTGCCTGTTCTCAGCTAGTGCACCTCCTCTTGTCGAATAGTTACGACACCACAAAGATCTTCCGTAATATATTGTCTGATTCTAGTTCGAGATAAGTAAAAAGATCTACCATGGATCAACATAGCTTTCTCATGAACAAGGTGTTACATGATTCATCGTCGTCAGATGATGATGATGATTTCTTTTTTGATACATGCGGTAATTGATGAGGATGAGTCCGATGAAGAACCAAAACATTGCGGCTCTGTTCATGGGCATCGAGTGCTTCAACGCGATAGACAAGCGGGACATCAGAGGCTATACTAGGATTATTTCGCCGATGATCCTACGTACACACCAAATTATTTCAGACAAAGGTATGCGATGCAACACATTTTCTAGAAAAAGATGCTTATATATGTGTGTCTAATTATTTCATAGTGTAGGTTTCGAATGGGGCGTGCGTTGTTTCTACGCATACTGCAAGCTGTAGAACAACACGACGAATATTTTGTGCAAAAAAGGAATGTTGCCGGTACACTTGGTCTGTCTAGCTTGCATAAGATTAGAGGAGCATTTCGGATGTTAGCTTATGGAGTAGCAACTAATGCTATGGATGATTATGTCCGTATTGGTGAGAGTATTGCAATTGAAAGTCTCAGAAGATTTGTCGCCGCTGTTGTAGAAGTTTTTGGAGATGAGTACTTGAGATCGCCAAATGAAGATGATACCGCTAGATTACATGCAATTGGAGAAAGAAGATGTTTTTTCTGGAATGCTTGGGTCCATAGATTGTATGCACTGGAGGTGGAAAAACTGTCTTTATGAATGGCAAGGTATGTACAAAGGGCATATGCATAAGCCTACAATTATACTAAAAGCTGTTTCTTCAAAAGATTTGTGGATTTGGCATGCTTTCTTTGGGATGCCTGGTTCACACAATGACATCAACGTTTTGCAACGGTCACCTCTATTTGCAAGGCTAGCTGAAGGTCAAGCTCCAGAAGTGAACTATACCATTAATGGCCATGATTATACAATGGGTTATTATCTTGCAGATGGCATATACCCGTCCTGGGCCACATTCGTAAAAATTTCCGTTTGCCACCATAAATCCTAGTAAAAAAAATTAAAAACATCAACCCTATATAGAGAATTAGAGATATTACTTATACATCTACACTTAATCCAACATAAGCCAATTTGGTTCACAGAATATCACACACACACACACACACATGTACACAGAGGCAGGCATCAAGCAAGCAGCCAGAGAGGGAGACGAACAGGGACAGGGACAGACAATGATGACAGTGGCTGAGAAGGCAGTAATAGTACCATCAGCAGCACCAGAGAAAGCACTCATGCTTTCAGAAATAATCTTCCTTTAGCACAAAATGCAATTGTACTACAAGGACAGTTGCCATTGCCCTCTTAGGCAGGATGGGCAAAGCAAATAAGGATGGACTGATATTGGGTATATGACAGACAACACTTGCAGATTATAATCTTCCTTTAGTACAAAATGCAATTGTACTACAGGGACAATTTGCATAGTAACTGAATTGTAGTATCAGATACTATGCAAATTATAGTGCCACTGAAATGTACTATCAGAAACTATGCAAATTACAGTGCCACTGATATGACAGAAACCCAAACACACATTCAGTTACTGAAAAAATCAGGGTTTTCTATAGAAACACTTGCAGAGAAGACATTAGACTTATCAGAATATCACCGATTGCAAAGATAAAATTCCTAAAACACATGTTGTACAGATAAGACAGGATCTTCAGCAGCACACACGTTCCTGAAACCCACAATAAAATACGCATCTGAGCATCATCTACTCTATACTAATCACATCAAGACATACATGTCTGAATCTAATTTAATAATTGCAACCATGAACTGGAAGTATACTGAGCAATTTGTAGCAATGCAAAGTGGTTTCCATCATACCATCAAAAAACATGTCGTTGTTGGGCATATCTTCAACGGATGCAGACACATTGTCAGGGAATGAGTTCTCGTAGCCTACCATCTGCTGGGAATCCAGCATGTCGCCAACAGAACTCACTGATTGAGGAGGGCCATCAATGACGTGCAGGGATTCTTGGGGGTGGCCGCATCTGCTTGCCTGGAGAATATGGCCTCCGGCGGACTGTGCTAGCCGCATCTGCGCGACGGTGGACGGCGGCCGCATGAAACTGGCAGCGGGTCGGGGTGGCCGCATCTGCGCGTCTCCGTTTGGGGATTGCCGCATCTGCGCGTCCATGGACAGGGACGGCCGCATCTGCGCATCGACGGACAGGCGTCTGGCCGCCGCCATGCGCCGCCCGCCGCTGGATGGAACCGGCATCCTTGGCTGCCTCCATCTTCAGTCTTTTGGCACCTGATGGAAGAAGATGGGAAGCCACTTTGATGGCAGGTGGAGCAAGAAAGCGCGGCGAAGACTCGGCAAAATGGCGCGAGCAGGAGAGGACGAGCGCGGGGAAAGATTGGGGGCGCGCCTTGCTTCGAGACAGATGCGGGGCGCATGCTCGTTTTTCCAGAGCGACTAAATTTTGAGAAGTCTCGGAAAACTGTTGGATCCATATTTTACCTTTAATCAAGTAAATATTAATTTTGAAGGTATTATTAGTCTTCTCTTGAAGATGCTCTTAGATGGTTCCCAGCCGTCTTATAAGAAAGGGAAGCCATGCATGATTCAAAGAACAAATTTTGTTAATGAAGAATGAAAAGGCGCGGGTTATTTTGGGATTTATTGGTAGCTTAATCATATTTTGACAATTTTATGATGGTATATGGGTTGCCGTGTCAGCAACAGAAAGTCATGTGTGTCCACTTGAACCTTTTGAGTTTTCTTTACGGAAAAAGCATGTTTTGTGGTTCGAGAGATTGCTGACCCGGATCCACGTATTTGATGTTTTCTATATTGTTGAAAATTGTGACTTAGCTAAAGTTCAACAAATATATTTATTTTGATTGGCATTTTCAAAAAAAAAAATCTTTGCACGGACATTTGGATATTTAATAATTACCCTCTGTATTAAGAAAATACAATCCTCATTTGTCGAGAAGTTAAATAATTAAGCTTAACCAAATATACAAAAAAAATATCAAAATTTATGATACCAAATATATAAATATCATTAGATAATAATAAAATTATATTTTCATAGTGAATCTATTTAGAGATATAAATAATAATAATATTTCCTAAAAATAACTTAAATTGAATTTATTCCTTTTGGATGGAGGGAATATTAGATAATACTGCCTCCATACTGGTAATTCAAGTCGTTTTGGACAAGACTTAGGTCAAATATTGGGAATATAAATCATTAATAACTTTTAAGTTGTTGAATTTGGAAATGTGAAAACTATATGAATAGATTTGTCTTGAAAAGTATTTTCATAAAAATATAAATATATCACTTACCAATAAATATTTTTATAAAAATAAGAAGTCAAAGTTATGCTTTAAAGATCGTGTCGCTATCAAAAACGACTTGAATTACCAGTACGGGTCTCATGGTGACCTGTTGTCCTCCGCATGACCGCAAGCACTCCGGCAGGAACTCGTCTTATATCTCTGGTTGGTTCAAGAAATTTTGCTTGCACTAACGCACTGTTTGTCCCTTTCTAGAACAGGACATATATTAGTTAATTTTTCACTATAATTCACTCTACCATATATGGATTAAGATTGACACAAGTGTAACCAAATAAGACCTTAGTTAATAAGCTCGATGAAAAAGAGAAGTGTCTAACAGTCTAAGTGAATTTTTTTTCAAAAGAAAAAAACTCATGGTCGTTCCAAAATGACTCTATGCTCATCTTGATCCATAGCTTCCAAAAGACATGTTAGAGCTGTGTGTGTTGAGTGACACCAGGCATGCCCCTCATATTTCTGTATCTAATAAGAATGCCTCTCACATTCCTTTACCTGAAAGGAGTAATAAACTACTTAGGGCGTGTTTGTTTGGGCTCTTAGCGCGTCCGACTCTTGCATTCAGGCACTGTGCATCCATGTGCATCTATGTAGCGAGTAAAAAGAAGAGCCCCGGCTCCTTCACCACGCAACGCAAAACCAGAAGGAGCCGCGGGAGCTGAGTTGTGGTGCCTCCTCCGACTCTGCTACGGGAGTTGAACAGTGGCACTACAGGAGAGGAGCCAGAGCACTACGGAGCTGAACCAAACACCGCCTTAATTAGTATGTATATTCATTGGTGCTAAGAGAATCTATAGTGTTTAATCGAACTGAACATAAACAGTTCAGCTACGTAGAGTTCGGTTTGAGAGAGCTTATAGTGTCACATCGGTGATTTCTCCAAAGAAACAATAAACGAATTGGAAGTGATCCTGTGTCTATCTAGGTGATGAAGCTTCATAGGCTACCACCATGAATGGCTAGATGCTCTTGTAACCAACCGATGGAGTTGGTGATCGGACTATTTGTGCACGATAGGCACGACGAGCTATGGACTAGAATTTTCCGTGGTTCGTACCATATCCGCGTGGAGGACCATGTGGATACAGGCATGCAGCGAAAGAAGGAAGAGTGAAAAGGACAGGCAAGGACAAAGCTGCAGGTAAAACGTGACGACTAGTAGTAGCATTTCTCCTTTCTGTTCTTTGCGCACCAGCTACACACTTGCTCGCCAGTCGCCAACCACCAAAAATCATGAACCGAGTAGCTATAGCTCAGTAGCTTAGCTTAGCTCCAACGCAGGAGGAAATGCCTTATATATATATTTTTTAAAAAAACTCCCACGAGGAAATGGAAAATCAGGCTCGCCCGTCAGATCGTGCGGAGAGCTCGACCGCTCGCAGTCGCAGTCGATTACTTGCATGCCATGCGCCCATATCGTGGGGCGGCGAGCACGTACGCGGCACGGTGCGCTGGGCGGGCCGCTTCTTCTTGTCACGACCAGCGGCAGCGGCAGCGGCGGTGCATGGGGCACGCGCGTCGCGCGTGCGTAGAATGCATATCTGGCTGGCCATCTGCGTGTGTCCCGCGGTGACTGCTGAGGCGGGAGCTCCGACACGCGCAGTGCCGCTGCCGCCAGTGCTCGTGCGGGTCTTTGGGAGCACCTGGACCCGTTGCCCGTTGGCATCGAGCCTGTTGTCATTGGAGAGCGAGGCTTCTTCCCGGATGACTTCAGAAACTGAGTCCACCGTCCACGAACCAACCACGACATGCATGGCATGTATAGGACCGGAGAGCGTTGAGAGCCACAGGTTCAGTTCAGCGCATATGCAGTGAGTGATATGAAGGCTCCTGAACCCCACGATTATCGGCCACTGAGCGGAATCACTAATTCCTATTTGTTGGGCTTAACGAGGATCATGTCTTTTGGGCCGGACGGTTAATAGGCTTCTTCTCTGGCAAAAGCCGGTTTGGTGATGCTGGGCTGCCTGGTTGTCTTTGATTTGCTCCAAGATTGTTGTGAAATATCCAGAGTTCCTACTGTTTCCAAATTGTGGGTCAGTCTATTCAACAACAACTCATCAAGCTCAAAGCATCTCTCCTATTATTTTTTTTTTATCAGGGGGGAATGAGTTCTTGTCATTCAGACAAATATGTAACTTAAATAAAGGGGTTGTTTGCCATTGTTTGGCTATAGAAAGAAATGCGATGATGAGGGGGCCTATCTCTAGCAATAGGGTGTGAGTTGTCTTTGGAACTATTGGAGATGCTCCAAGATTGTTGTTTGAAAGGCGGGGGGTTTTGCAGTGCAAAGGAAAGAAATGGGTGTAGGCGGTGGACAAAAATTAAGGCACACCCCGAAATATAGCAACATTAAACTTGTGTGTACATGTATGTAATATAGGGTATAAAGCAATATTCGGAACAAACGTTCATTTGAAACACTAAACTCATGTTACAAACGTTGTATTACTTAGGGTTCTAAATGATTTTTTATTGAGCGGAAATGCTATGACTGAAACCGATTCCAACTAGGAACAACTCATCAAAGCTCATCAAGCTCGAGAAGCGGGATTCGCTAGCTAAGCATGGCTTGGAAATCCAACAATCCGATCGTGTTTTATTATTTCCTCTATCTCGGATAAAAAAGTTTGGCAATTTTGTATCGATCGGGGAATGAGTTCTTGTCATTGCGTAAAATAGGTTTAGGAATCCGAGTTGGGTTTTTGGGCCTTTAAAAAATAGTCACTTTCCATTTCAGGCGCGATTTTTGGTCACCAATAACTCCCTCACATCCACTTAATATAAAGGGGAGTTGTATCTCCCCTAATAGGTTGGACCAACCCTAGTTGTCGCCTCGCTTCTCGTGTCGCTCCCCATGTGGCCACGCTGGCTGCTCGCCTGCACGTAGCCTTGCCGGCGTGTGGGAGTGCGCCCGCTCTCTGCGATCATATAAGCGCTGTTGTTGTTGTGTTCCACTGGCCGGCGCCCGTCGCGCGGCGCGAGATATGCCGTGCCGCCATCGCTCGAGCGAGGCTTGCCTGCGCGCGTGGCCATGCTATGGAACGGTCAAGCCACCAGACCGGTAGGTTGGGGTGAGTCGTTGTTGCCCATCGAGCTTGATGTTGGGTTGACGGAACGGGGCCTATCCGTGGAGGGAGCTCAAGACACGACATCGTTGTTCACCGTCTCGCCTCCACCGCTTTGTTGGCGTTGAGGTGAGCATCGGCTCCTTAGATAGGGGGCTGTGAGGGTGCAGGTGTGCGGGCGAGGACATACTCGACGGGTCTTGGGGGACTCGGCCAAGGTAAAGAAGAAAAAGGAGAGGTGAGGTGCTAGAAACAGCGGTGACTCAACTAAATAGTGTTTGAGTAAGCGTCATGAATAGAAAACAAAATGGGGGAGCATGCATGAGGTCACTGACAAGGATGTGCGTGCTAGGGTCATCGGACACAAATCGGTTTTCAAAGAAACAAATGTTTATTTAATGTAGTTTGAATGGACTTTGAGAAATTATAGTAAAGTAGATGTTCAAAAATAGTGAAACTAAATTTGTTAGGCGGAGATAGTTGTGATAGTGATAGGTTCATAAATCCAAATTAGAGAGCTTAGCATTATGTGGATTAATATTTATAGGAAATTTTATGGTAATTGGTGATAGCTATAGCTATGAAAATTTTCTAGCAGGCTCAATAGATTATTATGTACTTGCTGTAAATTTTGTAGCCCTAAAGTAAGTTGATAAATAGAGTAGCTATTATCCTTGTTTTATCATATATAGAGTAAATCGGTATTAGAAGTAAGAATACATTTAGTTGCTAAGATAAAATATGTCATACTTCATACTTATAGTGGTAACAGTAGGTAACTCAGCATCTTAGCTGGTAGAGCTCGCTTAGTACCTTGATAGATGAATTTCTATTTTAAGAGTCGTTGTTGCCGTATTACTAAGTGTTGCATCATCATTTTATGCATATAGATCATGAGTTGGTAGAGTTCGTGCCCGTGGACGAACAAGATTACGAAGAGGTCATTGAGAAGTACGAGGAGGAGAGCCATATTTTGCCCCAAGGCAAGCCCGATGCATAACCCATATTTTATGATCACTAAATATATATATGATGTACATTTATGATCTGGATGCATTTATGGAAACTACAAGCATAAATCTATCTACCTATGAGTCCTTATCGAGGTTGGCATTTTATGGAAACTACAAGCATAAATCTATCTTGAGACGATCCATGGATCGTGAAGTTGGGCAAATAGATGTAAATAATCACCGTGATAAAATGATGTAAAGGTAAATGGTGCAAGGTGGGCTGAATAGCTCGTTAAGATGTGATTGTCGTTGTATAAGAGTGATTTGATGATATAGGGAAGACTCGTTGCTCTCTTGTCGTGGGCTCTTCCGGACCGGTGATTGATTGAGGCGGAGATGGTGGAGGTCCATGCACCACACCGAGTCCGAGACTCGGGAGTGGGGGCTTATTCTAAGGGGATTTGATGCAATACATCCCCAATAGTCTAAAACGGGGCATTGGTACATCCCCATTAGCACCTTATAAGAACCTGGAAGATGAGTTGAAATGAACCGATTTCTCAACTCTTGCTTGAAAGTAGAACATGTGCTTATATAGAATGGTTGATAACAAAGATGGTCTCAAGCAAATGTTGGACACCTTCTCACCTACAACGTCCCCTATCAACTAGAAAAGGAGTGCAGGTTTGGATGCCACCTCGTTCTTTTCTAGTTGTTTATCTTCGTTGTTTAATAATGCTATGTAATAATGTACTTTTTCTCTCGGATGTATGAAATGGATTAAGTAACTATGTGGAATGCACTCCTCTTGGGGTGTGGCGGATACCGCCCATTGTACATAGTGTCGGCATTCGTAAGCAGACGGCCACCTCAATCCAAGTTGGTGATACGAAGAGATCCTCACTCAACGTATTTTGATGCAATACATCCCCAATAATCTGGCATGATCACCGACTTGGTAGGGGGTAAAGATGGTCTCAAGCAAAGGCACATTTAACTCTCTTGCAATTACATAACTGGAATGCCTCGCCTCACTTGCCACAAGGTTGAGAGTCTTGCATTACAGCATGGGACTTGGTAGGAGAGCCAAAATGGATTGCCCAATCATGCAAAGGAAAACCTTTCAAGTCCATGAAAACATAACAATTGGTTTCATGGACTACGAAGCAGCTAGCAAGGGATTCAAACATAACAATTGTTGCATGTTGCTGCCTAGCCAAGCTGTCCTTGGATCGCGGCCAAATCTGGCAACCGAATCAGGGAGAACTTTGCCACACTACAAGCCAAACAACAATTCCTTCGGTTTGCCCACCGGCACAGGAGCATCGCCGTCTCCATGACTGCGCCTCTCTCTTCTCCTGCTACTGTGCAAGACAAGTTTGGGATTCACTGGGTGGTGCTTCGATCTCTGAGGTGGATTTACTTGAGAACGTAACGGGATGAAAACGCTTTTCTCCTCGCAAATCTCGTTCCAAAAAAAAAAAGAAAAAGGTTCAAAAGAAGTTACGAATCGACGGTAATGGGTCCCGCCAGAGCAGGACACGACCCAAAGACAGACCCTGCCCTGCCGCCCTGCCGGCACCGAACGGCTCAACTGTAATGCCGTGACCGTCTCGTCCCCGTCCAGTCCACCTTTCCCTCCTCCTCTCCGACTCCGCCGCCGTCACGCCACCTCGCCGGCCGGCGGAACCCCACGACCGCGAGCATGGGGAACATCTTCGTGAAGAAGCCCAAGATCACTGAAGTCGACAGGGCCATCCTCACCCTCAAGACCCAGCGCCGCAAGCTCGCCCAGTTCCAGCAGCAGGTCCGCCTCCGCCCCTTCCCCTCCAATCGCCTCGCCTTCCGCGGCACCCTGCCCTATCTTGAGCTACGGATGGTCCGTCGCCCTCGCTCGTGTCGAATTCCGGCCGTCTCTCTGTCGCGCCGTGGGATGGTATCAGATTCCGGCCGTCGAGCGGGAGCGGGTGTAGGTGGCAATTCGGATCTGGAGTTGGATAGAGCGGCGTCGATTGATGAATCGGAGTAACTTGCGAGTTTCTAGTTTTCCAGGGCTCAATTATCGCGTCTCAATAGGTTGGTTTCGCACAGGGAGCCCTGATCGGAGTCGTGTCACAGCATCGATCCAGGTCGACATATCTGTCTGGTGATTGGGAGTGAAGAAAGATTGTCTCCTTGTAATTCCATTGCTATAGTCGAGGATTCCCAGTGAACGTTAAACCTGCTAATCTTGTTTGTCCAAACGTCAATACATCAGTTTCTGGAGCGCATTCCAAAAGTCTTATTTGCTTTTGCTACACGTTACCGTGTATTACAATAATCGGTGTTGCATTTTGTGGAATTTGCATGCAACTACAGACAGTTTAACTTAATGTACTTGGATGTTATACTTCGTCTTTTGATTCTAGCTTAATACAACCGGTGGTGTTGTCATCAGGTGCTGACTATTCTGACTAGATGGTTATTATCCTCAGTTCCTCACATTTAATCATTTCAACATCACCTCTGCTAAAAGTATAGAAAGAGCGTATTTATGTATGCTTCTCTTTCCTTCCAGCTTGAGAAGGTAATCGAAGCAGAAAAGGAAGCTGCACGGCAGCTGGTTCAACAGAAGAAGAGAGACAGAGCTTTGATTGCTCTGAAGAAGAAGAAAGCTCAGGAAGAGCTGTTGAAACAAGTTGACACATGGCAAATGAATGTTGAACAACAGGTTTGTAGTTCATTCAAATAATTGTTCTTTAATACCAATTATTAAATATTGTCGTGTCGTGTAGAAGGGCAGGCCTGGTGCAGTGGTGAGAGTTGTCTCACTGAGTCACCAGGTCGCGGGTTCGAAGCAGCCTCTCCGCAGATTTTGCGGGGGGAAGGCTTGCCTCGGTTTTTCGCTTCCCCAGACCCCACTCATGTGGGAGCCTCCGGCACTAGGTCTGCCCTATTAAATATTGTCGTGTAGGGCTGGAGTTCTACACTTCTTAGGCCTTGTTTGGATGCACATCTATCCACATCAATACACATGTGTTGAGGTGGATTGGAGTGAAAATTAGTTTAAGTTCCACTCCAATCCACTTCAACACATGTGGATTGAGGTGGATACACGTGCATCCAAACAAGGCCTTATTGAAGAAGTTTAGGAGCACTGAGTTTCTTAATTTGATGTATGATAACCTGACAGAGTATTTCGGTTCCCTTGGTTTAGCTGGCAGATATTGAACTAACAAGTAAACAAAAGGCTGTATTTGAAAGCCTGAAGGCTGGAAACGCTGCCCTTAAGTCTATACAGAATGAGATAAACATTGATGATGTCCAAAAGCTGATGGATGACACAGCCGAGGCTAAGGCTTATCAAGATGTAAGTTGAATTAACTCTACCTGTATACATTCATTTGATCATTTCTATAGGGGGAGTTCATCCGCTGCCAATCTCTTTGGGATTGTCTCTTCTAAGTAACTTCATTTACAGCATCCTTATTAAGATACATACAATTTGCACCTCAAATCAGATGTTGTGAATATCCCCTTTGATTTTATTTTATTTTTGCCAGCAACTTGTTATACTGTATAGGCATTGTGATAGCAACACGTCAGAGTGAAATTATGGAGTACAGCCATATCCTGTCTGAATATATAAGTATTGCCTGTTTCCATCCAGTCGTTTTTGGCAACTATGATTGCATGCCTATTTTCAGATTTTCATCATAACTAGCTTTGAACATGGTTATAATGTTGGATGTAGGTAGTGAATGACTAAATATGATTGGGACTACTATTTATCACCCTTGTGAAATCATGACCTATATACAAGTAGTTCTGTATTCTGCTTTCCTTTTAGGGCCTCATAAAAAGCATACCTTCTGTTGAATTGTTGTGATGTTGCCCCAACTGCAAAAGAATGGGCCTATTTTCTTTTTAGTGACTTGTCCAATCACTTGTCGATTTCAGGAAATAAATGCTGTTCTGGGCGAGCAGCTCTCAGCTGAGGATGAAGAAGCTGTTATGGCCGAGTTTGAAAATTTGGAAGCTCAGGTTTGGCCAACAAAGCATCTACAGAGCTCTTATCTGTTGAGAAGGAACCCAAAATTATGCAATTATACAAACGAGACTGAAAATTCCACTTTGGACCAGATTTATGTTTCACTCTTGGTCATAAATTCTCCTCTCATATATAAATATTGTCCTTGCTCGGGCCAAACCAGAAAGAAGGCCCATGAATTATGTGTAACAACCTGATTCCCTATGAATGCAAACATAACAGTAGGCATTACAAGACTTAACCTCTGATTAGTTTCTCTCCCATGATCCTCATCTATTCTGATTCATTTTATCTATTCACGTAAGCACTGGAAATGCTCCATTTTTTTCTGGTCTCTTTTAGTGGCATGACATTGTCTATGATTTTGAGCAATCACATTTAAGCTTCAAAATCTAAAGTGAGATGTAGACGGTTCTGTTTCTGCCTTGTTAGTTTAAAGTCTATCTTAGTTCTAACATTGCCTTTCTTTGCAGCTTGCCGTTGAGTCTTTGCCAGACGCTCCTGTTAGTGAAGTACGACCTGAAGAGAAAATGAAAGGTCCGGCTGACACAGAAGCTGCACCTGAGGACATCGATGAGGTTATTGAGCTTCCTGATGTGCCTACGAAAGTGCCAGAGAGGCCTGAAGCTCCAGGAATGACCAAAGGTTTTGATCTCGTGTTATTATCGCATTCTATATTTTGTTAGGTACCTTTTTTTTTGTTTATATGGTGCATTGATGATATACTTTTTGCCGACAGTTTTGGAGGAGCCACTACCTGCATAGTGGGTGGAACTGAGATGAATAGGGCACACTTAGTTTGCAGGAATTGTAACATACCCACCATTTCATTGTACCATCTCATTTTCAGCTATATCAGAATTTTATTGTGTACATACAGCAAGAAAATTTGTTGTTCTTGACTATCAATTACCACCTGTTTGGATTTCTCAGTGCCCATTTATAATAGTCACATCCTATGGGGGTAAACATCATATTTTCATTGTGTTTCTTTGAAGGCAGAAATGTTGAAGTCTGCAAGCACATACCTTGTTCCGTATGAATATACATATGTTTTTGAAAGCTGTAAAATATACGCCATTTGTAGGTGCCACTTGTTGCTTGAATTTAATTGGTGGAGCGTGTAAAATAAAATATTCAAACATACGTGTGGTTCTGGCACTCAATCAGAGTACATTGAATTGCCGTATCGAGTACATTGAATTGCCTATATAAGGTGCTAATTT
This sequence comes from Miscanthus lutarioriparius, assembly GCA_904845875.1. Classification (NCBI taxonomy): domain Eukaryota; kingdom Viridiplantae; phylum Streptophyta; class Magnoliopsida; order Poales; family Poaceae; genus Miscanthus; species Miscanthus lutarioriparius. The sequence goes on from CAJGYO010000007.1 coordinate 31,516,836, forward strand.
TTTGCAGTTCTTTTTTCCCCCCCTTTGGGTCACTATATATGCATCATAGCGTACAATTTCATTTCATTATAAACAAAAAAAAAACGTGGTTCGCACCAGATATGCAGGTCATAAACACCAAAAAGAATTTCCTACGTGAAAAACCGGCCGGATTTCAGTGTACGCGGATAAGAAACATTATTCACTCTCTTATATATTCCTCCAAATTTCTCCAGCGAACAGGGCCTACTTGTGTTCAGGAATATTTTAGCAAACTTTTACTAGTTTCCAATAATCTAGTGTGTTCTCTGGACGTAACAGTTCAACTGTGAACGTGTTGCACTGTAGCAAGCAATTACTCCCTAGTACTAGTCTAGAGATTTGGGGCTTGTTCGCTTATCAGCTGGCTTATCAGATAAAATTTACAATATTTTTTTTCATAATAAAACATAGTTTCAGTCGGGTTTAATACCAGCCGAACGGGCCTTGAACTCAAATTCGGGTGTTGAAAAGGCAAAAAAAAGTATTCAGAAGAAAACAGCAGACACCACACCACGTCACCAAGTACTGTTCCATCTGTCATCCGTGTTAATTGCTGATTGGATATAGCTGGGGTATATGTTGCAGCAGCTCACTTGATAGCGCCTGAACCTGACTCGACAGTTCGTTTCCAAATCCATTCTGAAGATCAGCTACTAGATATATATAATCCAAAATTGCAATCGTATCCCAATGCTGTTGTACCATCATGTATCATGTACATGATTGCTACGATTTGCCATCGCGTTATGCGAGTAGTTGAATTCCGTGGAGGTCGCTTTTGTCGGTTCGATTGGATGCTTGATCTAATTGAATTTTCATGGCAAATACAATATCGTTGTGCTTCTTCGTTTGATTGGATGCTCATATATACAAATGCAGCTCATCGATCACCACGTTTGTTTCAGTGTTTGAAATGGCTGGTGCCATAGCTTACAGCTTTTCTCGTGTATCCACAAACCAAAGTACTTGATCACTCTATTTCAAATTATAATTCATCTTCGTTTTGTCGCAAGTTAAAATTTTCTAATTTTAACTATTTTATTGTTTAAAAATATATATAATAACACCTACACGTTTCAAAATAAAATGCTCAATATTCACGATGTCAACAGAGACCACTTGAGGAGTATGGCGCAGGCTGCACGCAAGGCTAGTGTCTGGGTGCGGATGGAATGGAAGAACCGTTCGGTTTAATTGCCATTTCTATTTGCACACACAAGGCTTCTCAAAATGTTCAGCTGGGAGAATTCGGCAGGTATTGCCGAAACGAGCAGCTGACTGGGAAAGTTCAAATTTATTGTGCAACCAGGGCCTGTGACCGCTGATCAATGCTGCTTACCAATTACCACTTCCTGCCGTGCAGTTTCTTTCACCAACCGGTGCAGCTACTTTGTATGCACTCTTCCGGAGTTCCGGTGCCTCCAAAACAGTGTGCGCATGCCTACGGTGATTTTTTTTAATTTTAACATTTTTTAAACTAATTTTAAATTTAACACTATTTTTTTTTTTCTCAAAACTAACACTTTTGGTCGCACCTATTGTCATGGCGCGGCGAAAAGCCTGTGCCGTGCCATGCATGGTGGCGCGGTGTGTGGATAACGTGGCGACGACCGGAAATGCTGATCGGTGGCGCGGCAGAGCTGAATAAAAGCGTCGCGGCCCAGTCCCGCTCTGCCCGAACACGCCCGCCTGCTCGCCACTCCCAAGTGCTGTCTCCCTCCTCCCTTCCCTTTCATTCCCCGGCCGCCTCCCTTCCTCCTCGGCCTCGTTCAAGGTAATGACGCATTTTTTATTTTTTGTTTGAATGGTGGATTGGAATATTATGAATGGAAGTTAAGGTTGGGAGAAAAATTATGTTTGGGAACTATGGGCTACGGTTTGGAGAAAGATATTACTTTGATTTTGTCAATGTTAAGGTTAATTATTTAGTTAGAAGTATGTTTACCATGTATATTTTTGTTGCTATAAGTGTTGGTTATATTATTTTAGTTGCAATGTAAATGATTACATTTTACATTAATTTGCGTTGTTTTGATTGATATTTAATTTGAACCGTTTTATTAGATGGAAGACATGTTTCGAGAGCAGTTGTGGCGAAAACGGGGTCGTCCTAGAGAATTGTACCCTGACGAGTCTAGCAAAGATGCCCCGTCCCTCCTGACCTCTCTGTTCCTAACTGTGACTGTGGTCGTCCGGCCGACGTGTTTCAATCGAGACATCCGAACACAGCGGCTCATTGCTTCTACACATGCAGTCGTTTTAATGTAAGTAATTGTTTTCGTATGTTTTTTTCTTCATTTGTATTACTAGGTTACTAATATTTTGTTGGAATTTTGTTGTGTAGGCCCATGAGAGGTGCTTTTTCTTTCAGTGGATCGACGGTGCAGACAAGTTTGACCCCAGGTACCTCCTTTTCGACGATTGGTGGAGAGGGCGACATCCACGAGAGCACTTCGAGCGGTGGGTCCCACCTCCCCCTAACCCCCCTCCAATGACGGTTAAGGAGAAGCACTTAGCCGTAATTAGACAACTCGAGGAACCTCCTCTGTGCGATTGCGGAGATCGAGCTATGATAAACCCTGAAAATACGTTGGAGTTTATGTGTCCAAACAAGCATGAAGTAAGTGCAAAATGTATGTGTTGAAATATTGAGTTATATGTGTTCATGTACTAATGTCACCTTATTTAGGTGTTTTCAATGGCGAAGTGTCGTTTCAAGAAGTGGTTGTATGGTCCTAAGAACCAATGGCCGGAAGAACCTCCAAAGACAAAGCAAAAGAAGAAAAAAGGTTAATTTACAAAGCACCTCCAGTCAAGTGTGAATGTATGTTAAATTCAACTACGGTCTAGTCCCTTCAGAGCTTGGAATAGACCATTATTGCGGCCATATGGTTGACTATGATGAGGTTGGTTATTTTTGTGGTAACCATGAAATCGTATTTTGTTTCTTTTGCTAAGACATATATGATATAATTTTTGTTTGAACAGAGCACCAGAAAATGCAGGTGAGAATGTTATGATGGTCAAGCTAAGTTCTTGGATGAACTGAATGGGAAGCAAGTAATTGCATGGAAGAGGGGATATGGACCTGACTACGTCAACCTATTCGTTAAACACCACAAAGACAAGATGTGTGAGTTTGTTAGACAGCGTGTTATTTGTAACCCGATCGATGTTGGGCTTGACAAATGGGGATTGAAGAGACGGATGACGTTAGAGGAGGAGAGGGCAAGGAAGGAGGCAAGGGAGGAGACAAGAGTACAGATGTAGGTCTTGAACGAACATGTTGTTGCATTATGTGCTAGTGAGTGCTTGAAAGCCTTTTTTCGTTGCCTTATTTTAAATGTAATATAATCGCGTTGCTAATTGATTGCATTTTATACATAAAGGGATTGGATACAACGAGGAACATGTTGCAGAGGTGGCTCGTATAAGGTATGAGAAAAAGAAGTTAGGTGAGCACAGAAAACGAGCTGGTCGCACCGTTGAATCACCGATTGTGATGTCTGATGAGGGGGACGAGGATGACGACGACATTGCCATACTCACCGATTGTATTGTACCCATGTATCATGTACTTAGATTACCCATGGTCGATCTTAAGTGATCCCATCCGTTTGTATCATGCATTGAGAATTTCTAAAACGAACAAAATCGAGTGGAATTATTCCGAATACGGTTCGACACTGGTTCTATCGGGCCATAGCCCAGGTTCTGCCGCGCCATAGCAACCGGCGTGGCATTGACGTGCCATGCCCCATGGCATGGTAGCACTGGACGCAGATAGAAGCCGACCAGCCTCAATTGTAATTGAACGGGAGCTACTGTCGGTGCTGTAAACAACTACAAGTGCTGCCGCGACCGTGCGCAAGTTGAAACGAATATGAAGCAAATAAATGGAGTCCATGCGCAAGTTGATAAGTTGTCACATAACATTTTTATTGGTTCACGAGTCTACAAGTTTCGGACGACAATATTCGTTCAACATAAGTTCTACATAACCAACTAAGTCCTAGGAGTGTAAGGATCCCTCGGACACCTCTTGGAAACCTCGTCGTCCGGTGGAAGAAGGGGGTCGTCGTACTCCACCTCAAGAAGGGGGTACATCTGGTGCAACGTGGGAGGGGCCATCCTGTTACAAATTGATAAACAAAGGGTTAGAGTATTCAAATTAACAATATTCAAATTAACTTTATATAGCATTGCAAAATGTGAACTACTTGTTATACAATATGAACACAATATGAAAGCACCTGCTGCCCTCATCTTCTATACCTGCTAGTCTTGTGACCAGATTCTTTGCAAACGGAGCAAAGATTCCTGCCACGGGTCTCGTTGAAGTCTCCCCCTCCGTACATGTCTTCGCCGTACCCTCTCATAGCGTCCATGTCTCCCTTGAGTCGCTTCTTCTTCCTCCTACCCTTCCCTACCTTCATTAGATCCGGATGCGGCACGTAGTCATAACCATTATAAGGTGGCCACTGTGTCGGATCAAGGTATGGCTCGAAGCTCATCTCCCAAATACTAACGGTGTTCGAACGGAGATACAAGGGTGACATATATGGCAGATCCTCATAGTTGTACCCGTGAACCCTGCAGGTCGTGATCATATGAGAGCAAGGGGCATGCATGATCTAAGGGACGTTGCAACTGCACTCTACCTTTTCAAGATCAACTCGGTAGTTTCGTCCACCATAACATTCGCCGCCCAAGCTTGTGCCACCCTTGCCCCATACACTAAAGATATGGCGGCGGGGTCCATATGGATCGGTGGTGTGCTGCTTAGCCAATTCCTCGGCCTCCTTCAAATGTTCAGCTCTGGTCTTTCCAAAACACCCCTGCTCAGCTATATTCCTCTACGCAAGTTCCCACCTCTTGACAAAATATTTGTTGCACTTATGAAAGGAGAACTTAATAATTCCAGACACAGACAATGATCGAACTCCGGTGAATACACGATTGAAGGACTCCGAGGAGTTAGTGGTCATGATGCCATACCTGAAACCCCTCTCGTCATATGCTAACGCCCACTGAGCCTTCTGTTCCATCTGCGCCTCTAACCAGGCCTTTCCCGCTTTATTTACCATCTTGTCTAGTTCTCTTTTTGTCTCCTTGAACTGGTGCTCTGTACGTACACAACATAGAGCCTTTACCTTATCACATACCTTCTGCTTCCTCTAACGCCGCCAGAAATTAGCGGCAAAGTGTCTCATGCACCATCTATGCACTAGAGGCGGGAACCAATCTATATGCTCAGCTCAGCATTAAGAAGCCCTGAGTGACGGTCCGAGATCAAACATATAGTGCGAGATGGGCCAAGCACTTGTACATGTAGAAGCCGCATGAACCATGACCACGATTCATTGTTCTCTCCCTCTATCAAAGCAAAAGCCATGGGTACTATCTGGTCCTCAGGATCAACAGCAGCAACCATCATCAAGGTGCCCCTGTACTTTCCTATCAATAAAGTGCCATCAACAAGTACGACTGGCCGATAAAATTGGAATGCATGTTCCGTTTGCGCGAATGACCAGAACACACGATAGATGACATGTCTCAACGGGTCCCAAAAACATATCCCTCCGGTGTCCACAAACCATTTCAAGCTAGGGTTGTAGTAATGCATTGCACATAAGATGCGGGGCACCTTGTTGTACGCTTCCTCCCAACTACCCCATCAAATCGCCAGGGCAATTTGCTTAGCACGCTGTAACACCCCTAGTATTACGAGCTTGTTTAGCATCGTGATTTAGGCCTAAGAAAAATTACCGAAACAATTTTCTCAGATTTTAACATTTAACTGATGTTTAAAAGTATCGCTCGTGGTGAGTTATATTGAACTAACTAGTTGGGTAGTTCTTGGAAGTTAGTTCAAAACTAAAAGTTATAATTTTTAAGTCAGAAATGATTGACAATGACGTGTTAGCAATTAAATTCTAGCTAAATTTCTTAAACACTAACTTTATATTCTTGTATCGCTAGTTGCTTCATGGTGAGTACTTTGGCGTGGAGTGGATCATAGAATGGTATGATGTAGCTGGGTTACCCCAAGAATTTCTCAAAAACTCGTTAGAACACGTGAAGAACCACGTTCGGTGTGCTGTTCATGAACCGGCGTGCTGCTCGATGAACTCATCTTGGCCTTCCCGTATCTTTTTCCCTAGTTGCTCTTGGGTCGCGCCGAATGTTTCCCTAGCTAGCTGGTGGCATGGACTTTGGATTAGTGAGGTTGGTCGAACCTTAACTGCACTGGTGGGCAGCCTTGGCTTCGCTTTAATAAACGTGCACGTCACTGGTGTCGGCTGCTCAGCCTATGGCCATGGTCACCATGTGTCTCAGTGCGTCTGCTGTCTGGCCACGCCGTGGCTTGGCCCACCGGCTGAGCGCCTGGCCGAGCTGAGCCACCATTGTCGCGCTACCGTCCTCGATCACATGGTTGTCCTCCTGCCGTGCCCTGCCCCGCTGGCCAGCCTGGTGGCCGTCGACTGCCCTGCCAAACGTGGTGTTGCTCACTCGCATCGGCGTAGGTCTGCGCCTTTGCCCTCTTGTCACCTTGATCACTGTAGAGCTCGTCCTTTGCTACTCGACCCGCCTAACTCGCACCCTGTGTTCGTCGTCGTCGCGTTGCCCGCCACGCCGCTGTTGCTCTTGACCACGAGCGTGCACATCTTTTTGGTGCTGTCCATGCTAACCGACGTGCCCCGTGGGTCATGTTGTGCCGCGTGCGCCCCTACCCCACGCCTTGATTACTCGACTCAGCTCTGCGCCTTTAAGTCATGTCGTCGTTGCTAGTCACCATGACCGCCCTCCCTCTCCTCCGAAATTCATCATGCACGAAGCGCCTCCCTCCAATTCCTTGCACTCGCTGGTGCCCAAGGTCCCTAGCTTGCCGCTACAGTCAACCGTGGTGGAAATCGTCCACCAGAGAGCGCGCGCGTGGCATCGCCGTCGCCGCCGGTCAGTTCACCGCTGGAACAGAGCGCGATTGGGGGTAAACTCTTATCCCTCCATGGGGTTCCAATTAGTTGTTCATATGAGCTCACATCGATCCCCTTGTGTTGTTGCTCATACCATCCGCCAGCGACCTCTTTGTTGGCGACATGACGCGATGGTGCCAAGCGGGAGCGCGCACAGCCTATCGGTGCGCACGTGGTCGACTACCTGACCGAGCCTTGCGACCTTGACCAGCCCTTCCCACACATTTCTGGTGAGGTCTTTCTACTTTTGTGGTAGTCAGTTTGTCTATGTAAGCTTCACGCTCGCCGGGGCGCTTTTGCCGCCGCCGATGAGGTCGGTTTAGATGTCATTTCTAGGAATGGGCCGATAGGGAGTAGTGCTAGTACATCTAAGGCTTCTAGCAAGCTAGCAGTAACTTAAGAAGAGATTTTTGGTGATGCAGCGCAGCCGAAAGGGTTGTTGTCGCCGGCGTCGGCGTACCCGCGGCCGTACCTCGCCACGGCACGCGTCCCCGCTGCGGTACCGCAATGTTTTGTGTGCGAAATGCTTTGATCGGTTGATCTTGACATGTGTAGTCGTTTGGTAGTGTTGGTTGTCGCCGGTGGGGGCCGTATACGTTGGCGTTTGGTCGGAGTTGCGTGATCTCTGTAAGTCTGGCCAGGGACCTCTGAAATTTAGAATTCGAATAACTCTAGGGTTCCTGATATAAAGCTCTTAACTCAATTGAATAGTGATATCGGTAGCTTCATGAATAGAAAAGAAAACGGGGACCTTTTAGCAAAATGCCAGCACCCGCGCTGGATTCCGGTTTGGGCAGGTCACGCGCTGGGCCGTCCTGCCGCTAACTGTGCGTCTGGGCCGCCTGCGCCACCGCGTTGGGCCGCTGGTGCCCGCGCGTGCACCCTGCCGCTTGGGCCGTTCACGCTCGTGTGCTGCTGGGTCGCTCCTTCCCCGCCTGGGCCGCGCGTCCCTCTTGGCCATTCCGTGCCGCTGGGTCGTGTCTGGCCAGCAGGCTGCACGTGTTTGCGGGCCGAGCCAAGCCGCCGGCCCTTTTGCGATTGGTAGAGCGTTTTCTAAATTTGCTTACGAGGAAAATTGTAGAGTTAATATAAAATAGTATAGGAATCCAAAAATTAGGAAACTAATTTTGTTAAGTTTCTAAAATCATGATCTACCTAGTAGTGTATTTGTTCATATAGGCTCGGTATGTTTTTAGGGTTGCTCTAATTATTTTAAAATGATTAATATTGTTAAAAGGATAACTTGTAGGAATTGTTGTGATAAATTTGTAATGGTGTTGGATCTGAAATTTATACAGTAGGCTCCTAGCAATATTAGGTACTCATTGTAGTTTTGTAGCTCCAGAATAATTAGTTTGCTAAATAGATAATGATACTCTATTTCGAATAATGATTAAATCGATAGAATGGGATAAAGAAATAACTTGGGTTTATATAACTAAAACATTCGTTGGGAAATAACATCTTATTCGCCAACATGGATATGTAGCCTAAGTATGGTCGTCATCAGAACCAGCTCATTAGCTTGAGTGGCGTAAATCGTATTTTACGAGTCACGATTGCAGTCGATTAATTATGTCTTTGCATTGCATCGTATTGCATATCATATAGGTACGATGATGGATCAACGAATCAATTGAAGGATGATTGGAAATCTAAAGATGGCGTAATGGTATTCTCTCTAGGAGATGATGCAATGGGCTTTCTATTCAGATGATGGTGGATGATCTGAGGATGCAGATACTAACTTTTTAATATATATCTTACCCAGGCAAGCCCCGGTGCATAACCCCTACTTTTCTACAGTTTAAATTATATTTGTGCATTAAGTTTTAAGGAGTTGAATGAAACCCACTTGCATATATATATATATATATATCTTTATCCCATGAGTCTTACTAGTATGATAGGATCGTGTAGATTGCTATGCTACATGACTCTGGAAGAAGTCGAGTGATGGCTGTCACTCGCGAGAGATAGGAAATATATTACTGCATTATTATCACTTGGAATATATAAAAATGGTGGAAAGGAAATTGGTGACCGGGCAGGGATATGGTTTGGGTATTGGTGGGTGTAAGAGGATGTGTCACCATGGACGTGGGGCATAGCTTAGTTAATCTGCTTTCCCTGTCTGTGTCGATTAAGGACCGATCGTTGCATAAGCCATCGAGGCAAGTCACATATTTATTATCCCGAGCACATACTTGTGTATGGGCGCTTGGAAGACTTGTTGCTCTCTTGTTGTGGGTTCCGACCTTTTCCAGATCGACTGTTAGGGTTTTATTTTTGGTGGAGGAGGTCCTTGCACCGCACTGAGTCCGGGACTTAGGGGCGGGGGCTTGGAGTCCTAGTTTAGATGGGGACCTAGGACCCCAGGATAGGAGAGTGATGGGTTGGTCCTGCTTGTGCCTTGGGTACAAGCGGGGCGTGTGTTTTTAGGGTACCTAGCTAGAACATTGGTTCATGAATCACCGTCGAGTTGGTACGGCTTGTCTTATGCCTAGCACCGTAGTAAGAACTGAAAGATGAAAGATAGAATGGAAAAAGGAAATCTGATTGCTTACCACCTGCTTGAAAGTAGCACAGGTGCTTACATAGATTGGTTAGTTAATGAACCAATGTGGCTATTAATAAAAATCGAATATAAGGATGCACACTTAGTAATGCTTCTTGCAAATGCAATAAACCCACAAGCCAGATAGCCTTGCATATCCTTGGAGTCTTTTCTTTCCTCCTATCGGGTAAGTCTTGCTGAGTACAATTGAGTACTCAGCGTTTTTATTCCCCCTGTTGCAGGTGACAGATGGATGCTAGAGCTGACCCTTGTGTGTGGATACCTCCTAGTGGGCTCAACGAGGATTCCTTTACGCTGTGATCGTAGTCGTTATTTATAACTCTCTCCAAATGTTTTTATAAATGAAAGTTTCATAATCTGTTGTCGTAGTTTATATATCAATACTTCACCATGTCATGATTATATATTTATTTCCGTCGTAATTCTGATCACATGTTTATATTCCGCTGTTACATTAAATTGTTCATAACTCTGATAATATGATTACATTCCGCTGTTGTAATAATAAATATTATACTCTAATGTTGTATTAAATGTGATGTAAGAAATGGTTAAGAATGTTGTAAGCTTTATTATCTCATTTGTGATCCTGATGGCAAAAATGTGGATTTTTGGGTTCTCTCCTGGGGTGTGCCTGACGGGACCGCGTGATTTGGTGTCCTCCTTCGAGTGCTTAGTGTCTAATGGAAGACGAGCGCTCCTGGGAGGCATTAGATTAGGCGGTTCTACCACACACGCCAAGCCTTTCCATACTTCATATCGTACTTAACGAATCCAGATATGGACTGTTGTAAAGAAGACACCGAAATGTCGTTATTATCATCAATGAGCCCCAATATACGACGGGCAAGGTAACGTGCAGTGAGCTGCTAATGATTTTCCTTTCCCCTATTTGTTAGGCAAGTGTGGGGTTCGACAACTTTACTTATCCTCCACTTGCCATCACTCTGTCTCTTTCGTGCATTTAACCTCCACATACAACCATTTTTGCATATCACGTGGTACCTCAACTCTTGGTCCGAATGAGTTACGATGTACGGCCTATGGTGATACACAACATAGTCCTAAAGAAAGAGCTTCATCTCTGACATTGTATTGAATATCATCCCCTTCCTAAGGGTTTCTTTCTCATGGTCATACAATTATTTTCTACACATCTTGAGACCGGTGTCACAAACTACCATATCCGTCATGCTGACATCCCTATAGTTCGGAACGTCCCTGAAAGGTACGTTCATTGACCTTAGTTGCTCAAGCTCAATCGCCGTGTAAGGTGGTGGTGGAACATACTGCTGTGCTTCGCTAATTCTAGCCCATGAATCATAGGGGGTATCATCTGCTGCCAAATATGTGACTAGTCTACCCTGAGCCTGGATACCATGCAAAACCTATGTTGGTACTGGTAATGGCATAGTATGAACCCGATACTGGCATGGCATCAATCGATGTTGGTATAGCATCTGTACCTCCTTGGTCATCATCAGAATCGTTTGAATCACTGCTAACTACATCACCGATCCTGTCCTCCTCCTCCTACTCCTCTTCCCGTTCGAACTCATTCACATCGAAGTCATTGCTTATACAACCTACTGTAGTTGAATAAGACTGCTCCTGCATCAACTGACCATCCAAATCCATGTAACCCTAAGTTGCTTCCCCTTTGACCCCTAATTCTTGTTCATTGCCTCCAACACCGTCAATGGACGGGCCCTCCTAGACACCCTACATCCTGTACCCATTCTCAACCACCACCTCAGCCATGGGCACATTGGAACCTTGGAGCACCCTAGTGTAGCGGGACCAGTGAGCAAGGTCATGCAAGGGCATGAGGACATAGTGTGCCCTAGTCTTCCTAGTATCAAACCTCCCTTCAGTGTGAAATCACCACCAAACTTTGCATTCAAACGGACACAAAGGTCATTGAAGCTAGGAGATTCATCAAACCATTCCAATTCTTCTTCCATATCCTCAAACATACCATCTTCTTTCCTAACACTTCTGTAAGGAAAATGGACCCTTGACCCATTTACTTTGGATTTTGGTGTTTGATAACCAACATAACCAAATTAGACTAATGAATTTACAAGTGATTGTTTTGTAGTTCAATAGGATGCAAGACGTGACTTGGACGAAGGCAACGTGATGATCTGATGATCAACACCATAAGCAAGACTTTAGAAGCACAAGAGAAGACCCAAGATATCAAGCAAAGTCCAAGCACGAAGATAGAAACCAAGCCGGATGCAAGATCGCGAAGAAATGAGCTTACTGAGGTGACCGGATGGACCGGACATTGGTAGCATAGTGACCGGACGCCCGATCAAGAGGCTCGGCAGCAGTAGCGACCGGATGTTGAACAAACAAATCGACCGGACGTCAGGACAACAGAGTCCGATCGAGTACAGAGAGGTTCTAGAGAGGTGAAATTGCGACCGGACGCGTCCGGTGGCATGTGTCCGGACGCTGGCAGCGTTTGATCAGTTGATCGCGGCTCCAACGGTCGGGATGACCGAACACATCCAGTCAGGACGTGATCAGCGTCTGGTTAGTAGCTGAAAAGCGGGATTTCGTCCCCAACGGCTACTATCTCAGTGGGGCTTATAAATACAACCCCAACCGGCCAAATAAGGAGAGTGGAGCTGAGGAAACATATCAAGGGTGTTGATACACTATTTTAGTGATTTTTACTTGCATAGTGCTTAGTGATTCATTAGGTGCTTTGTGAAGTGCTTAGTTTGATTAGACCACCGCTTATGCGCTTGCTCTAGGTTTAGGCCTAGTGTTTAGTGAGGTTTGCATACCTCTTACCACTCGGTGCTTGCGCGCACCATTGTTGTACATCGGAGGGCTTGTAGTCTTATGAGATCACACCAATCGTGTTTGTGGTGTGGCCGCCACCGTATACTAGAGGGAACAAGGCCCGTGGCATTTCGACCGAAAGCTTGATAGTGAAGACGGCGGGGAGCATCCGGGAGAGGCTTGCCGGAAGGCACGTCGGAGACCTACTTGCGCGTGGGGAAGGCCCGAGGCTATCCACAGAGCTACCCGACTGGGACCTTGGCCCTTGCAAGGGATTCCTTGCGAGGGGCTCCAACGAGGAATAGGGGAAGCTTGCGTGCTTCTCGATACCTCAGTAAAAATACCAGAGTCATCGACGGGAGTTTGCATATCTCTACCTTGCTCTTTTGCTTCCGCATTTATATTGATTGTATTACTCCTTTTTGCGATAGAGATAGCAACACACTAGCAAAACCATAGTTGCACATTTAGATAGTTTATCTTTTGTATATGTTTTGCTAAGGTTAGAAAAAGAGACCATAGTTTAGAGTTAGAATTTTAAGTTGCCTAATTCACCCCCCCCTCTTAGGCATCACGGTTCCCTTCAAGTGGTATCGGAGCCAGGTTGGCTCAATTTGGACCTTTGGCTTAATCGCCGTTGAGCCGACGCTATTTAGAGTGGTTGGGATGGATACCTCTAGGCCTCCGCACTTTGACGGCACTAACTTTCCCTATTATATTGCTAGAATGGTTTGCTACCTTGGGACGGTTGATTTGGGAGTTTGGAGAGTCACTCATGATGGGATAAAACCCATTAAGAATCACGATAAACCCACAAAGAGTGAAGAAAAGGAAATACATTTCAATGCTAGAGCTAATAATTGTTTGTTTGAATCTTTTAGCATGGATGTGTTTAACCAAGTGTTCACTTTAAATACGACACATGAAATTTGGTTAAAACTTCAAGAGCTCCATGACGGTACATCTAATGTCCGTGAGTAAAAACATTGTCTAGCTAAATAAAATTATGATTCCTTTACAATGAATGATGATGAGCTTGTTCATGATTTGTATTCTCGTTTGAATCTAGTTATCAATGAGCTCCATTCAATAGGATTAACAAAGCTAGATGATACGGACATCGCGACGAAGATCATCTCCGTGCTACCACAAAAGAAATATGCAAGCATCATCACCATCCTTCACAACATGGAGAACTTGAGCACCATGACCCCGGGCATAGTCATTGGCAAGATAGTGGCATTTGAAATGTCACGTAAGATGGGTCAAAAAGAAGCCTCTTCATCGAGCAAAGGCAAAGCCCTCGCATGTAGCGATAAAAAGAAGATAAAGGGTAAGCAAGTTAAGACAAGCTCAAGCTCAAGCTCCTCAAGTGAAGATGAAGAAGATGATGATGATTCAAGTGATGATGATCAATCTTTCTCCTCCACATCCGACCTTGATGAAGAATCAATCAAACTTATCAACAAGGTGGAGAAGATGATCCAAAGGCTCAATGTCAAGGGTGTGTCCATCCAAATCCAAGATATCATCTTCACTAATCAAAGAAATGAGCAAAGAAAGAGAGGATGCTATGGATGCGGCAAATTGGGGTACTTTGTGGAAGTTGGTCCAAACAAGCCCACACCCAAGACAAAGAAGAAGGCAAGCAAGAACCAAGCCCTCACATCAATAAGGTCATGGGATTATTCTTTAAGTGAAGAAGAACACCATCACAAGAGGCAAGGCCGTAAGCACTCATCATCAAGCTCTTCTCGTATGTGCCTTATAGCACGAGGTAACGAAAGCTCATCCTTAGTGAGAGTGATAGTGATGATGAAAATGCCTTCTTATGATGAAATTGTGCAACAAAATCTCAATTATGCAAAAGTTTGCACTAGTCAACAAAAGAAGCTCGAAAAATTAAAAGAAAATCTAGATAGTTCACAAGAAGCATGCAAAACTTTGCTTGAATAATATGAGAACTTTGCTAATCTCAATGTTGAACTATCTACTAAAATTGAGCAACTTTAGGCTAGTGCAACAACAAATGCATGCACAATTAGTGATGAGCAACTTGTAAAGAAAAATGAAAAATTAAAAGAAAAGTTAGCTAGCTCACAAGATGCTTATAAAAGTTTGTTTGCTAAAATGGAAATCATGTGCAAACATTGTGATGAGCTAACTAATAAAGTTGCTAATCTTGAAGCCGTTAGTACAACCCCCACCAAGGCATCTAAAAAGAAAAGTTCTATCTTTAACATGTCTAAAAATGATGCCTTTACTTCTTATATTGATTTATGTTTAGACTCATCTTTGTGCAACCAAGTTTGTGTTGAGAAAGTTGTTGTATATACATGCACACAAGAGGTTGCAAAAGAGAATGAGCAACTCAAGCAAGAAGTAGCTCGCCTTAGCAAGGACTTGACTCAAGTGAAAGGCAAGGCGATGCAAGCTCAACTTCATCAAGATAACACCATTAAGGAAGTGAAGAAGCTTGATGAAGGACAAACCATGGTTTGCTATGTGTGCCACAAGGAAGGTCATAAGTCCTATGAGTGCAAGGTGAAGAATGGGGGAGGAGCAAAGAAGAAAGAGAAGAATCAAACAAGCAAGCTCTCCAACACCTACACCAACAAGGTGAATAAGAAGGCCTCCACACCTTATCTTTTGAAGAAAAAGAAAAATGACAAGATGGTGGCTATCAAGGTGAACAAACAAGCCAACAATAGGGTCAAAGCGTTTTTGAGTGCCAAAGGAAATCATTTCCAACATGAAGAGCACCAAGAAGGTTTGGATCCCGAAAGGGAAGTGAGAAATCCGATGGACTCTCGGGGAATTTGGAGACTTGGCAAAGTATGGATGCATTTCATGGGGTGCATCATGATGGACAAAATCATTGCCAAGTGGGTTAGTGAATATTATGGACCTAAATTCCCCTTCCTATGTTAGATAACTAGATTTAATTTCCTTCAAGTAGTATCATTTTGCATTTCCTATAAGTGGTATTTCTTACAAATAGATATCTTTAAGCATCTAGTTACTTTTCATGCCTATGTTTGTATTTGCATGCTTATATATTTTGTCATGCATACACTAGGTATATCTTATGGTAGGCTTGCTCGGTTTCATTCTTAACCCTTGTAGCAAACCTACATGGTTTTAAAATTGTTTAGGAGCACATCACATAGCTTGTCTTTTGATTGTTCATCTAATATGTGTCAAAGTCCAAATTATAGATAATTTCTCCCGAATATCATCTTCGAAAATGATTCTCACATTCATGAGATATCATTTTCAAATGGTATTATTGATTCTAAAATCAATGTGCATGACTTCTATAAGTATCACACACTTGTGTGCACAAATTTAGGGAGAGGTTACTCTATAAGTTGGATGCTTTGAGACTAACACCTTTTCAAGCTTATCATGTGTGTAGTAGTCTCATTGCAATGAAAATGGAGTCCCTAGAGTTAAGCATCATACTTCAAATATCCACCACCTATTGCAAGTGGTAGAAATAAAATTGGTTTCCACATGTGGTATTTCTAAACCGATATCATCATGTTGATTTCATTTTGATATTTATATTCTTTTTCCATGCATTATATAGATTATATTCCCTTGAGCAATAATTTGCCAAATATGCATATGCCTTGCTTTCTACCATATGTATGCATATATTTAGGGGGAGCTTAATCTATATAATGTGAGTTAAATTTTGTGACCTATTCCACTCTACACACAAAGGATAATAAAGTTTGACCCTCTCTTGTGCTATTAATGCCTCCTTTTTGGTGTTTGATTCCAAAGGGGGGAATTTAAAGGACCAAAAGCAAGCATTAATTTATAGGGACATAAGCTAGATCATAATAATTTACAAGTGGTAATGGTCTACAAGTGGTAATGGTCCTGAGAAAGGGAGGATAGTGGATTATGGATTAGTCTATGTAATGAGGAGAAATTGTAGAAAGCAAGGCTCAAATCCATAATGCCACATGAGGATATTTTATAAGGGCAATATAAGTTTTTATGTAGTATCTTTTAGTCTTATAAGTAGTATCTTTTAGCATCATATAACCTTGTCCCTTGCATTGCATCCTAGCAAGTAGATAGTTTTTAAATTCTAAATTTTTATTATTTGCTTGCTTTGATCGTGTTGTCATCAATCAACAAAAAGGGGGAGATTGTAAGGAAAATGGACCATTGGCTTATTTACTTTGAATTTTGGTGTTTGATGACCAACACAACAAAATTAGACTAATGAATTTGCAAGTGATTGTTTTGTAGTTTAATAGGATGCAAGACGTGACTTGGACGAATGCGACGTGATGATCCGATGATCAACACCATAAGCAAGACCTTAGAAGCACAAGAGAAGACCAAGATATCAAGCAAAGTCCAAGCACAAAGATAGGAACCAAGCCGGACGCAAAATCGTGAAGAAACGAGCTTACAGAGGTGACCAGACACTAGGCCGGACGCTGGTAGCACAGTGATCGAACGCCACGATCAAGAGGCTCGGCAGCAGTAGCGACTGGACGCTAAACAAACAAATCGACCGGACGTAGGACAGCAGAGTCCGATCGAGTACAGAGAGGTTCTAGAGCGGCAAAATTGCGACCGGACGCATCCGGTGGCATGTGACCGGATCGCTGGCAGCATCCGATCAGTTGATCACGGCTCCAACGGTCGGGACGATCGGACGCTTGCCGGAAGGCACGTCGGAGACTCACTTGCGCGTGGGGAAGGCCGAGACTATCCACGGAATTACTCGACCGGGAGCTTGGCATTTGTAAGGGATTCATTGCGAGGGGCTCCAACGAGGACTAGGAGGAAGCTTGCGTGTTTCTCGATACTTCAATAAAAATACCAGAGTTGTCGACGGAGTTTGCATATATCTACCTTGCTCTTTCGCTTCCGCATTTATATTGATTGTATTACTCCTTTTTTACGATAGAGATAGCAACACACTAGTAAAACCGTAGTTGCATATTTAGATAGTTTATCTTTTGCATAGGTTTTGTTAATGTTAGAAAAAGAGGTCATAGTTTAGAGTTAGAATTTTAAGTTGCCTAATTCACTCCCCTCATAGGCGTCACGGTTCCCTTCAACTTCCTTCATAAAAAACTCTAACACAACAATCTATCTACAAAAGCATTTCAAGAAACTTCATTAAGTCGTCGAAATCGTCGTACGTAATGTCCATAGTAATATTAATACATATTCTAACTATAACTATACTAACTAATCTAATATTAACATCTATACAAGGCTAACTATAACAACTAATTAGACTAAATACAATATATAACTAGACCCACTAACTATACTAACTAAAATACCTAACTTTACTATCTATACTAACTTACTATATTACCTATAAGAACTAACTTTACTAACTATACTAACTATACTTTACTAATTATACTAACTTTATTTATTTTACTAACTTACTATACTAACAATATCGATTCAATCAACAAATACCGGGGAGTACTGGGAGTACCAATGCAGCGCTAAATCCTTATGATGGCGTGCTAGACCCGATCGAGGCGCTTGGGCGCCGGCCTCGGCGGCGGTGGGTAGCCCTGCGTCGTGGTCGGAGGGGTGGCGCGTGCGGCGTCTTGGCGCAATGGCGCGCGGCGGCGGCGCGGCGTTAAATGTGTGGCTTGGCGGCGTGCTGCTCGGTGGCGTGGCAGCCACGCGGGCGGCGGCGCAGGCGGCGCGGCGGCAAAGCGGAAGGGGCGGGCATGGCGCTTTATTCGCTCTGCCGCGCCAAGATCGGTGGCGTGGCAGGCCCTGCCATGTCACCGGTCAGCATTTTCGGTCGTCGCCACGTCATCCACCCACCGCGCCACCATGCTTCGCCGCGCCATGGCAATAGGCGCGACCAAAAGTGTTAGTTTTGAAAAAAAAAACAGTGTTAAATTTAAAATTTGTTTACAAAAAAGTGTTAATATTAAAAAAACCCTACGGTATGGTAGTGTACAGGTGTTCAAGCGTATGTGTTGTTTTATTTTAAAGATTAAAGAAAAACTTAACACAATAAATTCTATTTATTCGAAAACTTGTATATATAATAATCGCTAGATGGTTGCCTGCCGTTTTCTTTCTCCTGTTATATTTTTTATAATGAACTATAATTAAAATATATTTCGTTTACTTTTTTTTATAAAAAAACACATATTTCGCTTTGAATGCCGTGTGCAAGAGGATCCTCTGGAGCCGCAACACGCAGAATGTGCCACACCCGCTGGTGCCTGCTGGGCGAGCAGCGTGAGCGCACCGCTGGCCACAAGTAGCAGTGCTTCCTTTCCTTTGCTCTCGTTCTTTTCTCCAACAGTGACGCTGACACAGGTCCTTTCGAAGCGATCGTTCGGCTTCCCGGGCGATTCAGGGAAACCTGTGCTGAACATGCCTGCCGCCCGGATCAGCGTCGGGATTATGTGCTTCAATTCGCGTGGCTCCCAGCAGAGCCGTGTCACGAGTTCGGCGAAGCCCCTATTTTTATGTTTATTTTTTTTCCCTTCGTTTATCTGCAAAATCCGTCGTAAGCGTAGACCAAAAGCTCACGTCGGTTTTGTCTCTGTGTAAATGTGTTATATGCACTACAAGCACGAATTTGTAGACGTAGTGGTGGCTTGCTGGCAACGTCGGTAGACAACAAAACCGTGTGACGAACGTAAAGCTTCTGCGCAGTACTGCGTCTAGCGTACGTACTGCACATATGCATGGAGAATTGGAGAAACAAACGAAGGCAAAGGCCAAAAAGGGTGCTCGGTAGCTGTTTCATTGTGCCATCCACCTGCGTGGTCAGCCTCACTACTGCACCAGCCAGCTGATTCATCATACTCATACTCTAGTAATTAACCATGAACTCTCCTAGCTCAGAGCATCGTACCAGCGAACAGATTGCACCCGCGAACTCATGAGGGCATAATCGCAGCACGTCAGGGATAAGGCCAGCGCGCATGGGCACTTGGGAATTTCGCGTTCCAACTTCCAAGGGCATCCCAGATATCAAACTGCAGCACAGGGCATAATCGCAGCAGGTCGACCGGTCAACACGCCGCCGCATAGGCATAGCTGCTACGCACTGCCACTCAACTCTGGCCGGGTCCCATCTCCTCCCCGCCGCATATACACGGGATACACCAACCACTACTGCACCCAGCAGCAGTGTATGTACGTGTACCACAGCACAGAGAGCGAGCACACTTTCCCGAGTGCGTGTATATATAGCACCGGATGGAGAGCTCCAAGCCTGCATCCAAACACAGCTGAGCTAGCTCATCATCTTGGCACGTCGATCTATCGATCTACCCGTCCGTCGCCAGCACAGCACTGATCACCTGGCAGCAGTGAGCGATCGACCGATGGCGCGCGAGCTCGTGGCCATGGCGCTGCGGTTCCTCCGCGAGTACGTGCGGGCGTCGGACCTGGGCGTGGCCGCCGCGGTGCTCTTCGTCTGCAGCGCGGCCAGGAGCCGGCTGTCGTCGCGTCCGGGCGAGCCCATGCTGTGGCCGGTGGTGGGCATCATCCCGACGCTGTTCGCGCACCTCGCGATCGGCGACGTCTACGACTGGGGCGCGGCGGTGCTGTCCCGGTGTCGCGGCACGTTCCCGTACCGCGGGACCTGGGGCGGGGGCTCCTCGGGCGTCATCACCTCCGTGCCGGCCAACGTGGAGCACGTCCTCAAGGCCAACTTCGACAACTACCCCAAGGGGCCCTACTACCGGGAGCGGTTCGCGGAGCTGCTCGGCGACGGCATCTTCAACGCCGACGGCGACTCGTGGCGCGCGCAGCGGAAGGCGGCCAGCGCCGAGATGCACTCGGCGCGGTTCCTCCAGTTCTCGGCGGCTACCATCCAGCGGCTGGTGCGTGGTCGGCTGGTCCCGCTGCTGGAGACGCTGAGCGAGCGTGGGCACTCTGTGGACCTGCAGGACGTGCTGCTCCGCTTCGCGTTCGACAACATCTGCGCCGCCGCGTTCGGGGTGGAGGCCGGGTGCCTGGCCGACGGGCTCCCCGACGTGCCGTTCGCGCGCGCGTTCGAGCGCGCCACGGAGCTCTCGCTCACCCGCTTCTACACGCCGCCCTTCATCTGGAAGCCCAAGCGGCTCCTCGGCGTCGGCAGCGAGCGCGCGCTCGTGGACGCCGCCCGCGCCGTGCGGGAGTTCGCCGAGCGGACCGTCGCCGACCGCCGCGCCGAGCTGCGCAAGGTCGGGGACCTGGCCGGCCGCTGCGACCTCCTCTCGCGGCTCATGTCGTCGTCGCCCCCTCCCGCCGACGCCGACGCCGGCCCCGCGGCGGGCTACTCCGACGAGTTCCTGCGCGACTTCTGCATCAGCTTCATCCTCGCGGGCCGCGACACCAGCTCCGTCGCGCTCACCTGGTTCTTCTGGCTCCTCGCCTCCCACCCGGACGTGGAGGCCCGCGTCCTGGACGACATCGCCCGCAGCGGCGGCGGCGACGTCGGGGCCATGGACTACCTCCACGCGGCCCTGACCGAGTCCATGCGCCTTTACCCGCCGGTGCCCGTCGACTTCAAGGAGGCCCTGGAGGACGACGTGCTCCCGGACGGCACGCCGGTGCGCGCGCGGCAGCGGGTGATCTACTTCACGTGCGCCATGGGACGGGACAAGGCCACCTGGGGCCCCGACTGCCTGATGTTCCGCCCGGAGCGGTGGCTGAACAAGAGCGGCGCGTTCGCGGGCGGCGCCGAGAGCCCCTACAAGTACGTGGTGTTCAATGCGGGGCCCAGGCTGTGCGTCGGCAAGCGCTTCGCGTACACGCAGATGAAGACGGTGGCGGCGGCGGTGCTGGCGCGGTTCCGCGTGGAGGTGGTGCCGGGGCAGGAGGTGAAGCCCAAGCTCAACACCACGCTCTACATGAAGAACGGGCTCATGGTGCGCTTCGTCGCCAGGGAGCAGCGGCACGAGCTCGGCCACCCTGTGCCTGCTGCAGCTGATCTTGCAGGTGGGTGCTCGCTCCATTAACACGACCTGCCTCTGAGTCTAAGCCCGCGCGCGATTGAGCAGGACTGTCATTATGCATAAAATCAGTACTGTTTCATTCATTTGTACTCATGGATTCACCGGTTTCTCGTCGAACAGGGGAAGATTGAAGAAGATCAGTTCGAGGCCCTTTTCTGGGGGATGAAGCCCAACACCACCAGGGAAAGAACTAAGTAAAAGTTACTCAGGGCGGAAGACGTCCAATGCGCAAATTAATATATACTGTGGCAGTGGCATACTTGTGCTATATACTTCCTGTTTCTCTGTGTGTATGTAAGTGTGTTGTATCGTGGTAAACTGGTAATGCCGTCCCCATGAAAATTTACTTTGTTCGATGTGTATCCAACTCAATCCACGTATATTAGAGTGGAATGGAATTGAATTTAGTTTAATTCCACTCTAATCCACTTCAACACACGTGGATTGAGATAAATACATATGCATTCAAACAAGGTCTTGCTGTGTGTTCCAACAAACGAATGTACATTTGTTCCATCTGTTTGAAATTAAAAACATTATTTCATACACTGTACAATAATTACTCGATCAATATATAGTTAATGTCATTAGATTTGATTTTTTTGAATTACACGTACATTCTAATGATCACAGCAAGAAAGAACGACTCGGTAAGTAAACATGCCGAGATGGCAAGCATAAAGCATTTGAGGTTCAGGAATCAGGAGAGGAGGGGGGAGTGGCGTGAGGTTTTGAAGTGCTTCAAAGAATTTTCTTGTCATGCCAACAAATTAGTGTATCTCTTGAATAGCTCACCTAGGTCTGGGTGGGTGCACTCCTTCCCACATAAGTTACGTTCTATGTGGTTTTATTGTTTTTCTATCTCCATTGCAAAAATTTAGGTACGAGGTTAATTGAACAAGAATTTACCTCCTAAAGTTAATTTAAATAATAGTATATATAGGAGGCCCTGTTTGATTTATGAGACTAAACTTTAGGCCTGAGCTAAAGTTTATGGGTTGTTTGGATTCAGGGACTAAAGATTAGCCATTTACTCTATCATGACACATTTGCTCCTAATTAATATTCATGCACATGACTGAAAGAAGGTGGTTGGGGTAACATGTGTCCTTTGTCATGAAGGGATAATTTTTAGCCCTCTTTAGCCCACTCTGGAGGGGCTAATGAAAAAAAATAGGCTAAAATTTAGCCTCAACTATTAATCTCTATGTTTGGATTCATGAGCACTAAAAGATAAATAACTCGGCTTTGAAGCCACGCTCTTTTGGACAGGTCCTAACCCTCGTAGTAGGAAGGTTTTTGTAGAGGCGTAAAGCTACGACTTTCGCCCCCTCAAGTTCAAAACTTCGAACCCATGTGTCTACGATTTACAGAGTACATACATTTGTGCGGGTTGCCTTCGGACGATTTATTTGTATCCATGCATTAGGGGTGTCTTTATTCACGGGTCAGAGTGAGAGCGTCTGTGCGTGTGTTATAGTGTCATGGGTGGTAGCGTGCTCATGTCATGTGTCCCTCCTATAATTGCAAAAGGAAAACGAGTTAATACGGTTTAATTTTCAGGCACGTACGTACGTACACCCGCAGTCCAGAAAAAAACGCAATTCTAGCGGCTAGAATTACATTTTTTACGAAGGGAGGGAATAGGCGTCGCCAGCGACGACGTACGAGTGGATAGTGACATCATTGTCGCTGTGCTGCCTGTATCTGTCACGCGATGCGACGATTGCAAGTCCGCATGGATGCATCATGCAGGGTTGGTTGCGGACGTGGCGATTTGTATCTAATTGCAGTGAAATAACGTCCGAATCAGTGATTCAGCGGTGCTAAGAACCTATGACTCCCTTCTTCGCGTGAACTTAAATCTGACTTGATTCCGCTTTTTTTTATCCGAATCAGTATTTTTTCTTACAAATTTCTTTAAATCTCTCCGATTTCTCCAAATTCTTTGGAGCGAACGGGTCTATGACCCCAGATTTTGCATGGAGTGGGAAACATCATGCCCCTCCCTCCCAATAACCGACGCACCTTTTTTTTTTTTTACAATGACCCCACTGGCGCAACGTGCGCCCGCTGCTCCCCGCTGCGTCAACTGAACTCACATGAACCGAGATCGTGAAATATTTGTTTAACCTGATCTGAGCTTCCTGCGCACAGTCGTTAATTCAAGCTTAAGTCACGGAACTTAAGATTCACAAACAAATGTATTCCGATGCCGCCGTCGGCCCTTCTCTTTCTGCTCGTCGCCCACCTCGCCGCCGGCGAGCCCACATCCACCACGACCCTCACTGCCACCCGTCGACGCTGACCAAATCAGACCACGCAATCACCCTCCGATGGTCGGACCTCCCAGACCCGAGCCCGCTCGACTACGTCGCCGTCTACTCCCCGCCGTCCTCCGGCGACCTCAATTACCTCGGCTTCCTCTTCCTCAACTCCTCCGCCTCCTGGGCCACGGGTGCCGGCAGCCTCACGCTCCCGCGCCTGCCCGACCTACGCGCTCCCTACCAGTTCCGCTTGTTCGGAGGAGGACGGCGCGTTGACCAGCAGGACGGCGACACGCTCCCCGACGCCAGCCACCGCGCCGCCGTCTCCGGCAATGTGGCCTACGAGGGATCTGGCGCCCGGCCCGCTCAGCTGCACCTGGCGTTCACCGACGAGGTGGACGAGATGCGGGTGCTGTTCGTGTGCGGCGACGGCGGAGGGAGGTTTGTGAGGTACGGGCCCGCTGGTCGGCGCGAGGAGGAGTGGGAAGAGGTGCCGGCGGAGGCGAGGACATACGAGCAGCGGCACATGTGCGACTACCCGGCGAACGACAGCGTCGGGTGGCGGCACCCTGGGTTCGTCTTCGACGGCGTGATGAAGGGGTTGCAGCCTGGGACAAGGTACTTCTACAAGGTATAGATACATACAACTTGCATGGATTTTGCTAGTTTCCACTTCGAGTGATATGATTAAGTGTGAGGTTTTGACTTTTGGCTACTAGTAGTACTTTCATTGTGATCTGAGAGTTTGATTTTCTGATAAACAGAGCTCATTGTAGCATTTGGTGCTGGTAATGACTGTCAGATTGAATCTGGGTGCGAAAAATATTTTTGTTGGATACTTGTTCGGCTCTAGCTTGGTTGGAACGATTGCTACGAGTCACTTCAGATTTGAACTGATAAACCCTTGGAATTTAATTTGGTTCCCCATCTGTGGATCTACCCATCCGAACATCCTGGTTTGGGGCCTTGGATTGTCTGAAAGTTGTGCGAAATTTAATTTTAGAACACTAGCTTCAGTTTGATAGTCAAATTTTTTATGCTTGTTTCTTGCATTCGTGCAAGAATTCTTGCTTTTGTGTGCTTCGATTAGGGAACCAAAGCCTACCAGAATCACTCACTACTTGCATCACAGCATACTAGTCCATAAACCTGTGTATCTGCACAGGGCTAGCAATTTTACAACATAAGTATCAGAAGTTTTCGGATAAATCTAGACCTACAAAAATTGAAATTGTCCATACATATACTCCGTACTCTTTATCATATGTAAGACTATGGATACCAATTTAAGTGACTTCCTATCCTCATTCCAAGTTTTCCCTTTTTCATTGCATCACATGCGCTTGACATGTGCTTAGTCGAAACCTTACCTTGAGCTATGTCAGCTATTGTTGTAGCCTATCTATCGAGAGTCGTGACTTCATAAACAAGTTTGTTAAAATCATGATCTTGAATTGTATCGAAACTCTAATGGTAAGATCCCAAATTGTAGATTCTACTTAACAGAATTATAGAATCAACCTAATAAACTAAGATTGTAAAGTAGTAAAATCGCACCATTGAATTTTGATTTTAACAACTATGTTCATAAGTTCAGATTTTGGCCTCCCATTTGATCTTACCTACTGCAATTTTTAAACAGAGCTCATTGTAGCACCTAGTGTTGGTAATGACTGTCAGATTGAATCTGGGTGCATAAATTATTTTTGTTGGATAGTTGAATCTGGGTGCAGAAATTATTTTTGTTGGATACTTATTTGCCTGGCTAGATTGAAAGAAGGATTGGTACGAGTCACTTCAGATTTGGACTCATATAAACCCTTGGGGTTTAATTTGGTTTCCCATCTGCCCATCCAAACATCCTAGTTTGGGGCGTCTAAAGAAGTTAGATGGGATCATATTCATCTGAAAGATGTGCAGAATTTAATTTTGGAACACTAGCTTCAGTTTGATTTTAGCCTACCCCAATTTGCTTGGGACTGAAAGGCTATGTTGTTGTTGTTGTTGTAGCTTCAGTTTGATAGTCTACCACTACTTGCAATACAGCATACCAGTCCATAAACCTGTGTATCCGCACAAGGCTAGCAATTTTACGAGACATAAGTATTATAAGTTTTTGGATAAATTTAAGATCCACAAAAATTGAAATTGTTGACCTAATAAACTAAGATTGTAAAGTCATAAAATCGCATCATAGAATTTTTATTTTAACAACTATGTTCATAAGTTCAGATTTTGGCTTTCCATTCGATCTTACCTACTGCAATTTAAATTTTTCCTCAACATATAAGTTGAAACCCTAGTATTATCTCTTATTCCTGGCTCATTCTTTGGAGATTTTTATTAAGAATCTAGATTTTAGGTCTACAAGTGAACTCTAATTTATTATCATACCATAGTGTTCAATGTGTTGAATTTTCTCTATCATCTGTATATTTCTCTAGGGAAAAAATGGGCGCTTACAATTAAACTAACAATGTAGACATGCTACGACTTTTTTTATTAAACATAATAAGTTTACTTGAACTACCAACTTTTTTTTTGTTATGGAGTATTAATATAATTTAACATGGAATGACTATTGCGCTTTGAAGTTGACTAGACTTAGGATCTTGCTTGTTGCCGACAATCCATCTTGGACTTGGGCTATTTAGCCTTTAGTGAAGCACAAAGAGCAGGACTCCATTGCAAAAACTTAGATTTTGATGTTAGGAACAGATGGCTTGATCCTCGATAGGTAACATTAATTCCATCCATTTTGAAGAGATGTCTTTTTAAATATCAACAAATGATGACTTCTGGAGCAACCACATTTGCATGGCAAGCTAAACTAGGTCAAACAAATAATTATGTTTCATAGCTCATAGTTTCAAGTTTCAACTATGATGAGCATCATCATCATTTGGTATAAATATTCCATTGTATGCCACATTGACCTGATCTTTTGAAGTTTGAACTGTTATTGGTAGGTTGGCAGTGGCAATGATTCAGGTGGTTGGAGTGAGACACACAGCCTCATCTCACGTGACATTGAGGCCAATGAGACCATTGCATTCCTCTTTGGTGACTTCGGCACTTATGTTCCTTACAACACCTACTTTCGAACACCTCAAGAAAGTTTGTCAACTGTGAAATGGATCCTCCGTGATCTTCAAGCCCTTAAAGACAAACCTGCAGTCATTTCACATATCGGTGACATCAGCTATGCTAAAGGTTATGCGTGGTTATGGGATCATTTCTTCGAACAGATTGAACCTATTGCCGCGAATACACCATACCATGTCTGCATTGGAAATCATGAGTATGACTGGCCTTCCCAACCTTGGAAACCCTCCTGGGCTGCAAACATATATAATGGGAAGGATAGCGGTGGTGAATGTGGTGTACCATACAGCATCAAGTTCAGAATGCCTGG
Organism: Miscanthus lutarioriparius; assembly: GCA_904845875.1. Classification (NCBI taxonomy): domain Eukaryota; kingdom Viridiplantae; phylum Streptophyta; class Magnoliopsida; order Poales; family Poaceae; genus Miscanthus; species Miscanthus lutarioriparius. Next base: position 31,543,868 of record CAJGYO010000007.1, read on the forward strand.
AAACTCTTCTTTCCCTACTGGCACCAGTGCTCCTGACACTCAGAATCTCTACTACTCATTTGATGCAGGTGTTGTTCATTTTGTTTACATGTCCACTGAAACCAATTTCACTCAAGGCAGTGATCAGTACAAATATATAAAAGCTGACCTTGAGCGTGTCAACCGGAGTCGAACACCATTCATTGTGTTCCAGGGCCACCGACCGATGTACACCTCAAGCAATGAGGTCAGGGACACAGCTCACAGGGAGCAGATGATTCAGCATCTGGAACCACTCTTTGTGAAACACGGCGTGACACTTGCTCTGTGGGGGCATATTCACAGCTATGAGAGATTCTGCCCCATGAAGAACTATCAATGCCTTAACACGTCATCAAGCTTTGTGTACCCTGGTGCTCCTGCACATGTTGTGATCGGGATGGCTGGGAAAGACCACCAGCCAAGCTGGGAACCGAGACCTGACCACCCCAAAGATCCCATATTCCCTCAGCCACAAAGGTCCATGTACCGCAGTCGTGAGTTTGGGTACACGAAACTTGTGGCCACAAGGGAGAAGTTGACACTAACGTACATTGGGAACCATGATGGGCAAATCCATGATATGGTTGAAATATTCTCGCGGCAGGTCAATACTGATAGCACACCTGATGAGCATAAGCCGGTCGGTGCGATGCCGAAAAAATTGACATATATGGTAATTGCTGGCTGAAGGGCGGGCCTGGTGCAAGCGGTAGAGTCCTACCGCCTGTGACCGGAAGGTCCCGGGTTCGAGTCGCGGTCTCCTCGCATTATATGGTAATTGCTGGCTGTGTGATGGACAGAGCGGGAGCTCTGACCTGGGACGCCTCTTTTATGGTAATTGCTGGCTGTGTGATGGTTGTGATGCTGCTCGGTTTCATGGCTGGCTTCGCTGTTAGAAGGAAGACGGACTCTGCACGCTGGACTCCTGTAAAAGATGAGGAATCCTAGTTACTTCACCCTTACTCGTTTCTGTTGGTAATTACTCTATCTTTTTCACTGTAACTTATATATAGATACCAACTAAATATTTGACCTTTAGACTGATTGTTATTGTTAAGTATGTAACTTTGATTAAAGTTGTTGTGTGTATCCTTTGGTGCAGAGGTTGGGGTGCTTTCAAATTTGTTGTATCAACTTGATTTAATGATGATCAATAAACTTCCTTCTTTCAAACTAAATATTTAGAAAAGATATATGAGAACTATTTAGAGCTTGCCTTGAACCACATTTTGGCTATGAACTACTGAGGCATGTTAGGAGGAGCTTCGGCTCTAGCTTCTTTTTATCTCTCTTCTTAAAATAACTAGAGGCCCATGAACACAACCACAGAGAAGATTTTCAGAGACCAGTTTTTTTAGAGGAGGGCAAACTAACCGCCTCTAACAAATGGTCTCTGTTAATGGCCATTTACAAAGACCGTCACTATTTTTTGCTTACCGACTCTGGCTCCTTCGTGCATAGCCAGGAGTCGGAGTCAGGTGAAATAGGTCCTAAACTTCGTCTTTTTGTTTGGAATTGTCACAGTTCCTAATTAACTACATGAAGAGAACTAGTGATAGTCAATTGTAAACAATCTGAGCGATCGTAGGGTCCAACTTTCAATCAAGCCAAATAACAACACGAGCTCTTCAATAATCAAATAGTAATGTTTTCGAGAGGAACGAAGCTTTGGGTTATATAACTGAAAATTGGTGCCTGAGGTGGCAGACTTTTTTGTCGGGTGACAAGAAGAGAACATTCTGATTTCCCCATGGAGAGAGGGCTTCGTAAAGGCGCATTCAGTGAGTTCAAAGTTTTCGAAATTGGAGGTCTAAGCTAAATGCCAAATTTGTCAAGAGAGGACTGAGCGCGAGGAATGAATCCGGAAAGATTATGGAAGCGCAGCACAACGAGTTTGTTCGATAGCTCCTGTTTAATCAATTTCTTAGATCATTCAGTAGTAGATTCTTTCCTCTCTTTTTTCCCCTAATAATTGTCAGAAGATCGGCATGCGCATCCCGTCTGCTGACTCCGGTGTTCATCCTACAAACTTCGTCAAGAATAGCCTATGATCCTAATGAACCCTAGCAAGTCTTCCAGAGTTGCAGTTCGATCTAGGCGAGCGTGGCCGGCCTGCGCGCGACGCGCCTCGTGCTGGTGACCAGTTTGAACCACTGGCCCTCCGGGTCGCACGCCCCGTCCCCGCGCTGGCGCGCGCACGGGTTCGTCACGATGCTCCTGCCGTCCGTGCCCACGTCCAGGCACAGCATTCCGCCGCCGCCGTACTCGCCGGCGCCCAGCCCAAGAGCAGCGGCGTCGACGGCGACGTGCATCGCGGAGTCTGTCGCCAGGCGCCACGTCGACAGGGGGTCGCCGCAGGCGTTGGTGCCGAGACGCGCGGGCTGGCCACGCCCCTCGGCCCGCAGGCACGGGAGCCCCGCGGCCGCGGCGTCCCTTAGAACAAGCGTCGACGACGGCGGCGCGTACGCCCACGCGTCCGTCTCGTTGCACGGGCCCAGCTCCAGTGTCGTGGTCACCGCGTCCCCGCGCCGCACCGCGCAGAGCCCCGTGAGCGGGTGGAACAGCACGGTGTACGGCAGCGCCTCGCCGTAGCCAGGACCCTGAACGAACACGCCCCACTCGTCAGCATGCGGCCATGGGAATCTGGAGCAGCGATGATATCGCGACGCGACTGACCTTGGAGCGGCCGCTGCAACGCCTGGATCCTGGGGGGCACGGTCTCGTTGCGGGGCTTGCTCCAGGACCAGTCGAGGACGCCGTACACCTCGTCCATCCCGGCGACGCCCTGCCGGAGCGCGTAGCTGCCCTGCAGCGCCCAGTCCACGTCGTGCTCCGCGGCCACGGCGGCCGCGCACGGGAAGTACCGGTTGTCCTTGCGGTCGCCGCCGCGGGAGTCGGCGCCGAACTCGCTGAGGAAGAGCGGGAATCCCCGGGCGAGGAGGAACCCGCCGCGGCGCGGCCGCACACCTCGTTGGCGCTCTCCGCCTCCCACGCGCGTGCGTCCGAGAAGCTGTACCAGTGCACCTCGAACACCAGCTTGTTCTCCGCCGCGAAGCTGACGCCCACCTGCCTCGCGGCCAGGAAGGACAGGTCGTAGTCGTAGATCAGGCCGCCCATGACCACCAGCGCCCGAGGGTTCGCCGCGTGAACCGCCTCCGCGCCCCTCTGCATGTACCTGCCCCGGCAGTCCGGTGCAGTCTCAGATTTTTTTTAAAAAAAAGCAAAATGTACGTGCAAAATCTGCAGTCGACTTCGATGGTGAACAAACAATTAACTTATGTGTACCAATCTTTGGGGTTCTGCCTCGGGCCACGGAGCTCGTTCCGCAGGCTCATGCGGTCATGCCGACGACGTTGGGCACGTCGGCGAAGATGGTGGACATGCTGCCCAGCCCGTCCACCCACACGTTTGGGTCGAAGTCCCTCAGCCTGTAACTGTTATCTGGCTCGGCTTATCAGCCAGCAATAGTGTTTTTCTCTCACCATACCAAACCAGCCAACGGTACTTTCAACCATGGCTTATAAACCAATCTAGCCGAAACGAACAGGCTGCCTGTCGCCGAAGAACCCATTGCCGTCATCGTTGCTGCAGCACCACAAGGGCGTTCACCACAGCCTGCATGGCATCACAAAAACGACGGTGGCCAGAAGCCCTGGAAGCTTGAAGGTTATTAAAACGAACAGCACTAGCTCCTCTCAGGAAGTCTCGGGCATTGCCTTGAGCGAGTCGATGAGCGTGAGGTTGAGGAAGCCGGGGTTGTCGACCTCGACGCCACCGACCATCTCCGAGAGGCCGTGGGCCAGGAGGGACTGCCGCACGGTGAGCGCCGACAGCGAGGCGTCGGTCGCCAGCACGATCGGGTACGTGAGGCGGACGCAGTTGAACCCCAGGGAGACGACCATGTTAGGTTGATCTCGGGCCCAACGGTCTAGTTGGGTCTTTATCCGCATCCTGATCGGGGGCGCTCAGCCCACTATGACTGGAGGACTCCTGTCACACTGCGCAATAAATAGAGGTGGGGACCGGCGGCTCAAGTCACGAGGTTCGCCTGAGCCAAGCTCCCCACCGACAAACCCTAAACCCGATCTAGTGAGGGGAGCAGCCAGTGACGGGAAGCACCTCCACCACAAAGATCAAGGCCGCCCCGGATCGGCCACCGGACTCCATCGCTTTCACCGCCGCCGCCACTGCAGCATCACCGACGCCGTCTTCACCGACCGTCACTGCCCTAGCGTAGACACCGATTCCATGGCGGACGCGAGCGGATCGAAAGCCTACGATGGTCGGTAACCTAGCACTACCTCTCTCTCTAATATCTGTCTAGTGCATGTACTAGGACATGTTATACATTTACATGATATACCCGGCTAGATCTATGGCTTTGTGATAAGAATAGTTTCTATAATGGTACTAGAGCCAGTGTTTTCTAGGGTTTTAGATCTAGAACGGGTGAACGATAAAACACAGAGTAGATCCGTTCGGATCTGAGAAAAGAAGAGGGTTTTCCTAACCCTAAGCCTAACTGGGTAAAAGAAAGAAGAGATGGAAGGCTCGGCTTCAAGTCCACTCGAAACCGAACCCTAAACCCGAAATTAATTCGGGAAGAAGAAGAACAGAGCGAATCCCTAACTCTAACCCGAAACCCTAACCCTAGATCCCCAATAGGTTGAATCCGAGAAGAACAAATCAGAAGGGGAAGAAGGGAAGGGAGGCCTGCCTCGACCGCTGCTGACACTGCCGTAGTGTGGCTCGCCGACGCGCGGAGAGAAGAAGACCGAGCCGGGGGCGCTGCTCGCCGGGCTCTGGCCAAGGGGCGCCATAGCCAGACTGCTCGATAGCGACGCGCTCACCCGCTGGGGAGCGCGCTCGCTGGCGAGGGGGCCAGCGACGGCGCCGAGGCTCTGCTCGCCCTCCATCGTTTGCTCGCTCGGACTTACCTCGCTGCGGCTGCGCTACGGGGAGGAGAGAGGAGAGCGACGAAGAGAGAGAGAGCAAAGAAAAGAATGGGCTAGGGTTTTAGGGACGACCGCAGCGGGGGTTTTTTTATCCTGTGAAAACACCACTCGGCCGTTGGATCGGCGCGGACGGCTCAGATCGAGCGGGCCGTTTCAGTAGCCTGTGTAGCGCAAGGCGCCTGCTGCACTTTGCCGCCCAAGCCCACGTTGCGGCTCTGGGTGCGGCAGGCGGCATTGCATGTAGGTGGTGGGCCGAGCCAAATTGCCGACTTCGGGCCCAGTAGCAGTAAAGAGGGAGCCTAATTTTCCTTTTTTCTTTTTTAGTAAAATTGAAAAATGAAAAATAGCTCAAAAGAAATCAGAAAATTGAATTTTTCCTGTGGATAAAATTCAAGAAAATGAGTTCATTTTTTCCGCTGCGTATTTAAAGTTGTTATTTTCATTATTAAATTTGAACCAACGGGAGAATTTAATTTTGAAAAATGGATATGTTTTAGTTTATTATAATATTGTTATTATTCTGACCAACGTTGATTAATGGCAATATTATGATGTTTTGTCATGCATTAATTCTATTTCTTCCCAACGGTGATGTAGAATTAGTGTAGAGGATAATTGTATGTTTTAATTTTGACCAACGTTGGAACTAAGGCATATAATTGTTATTATTATGTTTATGTTCTCACTCTATATGAATTGTGTTTTCAGGCGGATACAACTTGATGGGTTGTATCAAAGAGATCCCCACTCTCAAAGGTAACAACTACACGGAGTGGAAGAAAAAGATTGATCTGGCCTTCATCTTGGCTGACGTGGACTGGGTAGTCACCTCACCGTGTACCACTGAGCCTGTGGCATCGGTGAGGGAGACAAACGAGGCTGATACCGCTTGGGCAACCAGAGAAAGGGATTTTGCATCCCAAAAGATGTCCTATGACCTTGAGCATAGGAAGTGGGTCACTGCCAACAAAAAATGTATGTCTGTGATAAAGAATATGATTGAGCCTGTAATTGTGGGCTCAATTCCAGAGTGTGACATCGTCACCGAGTACCTCGATAGAATAAAGAGTCAGTTCACTGGCTCTTCAAAGACATATGCTACCCAGCTGATAAAACAGCCGATGACAGAGAGATACTCTAGAAATGGTGGCATAAGAGAGCACATACTAAGGATGAGCAATTTGGTATCCAAGCTAAAACCAATGGATCTGGCTCTCAAGAAAGAGTTCCTTATCCATCTGATTTTTGTTTCCTTACCAAAGGAATTTGACACTTTTGTTGTCAATTACAACATACAACCTGAGAAGTGGGACTTAGAGAGGCTCATGGCTATGTGTGTGGAAGAGGAGGAAAGAATGAAAGCTGCCAATGGTGGCACTATTAATTATGTGAAAGATAACAAGAAAAAAAATAATGCTAACTCCTCCTCAAAGCCAAAGTGAAAGGGTCCCATGCTGCATCAGCCTCAGTAAAACAAGTTCACAGTAGAGAAAGACCAGTGTCTCTATTGCAAGAAGATGGGACATTATAAGAAAGATTGTCCCGATTACTTAAAGATGATCATGGCAAAGAAAGGTGAGAACATTATTACGTTCATAAATGAATCCCTGTATGTATAGTATTCAAAATCTACTTGGTGGATTGACTCAGGTGCAACTGTTCATGTTGCTAATTTTTTACAGGGATTCCGTTTGACGAGGACTACGCAAAGAAGAGAAAGACACGTTAAAGTTACAAATGGGGTTCGAGCAGATGTCGAAGCCGTTGGCGATCTTTCTCTAGAGCTTGCTCATGGCTTCATACTTTTACTTAGAGATGTTCTTTATGTTCCCTCTTTACAGAGAAACTTGATTAGTGTTTCATACTTGGATAATGATGGATATGATTGCCATTTTGGAAATGGCAAATGTAAGATAACATTTAATAATGCATGTGTTGGTATTGCTATCTTACAAAATGAGCTTTATTTGTTATCACTACGTGATGAAGTGAATGTTGTATGCGATGATGGGAACGTTGCGTGCGACAATGAGAATGTATCCTCGTCTGCGGATGTAAATAGAAAACAAAAGAGAGCTCACGATGTGTTGTCAAAATTATGGCATTGTCGTTTAGGCCATATTTCGAGGGAGAGAATAGAAAGACTAGTTAAGAATGGTATTCTTCCTCCATTAGAGTTTCCAGATTTAGAACAATGCAGAGAATGCATAAAAGGAAAGTATGTAAAGAAAATTAAGAAAGATGCCAAATGAAACGCGGGAATTTTATAGATTATTCACATAAACATATGTGGTCCGTTTCCTGTAAAGAGTGTGGATAGTTATGATTTGTTCATAACATTCATAGATGATTACTCCCGTTATGGCTACATTTATCCAATCAAAGAAAGAACAGAAGCATTGGATAAATTTAAGATATTTAAGGCAGAAGTTGAAAACCAACACAATTTAAAGATTAAGATAGTCAGGTCCGACCATGGGGGAAGTACTACGGTCGGCATACCCCATATGGCCAAGTTCCTGGATCTTTTGTAAGGTTTTTATAGGAGAATGACATAGTAGCCTAGTATTCTATACCGGGCGAACCTCAACAGAATGGAGTAGCTGAAAGACGTAACCGTACCCTGATGGATATGGTGCGCAGTATGATAAGTTACTCCACCTTACCGTTGAGCCTGTGGATGGAGATGATAAAAACCGCCATTCATGTTCTCAATAGAGTACCAAGTAAGTCGGTGCCCAAAACACCGTATGAGTTGTGGACAGGAAGAGTACCCTCACTAAACCACTTACGTGTGGGGGGAGTCCTACTGAGGCTAAAGTATTTAACCCAAACATTGGGAAGCTAGATCCCAAAACAGAAAGTTGTCATTTCATTGGCTACCCAGAAAAGTCAAAAGGTTTTTGTTTATACTGTCCAGACAGACATACAAAGTTTGTGGAAATGAGACACGCTGTCTTCCTAGAGGATGAAATGATGAAGGGGAGCATGGTAGCTCGAGAAATTGACCTTGAAGAGAAGCGGGTGTATCCGCCCACTCCGATGATTAATGAGCCATTTTTTCTCACTACTCTGATGTCGCTGCACCGACAGTGCAAGATACTATGGTGCCAGCACCTATTGTTATTCCGCCTGTGGCAACAATGAATGACGATGAGGAACCTATTCTTTAGGATCCTATAGAACCTATTACCACACATGAGGGGGAGCAACAACAGCCTCAAATAGGAGATGTGCCAAATGTGGAGGCCCCTAAAAGGTCTCAAAGAGTTAGAAAATCAGCTATTCCTGCTGACTATGAAGTATACAATACTAGGGAATTTCAAATGGAGGATGATCCCACCTCATTTGAAGAAGCCATGAGAAGTGATCATTCATCAAAGTGGCTTGAGACCATGGAAGATGAAATGAAATCTATGAATGCCAATAAAGTTTGGGACTTGGAAATAATTCCTAAAGAAGCTAAAACAGTAGGCTATAAATGGGTCTACAAAATAAAACTTGACTCTCAAGGGAATATAGAGATATATAAAGCGCGACTTGTGGCAAAAGGCTTTAAGCAAAGAGAAGAGATTGATTACAATAAGACATTTTCTTCAGTCTCATGTATGGATTCCTTTATAATCATAATGGCATTAGTGGCACATTACGATTTAGATTTACATCAGATGGATGTAAAGACGACATTTCTCAATAGGGACTTGAGGAAAATATTTACATGGCACAACTGAAAGGTTTTGTCATGGAAGGAAAAGAACGAATGGGATGTCGCTTAAAGAAATCCATTTATGGATTAAAACAAGCTTCAAGACAGTGGTACTTGAAGTTTGATCAGACAATAAGAAATTTTGGGTTTAAAGAGAATGTTGAGGACAATTGTGTCTATGCAAAGTTTAAGAATGGAAAGTTTATCTTCCTTGTCCTGTATGTGGATGACATCTTACTTGCTAGTAGTGATGTCAGTCTACTACTAGAGACAAAGAAGTTTTTATCCTCAAAAATTGATATGAAAGATCTTGGTGAAGCCTCATTCGTTCTAGTGATCGAGATTCACCGAGATAGAAGTAAAGGGGTATTAGGACTGTCACAAAAGGCATACATAGAAAGAATCTTAAAGAAATTCAGTATGCACAAATGTAGTCCCTCACCTGCTCCTATAGTCAAGGGCGACAGATATGGAGATTTTCAATGCCCTAGGAACCAATATGAGATCGATCAAATGAAAGCGGTTCCATATGCTTCAGCTGTCGGAAGCTTGCAATATGCTCAAGTATGTACGCGCCCTGACTTGGCATTTGTTATTGGGTTACTTGGTAAATTCCAGAGCAATCCTAGAACAGAACCCTGGAAATTAGTAAAGAAAGTCTTGCGTTATTTGCAAGGAATGAAAGGCCTCATGATGACGTATAGAAGATCTGATTCACTTCATATAGTGGGATATTCAGATTCTGATTATGCGGGAGATGATAGAAAATCCACATCTGGATATGTATTCACTCTCGTAGGGGGAGCTATTTCATGGAAAAGCTCAAAGCAAACCGTCACTACATCGTCCACAATGTATGCAGAGTTTGTAGCATGTTATGAGGCAACGGGGTAGATGAACTGGCTAAAGAAGTTCATACCCGGTTTGAAGGTGGTTGACGACATCTATAGACCACTTAAGTTATACTATGATAATAATCCAGCAGTACAGTATGCTCGCAATAATAAGTCAAGTGGTGCTGCCAAACACATTGACATAAAGTATTATGTTGTGAAAGATAAAGTCCGGGATCATGTCATAAGTCTTGAGCATATAAGTACCGAAAAGATGCTCACGGATCCGCTTACAAAAGGCTTACCACCCAACGTGTTCAGAGAACATATAGCCAGCATGGGTTTAAGGGAAAGCCTATAATTTCTAGACAAAAGAAGGCCCAAAGATAAGTATCTATTTCAGAACAGAGTGGCGTGTTGTAGCTGTTAAATCTATCGGCAATTGACCGTGACGATGAAACATGCTCTATGCGCTAATATGTAATGGAATGAACAAAAGTAAATGATATGAAATTGAAAGATAGTAGGAGATCAAAGGGGAGATTATTAGGTTGATCGCTAATCCTAAACTGGGCCCAACGGCCCAGTTGGGCCTTTGATCCGCGCCCTGATCGGGGGCACCTAGCTCACTATGGCTAGAGGGCCCCTGTCACACTGCGCAATAAATAGAGGTGGGGGCCGGTGGCTCAAGTCACGAGGTTCGCCTGAGTCGAGCTCCCCACCGACAAACCCTAAACCCGATCTAGTGAGGGGCGCAGCCAGTGACGGGAAGCACCTCCACCACAGCACTACGCCACCTCCGGACTGCATCACCGGACTCCACTGCCTTCACCGCTGGTCGCCACCGCGCATCACCGACCGTTGCTGCCCTAGCGCAGACACTGATTCCATGGTCGGACGTGAGCGGATCGAAAGCCTACGATGGTCGGTAACCTAGCACTACCTCTCTCTCTAATCTATGTCTAGTGCATGTACTAGGACATGTTATACATTTACATGATGTACTCGGCTAGATCTATGGCTTTGTGATAAGAATAGGTTCTACAAACCATCCCGGTGATGGTGCCCACGGGTTGCCTGCCGAGCCCCTCGGTCACCACGAGCTCCAGGTGCAACGGCCAGTTCACGCAGGCCAGCTTCACCCGGTGCCCCGCCAGGTCCATGATCCATCGCGACGACGTCGACAGCGTGATGGCCGCCGCGGGCTCACGGTGGCTGGCAAGGATGACGACGAGCAAAAGGCACAGAACAGCACGGAGGGAGGGCACCAGCCACATGGTGTGCATGCGGGGGGATAATCTCTGTTTGCTATGGCGCACGTCCAAGAGTGTGATGAGCGCATGTTTATATTGTTTTAATGAGATCGATCGGTGGCATGCTCCTAATTCACATCTGCACGCGGTAAAAACAAAACAAATATCTGGAGAAGGTTGGTGATGAGTTGGAGTGGCCGACATAAAAGTGTAGAATCACGACGACCTCGCCGGACTCACCAGCAACAGTTGTTAGCATGTTAGGGGGGACCGAAGAACATTGCTCGTGTTGGCTAACGGCGCATGTTGATTAGAGCATGAGGTACTAAGATGCCAGAGAATTATGGTCTGGATTCATTAGTGCTAGTGGTTAACTAGCTACTAGCTAAAAGTCTATCAACTGTTAGCTAGATATAGATCCATCAGTTAATAGGTAATTGGATAGTTGGTTGGAGATGTATATAAACTATTAGCACCCTTTCATCATCTAATAACGTATTGTTAGCGCATCCACTTGCTAAAAGCTAGTAGAACCACTACCTGAAATAGGATCTTTGCCGTGTGTCCAAGGCACACGGCAAAGCCTAAAAACACTCAACAAACAACACACAGCGTACACAGTGACGGCAAAAGTTTATTTGTCGAGTGTTTTTTATCGGGCACTCGACAAAGACGTTGCTGAGTGCTGAAACCAACGCTCGACAAAAAAGTAACGTGATGGTGCGGAGACGGTCACGTCGTGTTTGCCGAGTGTCTAACAGCCTTGGCACTCGGCAAACATGACCTTGTTTGCCGAGTGCCCCGGCCCCGACACTCGGCAAATAATCCATGTTTACTGAGTGTCACATCCTAGACACTCGGCAAAGACTGACCATTCCAGACCCAGCTTTTGGTCTCTTTGCCGAGTGTCCAGGCGCTGACACTCGGCAAACATGCCTTCTTTGCCGAGTGTCACAGTGCAAACACTTGGCAAAAAGTCATTTTATCCCCAGAATGCATAGATTTTTACCACGTGTCCACTTTGCCGAGTGTATTTTTCATGGCACTCGGCAAATAGCCCTTTTAACGAGTGTAACACTCGGCAAAGCTGCCACATATAACCAGTTTATTTGGTTCGATCACAGCCACGTACCATATTCAAATAAACATCACATCCATCACATATAGTTCACATTAGGCATCACAGACAGTTCATATAGATATATCGACCACATCACAAATGCAAATGAACTTCACAATCACAAATGCAAATAAACTTCAGAATCACAAGTACATAGTTCCTAGTCGCTCTCCAGGCTCATCAGGAATGCAAATAAACTATGACCACGGTGACCACCGTGACCACTGTCGATCATAAGGCTCATTCGATGCCACAGATTGATTCTGCACAAAGGAGAAGAGATAAATCATTAACAGTGATTGAGAATGAAACATACAAGTATTAGAAATAAACTAGCAACTAGAAAAAGTGATTAATTTTGCGGAAACTAAAAGTAGCTAAGTTACAGTGATTGAGAACGAAACAATGATTACAAGGTTAACTACAAACTAGAAATAAACTAGAAATTAGAAACTATAAACATACGCACATCACAAAGGAGAAAAGATTGATTCTGTATAAACTAGAAACGATGATTATAAGGTTGTGAAGTGACTCACAGTGACTAAAACAGTATTTAGAGTAGGTTGAGGAGGAGGGACTGGCATCGGTGGCGGAGGTTGACCGATTGCAGCGTAAACACCCCTCATATATTCAAACATCTGCAGCCGCTCTGCCTCCATCCTCTGTCGCTCTACCTCTAGCTCCTCCCAGCGTCTCGTTTCTTATTCCAGCTGAGCCTATAATATTTCATCCCAATGTTACAATGCAATGCAAAAGTATGTAAAAATCAATGAACGATGAATAAAATAGAAATAACCTAGAGTGTGTTCATCTGGAACCATGTAGAGTCCGGCCATGGGCGTATCGTCGGGCTAGAACTCGTGCTCCGTGCTCGAATCTGGGAGAGAGTGGGAGTACTGGCCGTGTCGATTGTGCCATCGCCAATCTAGAACCGGCTAAGCTTCTTGCCTCCTCCTGCCCTCATGACCACTTCTCCATCAAGGTCATGTGCGCTCGGATCGTACTCTGGCCCATGGACCGCCCTTGCCATCGATGTGTATCCATCGAGGCAGCTGTGGACGGACTCGTTGCTGTACGCCAAGGGTGGGTCCTCCGGGTTGTAGGCAACGTCGGCCGTCGCCTTGCCCTTATGGGCCAAAGCATATGCCATGAACTAGGAGCAAGGCTCGCCACCATGTGCCGCCGACTGCAAAAAAAGTAATATGATTAGAAATTATGCAGAATTGAGCGTTAGAATAAAAAAATAAATTTGTGTACCCATCTAGCCATGTATTCCGAGAGGTTGAGGTTGCCTTGATGGTGTGGTGCACCCGACATTAGCAAACGCCGCTCCCGGCAAGTGTTGTGATTCTCCTCCCACGCGGGGTCGCACCCACTTGTCCACCATCCGGGCCCAACACTACAGATCGTAAGCGCACTACCACGGAGGCACCTACGTCATCAAGTATATGACATATAAGAAAATGAAATTAAGCATAATTAATCTAAAAAAAAAGTATTGATGTTCTATATTTACCTTCAGGTATTGTTCTGGGGTCAGCCTCATGGTTCTTGCTGCACTTTTATGGACCCTCACTCTAAGAATTTCCACGTGGTATTGGATCATGACCTGGATGCGCGCCTCGTAGTGCATGTCCTTGACGAGTTTCTTGGTGGCTTTGTCAGCCACAACATCCGCCTTGGCCTCGTATCCCTCCTTGCATCTAAAGAAATCCTGCATATAAACGCGATGTATCTAGTCATTATTTCAAGAATGTCCAGTCAATGTGATGTATTGAGCAATGTAGTGTGAGAAAGACTTACCCAAAGCTCGGCCTTGACACGCTACGCCTTGTCGGTGAATACCCTACCATCCAGTTGAGAACCTTAGTATGCCCGTGAAGGGGTTGCTGTGCCATAGACAACATATCGTAATACACCTTTGTGGTTGGCTTTGGCTCCTCCTCCCTACATCCTTCATTGAAGTGTGCTTCATGATAGTCATTTAACATGTCTCCTACCCCGGCATCAGCATCATAATCCTCGATGCGTTGTCTCATGACTTTGTCTCTCACACGATCGAATTCACCATGGTAGATCCACCAGGTATAGTCTGCCGTAAATTCATTCTTGCAAAGATGTTTACCCATGACAACCTTTGTTTGTCGATGCATGTTTGCACAAATGTTGTAGAGACACCAAGTGGCACGCGCTCCTTTAACCCTTGTAAATGCTAGTTCCAAGAAAGCATCGGTCTTCTTAATCCATTCATCGATCAACGAACCCTGACTAGAGCGGCCCATGTACATCCACTCACGGTCATCCATCCTCTAACATATCAGCAAGTAATATAAAAATCAATTGCATCTACAGGTCCCTATGTGGTGGTCTAATAGGTGAAGATAGGTCCTAATCCCACCCGAGGATGTGTAGATGAGGTTAGTTTTCATGCTCTACTCCTATCCGAGACACAATTTCGGTAGCACCTCCCCGTTATTCTCCAAATACACGTCCTAGCAGAAAGATTGTGTATCTAGAGAATAATAGGGAGATGCTACCGAAACTCTGTCTCGGATCAGAGTAGAGCATGGAAACTAACCTCATTTACACATACTCGGGTTGTCCAAAAAGCGTGGACAATTTGAAACATATAGAGAGAATTCCTTATTTGACCTTTGGGAAAATGAGTAGAGCATGACACTCAAAACTAACTACCCCATCAAATTTGAGAGAAAAAACATACCGGGTTGTTTCAAAAAACGCTCTTTGGACAATTTGAAGCTAACGGATTTGATATGGTTATAGATATGCAAAGATCAAATCTCAAGAAATATTTCTAACCATATCTCTTTCAAAACGGGAGAAGCCTATCTAGGTTATGCAAAGATATACATAACTAATCATCTCTTTCGAAGAGAGGAGTAGGATGCATCACTTTGTTGTCATCTACGAGAAGAGAGGTGTATGAGTCTACAAAGTGATGAGTCGAGGGTGGTGGGGAATGATCTTTGCAATAGCCTCTCCTGCAACAAAGGAACATAATAGTGTCAATTATAAATTTCGGCAGCACCTCCCCTGCACGGTGAGGTAACTAAAACCTACAACAAACCAACGGCACGATGGCCGACAACCACATACACACCAAACCAACAAAACGATGGGCGACAACCACATGCACAGGTTATACCTTGCAAAACCACGGTAGGTCCAAGGTGTGGGGCGGCGGGAGGGCAAGGCACGGAGCGACGGACGGCGGCGGCAGGGCGGGGTAGGGAGCGATGGCCACATAGCCTATTATAACATAAAACAAACCATGTTATAACCAAATTATAACATGATTGGTTTAGCACAAGTAGCAAAACTTTTCTTTGGCAACTTGCGTTTCAGACAAAATGACGGACATGATTGGTTTAGCACAAGTAGCAAAACTTTTCTTTGGCACCATCTACCAGAAAGATACACCTGACAATAGACTTGGATTACATTCAACTCCAACTGATCACTGCATGCATATTAAACACGCAATTGCTACATTGCTTTGACTGGCAATGCAAGTATTATTACCAAACTAGGGGTTAATTTATATATAGTCTAGCTGAAACAATCAGCTGATCATGTTCTCTGATGATTAAGTAAACGTGGCTCAATTGGTTTGTTCGGTTCATCAATAATCTAAACCTAATAAAGTATTGTACATCAGAATGAGGTATGATGGTCTTGTTTAACAAGTCACAAATGTGACTAATCATTTGACCAATTACTTAGTGCTAGCTAGTACTAACAAGAATCAAGATGAATTATCAAGCTCGAAATTCTAAATTGTATGTGCAGCTATAAGAGAAGATGGCTAGCTAGCTCCTAGACACGAGATATGATTTGCACTCCTGATCACTAGATGATTTGCAGGTTTTTTTCCCAGGCCATAGCTACTACTAGTGCTGTTGATTTACAGATGAGGAAGAGGACGAACGTCGACTAACCTTGCAGGCAGGGTCCTGCGTCGGAGGGGAGCACGCTGGCCGTCGGGGGCCAGCGAGGGGCCTGGCGCAGGGAGATCCGAGGGGCGACGGCGGGGTCTCGGGGTGGCGGCAGGGCAGGGAGGCCAGCGGTGGCCGGGGGCACGGGGCGACGACCGGGGGCACAGGGCATGGCGTGGGACGGCGGCGGCGTGGCATGGCGCGGGCACGGGACGCCGTCGGCAGGGTGCAGGCACGGGACAACAGCGGCGTGGCGTGTGTGTGCGGGCGCGGTTGTCTGTGTGAGTGTGTGTGCGGCCGAGGGTGCTTATGAGGGAGGTTTGCCGAGTGCCCGCGATCTAGCACTAGACAAACCCGTTTTATTTATTTTTTCATTTTCAAACCTTAAACTACTGCACGTGTGTGGGGCTAGATGTTCAAAATTTCTTTTCATTTCCCAGGTAGGGCCTCACACTGGACTCAATAACATGAATATCATTTTTCAACTCATTTTATTCTATTATTTGAATCACTTGCCGTTCAAATTTGACTTATACCAAAAAATTCTTTGAAATGCGATAAATTAATTAAATAGAGCAAACAGATCCAGAAATATACCAAATCTTAACATGGAGTACCACATGTTGTATGTGGAGAGTAAAAAAAGTTTTAAGGTCAGAAGAGAAAAAAACTTATTATTTTATGCAGTTATAGCTCAAATTTAATTTATATCAATTAAAATTCTATAATTACACTTAATAAATTAAAATTATCAAACGGATCCAAAAAAATTACTAAAATTACACATGAATCAATCTATGTTCTCTATTGCCTATACAGGAAGTTTTGAAGTCAAACCCTAATTCGACCATCACTTTGACTTCAAATTTTATCGAATCATTCTCAATGCTATGATTCTTTTTGTGAAATACTTTGGTTTGTAAACATCGTACATGACAGATTATGTGAAACCTTCTTAATTTTTTACCACACCCTCCACATATGATATCATGAGATCTTGACAAATCTCATGATTTTTATATTTCGTTTGCTTTTTTTAGAATTTAAAAACCATCCGGTCACACGTTCGTGGTCGTGTTTCCTGAACAAGATGTTCGAAATTTCTTTTCATTTTTCAGGTAAGGCCTCACACTGGACTCAATAACATGAATATCATTTTTCTACTCATTTTATTCTATTATTTGAATCACTTGCAGTTCAAATTTGACTTATACCAAAAATTTTCTTGAAATGCAATAAATTAATTAAATATAGCAAACAAATCCAGAAATATATCAAATCTTAATATGGAGTCCTACATGTTGTATGTGGAGAGTAGAAAAAGTTTCAAGGTCAGAAGAGATAAAAACTTATTTATTTGTCGAGTGCCAAAAAACACGCAAACTTATTTCTTTACCGAGTGAAAAAAAACACTCGGCAAACTTATTTTTTTGCCGAGTGCAAAAAAAAAACACTCGGCAAACTTATTTCTTTGCCGAGTGCCACTAACGGACACTCGGCAAACTCCTAACGGCCGACACACTAACTGATGGATGTCCACGTGACGGTTTGTTGCCGAGTGTCTCTGTTTTGCCGATTGTTTTTTCCTAGTTTGTCGAGTGTTTTTTTTCAGCACTCGGTAAAGAATTTGTTTGGCGAATGCCATTATTTTGCCGAGTGTGTTTTTTGCAGCACTCACAAAGAGCTTGTTTGCCGAGTGCCCGACAGAATACACTCAGCAAACATTTTTACACTCGACAAATATGCTATTTCCGGTAGTGGACTATTTGAGATGCACTTACTGATTTTAGTTGCTCACTGTTAGCACTAATAGATCCAAACGAGCTTTACAGAAACACACAAATACGATTTCAATCATAAAATACTAAGAAGGAACAGTGAGCACAAAAGGACATATCTTCTTATTTGCCCAAAAATAATTTAAAGTGAATGGAGTGAGACAAATTTGCGTCTCCGTTGAGCTCAAGTTTCTTCTTCTTTTGATGCTGGTGAACATTTTTGCCGCTATGAGCGCTCTGGCTTTTTAAAGACGTGAAAAAAACGCCAAACGGTTAGCCTGAAGATGGTACAGGATGTCGGAATTTATCCCCTTTTTTTTCTTAACATGGAAGACACTCCATTACTCATACGCCAAATCATTGGCAACCAGTACACAAGTACAATCTGGAATGCTGTCCATGACCGGAGCAGCACCCAGACTCAAACTTGCCCCTAGGGCGGCGAGGCTATCAGCTACCACATTACAAGAACGAGGGATGTGATTTACAGTACGGGAAACAAAATTACTAGCTAGCAGGGTCCTTCAGCTCCCAAATCAGGCCACCTGCAGAGCAGCGATCATAATCCGCAGACTTCACCGCTTGCGCCACCATGGATGCATCTGTTTCGAGGATCACATTCTGAACCCCCCCAGATCAGCCGCTCTTTGTATGGCTTGTAGACAGGCTATAATCTCAGCATGGCTTCCCCTACATGTTCCAGTTTTCCATAACCGGCGCTAATTACACCACCATCCCATTCACGATCACAAATCCCCGACCTCTAGGTCACGCATTGGCAGAAAAGGCTCCATCGCAATTTATCTTGACAACATTTTCCGGTGGCGGCCTCCATAATTTCCGAGCCTGTATCCGGTTCTCAAACTCCTTTGCCTTTTTAAATGGTGATCACTCCGCTGCATATGAGCCGATCAGCTGTGCCAGATGACCGCTGCTTCTCTGCTGCTCACCTTCCCTTACACCGCAGCGTTCAGACCACCACAGATAGAGTAGAGTGATCACTCGGCTCTGTATCTCCGGCTTCATTTTCAGTATTGCTTCTATCGTCTCCCTTGCTGCAGTCCAGACAATTCTTGTCGCACCCCTTCCAACTGTAAATCAGCCCAAACATGTCGAACGTTCTTGCATTTAAAGAAAAGATGTGCTCCATCTTCATCATAACGGCCACACATAACACACCCTGTGTCCAGTTTCATTCCACATTTCGGCAGATTGACCCGAAGTGCCAGACTATTATGCCCCATGCGCCACAGGAAATGAATCATCCTCTTTGGGCAGCTTAAGTTCCATACTCGCTTCCAGAAAGGATCATCTACCCGGCTAGTAGTTGCCGAGCTAGAGCCCCCTCCTCTGCGCTCCATACTTCTTCTATCTTCCATGAATACCTTATATGCCGATCTCACAGTGAACTGTCCATTGGTATTGAAGTGCCAAGCAACCAGATCATCCATGCCTTCATGTACCGATATGCTTAGAATGCATTCGACATCTTCATCCCAAAACATTTCTCTGACCAACGCCTCATCCCAGGTACCATTGATCGGGTCTAACAGCTCATTAACATGTCAGCAAATTTGGACCTCTCGGTGTAAAAGGCCGACCAGACTGATCTCTTGGAAGCCATTCATCTTCCCATATGCGGATATTAGCTCCATCTCCAACACGCCATATGATGCCCTTCTTTAGCAAATCCAGCCCAGATAGGATACTACGCCATGTGTATGAGTGTATGACATGTTGCTCCTTGGTTTGGCTTTAAGAACTTCACCTCCTGGGAAATATCTTGCTGCAAGTACCCGAGCACATAGTGAATCAGTTTTTATCACTACAAGCGTCCAGGGTCGGACGTTAGGAACCCAAAAAGGTTTCTCAGCCCAAAAAGATTTCTCAGCCCATGGACCGCCGGTATTTAATGGCCCAATCACACATTGTGCCCTCCGCAAAAGAGAGACTTTAAAAAAACCAAACCACCCGTTCTTCTCCCCTGCGCTCCTATTCTCCACCGGACACTGGTCTAAGCTCCTGTGTCAAGGCCGCGCCCAATCTAGCTGCTGCATTTCTCGCTCGCTGCCGTTCAAGTTCTCCACTCCCGCCCAAGCTCCCCGTCGCGGCGCACGCTGTCCACGCTATGCCATACCTCCTTCATTTCAAATTATAAGTCACTTTGACTTTTTTTATTTATTTATTTTGCTGTGTAATATATCTAAATACATAATAAAATAGATATACCAAAAATATTTAAATGATTTGTAATTTAGAACTGAGGGAGTAGCAAGTAGCATTGTGTGTCCATGAAGGCCCTTCGTATCGCCACCTTCGTTCTATTCGCATCCGTCTTGGGTTCACGCGCCGCCATAGCCCATGGCCATCTTTTTGTCCCCTCTCGGGGCTGCCCCCGCATTGTCTCGTGGGAAATTTTGGCAAAATTTCACCGAAAAATCCGAAATCCAAAAAAAATAATATATGGGTCAAATATTTCAGCCGAATTTAGTATCCCGCCCAACTCTGCGCCAAAAGGCCCAGAAGCCCAATACCCGCCGCCTAGGCTAGCCAGCCCAACAAATAGCCCCATCCAAACTCAAGAAATCATTTCATTCAAGAAAAAGTCCATTTAACTCGAAAACTGGGTAAACCACCTCCCTCAACTTTTAAAACCGTTCATTTTACCACCTGACTTTGTTATAGGTGGTTTTCAAAGATGGTTTTGTCTTTTTCTTTTTTATTTAATTTGGCTAAATATTTGAAAAATCATAATAAATACAGAAAAATTATAAAATAAAAAATCTAATTTTTGACTCCACATGAGTAGATCTATACAGTAAATATATAATATGGTATGCTTTAGTACAATTTTTTTTCTGTAGCTTTAGATCTATGCTTTTTCATAATTAATTCATAGTTTCTATAGTCCAATTGTGGTAAAATTTTTATGTTCGTCTAATTATTGCATGCTTTAACTGTAGTAAAAATTTCATACTCATTTATACTTTTACACACTTTTAACTATTTTAAAACTATTTAGCAAATATAAAACTAAATAAATCTATAACTCAGTTATACATAATTCAATGGGCATGAAATTTTTACTACAATTTAATCATATAATAGTTAGCCCACCATAAGAATTTCACCATGATTGGACCATAGAAACTCAAGCTTTGAATTAATTACATAAAATCATAGATCTAAAGCTACGAAAAAAAATTATACTAAAACATACCTATATTATATATTTACTGTGTAGAACTAATGAAGTGTAGTTCAAGAAAATTGGATTTTTCATTTTATGTTTTTTCTATAATTTACTATGATTTTTCACAAATTCAGCCAAAATAAATAAAAAAAAAAAGTCAAAACTGCCTTTGAAAATTACCTAGCTGGGTCAGGAGGTAAAATAAATGGTTTTAAAAATTGAAGGAGATAGTTTATCTAATTTTAAAGTTCAGATGAGAGTTGATAGAGAAAAACTAGACTTCCACGATAGTACGGACGTAAAATAGACTTTTTTTCTTTCATTCCTTCCCCCAAATGGCCAGCGCCGCGCCGCAGGCCCGCTCGGCCAGCTCCGCCAGCGGCCAGCGACACCGCGCCATCCCTCGCCGTCCAGCGACAGCTCAAGCGGTCCGGCTGGTGGGAGAAGCTTCTGCGCCCGCGCGGTGGACGTTGGGGACGAGGCAGCCTCCAGCTCCGCCGCCGCGGGCTCTGACCTCTCCGCGCCTTGCCTCTCCGTCCGCATACGATGCTGCAGGCATGACGTGGTCAGTACCTCACGCTCTCCCCGCAAGCCACTTCGATTCCTTGCCCTTCACCTCCCATGAGTAGTTTCAGTGTCTCATGCATCTTTTTTCCCCCAAATGACATTACGAAACAGGAAGTACTCTTTGACAGCATCCGTAATGGTGGGTTCAGTCAACGTTGTTTCTGCATCAAACAAACAAACTGCAAAAAAGTAATCCGTAATTATTCTCACACACCTTTTCTTTTTCATGGTCATGATGTAGTCTGAAGATTAGAGTTCAGTCCAGTCTTGTTTCTGCATCAAACAAACAAACAAAAAAACTGCATGGTGTGTCAGCTTTGTAGCATTACTATCAGGAGTAGTACTCACTAGTACTAGTACGTACTAGTCTAGTACTAGTACTCCACTGGACTAGAACTCACTCTGTACAATTCTGCACTTGAGGTCTAGGCCACGGCCACATTGCCCTTGTAGCAGCCGACACGCCTCTTGCTCGCGCGCTGCCACCATTGCCCACCAAGCACCCTCCATCGCTTGGCCGTCACAGCGTTGTGGTGAGGATAGAAGAACCAGATCCCAAAGCCATTGGTGAGCAAGGCAGAACGGCTGCGACGGAGCGCCAACATTGCGGCAAGGGGAAGGGAAAGGCAGTGATAGCTACTCTGATGGAGCCGTTGATGTTTTGAGGAGTAAAACAGGCGAGCTTGTATAGGATTTTGCAATGGCGGTGCACTACAATGGTTTTGCACGGCATTTGACTATTTTCCAGTGGTTTTACTTTTATCCAGCACATATTTGTACTGTAATATGAGCTTTGTCTATGTGTTAGTGTAACAAATATGAGCTTTTTTCTTTGTGTCAATGTAATACTAGCTAATTAATAGAATGTGTGAAGTATCTCTGTAGGTTTCTCAGTATGCTAGGCATGCCTAGGAAACACTCCTATTGAAAAACTAAAAATGGTTTTAGTGTTTTTGGTGTAGCATTTTAAGAGTTGCATGTTAACTCTAGTTGCTCTGCAATTTTTACAGTAACGTCATACTACTGTAGGCTAGCTTTTGTAGTTTTCCTCTATCCAAAAAGAATAGTGTGAATATTTGGTAAATTATCTAAATAATCAGTTAGTATGTAGTTGTATAAATATTGTATATATAAATGCATGTTAGCATCATTGATGAGTATTTGTAGGGCTACAAAACTATGGTTTGTGGATAGTTCTTGTGATTAGTGTTTGCTCACTCTTTGATCAATGCTATGTTGAGTTTTCTCATGATTTGGTTAATTGTTTGGATAATGAAATATTGCATTTGTGTATATTTAATATTGTCATCCTTGCTGCACGTGTTTTACTCCATACCCTAATTTATTTTGTGCACAGCCCACACTTGTTTGGTGAGGTTCTAAATAGTTAATTCTCAGTTTGCTAAGATTTCAGTTCAATATAAGTTAAATCACATTTTAGTACCAAGTTAATTC
This sequence comes from Miscanthus lutarioriparius, assembly GCA_904845875.1. NCBI lineage: Eukaryota > Viridiplantae > Streptophyta > Magnoliopsida > Poales > Poaceae > Miscanthus > Miscanthus lutarioriparius. Next base: position 31,566,708 of record CAJGYO010000007.1, read on the forward strand.
ATTTTCTTTCTTTTGAATTGTAGGAACTGAGGTGCATCTATGAGGACCAATTAGGGAGCCTTGGAGTCATGGAGATAAGTGGAAAAACAATGGATTCAGTTTTGCTTATTGTTCGGTTAGAAGGAAAAGGTGTGACCTTTTTACGGAATCATCTGGCTGTAGTGGCGGGGGATGTGGTGTCATGCCAAAATGTGTCAAAGTTTACGAGGAACATAATGTTGGGAGAGAATGCAAGAGGGAAAAAGAATAGGATGGATGCTAAGGAACATCGTCTCTATGCGGAAAAAGGCAATTATAGAGAAAGCGTATGGAGATGCTAGCTAACACTCCTTGTGATGAAGATTGGCAGCTTGAATGGGCATTAAGAGAATCAATGAGGGAGACAGGGAGGTCAGGTGTTGGCTATTCACCATTGGGTGTGGTAGGCGGCAGCCGACCGCTTGTAGGGACTGAAAGATGCAATATTAACACGCCACCTTTAGGAAGAGCAAGTGGCTCGGGTAGTCAGATTACAACTGGTAGGTCCTTTCGGAGTCCTAGTGTTTCACAAACTTTATTTGATTTAGAATTGGCACGTAGTAAGGCACCGTCACAGCCTAGGGTGGACATTATGCTCCAACGGGATTCCAAAGTGAGACTTGGAAAAACTTAGTCAAAGTGGTTCCATGCCAATGATATTCCTGGAAGGAAAGCTAACTGCCCATACTTTGTATCAGCCGTTAAATTAACCCAACAGTTTGGAGAATGAGTGACTATTCCATCAGGAAGACAGATAGATGGACCTTTGCCATATATGAACTATGAAGATATTCTAGCTCAGATGGAAGAGTATAAGGAAAATTGGGCTCGATACGGAGTCACTGTGATGTGTGATTCATGGATAGGACTATTCAAGATGTGCACAATCAATTTCATGATATTTTGCAATGGCTGCATGCTTTTCCATAGTTTCGTGAATGCAACCGATCATTTTCAAAATGTTGCATTTATTTATGAGCGTATCATTTCGAGAATGAGCGGTTGCATTCATGGAAAACATGCGGCCATTGTAAAATATCATGAATTTAATGATGCACATCTTGAATGGTCCTATCCATGAATCACACGTCACAGTGACTCTATATCGAGCCCAATTTTCCTTATAATCTTCCATCTGAGCTAACATATCTTCATAGTTCATATCTGGCAAATGACCATTTATTTGTCTTCCTGATGGAATAGTCACTCCTTCTCCAAGTTGTTGGGTTAATTTAACGGCCAATACAAAATATGGGCAGTTAGCTTTCCTTCCGGGAATATCATTGGCATGGAACCACTTCGACCAAGTTTTTCCAAGTCTCACTTTGGAATCACCTTGCAGCATAATGCCCACCCTAGGCTGCGACGGTGCCTTACTACGTGCCAAATCTAAATCAAATGAAGTTTGTGAAACACTAGGACTCCGGTCGAACCTACTAGTTGTAGTCTGACTACTCGAGCCACTTGCTCTCCCTAAAAGTGGCGTGTTACTATTGCATCTTTCAGTACGTACAGGTGGGCTGTTGCCGCTTGCCCCACACAATGGTGAATAGCTAACACCTCTCTGTCTCCCTCATTGATTCTCTTAATGCCCATTCAAGCTACCCATCTTCATCACAAGAAATGCTAGACCTTCTATCATCTCCATATGCTTCCTCCATAATCGCCTTTTCCACATAGAGGCGATGTTCCTTAGCATCCATCATATTCTTTTTCCCTCTTGCATTCTCTCCCAACATTATGTTCCTCACAAACTTTGGCACATTTTGGCATGACACCACATCCCCCGCCACTCTAGCTAGATGATTCCGCAAACGGGTCACACCTCCATTTTTTCTTCTAACCGAACAATAAGCACAACTGAATCCTATGGTTTGCTATTAGGACCTAAAGGCTTAACACCTTCATCTACTCAGGATTTCTTGGCCTTCTTATCAAGTAGGCTTTGTAATCCTATGGTTTGTACTTTTTTCTTACATAATCTAATTCTTCTTAATATTTATTTACTCACATAACTGACCTGGTATGCTATGCAGATTATTTCAATTGTCAAGAGTAGAAATACAACAGAGAAAACGTTTGGAAATTTGGCCTTTGCGTGTGGATATGTCATGCTATTAGTCATAAACCAGGTATCTTGTAATTTTAAAATATTGTTTGCCATTAATCTTTACTTACCATTGAATTCTTATTATTGCTACTTAGGTGCTGTTAGTTTAGTACCGATCTGTGGATATGCCATGCTATTAGTCACAAACCGGATTTCTTCTTGTCTCCAAAATATATCAGTTGCGAGTCATCACTCACTACCGAATTCTTATGGCTGCTACTTTTCTGGTGTTAATTTAGTATCGATCATTGCAATGTAGTTCAGGGGCGGAGCTCAGTGGCGGCCAAACTGGGCTCCGGCCCCTGCTTGTCTCCAACAGATACGAAGGGCACTTAGCTCCAATAGATGCATGCCAGCTGCTGAAGCTTAAAATAGATAAAGCCTGTCACCAGTTGAAGGGCAGCAGAGAGCTAAACATAGACTTTAGGAGTCATCTCGAACTTTTGCATTCAGTATTTCAGTTCCCAAGTGCGAATACTTATGCCATCTCACTTGTTGCCACTGGTCTACAATACTCTCAGGCCCATACTACTTACTTAGGTGAATCGATGACGGTGTTTTGTACAATTGAAATTAGGACAATAATGTTTCTAGTATTGAATTAGCCCCCCCTTGATCTTGGAGCACGCTCCGCCACTGATGTAGTTGACCAAGATTCTGGCAGCCTGAAATTTTCTGAGAGCTCCTACATATTTCAAAAGGCGCAAGAGCACATATTGCAATCTTGGTTACTGGTTTTATTGATACTTGAAACTGGTTGCTTCTAGTTCTAGTTTGGAAGTATTGTTTCTTACTTAACTGTGAGGAATAGAATTATGAGGAACTTCTATTTTTGTAAGTTTGAAGCTTGGGAATTATACTGTTATGTCACCAAAAAATAAAATAGTCAGGTCAGGAATCTTATTTGCAATCATGTTATAATAAGGTGGAACATGACAGCTGGATGAAATGTGTGTGATGTGTTCTTGGACACAGTGAATAGTGGAAACTTAGGATGGTCACGCTCTGCTTCCTATCTGTGAGAAACTTAGATATAGACATGGGTGATGCCAGTGACACAAGGCAACTGAGTCTTAAAATTCATCTGTTGTTTAACTGGCTGTAATTTTAACCCATCACGATAACGGGACTTTTCATATTTCCTATGACCTGGTCACTTGGGAGTTGGGACACTTGTGATGTTACATTAGACATTAGTTTAACTTAATTAAGATAAGCCCACCAATATGAAGATGTCCCTTATAGTTATTATGACAATATTTGCTGCTGTACTCTTGAGATATTGGGAATATTTTAGGAACAATCGCTAAGATTATTATTGATATCTTACATTTCATGACTTGATCTGATGTGTCTCTTTTCTCAGGTACCAGATGCCATGGATTATCTTCTAGCTGAGTTGCATATACACAGTTCCAAAGCATCTGCATGCTTTAAATGTAAGTTTGTAATTAACTCTGTAATATATCTGCACTTTGTTTATTTTCTGTCTCTCATAGCAGATGTGATTAGGAAAACACCCAAAACGTTTTAAGTACTGCTCAGAACTATTTCTTTTGTTTTTTCTTGAATACAACTATTTCTAATGTATTTTTAGTTACTGGATGAAGCAGATGTATGGACCAGGCTGTGTCATGTACTATTATAATATTATATGTTAATTAAACTTGAGATTTTTCAAATGATATCTGTAATTTCTTAGGCACAAACAGATTGATAGGTTACCAGGAAGAAAATGGACAGCCTCGAGAGCACTAAGTTATCTGACATATGTTGTTGCATATGTCAAAGTATATGCTGCAATGATTCAGGTGTGTACAGTTCTTTAGCCACATGATTGCTATGTGCTCATTTTGTACCTTCATCTATGATCTATCTGATAGCGAATTTATCTAATATATAAGCCTCTGCCCAGAAAACCGATGTATCACAGTAGAATAGAAGCACGACCACCTTACTTCATTGGAAATGATCACCTTACTTCTGTCAAGGGCCTCCACTCCAAGGCTAGGAGAACCCTGACTTCGTAGCTCGTAGGATCCAGGTAGGGGTGGCGCCAGGGTTGTTGCCTGGCTGCCTGGAGAGGAGATGAGGTTTAGAGTTTGAGAGAGGTGAGAGGTTTAGATAACTTCTTTCTTAATCCCAATCAAAGGTCTAGCTTACATATATATAGGAGATAGCCTGGCCGGCTGATCACCCTCTGATTCACTTTCACACCTAATTCACTTGTTCACACTCATGACCCTTTCACACTACAGGCCCTTTGAGGTGCTCCTGGCCGGTCAAGACCTTGCTGGCTGCTTGCTGCTTCCTAGGCTGCCGGCTGTAATGCTGGCCCCACATGACATCTCTCCCGCCCTCGAGGAGCAGCTCGTCCTCGAGCTAGAAGCTTGGGTAGCGATCCTAGAAGGAGTCGAGGTCTTCCCAGGTTGTTGATGTCGCTGGTTCGCCTTGCCAATGGATGAGGACTTGACGGCCGCCGCGGGCCAGCCGGGTGCGGGAAGCGCGTTCAGGGACCAGCTGGGACGCGCCGTGATGCACGAGGGGCAGAGCCGGAGGTGACGACGGGGGATTGCCAATGAACTTCTTGAGTAGGCCCACATGGAACACATCATGCAGGGGAGCGCGAGGAGGGAGCTCGAGGCGGTAGGCGACGTCGTTGATTGCAGCGGCGATGCGGTACGGTCCATAGAACCTAGGCCGCAGCTTGCCGCGGGTAGCCCCCTGGAGCGAGGCCGGGGCACGGTGGCGTAGGCGGAGCCATACCCAGTCCCCGGTGATGAAGTTGACGTCGCGATGCCCTTTGTCGTAGTAGCGCTTGTAGACAGCCTGGGCCAGTTCCAGGCGGGCACGGGCGTCGTCCAGGAACTCGTCGCGTTTCGCCATGGTCTTGGCCACCGCCGCCACCCGTGTTTCACCCGGCTCGTATGACCGGATGGTTGGAGGGTCACGGCCATACATGAGCTGGAAGGGTGTCGTCTTGAGAACGGACTGGAAAGCGGTGTTGTAGATGAACTCCGCCCAGGGCAGCCAGCGCACCCATTGACGAGGCCGGTCACCAGTGAAGCACCGAAGGTACATGATGATGACCTTGTTGGCAGCCTCGGTCTGCCCATCAGACTAGGGGTGGAAAGCAGTCGACATGTGGAGCTTGGCACCCGTGAGCCGCATGAGCTCCTTCCAAAACAGCGACGTGAACACCGGGTCGCGGTCGGAGACGATCGACTGGGGAATGCCGTGCAGCCGCACGATGTCGGAGAAGAAGCTCTGGGCCACTGACTCGGCGGAGTACGGGTGCGCCAAGGGAATGAAGTGGGCGTACTTGCTGAGGCGATCGACGACGATGAGGATCACAGATTTGCCGCCCACGCGAGGCAGAGCTTCGACGAAGTCCATCCCAATGTCGGCCCAGATCGTCGTCGGTACGGGCAGAGGAAGGAGCAGTCCTGCAGGATGCAGATGCTCGGACTTGTAGCGTTGACAGGTGGCGCACGCCTTGATGAAGTCCTGGACCACCCGCCTGAGATTCGGTGAGTGGAAATCTCGGCGGATGCGGTGCAGCGTGCGCTGGACGCCTTCGTGGCCGTCCTCGTGGATGGCGGCGAGGAGTTCCTGCAGCAGGGGGGTGCCCGGTGGGATGTAGAGGCGCCCCTGGAACGCGACCAGGCCATCGACGAGGGACCAAGGAGCGCCATGCTGGTTGGCGGTGATTGCTTCCTTGATGACAACCAAGGCGGGTTCCAGCTCGTGGGCTTGCCGTAGTCGATCGACGAAGTCAAAGCGCGGGCCGGAGATGGCTAGGATCGCGCCCACCTCCGTGTCTCTCTCGAGGCAGGCTGCCGGCTTTGCGGCCACGATGTTGGAGCCGACCCGGTGATGATGATGGCTTTGTACTCCATCGTGAAACCAAAGCGCCCCAGAGATATGGTCGCCTCATAAGCCGCAAAGAGATTGATGCCGTGAGAGATTGATGACGTGGTGCTGCTGGTCTGCTGAAGAACGCCACTGGGTGTCCTGCCTGGAGGAGAACAACTCCAAACCCATAGGTGGACGCATCACATTCAACCACAAACGGTTGCCCGAAGTCAGGCATGGCCAGCACCGGCGCGGAGGTGATGGCGGTCTTGAGAGCTGTGAAGGCGGCGCCGGCGGCGTCGGTCCAGGTGAAGCCGTCCTTTTTGAGCAGAGTTGTCAGAGGGGCGGCGATGGCGCCGAAGTTCTTGACGAACTTGCGGTAGTATCCCGCAAGCCCCAAGAAGCCACGCACAGCCCGGGCCGAGCGCGGTTGTGGCCAGTCTGCCATAGCCTGAACCTTCTCTGGATCCATGGCCACTCCGTCGGCCGATATGATGTGCCCCAGGTAGGAGATTGAGCTGACGCCGAACGCGCATTTGGAGCGCTTGATGAACAGCTGGTGCTGCTGGAGTACCTGGAGAACGGGCGTGGAGATGACGCAGGTGTGCGGCGAGGGAGTCGCTGTAGATCAGGATGTCGTCGAAGAAGACAAGGACAAAGCGACGGAGGAAGGGTCGCAGCACATCGTTCATCAATGCTTGAAATGTTGTCGGGGCGTTGTAGAGGCCGAACGACATGACGAGGAACTCATAGAGTCCGTCATGGGTTTGGAACGCCGTCTTCGCCACGTCCCCCGGGTTCATGCGCACTTGGTGGTACCCTGAGCGCAAGTCGAGCTTGGTGAAGTACCGGGCGCCGTGCAGCTCGTCGAGGAGCTCGTCAACGACCGGGATGGGGTACGCATCCTTCACGGTGATGGCGTTCAATGCGCGATAGTCCATGCAAAAGCGCCACGTTCCATCGGCCTTCTTGACCAACAGAACAGGGGAGGAGAAGGCCGACGTGCTGCGCTGGATGATGCCATGATTCAGCATAGCAGTGCACTGGCGTTCAAGCTCATCTTTGTGGGCGGCGGGGTAGCGGTAGGGCCTGACCGCCACCGGTGTGGAGCCTGGGCGCAAGGTGATGTTGTGGTCTTGAGAACGCGGTGGCGGCATTCCGGATGGTTCCACGAACACCGGTGCAAACTCCTCCAGGAGCGCCGGAAGCAAGTCATCAGCGCTGCAGGCGCGCAAGGATGGAGCCGGAGAGCTGGCCACCCCCGACCAGCAGACGCAGTGGTCACCATGCCAAAATGACATGGTCAGGGTGCCAAAATCCCAGAGTATAGGCCCCAGCGCGGCCAGCCAGCCAGTCCCCAGGACGACGCCGTACCCGGCGAGGGGTAGGGCGAAGAAATCGGTGGTGAAGCGCTCGCCGTCGATGGAGAAGGGGACGGCGCGGTAGGCACCGGGGCAGGGCACCCGGTCGCCATTAGCCACGGTGACCTTCATGCTGCCCCGGGATTGGAGTTGGAGGGACGTGCGCGCCGCGGCCTCCTCGGACACAAAATTGTGTGTGGACCCTGAGTCCAGCAAGGCGAGCAGAGTAGTGCCGCCCATTTGAACGCGGACCTGCATCGTCTCCGGTGTGCGCACGCCCGCCATGGCGAGGAGGGAGATGTGGGGGTCGTCCGCGGCTGTGTCCTCTGCGTCATTGACCTCTGAGAGCTCCAGGAAGAAGATGCGCTTGCACACCCGATTGTGGCCGCGCTCAAATTTTTCGTCGCAGTTAAAACAGAGCCCAAGTCTTTTCCGCGACTCCATCTCCGACTCCGATAGTCGCCGGAGGGGACGGCCCGCGAAGGAGGCCGGCGCACCGGCCGTGCTGGACGGTGGTGCCGGAAGGGCCAGCGGCGGAGGACCGCCTGGCAGGATCCCGCGCGCCGCGGCCTTGTAGGTGACTTGCCCCGAAGCAGGGGACGACGCGCGCGTTGGCACGGCGTAGTATTGTTCGCGTTGCTCCAGGGTGCGCGCGAGATTCATCGCCATGATCAGCGTCTGCGGGTTCTGCACCTGTACGTCGATGCTGAGCGGAGGGCCCAGTCCAGCTGTGAACGCCTGGACCCGCTGGCGCTCGTCGAGCGGACCGACGCGTGGAAGCAGAGACTCGAAGCGATCCTGGTACTCCGCCACCGTCGAGGTGCGTTTGCACTCCATCAGCTCGGCCATCGGGTTGGAGCGGATCGGAGGCCCATAACGGAGATTGAGCAGCTCGGAGAATCGCCGCCAGGACGGCGTGCCCTCGTCGGTTTGGACTTGCAGGTACCACATCTGGGCTCCTCCCTCCATATTGTAAGAAGCCATCCAAACTTGTTCTTCGGCCGCGATCCGCTGTTGATGGAAGTATGACTCGCATCGGTTGAGGAAGGCGAGTGGATCGGACTTGCCGTCAAACTTTGGAAAGTCTGGCTTCTGGAACCGTGGGGGACGGGCACCCTGATGGTCATCAAAACCCGACCCTCGGGGTCCCATGGAGATTGATGGCGGTAGCTGGGACTGCTGCAGCGTGACGATCTGCTGTTGCATCGCCGCCATGTGCGTGGAGAGGTCCCTGATGAGTTTGGCCAGATCGCCAATGGTGGGCTCGGCCATGGGGATCGAGGAAGAGTCAGTGGAGTGGGTGGGTGAATTGGGGGTGGAGGATTGGGATGCAGCAGCGGAAGCCGAGGAACGATGGCCGGAGGATCGCCGGAAACCTGATACCAGGTTGTCAAGGGCCTCCACTCCAAGGCTAGGAGAACCCTGACTTCGTAGCTCGTAGGATCCAGGTAGGGGTGGCGCCAGGGTTGTTGCCTGGCTGCCTGGAGAGGAGATGAGGTTTAGAGTTTGAGAGAGGTGAGAGGTTTAGATAACTTCTTCTTTCTTAATCCCAATCAAAGGTCTAGCTTACATATATATAGGAGATAGCCTGGCCGGCTGATCACCCTCTGATTCACTTTCACACCTAATTCACTTGTTCACACTCATGACCCTTTCACACTACAGGCCCTTTGAGGTGCTCCTGGCCGGTCAAGACCTTGCTGGCTGCTTGCTGCTTCCTAGGCTGCCGGCTGTAATGCCGGCCCCACATGACAACTTCATTGGAAATCAAAGGTGTAAGTCATCGTCATGGCTTAGCTGAGGGATGGAAATGGCTTGCCATGTTCCTCAATGCTCTTCCAGCTACCACCGCTACTGCTTGTGCTCTCCAAGCATTTCTCAAGGCAGAAACTCACTTCAAGACTCACCTCCTGTTTTTGTGCATGCATGCAGTTTACTGGGGTTCTTGTGCTCTCAGATGGCTGGCTGGTTTTGCGCTTCACAAGAAATATGGGTCACACTGTCACAGTTCAAGAAAATCCTGGATGTAATATCACGGTGCTTCTTACCAGCTAAAGAACAAGGCAACAAAATGAAGTCTGAGGCTGTCGATAATCTACAGAACTATCTTATGAAAAAATCTACCTGGAGGAACCAGAGGGGCAGACGGGCAGTACCTTGTCCAACAACTGCTATCGGTAGAGTTGTTCTTGTAAAGATCATCGCGTGTTATTGGCACGGAGCTGTTCGTATTTCAGAAAGGCAATCGAACTTGCAGAGCAAGGGACCCGCAGGCATACAAGCACCAAATCATCGTACTAGATTTCTCCTTTTTTTCCACATGCGTACCCTGTGGAGCCCCACGGTGTATTTGTGATGTATCCGGCCTAGAACAAATAGGATATTCTTTTTTGAAGTTAGCACATACGATAGGTTGAGGTTTAACAGTTTGTTGTTTGTCTTCTCTGTATCTGCCAACCTGACAATTTCGCCTCCTGTTTTAAAAGAATATACCTGTATTGAGAGCAATTTCGCCTTCCGTTTTAAAAGAAATCGGCTGGTCATTGGGAATTTGTGTGGGCACTAGAGTGTTTTTTTTTTGTCTTGCGCTCCAACAACTATACGTAACATATGTTTAAGAGTGCCGATGATTCCAACAACTGATACAGCGATACGTCACATGTTTAGCATATCGATAATGCTGCAGTCAAGCCGTCTGTCCACCCGGACGCTCGCTTGCTAGGCCTGTGGACTGACCCAAGCAACCAGTTCCTTTGTACCAAATCAATTGGACCCTTCCATGACTTTTGAAAAAAAATCAAAGCTTTAGAAAAAACAGACGATGCAATATTTCTCCACTCCGCCTCACGGCGCTCTCCACCGCCGCACTGTCACCGCGGCTAGTCACTAGTTGGCCGGGCCAACCCGGAAGCAGCCGCATAGGCGTTGGACGCCGCGTGTGGCCAGGAGACAAAGGAGAGGGGGTCGTCACTGGCCAGGCCTAGGCCAGGCGCAGGCGCAGTTGACCGCTGTCAGGCCTCGCCATCATCCTCGGCCGCCGGCTGGCTAGAACCGGTTGTTCCCTATTCTGCTCTGCCTCGCGTGAAAGAAGGGTGAAAAACACATGTTGCAAGCGTATATTTTAAGTGTTTCAAAGGTACGTTGCAAGTGTTTTTCAGATGGATGTTGCAAAAGTTGATTGGAATGATGCATATATTGCAATGGTTATACATGTGTGTTGCAAGTGTATGTTCCTAGTGTTTCATTTGTGTTTTTTGATGTATGTTGCAAAGTGTGTTTATCTGGATGTTGCATATGTTTCACACATATGTTACAAGTGTTTTATCTGGATGTTACGTGTGTTTGCAATGATTTTCAAACATTTTTCAAGTGTTTTTTCCAAGTGTTTCATAAGCATGTTTCAAGTGTTTCATCTATCTTCAGACGTATGTTGCAATTGTTGCATCTAGATGTTTCAAAAGTAGATCGAGTGTTGCACATGACATGTGCGTGGGAAATGGGAAGAGCCACGAGCGGTCTCCGCGTGAAGTCTGGCGGTGCGGGCCCACGTGGGCTCGCGAAATGCAGCAAGGCGGAGGGCGTGCTAGCGCGAGCGCTGTGTGGAGTGCAGGCGTGTCGGATATCTATATCCGGGTATCCGAGCCAAAGAATTAATGAACGTCACGTCGGCTCATCCGATGGTTAAGGACGCAACTACGGACTCGTTCGACCCCTAGGGGCCGGGCCACGCCTCGTCCGACTCCGAGGACGAGGTTTCCACCTTGTCTGACCCCAAGGCATGGACTCCGACTATGAGGGCGAGGTTTCTGCCTCATCCGACGCCAAGGCGTGGGCTCTGACTCCTCCGACCCCAGGGCGTGGGCTCCGACTCGTCCGGTCCCACGGGGAGGGCTCCGCCTCATCCGATCCCCGAGAGTCGGATTCTGTCTCGCCCGGCCCCTAGGGCGGGATTTCCGCCTCGCCCGTTCCCTAGGGGTCGGATTTGCTACTGGATAAAAGCTATGGCCCCAAGGAGGGACCGAACTACTTCAACCACTACGGCGTGGAGGCGCACGCCCGGGAGCACGTCTCGGGCGCGTCGCCCTGATACGACTGGCGGTCGCATCAGGCCATGCTGGGATACTTACGTTGCCCACCGCGTCAACAGGCCATCGCTGTGCTACCAACTCCCTGCTGACCACCGTCCAACGCCAGTCGACCGGCGTTAGATGACTAGCACTGTACCGCCAGCCCCCGTATAGCCTCTGTCAGGGGACATGTCGAGTTCATAAACCGGGGTCCCTAATGGGCCCGCTTCCCAGCAAAAGCTCGGCCCAGCAGACGGCATTACAAACGACGCGTAACTCCTGGGCCAGCCCAGATACCTAACGATAGGTCAGAAGAGTGATCCAGTCTCCGACCGGAAGGCCTGGCCAAGGAGGGGATGACGCTCGCTTCCGACTTCGACCCACTTTTCCGATCAGAAGGCCTGGCCAAGGAGGGGACGATGCTCTCTTCCGACTCTGACCCGCTTTTCCGACTAGAAGGCCTGGCCAAGGAGGGGACGACGCTCGCTTCTGACTTTGACCCTCCTCTCTGACCAAGAATACACCGAACCTCTGCTCACGTCTCTTCTTCGACCGGCGCAGTCGGAGCCGACTAGGAACGACCAGCCGGGGATGCCCGCTCGGTGAGGACCTAAGAAATCAGGCAGAGCAGATAAGGTAAGGCGCTCAAGTCAACTGCAATACCGAGGACCGTACTCAGCACACCTATAGGACAGTACTATCAGGCCATGCTAGAAGGGTACTTTGCAGCCTTCTAGACATGTCAGAGCACAAACAGTGTTGTAGGCACCGACATTTGTCCTACAGTATGGTAGGCGCCGATATTTGCCATACTAGAAGAACACAATGGAGCCTGCCACATGTATCTGGGCGTCAACAGTATTGTGGCCGCCGACAAACTGTCTTATACCCGACGGCATGGGCAACAAGACTAGGCAACACTCCCTTTTCTCTCTCTCTCTCTAAACTTGTAAGAACATCCCCTTCACATATAAAAAGGGGATGCGCTCACTCCCAACGAAGGACGGTCATTCCGGCTCTCTCTCTCTACTAGCTTTAGACATTTTGAGCACTCAAATAGCTCCACGGCTCTAGAACTCTAAAGCTACATAGAGCATACATTCCAATACTTAGCGCACGTAGGAGCTTCCGTCACTCTTGGCCCTTCGGTCCAGAGTCCGAGCGGACCTCTAACACCCCCCTTCTCATTCTAACTCATTTGTAACCCCACAGCAAACTTCGAGCACCTGGGCTCAGGAATAAAGTCACCGACCGATTCAAACTAGACATAGGGCATGTTGTCTGAACCAGTATAAACCCTATGTCATTGAGTGCTAGGCCATATCCGATCACAACGTACAAAAAAACGACAAATATTTACTTGTTGGTCACTTTTTGCACCGACAGTTGGTGTTGTCCGTGGGGAGGACGTCATACGTTCACGCTTTTGGTCATCAGATGGCCCACCTTTCCGCCATCTTCGTCATGACGGGCTCAAGCGATATGACTCGCTTTGGCTCGCTGGAGTTACCCACACTCCCACCTGTTAGGATGTGGGTTTCTCCCGTGTTCGAGCCATCATAGACCTTCCTCTTTGAAGCTTGGACTTCGTCGCCGACCAGCTCGGCGTGCTTCGCCTTCGCGAGGAGGCACTTGTCCCTACGCCGGTCGGAGGAGGAGCGCCCTCCGTCGGCTCTAGGACACCCGGCGACCTCAACGATGAAACACCTGCGCTTCGCTCTGAGCCCACGCTGGGCTCAAACCCCACTGTGAGTAACGTACATATTGTTCTTTACTCGCTATTTAATATCTTCCGCCGACTCTCCGAAGGGACCCCATTGTCCCCACCACGACCGCCATGCGACCGGTTTCCCTACGGCCTGTACGTGCGGGGGCTCCAAAAGATGTTGACGCCGCCCCTCTCACATTCGAATTCATGGGGATGGCGGGCTATGCTCCTGCCTCTTTCCACGACCTCGTGGATGATGAGGTTGAAAGCGACGGCTCCGGCATCGGCGATGTCATAGCACCTAGCTAGCCTCTATCCTAGGAGTGTGCTATGGCAGACGCTCTAGGACAGCCACCGGTGGTAGTGGAGTCTCTATAGACTCACACCCCTTCGGACCCTCATGCGGAGGCCCTCGCACGTGCGTAGGAGCATGGCGAGGAGCTATGACAAAGGCGGCAGAGCCAGCCGTCACCTGCGTCGGCTCGCTCGGCGCAGCACGCTGCGCCATGCGCGCGTAACCCAGCGAGCGGTGCTTGGGGTCGCGCCCACCAAGTCCAGCGCAACATCATGGATGGAGGAAACGACCCCCAGTTCACTCGGGCTAGCTAGAACATCGCCTGCGTGATGATGCTTCTGCATGGCCTTCTAGAGCCTATCGACCCCCAAGAGCAGGCGATCCACCGGAACCTCCGGGCGCTGGTGAAAACCGCCATCATTCAATAGGCGGAGAGCTCCGCATCGTGACACCGACTCATGGCCTCTCTCTCTCCCCACCAGGTGAATGGGGGCGCACCTATCGAATCGCTCCATCCGCTCACCACTAGAGTCACCGGCGCGTGGAATAGGAGGATGCAGCTGCATCATGGCCTGACCCGGTGCTCACTCCACACCGACCGCCTATGCACGAATGGCTCGGGCCGAACCAAGACGCTTGCAGCATCATCAACAATCGGTGTCAAGCCTGGCGTGATGATGACGTCCATCAAGGGGCGGTAAGAGCAGGCGGCACGGACCTTGGCCGGACCATCGAGGGGAGCAGGGAAACGCACCCCAGGCATGGTCGCCGACCAGACGACCGGAGTCCCAGCCCGGATGGCCCGAGACCACGGGCCTTTGGCCATCGCATCTAGAGAGCACCATTCTCATAGCGCTTCCGACCACCTACCAACATCACCAAATACACCGGGGAAACGAATCCCAGTTTATGGCTCATAGACTTTCGGCTCGCCTATCGAGCCAAAGGGGTGGATGATGACCACTTTATCATTCAATACCTCCCTATCTGCGTGGGGGAACATGTTCAAGCATGGCTCGAATTCCTCCCGCCTGACAGCATCCGCGACTAGGCGGATCTCAAGAGAATCTTCATCGAGAATTTCCAGGGGACGTATGTCTGTCCTGGGAATTCCTAAGACCTCAAGAGCTGTCAGCAGGAGCCCAATGAGTACCTACGGGATTACATCCATAGGTTCTCTAAACGACGCAACTCCCTTCTTGATGTCGTTGACGTGGACATCATCAGCGTGTTCCTCTCCGAGACAACCTGTGAGTCCCTGATCCACAAGCTCGGCTGTCTGAAGCCCCGGACCACCTGCGACCTGCTCGATGTCGCCACGAACCACGCCTCCGGCGAGGAGGCGGTCGGAGCGGTCTTTAGTGGAGGCCAGGGCAAGGCCAAGGCCAAGCATGACGACCAAGACGAGAGCCCCTCCACGCAAAAGGGAAAAAAGAACAAGAAGGATCGGCGCCGATCGGCCAACTCCACTCTAGTCGCCGTGGCCGTTCGTGCGGGCAAGCAGCCCCAGCAGGGCCAGCCCGACCACTTCGACAAGCTTATGGAGAGTCCATGCACCAACCACGCCTACCCCGTCAAGCACCTCTACAAGGACTATGAACTCCTCAAGCGCTTTCTACGATGGGCCGGCGGACTGAAAGAAGGAAAGGGCAAGGTGCAGCGGCCAAGAAAGGAGGCGTGGCGGACAAGGATGGGGACAGCTTTCCCGATCCCAAGGAATGCCTCATGATCTTTGGGGATCTGATGCCATCTACTCCAAGCGCTAGCACAAAGTGTGCTACAGAGAGGCATGCGTCGCCAAAACGGCCGTCCCCTCTTTCCTTAGCTGGTCAGAATCTTCGATCACTTTTGATCAGAGGGACCATCCTTCCCACGTCGCTAGACCGGGTCGCTACCCGCTCGTCGTTGACCCCATTGTCCGCAAGAAGCGCCTCACCAAGGTGTTGATGGATGGAGGCAGCGGACTCAACATTCTCTACATCGACACCCTCGACACCATGCGCATCCCCTGGTCAGAGCTCCACCTAGTGAGCTCTCCCTTCCACGGTGTGATCCCTGGGGACGCAGGCATACCCGCTCGGGCAGATCGACCTGCCCGTCATGTTTGGCGACCGAGACAACTTTCACTCGGAGGTCCTCACCTTCAAGGTGGTAGACTTCCTAGGGTCCTACCACTCCATCTTAGGTCGGCCATGCTACGCCAAGTTCATGGTGATCCCCAACTACACCCACCTCAAGTTGAAGATGCCAGGACCGAACGGCATCATCACTGTGGGTAGCACCTTTTTGCACGCCTACACGTGCGACCGCGAGCATTATGAGTTCGCCACTGCCATCATCAACTCAGCCAAGCTCCCTCAGCTTGGAGAATCATCGACCCTAGCAGTCCCGGACTGTAACAAGCCAACCTCCTCGATTGTCTTCCACCAATTCGAGGAAACTAAGGCGGTGGGGATCGACCCTACCGACCCAACCAAGATGGTGCGGATCGGGACCCAGCTCTGGCCAAATAGGAATGCCAACTCGTTGACTTTCTATGCGCTAATCGCAATGCCTTCGCAAGGAAACCTTCTGACATGCCAGGCATACCACGGGAGGTCGCCGAGCACGCATTACGCCTTGTCCCGGGCTCAAAGCCCGCCAAGCAACGCCTGCATTACTTTGATGACGAGAGACGTAGGGCCATAGGCGAGGAGGTCGCCAAACTCCTGGCAGCCGGATTCATCAAGGAGGTATACCACTCCGACTGGCTTACCAATCCTATTCTTGTTAAAAAGAAGCCTGAGAAAAGGAGAATGTGCATTGATTATACTGGCCTCAACAAGGCATGTCCGAAGGACCATTTTCCTTTGCCACGCATAGACCAAATAGTCGACTCCACCTCAGGATGCGAAATCCTCTCCTTTCTAGATGCCTACTCTAGGCTACTACCAGATCACGATGAAAGAGTCCGACCAGCTCGCAACTTCATTCATCACCTCGTATGGTTCATACTACTACATAACCATGCCTTTCGGTCTGAAGAACGCTGGCGCCACCTATCAATGGTGCATGCAGCAATCTTCGCCAACCAAATCGACCCGCTCGACCAGCCTGACCAAGTCGAGTAGCCAAAACCAACAATCGCTGTCTATGTTGATGACATAGTGGTCAAAACGGCTCAAGCTTGCGCCCTGATCGCAAACTTGGCCGCAACATTCGCAAATCTCTGAAGGTTCAACATCAAATTGAATCCCAAAAAATGTGTTTTCGGGGTTTCGAAGGGGAAGCTACTTGGATACATCATGTCCGAACGCGGTATCGAGGCCAACCCCAAAAAAATCACAGCCATCTCCAACATGGGCCCTATATGCAATGTCAAGGGCGTATAAAGGCTCACCGGCTGTTTTGCCGCCTTAAGCTGGTTCATCTCCCGGCTAGGCGAGCGGGGGATGTCTCTCTACAAGCTTCTCGAAAAGACAGATGCGTTCGTCTGGACTAAGGAAGCACAGCAGGCTTTGGAGAGCCTCAAAGCGTCACTGACGTCGGCCCCAATCCTCGTCGCTCCCGAACAGGGAGAACCCCTCCTTCTCTATGTCACGGCAAGCAACCACGTGGTGAGCGCCGCCCTAGTCATCGAAAGGGAGGAGCCGGGACACCACCTTAAGGTCCAACGACCCGTATACTTCATCGGGGAGGTACTCACCGACGCCAAGGTTCGGTACCCCCAGGTGCAGAAACTTCTATACGCCGTGTTGATGGCAACCCAGAAGCTCCTACACTACTTCACCGACCATGAAGTCTTTGTCATCACTTCATACCTGTTGGGAGACATCATCCGCAACAGCGATGCCACGGGATGAATCTCCAAGTGGGCACTCGAGCTGATGGGCCACGACATCAGGTATATCCCCCACACCGCTATGAAGTCTCAGGCTCTCGCGTACTTTGTCGCTGAATGGACGGAGGTCCAGCTCCTGACCCCAAACGTCACCCATGAGTACTAGACGACGTACTTCGACGGGTCGGTGATGGCGCTCGGCTCTGAAAGCTCAAGTTTGGTTTTGGTTAATTGATGAAACCCTAAGTGCTAACCTAGTTTATCAAAGTGATTATGAGATAGGTAGCACTATTCCAAGGGTGAAGCAAATGAAGATCATGACATGATGATGATGATTCCATAGTGATGATCAAGTGCTTGGACTTGGAAAAGGAGAAAGGAAAACAAAAGGCTCAAGGCAAAGGTATAAGTGGTAGGAGCCTTTTTCATTTCGGTGATCAAGACACTTAGCGAGTATGATCACATTTAGGTTCGATAGCCGTACTATTAAGAGGGGTGAAACTCATATCGAAATGCGGTTATCAAAGTGCCACTAGATAGATGCTCTAACTCATTGCATATGCATTTAGAATCTAGCGGAGTGCTAACACCCTTGAAAAGGTTTGTGAAAATATGCTAACACACATGCACAAAGATGATACACATTGTGTTTAGCACTTGGGAGCAAGGGTTTGAAACTCCACCGGTGGAGTGTCCACCCGTAGAGTGCGGACAGTCCAACGATGCCACTGGCACCCTGTATAGAAAAGACAGGGTTTCACAGAGTGCACCGGATGCTGGTCACGCGGTGACCGGATGTTGGGTGTAACAGAACCGACCAATTATACGAAATTAAGTAAGAAAATCATCCGCCAGAGCAGACGATTTAGCAAACTTAAGCCCGTATAACCCGGTAGTCCGTGAAATCACGAAGGATTTCAAACCAACTTCCATTCCAGCCAAGATCGTAATAAGTTCAGCGGTCACCATCACATATTACATAAAAGTTCGCAATCTCAGATACATCAGAGTTTAAACATAGTTATTACAAAACCAGTTTGAATAAAAGTAGCGGAAGCCATTTGTTCAAACCACACACACTCACGCGGAGTTCAAATATAGTGCCAGTGAATGATCATCTCCAACAAAAGCATTAGACGAGACGTAAGGAATGACCATGCCCATGGTCCTAAGCATCACCCATCGCAGGATACAGGCAGTTGATACAATAGCCGTAATACATCTGCCCATCTGCAACAAGTGGGAATAAAACCCTAAGTACGAGAAGGTACTCAGCTAGACTTACCCGACATAACCAAAAATAAATGACACCAAGGATTATGAAGGGCTTTATAGTAGGGTAGCTGACTCATTTGCAAAAGAAGCATTTTTAGCATTTCAAGAACCTTTCTAAAAGCATTATTGTCAAGTTAATTATTATTAACCTGTCGACTAGATTTGCACCTATACTAGAGCACACATATGATTAAGCAGATAATGATAGCCACTGATCATTAAACAACTTCCATACTGTCATATTCACTATAACTGTCCAAGTGTTCCATAAACATTTACTACGATGAAGTCACTCAAGTCAAGTGCTCACTATCCAGGAGCGATGGCGATTCGAATCGATTCCTAACCAGCTGGTGATTTATTCCTTACACAAACCTCACTCACCCGCTAAAGTGAGATATTGATCACCGAGTCAACTTTTTAGGTATCTCGAGTTTGCCAGGAACCACATGTACCCGGGGGCCGACCGACTGCACTTTGGTCTTATCATCCCGCCCCCGTGTCCTACCACACCTCCTCCGGCACAGTGCGCTGCGGGCAATCTACTCGGCCCGAAAAATCTCCCAGCTTCGCGGTCGGAAGGTACTTTATCCGGCCAGCTAAATGTAAGGCATGCGTTCAACATGACTCGAGGCCCAACAACGGTCGGTCCTTAATCGACACAGACGGAAACACTACAGTCCAAAACTCTGCAAGTCTCCATCCGGTCTCAACTTCATTTAACACTTAGTTATACCATGACTTCATAGTCATCCAAGCAGATCCAGGTAACCACCTATAGCTCGCAGGTGACAGGGAATCACCCAACTTCTACCGGTCTAAGCCAGCTAAGCATTGACTCGACTGCAGATACCAGGGTAACAAAGATATAGTATAACAAAGGTAAACAAGGTATAATGCAGCAACGGTTGCAAACAACTCCTGAACGTAATGCATCAATTTAAAGTAAAGCATTTAATTAAATCATTGCAAACCGGGAGAAAGATGCTCCGGGGCTTGCCTCTCTCGAAGGAGCTCGGACGGTGATCGGGGCACTCCGGAAGTTCCTCAACGTCCTCCTCGTCGGCTTCTGGCACTTCCTGCGGCTGCACCTCGAATTGCTCCTCGGGCTCCTCGGGTATGACGACTGGGTTCTCGGTTTGCGATCCTGTATGATGCAATGCGTGTAAGTGCTTATGCAATCGGTGCATCGGATGAGATGAATACAATGGATATGTTTGATTGCAAGGTAGTCAACATCATCCAAGAAAATATATCACAAGCACATGTCATCTACTGCATTCTCTTCTACTACTAATAAGTTAAGTCAACACATCTGATTAAATGCTTCAAAGATACACCAAAGCTAACATTATTAACTAACTTGCATTAAAGAGGATTATTTTATTTCATTTTAAACTAGGGCTACAACAACAACCTATATTTCTGGTGCTTATAAAAATCTAAGAAAATTACAGTAGTATAGTACTACTCTAAGTAGACTACCATAAAATTTTCATGGCGTTTGGATAAGTAAAATAGTCTACACAAAAATGATAAGCTATGGCATGATCATGAACATGAAAATACTTTGTACTGTGAAAAGTATCAAATAATAGAATTAGTATTTTTCCTATGTTCTTCATAGCATACAATGACTGTACAAAATTTATCACATGCATGTTTTATACAAAGTTTGCTCTCTAACAAAAATAACAAAAATTAGCCATTAAAGGCACTTGAACTACACCTCAAAATTTTCCCACAGCACATGCATGAAACCTATTTTTCCTAGGAAGTACATGACATAAGAAGATTAACAAACTTGAAATCATATTTTTCTGAAGCCTATATATTTTTCTACATATTTTTCAAGTTATCAGCAATATTCATGATTAAATAAAATTCTACAGCAAAGTATCTCTAAAATGACATGCAATAATTTTCCCAAGTAGATCTGCTGATAAGGAACCTAGCAAAATTTGTTTCAACAAATTTGGAGCAACTTTGAGTACCCAAACATTTTTCAAACCATTTCAAATTTCAAATAATAAAGAATAAATGAAAAACAATTCATTTAAACGATACTAGGCCAGCCCATTTGAAATCAGCTGGCCCACGGTTTTTATTCTGCTGTGCCCGAGCGCAAGGGGAGGGGAAGACGGCCCAATGAGGCGTCGATACCCATCTTCGCTTCTACCTGGCCTACCGGGCTGGTCGAGGTGAGTGCCTCACGGCATTATACTTGTTGCAAGTGCTGCTCGCTCGACGAGGTCGGCGACCATCTCCGCCACGCAATGAGGCGAGTGGCGAGCGCACGTGATGCGCTAGAAGAAGGCGAAAGCGGTAGGGTAGCTAGGAAATTTGGAGAAGGAAGGAAGTCGACTTCCATGGCGATCGAGCACGGTGCGCGCCATGGCCCGTCGGTGGCGGCTTCGGGAGGCTCAACCTGAGCTCGAAGGCTTGGAAAGCAAGCGCGAGCACGACTTGAAGGAGGGCGAGGCGGAGATGCGGGCGCGTGATTTCGGCCGAGGTGGAGGAGCTGGGCGAATTGCCCCGGGTGCGTAGAGGCGTGGCGAGGGGCGAGCTTAGGCTCTCGGCTCGAAGAGAGGGAAGGCACATGGGAGGAGTGAGCGAGCGACCGGGCTGCGGCAGATTGAAGGCGGGCGCGTGTGGTGCAAAGCGAGGTCATGGCTGCTGCCTGCGGGTGGCGACGCCGACGCATGGTCGCCACCTGTGGCGAGAGCGTCTGACGACGGTCGGGCGTGGCGTGGCGTGGCTGTGGGCGCCAAGGGAGAAAAAGGAGGCTACTGGCCGGGCCAAGGCGAAATTGGAGCGGCGCGGGGCTTTTGGGCACTGGGTTGGGCCTTGAGAAGGGCTGAAGCGAGGCGAGCGTGCCAAGGAGAAAAATCCTTTTTCCAAATATATTTTCAAGGAATTTTTAAATGCCATCTTTCAAATATTATTTTGAGCAAGAAAATGACCTCTTTTAAAAATGTACCAAAAATGAAAGTTGCTTAGAATTTAATTCTCTACAACTTTGCTTTTAGGACCATAGCCAAATTCTTTCTAGATTTTGAATTGTAAGATCAAAGTCCACGTTTAGCTCAAAACCCTAATTTTGGGAATTTATTTTTGAAGCCAAATTTTGAATTAATTTGAATACAAACATTGCTCCAAAAATTGAACTAAACATTGCTAGATGATTTACAATAGTAGCCAAACATGTTTTACTAACCTAGCAAGAAAAATTTAGGGCAAAACAATTCTTAAACAGGTGTATGCAACATTCAGGTTTCACGCATGTTTCAGATGTTTCAAAGCAATGTTTCAATTGTTATTCACATGATTAAGCATGTATGATTTGGATGCTTGATGATGCATGATATGCGTGATTTGCAGTGCCTAAATGTAGGCATAACACCGGGGTGTTACATTGGGGTCCTGCGTCCGGTCAGTAGCAGCAGTGAGCGCGCGGTCTCTGTCTTATGACCGGACACTGGCGTGAAGAGTGACCGGATGCTCAAGGCCTATGTCTGGTCAGTGCTGACGTACACTGATGTGGCGGTGCACAGAGGAGACGGTGAGTGATCGGACGTTGGGTGAGTCCGGTCGGGCGTGACCGGACGCATCTGGTCGCGAATGGAACCTTACTAGAAACGACCGGACGCTGGGGTCCTGTGTCCGGTCACTTTCAAGCAGCGCGTCCAGTCATAACTTAGATGTACTGATGACCGTTGAGATTGGGCGATCTACATTTGAAGCTAGGGACACATGGCGTGTATCGCGCGACCGGACGTTGGGGTCCTACGTCTGGTCGATCTGACCGGCGTGTCCGGTCGCAACCGACTTTTTAGAGAACAGAGAGCCAACGGCTCTATTCATGGGGATCTCTATTTAAGCCCCAGGGACAGCTCAAGCTCACCTCTCTTGGCCATTTACATTGACGTAGCAACCTTGTGAGCTTAGCCAAAGCCCTCCCACTCATCTCCATCATTGATTCAACATCTTTGTGAGATTTGGAGAGAATCCAAGTGCATTGCTTGAGTGATTGCATCTAGAGGCACTTGGTGTTTGTGTTTTGCTGTGGGATTCGCTTGTTGTTCTTGGTAGTTGCCACCACCTAGATAGCTTGGAGCAGCGGAGGAGGATTGGCATGAGTTGGTGATTGTTCGTGGCCATCTCCAATGATTGTGAGGGGATTTGTACCTTCCCCGGTGGAGCGCCGAAAGGTAACCCTAGTGGATTGCTCGTGTCATTGAGTTACCTCACTTGTGGGTAGGTTCTTGCAGTGTTCAATTGTGTGGATGGGGTTCGTGCAACACCTCTTAGCCGCCGAACCACCAAGTGTTTATCGACACAATGGGGATGTAGCGTGTTGGCAAGCACGTGAACCTCGGGAGAAAATTGGTTGTATCTTGCCCTTTGGTATTCTCTCGGTGATTGATTTAGTATTCATCTTGTGATTGGTTCACTCCTCTACACGGTGGTATAATCTCCCTATTCACTCATTTATATATTCTCGCAAACTAGTTGTAGCAAGCTCTTTAGTGTAGCTAGAATTGAGAGCTTGCTTTGTAGTTTAAGTTCATCTTGTGGAGCTCTTTAGTGTAGCAAGTGTGAGAGCTCTTAGTGAGTAGTGACATAGCAAATTGTGTGTCTAGTGATCATAGCAACTAGAATTGTTGGATAGGTGGCTTACAACCCTTGTAGAGCTAGAGCAAGTTAGCATTTCGCTATTTGTTATACTAATCAAATTGATCTAGTTGGTTTGTAGATTTTTAAATAGGCTATTCACCCCCCTCTAGCCATATTAGGACCTTTTAGGCTTGGGGCTGGAGTGGTTCTGATCTCCCCAGATGGGAGCAGGCTCCGCTACGTGATCTGTCTCCACTTTTTGGCCTCAAACAACGCCCCAAGAGTGAAGGTCTTCGACCAAGACCGAGCCACAGAGGCTCAGCAGGACGCGTGGTCGACCTGCTCAAGGAGGCTCACGAGATGACCGTCATCTCCTCTGCTCGCTACCAACAAACTCTCCGCAGTGCCGTGAAAGAAAAATCAGAGGGAGGATCCTCGAGGTCGGTGATCTCATGCTCCGGAGAACCCAATCAACCAAGGAGAAACATAAACTCTCTCTCCACCATGGGAAGGACCCTATACGGTGACCGAGGTGATCCGACTGGGCACCTACAGACTGAAGGACGACAACGGCAACGTTCTCACCGACACATGGAACATCGAACAGTTACATCGTTTCTTCCCATAAAACTCGGTCTTACAACTTTCTTTCATTCAACGTTTGCTCCTACAAGCACCCCCTAGCCCGAGTACTCTCGGCTTGGGTCACTCAAGGGCTCCACGAGGGTGCGATACCACCTCTCTTTTTTATTATCATATAGTAAATACTTTTCACCCAAACGAAAGGGTAGTCCGTTCCTTTAATTACCCTACGTAACTTATGTTTTAAACTCCCGACCGATCATACCCCGCCATGACCTACGGTTACGAGCAGCTGAGCCTCGTGGGCCACGCCCGGGTTCTTAAGGTTGCAGCCTATGGGATAAACGGGCAGGTGCAAAAAAGAAAGGATAAAAAGCAAAGCTATGCTAGGGTAAAAACACGGAACGGATGTGACAAGCTTCCCCTTATGAAGTGATTCCATCACAAAACAAAATTAAAGTATTCATAAATACAAAAAACTGTTCACACAGGGGCTCCCCCACGAACTTAACCTTTACATACACTGACTATGTCTACTCTAAATTCTATTGTGGCCGCCTGGCGGCATCGGCTGATGGCTCGACCGACGAAGATAAGGGCTGCTCGCTCTCCGACTGGACGACGTTCGGCTCGGTCGGAGGCGGGACGACGCTCGCTTCTGACCTAGTCTCCACTCCGTCCGCAGGTTGGATGACATCTTCCTGGCGCACGCCTTCAGCCACGCTCGAACGGCGAGCTCCATCACCCACTGCGTGGAGACTTGCTCGGCCACCATCTGGGCGTATGGCACCAAGCTCTCCCCGAGCGCATGGATGGCATCCACGCTCTAGCCGTCGGCATACCCTCTATAGATGGTGGCGAAGTCTAGGTCCGGGTGGTGCGTCGCCACTGAGGTCAGCACCCCTGACGTCCCGTAGAACATCTTGTCAGAGATGAGCGCCCAAACCTCGTTCGGGACCTCCGCCAGCTGGATGGTGGGCGTACTGGTGCTCAACGCCGACCCGAACACCTCAGAGACAACCACCTGGGCGACGTTGCGTATCTGGTCAAGCTCCCCCTCGAGAGCATGTCGCTCTTCAAGGGACTTGGCTAGCGCCTCCGCGCTCTGACCGATCACCACCTTGGCTGTCTCCAGCTCCCGCTCCAGAGAACCAACTTTTCCACCTAGTTCTAAAAAAAGCACGACAAGTTTAGAAGCAAGGGAAAGGAAAAACCAAGACATCAACCAAAAGCGGAACAGATACATACCGAGGTAGGTGCCTTCGAGGATGGAGAGCCCTTCCTCTTGCTAGGTGACCTTCTCGAGCAGTCGGACGTTCGACTCCTCCACCCCAAGCACCTGCCCCCGGAGCGCGAGCACTTCTCAATCAGCTTCTGACCGGGCCTTCCGCTCCGTCTCTAGAGCCTCCAAGGACTTTCGGAGCGCCGCCTCGGTCTCCGCCAGGTGGACCTTCACCGCGTCGAGCCCCCTCGGTAGTAGTCGCCGTTCCACCATGAGCCGTTCCACCGCCCACGCTCCCGTCGCCTCGGCCGCCCGGTCTTGGGACTCATGGTGGGCAGATTCCAATGGCGCTCAAGTTCGTTGACCCGCTGTGACATCATGGCTTCCCACTCCATCCGATCGTGCTCCTCCCGAATTAAACAGGACTTGCGGATCGACGTCGCCTCTAACTCCTATAAAGCGAGAAGCAAGCACGCTGAGACAACCAGTGGAAGACCAAGGAGTTGAGGACAAACACTAAAAACATAGAAGTCTTACCTTGGCAACGCGCAGCAGGTCGACTGAAATGGCCTGATGGACAAGCTCAACCCGCTCCAAGGCCTCCTTGAGTCTCACCTTGGTTTGGGCGAGATCGGACTCCATCAACAGTCCTCTCTCCTTCAGGAAGTGCCAGAGCACCACCTCCTCCTCGTCGTGAAAGGACGAACCAAGCCTTCCTCGGGTCACCGGGGCAGGGCCACACCAGCTGGCGGGTCACCCTCAACCCGCTGGAAGATCTAGCCGCCGCAACATCATGCGACGACCGGACCACCGCTAGCTCCTGTGATGGTGGGATGGCCAGCGGCTCCACCCTAGCGTCTACCTTGCCGGAGCAGGGCATCTCCACTATCTTGACTCCATGGCCCACCGGCGGATGTTTTGCCTCCGGCCTAGCCACATCACCTCCTAACCCCTCCAGCTCCGACTAGGAGGGTGAGCCGTGTGTTCCTCCGCCAGGCGAGGCAGGGAGCCTGGTTTCCCTCTTCTCTTCCGCCATGGCTGTTGGGGGAGGGATCGCAAGGGTCACCTCCGACCCAACCTCTATCGTTGCCATGGAGATCGCTGCCATAACCGCCGCCGCCGCTACCGCCATACTCACGACCGACCGAGAGGACGCAACCCCTAGAAGGGAAGGTCGCACCGCCGCAAGTCTGTTTTCCCCACCGCTCATCGTGACTCGCTGTAGGCTGGGCCTCCACTCCTCCTGCATGGGAGGTGGGGCGATGCCTAGTCCCATCAGTCCCTGGCCACTGTCAAAAAAGTACAGGTCAGTCGCGCTCAAAGAACTCAACTATGAGATAAAAAAGGAACAAAGATGCATACCTGGACAAAAGAGATAGGGCCCTGAAGCCCCAACCCGCTAGCAATGAGCCCACCAAACGAGGACCGCTCATGGGTCATGACCCGCGCCCCCTCACATCGATCGAGGGAGGAGCCGACTTGGCCGGTTCCCGATTGGCCCCAGCGAGTCGCCGCGATCGCCGGCTCGTGGCGCATCCGTCGGGGCAACTGACAGGGCATCTCCCGTTGTGGGTCACACGCACGCACCGACCCCAAAGATGTGGGCCTATGAGCATGCTCCTTCGACCAGCCGGCGTGCCCCGCCACGCTCGGAGCAGGGGCAAAGCCAACGATGCCTCCGAAGGGCACGGCGACCGCGCGCTTCGCCTCTCGCTCGATGGCAGCGTCCGAGCTCCCGGCGTGGGAACGTCATCGTGCGTCTCCGTATCCCACCCACCACCGACAGACATGGCCGTAGGCGCACGATGCTCCACCGAGGTCGCGATGACACCCCTGTCTCCATCATCCTCGGAGGTGCTCGCGTCGCCACCCATCTCCGTGGGTCCTCTAACTCGAGCTCCGCCTCCAAGTCACTTCGATTTTCATCGGCCCGCACCCGCCAGGCGATCTCCTTCTCCTTCTCGTGCCTCCTCTAGGCCTTCTCAGCTCTCTTCTTCTTTTTGGCAACCACTGCCTCTTTTAGAGTGGCTTGCCAAGCTATGCCCTCTGGCCCCCTCGGAAGATGCGGCCAGGACTTGTAACCCACGAGTCCCTACAAAAATGGACGACTCGAAGTCAAAATACAGGAGAGCAAAAGGGAAAAGGACACATAATAAGAAGAGGGGAGCATACCAGATTGGACAGCTTCGCGACGTGAAGAGGTTCGAGCTTTCCTTCAAGGGACTCTTTGTCCCTCAGTTGCAGCACCCGATCAAGCCAACTCCAGACTTTGTCCTTCGCCAACTCCTCCGGCGATGCGCGGTCGGGATTTGTTGGGACGGAGTAGGCCCACATCGGTCGCCTCCTCTCCGCCAGTCGGGGCAACTTGACGGCGAAAGAAACTGTGGAACACCCATAGCCCGTCGAGGCCATGTTGCACCAGCTTTTGGAGCTCCACCTCGATGACCTCCAACTTATTCTGCCAACTAGAGGGACCCCACGACCAGCTCTCCCGCCTCTCCAGCCTTCTTCCGATGAACGGCGGGAACGACGCCTCCGCTAGATTCCTAATGTAGAACCACTCCCCATGCCACCCTCGATTGGAGTCATAGGGAGAGTACGTGGGATAGGAACCCGACGGCCTTGGCTTCTTCTACAAAGCGAAGCCCCCAACCTGGCGCGGTCCTAGGTGGCTTCCCCTCTGATAGGGCTCGTCCGGTGAAGATTCGCTGGAACAGATCCATGTACGGCCACGTCACGAGGAAGGCCTCGTCAGACGGTGATGAAATCGGCAATGTGCAGCGCCCCAGTCGGATTGAGGTGCTGCAGCTTCAGGCCCCACTTGTTGAGGAGCCCACGCAAGAACCAGTGCGTGGGATATCATAGCCAGCGCTCGTGGAAGGCGAGGAAGGAGACAACCTCATCGGCTCGAGGTCATGGAACGGCTTCCCCTAGCGTGGGAGCCCTCCAATGCGTCGCCTCCTACGACGGAAGCAGCCCCTTCTCGGCGAAGGCGGCCAGCACCGCCTCATCTACGTTGGATGGCCTCCAATTCGACATCGCACTCCGAACTCACGAACGGATCTATGAGTTCTCCTCTCCCTCGCTTTACCCTCTTTCTCATAGGAACCGCCGGCACACAAACGTGCTTGGCGAGAAGGAAGAAGGAGGAGAGGCGGCAAATGGAGAAAGGCGAAGGAATGGGACAAAACCCTCTTTCTTCCCCTATTTAATGCGGATAGGCATGTGGTGGGACGCGTCCTGACTAATGGGACACACCCTGCCCAACAAAACATCACCCGGTTAAAGCGGGACATGGCCTGGGTTGGGCCCACCACTACCACATCCCAAGAACAGGAAACAAGGCGCAACCACATGCAAACGACCCTCCGCCTTCCTAGGCAGGGTTTGGAAGGGCCCACCGATAGGATCTCCGTCGAGGGAAGACCAACGGGCCACCTGAGTCGATCGAATGGCTCAGGCGACTACCAAGAGACATGTAAGGAGCAGCGGGATGCCCCATGCAGGCCACGTTGACTCCGTCACAAATGACGGACACGGATCCCATTCAGACATATCTGATAAGAGCTCGTCAAACCCGTCACTCGAGTCATCAAGGTAACTTTACCAAGCCTTCTTACTTTGTTTTCTGATGCATGATCATTCATTCATCCTTTCTCATGCACGCATTCACACATTCATTCATACAATCATTCATCCATCCCACACATCCAAAGCATCGCATATGCAATTAATGCATCACAATGCTTCGTGTTGCGTCATGAAGCGGTAGTTGCCTCATTCAACATGAGCAACGACCGACCGGGGTTCGAAGGCAGGCCCACGAAGGGCTCGAGGCCGCCTCGCGTCAAACAGAGCCAGGGGAGAAAACGTAGATGAGCCCCAGCGGCTCGCGCGCACCCTCTGGCAAGTCAAAAAATCCCCCTGACGATTCTACCCGAATCACCTGGGGGCTCGAGGGCTACACCCACCGGGTGCGCTCGCGCACACCCGCTGGCAAAATGAAAAATCCTTCAGACAATTCTACCCGAATCACCCAGGGGCTCAGGGGCTCCTGTTGGGTTCATAAACCCGGGGTCCCTAATGGGCCCACTTCCCAGCAAAAGCTCAGCCCAACAGACGGCATTACAAATGACGTGCAACTCTTGGGTTGGCCCAGATACCTAACGACAAGCCGGAAGAGTGATTCAGTCTCCGACCGGAAGGCCTGGCCAAGGAGGGGACGACGCTCGCTTTCGACTCTAACCCGCTTTTCTGACCGGAAGGCCTGGCCAAGGAGGGGACGACGCTCGCTTCCGACTTCGACCCGTTTTTCCGACCGGAAGGCCTGGCCAAGGAGGGGACGACGCTCGCTTACTGTCAGGCCATGCCAGAAGGGTACTTTGCAGCCTTCCAGACATGTCAGAACACAAACAGTGTTGTAGGCGCCGACATTTGTATTACAGTATAGTAGGCGCCGACATTTGCCATACCAGAAGAACATGATGGAACCTGCCACATGCATCTGGGCGTCAACAGTATTATGAACGCCGATAAACTGTCTTGTACCCGACGGCGTGGGCAACAAGACTAGGGAACACTCCCTTTCTCTCTCTCTCTCTCTCTAAACTTGTAAGACCATCCCCTTCACCTATAAAAGGGGATGCGCTTTCTCCCAACGAAGGACGGTCATTCCGGCTCTCTTTGCTAGCTTTAGACATTCTGAGCACTCGAACAGCTCCACGGCTCTAGAACCCTAAAGCTACACAGAGCATACGTTCCAATACTTAGCGCACGTAGGAGCTCCCGTCACTCTTGGCCCTTCGGTCTAGAGTTCGACCGGACCTCTAACACCCCCTTCTCATTCCAACTCGTTTGTAACCCCACAGCAAACTTCGAGCACCTAGGCTCAGGAATAAAGTCACCGATCGACTCAAATTGGACGTAGGGCACGTTGCCTGAATCAGTATAAACCATGTGTCATTGAGTGTTAGGCCACATCCGATCACAACGTACGGCAAAACGACAAATATTTACTTGTTGGTCACTTTTCGCACCAACAGGACCCTTTGACCATTCCGTCCGTTCGGATGGGTAGAAGAAAAGAACGGCGCACGATGCCCGCACGTATGCTGCAGCGGCCAACAGGACCCCGGTGCGACGCCGCTGCCACCACGATCTACAGGGTCAGCGGGACCCACGCGAAAAGGAGGACGAGACACCCCCGGGAGCCTTATGTCTCTTTCTTTTTCCCTCTTCCTTCTCTCAGTCTCTGGTATCCTGTTCTCTCCCCTTGGTCTATAAAAGGGAAGTGAGGGCACCGTTCAGAGAGAGAGAGATCGATCGATAGATTGAGAGAAGCATCGATCAATCGAACCACAAAGACTTGGGAGCTCCTCCATCTCTTGCCAGTTTGTAATCCTCTACTACAAACTTAGTGTTGGTAATACAAGCAGCCCGAAACTAGACGTAGGGACATTCGGCCCGAACCAATATAATCCTCGTGTCCTCTTAGCACACCATCCGGATCATTCGCGTAATATACAAATTTACTAGTCGGCTGTTCGAAACACCAACAAGGCGCGTGCGTGGGAAACAGAGTGCACCGCGGGCGTCCGTCCGTCGGGGCGCTAACACTACCGTTAACATATGTATCATCCCAAAATCAAATGGCCAGATAGCTCCTTTTTCTTAGTTTGAATTTACTGTATTATTCCATGGCAATTGTTGAACAAATACAACAGCACATCCTTGGCGCTCAATTTACATGTCAGGCAGACACCACGAGGCTTGTCATATAATAAGCTTACAAGGCAAATATAAAGCTGCATACACAAGTACTAAGCAGCAACACTTTATTAACAATCCAGTAAGATTACATTCAAATCGAGTATAGAGAACATGAGTTGCATTCTGAAGGAGATAACCTTACTTCAGAATGGTCCTTCGCAGAGCAATGAGCCAACCTTCAGGCCTTTCTTCTGAGCGATGGCCTTCAATTCCTCGGACATCGCGCTCTCCTCGATGATCATATGATTCAACCGAGTGGCGCGCTGGGCAAAGAGTTCAACATTACCTACAGCAATGCCAGGACAGCGGGAGATGTCAAGGATCTCCAGTGACTGCCCACAGTGCCTGAGCAACGAGACCAGCGAGCCGCCCGTCAAGCCCCGGCACCCCCCGAGTCTGATCTCAGTCAGATTCCGGCAGGATGACAGCATGGCGCCGATCACCTTGTCATTCAGTGTCTCATTGTAAGACAAATTAAGTCGACGGAGTCGTGGCATGCTCTGACTGAGGAATGTCAGCAACCCGGGCTCCCGCTCCACCACGTCGCAACTCACAAGGGCAAGCTCTTCTATGCCGGCTCCGGTGGCTGTTCGTGCCAGGGACCGGAGGCCATCCCCTGTGATAAGGACGCAGCTCTGGAGGCGAAGTGCAGCTAGGCCATGTGTAGCATCCTGACCGTGGTGAACTGAGCCAGCTCCAATGGCAAGGAGATGATCATTGTGCAGGTCGAGCGGGAGGCGAAGGTCCAAGGTATGCAGACCAACAGCACGCTGCTGGATGAACCGGTGAAGGGCCTCGCTGCTGCCGCCGTCATAAACCAGGAGGGATGTCAGCGTGCGGCAATGGTCGGCTGCAAGGAGGAGTACACGGTCGGCGACAGCACGGCAAGCACGAAGCTCCAGCGCGAGTAAGCCAGCGAGGCAATCCGCGAAGGCCAGCGACGCGGGCCCGTCCCCGGTGCCGTCGCAGGCGCGCAGCTGCAGCCACTTGAGGCTCCCGCACCGCCGCCACAGCCATCCAAGCCCGCGGTCGCCAGAGCGGATGCCGCAAAGCGACAGCTTCTCCAGCGGCAATGCCCCTACGGCCTCGGCCTCGCCGCCGCCGTCATCCGAGCTCGAGCCCGCGGAGTCAACGCTGGCGGCGGAGTTGACGAGGGCGAACGACTTGAGGCGCGGCAACAGCTTGAGCCAGCGGAAAGACAGGGGGCGAACAGCGGTGAGGTGGAGCGACGTCAGACCGGAGAGCGCAGGGCAGGCGGCGAGCAGCGCGGCGGGGGAGACCGCCCAATCGGGCAAGAGCCGCAGCGTGGAGAGCCGGGAGGCGGCCGGCGCGGCCGCGATAGCGAGCAGCACGGCGTCAGCGTCGTGGACCGGCGTACCAGCGGAGACCACGGTCAGGGCGGTGAGGAAGGGGTAGTGCGACAGCAGGACGGCGAAGGTCGCCGCCGAGGACGCAGGAAGGCGGAGGGCGAGGGACGACGTCGCGGCCCTGAGAAGCGTGAGCCAGCGGCGGGAGACGAGGGACACGGCCGGCGCGGCGGAGGGCGGGAGAAGGCCGAATACCTCCAGCAGCAGGTCGTCGCAGAGCGCGGTGTCCATGCTGCCGCCGTAGCAGCCGGCGCGACGGGCGCCGCAGCCGTCGCCGCCGCCAGCGGCGGCGGCGTGGCGGGAGCTTGTTGGCGCCGTCGGTGCGGTGGGGGGGCCAGTCAAGCCATCGGATTGGTGCACCCGGGCTGCCGCGCGGGTGGGGGAGAGAGGGGGAAGCGGTGGTGGGGTGGGTAATGTAGTTGCTGTGGATTGGGGAAGGTGGGGGGTAGTTCTTGTGCTTTTGTCGAGCCGTGCTGAAGTTTCACGTCTCCAGAATCTCCAGTGCGAGTCCCACCGGCCTCCCGTTGCACCAATTGCAAACGCAACGGGGATAGATCCACGGCTACAAGCCGGCCGGGACCTTTCCTGTCTGAAACTGGAAGCGAGCACATCAGGAAAAATGGCAGCGCCACCTCTCGGCCTCACCTGCAGGGTCGCCGGGGCCTTCACCACCCCGGCCGTGGCGCATTCCGGTTTCCGCCCCCGACATCTCGGCCCTGGTCTCCTCCCTTCAAAGGTTCGGGCTTTTACTTGAGCATCTCCCCCTCGTTTGCTGTGCTCTGTTCAATCATGGCTCTGTGTGTGCAGAGATGGAGCGGGGTGGTGAGGATGGGAGCGGTGGTCGGAGGAGGGCAGGAGGGAGAGGAGGACGAGGAGCTGAGGCAAACAAAGGAGCAGGCTGCCGCCAGGAGGCGGTGGGAGACTCTGGTGAGGTTCCTTCACCTCGTTTGTGGATATCTACCGTACCCTGCTCACTTTGTTTGGGGTGCAAATTTCTCCTGAAGTTACTGTCAGCTCGAAACTGCAGGGCTGCAGGATTGTTTTTGTTTTGTTTTGTTTTGTTTTGTTTATTTTAAGTGTAAATGCAATGTGCGCTTGAATTAGTACCATCACATTATATGGTATCTGATTCTTTGGTCATTTGCCAATTGCTCTGGAATGCTCTGCCTGAAGATTAGGGAGCAGAAAATTAAAACCCTTACACCGAGGGAAGCTGGTTATACGTTCAAACTGACGGACAAGGCTCTTCTGGATGTTAGGCCCTCAAACGAGCGTCAAAAGGTCCGTATTTCTACCAATCATTTTTGAACATATAAAACGGTTCCCATAAAAAATACACACAAATCTTGTTTCTGGTGTATATTGTTTTGTGTTTGTCCTTGTTTATTCCAAAACTGGCATGTTGCAGGCTTGGGTGAAAGGCTCTACCTGGATTCCTATATTTGATGTGGATACATCGGTTGATCTGGGCGGACTTAGCAAAAAAATCAGCAACTTTGTAATGGGTACGCCACTATTACCATCTGAATCTGAATCGTGTCCTGACACTTGCACATTATGTTTGATTCTGCATCCAAATATAGTCTTGCTTTCCAGATGCCTTTTTTTTTCCTTTTCTATATTACTAATTGATCTCTCTTTAATACAAAGATACGCAGCTCTCCTGCGTGTCCGAGAAAAAAAGATTACTAATTGAAGACTGTTCAGTCGACTAAACTCACACATGATTGTTGCATAGGTGGCTGGTGGAGTGGCAGCTCAACATTGTCATTTAATAAGTACGATTCACATCAACTGAAGTTGAGCTATCTATTCTGATCCTAACAGAGTGATTGAGACTGAATGTAGATGAAACTGGCAGGAACTTTGTACAGCAGGTTGAGGAGAAGTTTTCAAAAGATACAGATATAATACTAGTGTGCCAGAAAGGACTTAGGTGATTTCTTAATATCTTACTGAAGCTAGATTCTTCATTCATGTAAAGCAGCCAAATACATTTATATTTTTCAGCTTGCTTTCATTTGGATAGCACATTCAGTAATGGGCCTTTTTGGGAGTACTGTCTAGGTGTTTCAGTGTTTCTGGATCAATGTGGAAAGTCATCTATTGTTTTCCTTTTACATAAGTTCATATATTTGTACATCTTCAACTTGAACTGTTTATGCTGACAGTTTTCTATTTGTGTTGACAAGTTCATCCTATCACTCTTGCTGGGAAGATTTCATGTTATCTGTCCTATTGGTACTTGTATATTCTATCATCTAGCCTGAAGGTGTACAATCTAAGAAATATTGCAGAATAAACGAGAGCTTATGTGCATTGTTTTTTTAATGGTTGTTTTCATTTTTTTCCATTTTCCTCCAAAACGTGGGCAGATCACTTGCCGCCTGTGAACAGCTGTACAATGCTGGTTTTGAAAATTTGTTCTGGGTACAAGGAGGCCTCGAAGCTGCCGAAGAGGAGGTCGTACCTCGCAAAAAGAAATCACCTATTGATCCCTTGATTTGTTTCTCGGTTATTTTTTAGAATATACTGAATCTGTATTCCTTTTCTTTCAGGATTTTGAGAGGGAAGGTTCCCAGCCTTTCAAGCTTGCCGCTATTGGTGGGGTTTCTGAATTCTTTGGGTAAGTTCCATGACCTGAGCTGTGTCAGCTGTTGTGCTTTGACCAAAATGCACGCAAGCTGTTCTGATAACTGACCGCGTTACACATGTTCTTGACCAAAATGCGCTACACATGTTGTGAAAACTGAAACAGCAGTTTGCCAGTTAATGTATGACCTTGCTACTGACTTTAAACCTGACAGGCTGACGGGAGGTCAGATTACCATACGTATTACACATGTTCTTGAGCGTGATAGCGGCTTTAGACCTGATAGCAGTTAATACGTTTCATCAGCATTATAGAGCAGCTATTCCATTAGCTACTAAACATAGAACAGTCAGCAAATCGTTTGGAAATCTCTTCCCTGCAGGTGGACGGACCAGCAACGCAGGCAGGCCGCAAAGGAAGGACTGGGATACCGGCTTGTCTTCACTGGTCGCTTGGTAATTCATCTCAAGGAGATGGCCACTCGAACTAATTGCTTTGCAAATTGCAAGGAGAGGGGATTGATGTTTTCTTTGTCCTGGAACTTCAGGTCGGAGCACTGGTGCTACTTGATGCTTTGTTTCTGGGCGCTCAAAGGATCGGCCCTCTGCTTCAAGAAATGCAACCGCGTTGATCTCCGCAGAACGTTCCTGTAGCCAAGGTAGCTCTGCCAACACGTCCAGTTGGGTTTTCTGTGTCGTCAGAGATGCCAAGCATGCTGTCCGCTATACAAGTGTACACATGTCGCAGCAGGGTCTTCGAGTGTCATGGCTGCGTACAGGCGGTGCGCTGTAGATTGGCTTTTTTGTTGTAGGCTTGTAGCATGAATGAACATCATTTTTGTGTGTGTATGTGGAAAGAGTAGCGCTTGGCACTTTGTAGTAGTTTAGCACGGCAAAAGCAGAAGAAATTCTTAACGGAGAGGCCAATGTCTTACGCCCGGTTCGCTTGGCTTATAAGTCGATCACGAAAAAGATTTTTTTCTCACAACAAATCAGTCAACAGTACTTTCAATCATGGTTTATCAGCCAAACGAACGGGGCATAATTCCATCCTGCTAGGAATCAATTCGGAATATTCCTTTGAGATAATGGAGAATGAGATGCCGGCCAACTTAACCAGGGTTTACACCCAAACCACGGGTCGCGCGGCCCCCAACAACCCCCGTTTCGTACATGTATCACTGACCAGTGGGCCGCCAACGCAGCTGGACACACGCCAGCCCTCGCGAGTCACGATCGCACATCGGTGCATCATCGCTGCACCAAAACCAAGTCTCCGGGCCAATCCATGGGTGTAAGCACGCAGCACGCATGGTTTTTCGCCTCTGCGGTAGTGCGGTTAGGTCTACCGGACGAAATACACAGAAAACAATAGCCGGAATGGAAGAGAATTTGGAAACTATCTGGCACGGCTTCATCTGTCTCCGACTCTTTGCTCAAATACGTGAAACTGGTGCCAGTGGGAAAAAAAGGCTCTTATTTTATGTTATAAAAATAAAAACAAATTGTTAATTACTCCATAATAGTGCTACGCACGGAAGACAACTGACCGGAGCTCTACCAAGCAAACCGGGTGCGCTGGCAACAGACGCGGAAACATCTGTCACCGATACGCCTGCCAACGCTTTCATATGACATGTGGGCCGATGTGCATCTCTGGCCCCCGGACCTACTGCCACCAAACAGCGTCAGCGACACAGCTCGTTTTTGCGTATACACGAGCTCCGTGTGCCTGTGTCCGATCCCACCACCACCACCCAATTACCCTCTTGCCTTGCCATTATCTGGGATGGTCGTGGCCTATGTGACACTAAAAAGTTTGAACGTACTTATGTGTTATGATATTTTTTTTTTTGCCTCCGAAGCCATTTCATCCACTTTTTCATCTAACGGTATCAATCTACGTTGAAAAAAGTCCCAAATACCCTCACGTTGCTTCTTGACCGTGCCCTTCTTCGTTTCCTCCATCGGTCGTCTTCGTCCGTCCTCCACCATGCGCGGGGCCAGGGAGCCCCGCGTGCGCCAGGGCGGGGGGCCGGAGGCGGAGCCGGCCGTGCGGGCGCCGGGGCCGGGGGTGGAGAAGACGAAGTCAAGCTCGTTGAGGCCGAAGTTGGGGCGGGAGGCCATGTCGCCGAGCACGCAAGCGGTGACGCCGGCGAGCTCCTCCATGAGCACCTTGAAAGGGAACTGCGGGTCTGCGGCGACGCAGGCGGCCCAACCGGCGAGGAAGAGCCCGAGGATGCCCCCGCGGCGTCCGCCTTCGGAGTCCACGGCGTTGCCAGATCCGCCGGCGACGCCGTACGATCGAGGCGGTGGGGGCGGGGGCAGCCTACCCCCCGGGCCGGACGGGCACAGGGACCGGAGGCGGAGCATGGACGAGGAGTTGGCGGAAAGCGGTGAGAAGGTGAGATTCGCGGTGGGCGTGGCGCGGTGGGGGGCGATCCGCGGGGAGGAGTCGAGGTGGGCCGAGAAGAACTTGGCGGTGGCGAATGCCGTGGAGGCCATGGCGATCCGGACGCGAGGGGATCGCGCGCGTCCTGTGCCCCGCGTGTGAGACGGCGGTGGCGGCGCGATGTGGGAGATGAGTAGTGAGACGGCCTCGGATGGGGAAGGGTTTTGGCCTTTTGGGGTTGGTCAGTTGGTCCGATGAAGCGCACGCGGAGTAGCCGAGGCTACGGCACCCAGAAGAGGAAGCCGAGGAAGGAGGCTGCGGCAGGCGGAAGGGCAGTTTACGCCTTGACAAAGGAATATTTTGGACGTTTTCACTGACTGGGCCCACATGTCAGGACTAGCAAATGGCAAAAATCAAACGGAAGGTGGCGGAAATCTTGGAGAAAAAAAAGGTAAAATATCATGGTATAAGTGTGTTCAAACTTTTTTTTTTGGCACATAGGCCGCGACCGTACTTTATAATGGTACACGGGTCAAAGGCTCATAAAGCGCGGGGGGCCGCTAGGGTTAGCGCATCGGAATCAATCGTGTCCTCACCCGCACGCCGAGACCAATCCCAATCCAGCCGCCGCCTCCGCTTCGCCTAGCCTCCGGCCTCCCCTCCGATTTGATTCGAGGGACCGATGGAGTGCATCGCCGAGATGCCCCGCGCGCCGCTGGACAGCCGGCCGCGCAAGCGGCAGCGGCTCGGGTGGGACGTCGGCCCCGCCGAGATGTACCAGGTTACGCGGCCGCGGCTCGGGTGGGACGTCGGCCCCGCCGAGATGTATCAGGTATAGCATCTTTTACCCCTTCTGTTTTCACTCGCGGATCTATCACTGGGATGTCGATTTCCCATGCGCAGCGCGTCAATTGGTGCTCTTTCTAGGGTTAATTGCCATGCGCAGCGCGTCTATTGGTGCTCTTGTTCTAGGGTTTAGTGGTGGATCTGTAGAATATCAGTACTCGTCGCCGTAGATTGAATTGTTTTGGTGTGGACCTATCATATTCCTCCCAGATGCTATTACTATTGCTAGGGAGCGTATGGTGGGTGGTAGGTGTGGTTGGTGTTGCTCTTTTTCGTGTTGATAGTATTATTTGGATTGGTATGGGTTATAATCTGTATAATCATACTGTTTCTTCGTTATTTATTCTACCTTTTGTAATGATCTGCTCGTCCTATTTTGTGTTTATAGGTAGACTTTAATTTACAAATTGGAGTATAGGTAAATTTGTGTAGTCACTGAAGGCGAATTAACTGTACCATTGAAGAACTTGGGAACTTTCTAAATTGGTATATATAAGCTGGGTGTAGCAGGGTTTTGTGGTGATTTGGTTGCTTAATTGCTCAGTTAGATGGAGAATTTATTGGTTCTTCTTTCCATTTTCAGTTAGGACTTTGTGGACAAGAAGTTGTGAATGCCATCAGTGCTGTGGCGTTGGGCCTCTCTTCGGGCTGTGTTTCTTCTCAAGTCAACCAAGAGCAGCCTCGTGATGGTTGCCCTCCTCTGAGGGAAGATGACAAGGATGGGCATTATGTTTTTGCTGTTGGAGATAACCTCACATCTCGCTGTAATTATCTGCCTTCATCATCTCTTGTTGCCCATACGAATCTGTTTCCATGGTTGGTTCTTATCGATTCTTTTCTATGTTCGCAGATAAGATCAATGCAAAAATGGGAGAAGGTCAGTTTGGATGGCCATGTCTTGTGAAATAATTGATTAACTCGCATTGGGATGCTGTGCAATACATGCAGCAGGTTATGTTCATAACTGAATGTGTCTGGAATACATCAGGTACCTTTGGTCAGGTGTTGGAGTGTTGGGATAAGGAAAGGAAAGAAATGGTGGCTATCAAGATCATCAGGGGCATTAAGAAGTACAGGGATGCTGCAATGATAGAAATTGGCATGCTTGAGCAGCTTGGTAAATATGATGAAAGTAGATCCAGGTGAGTCCGCTGGTTCAGTTAGGGCGCGTTTGGTTTCCTGGATGCAGCCGAACCAGGCTCCTCGCGTGCAGCTAGCTCATGATTGGTTGGCTGTGCTAGCCACTGGGCCTGTCCCAGGCCATGCAAAACGGACGCCCGAAGCTGGCTCTGTGGATATGAGAAATTTTCTCGTTTCTATCAGGCCAGGCTGCCGTGGTGCAGCGCACTTGGGCGTGAGGTACCGAATGAGAGAGCAGTGGTGCGGGACAAGGGAGCTACCAAACAGCGTCTCTCCGTGACTTGGCTAGACAGAAACGAAAACCAAACAAGAGAAGCTGCATGTGCTAAGCCTGGCCGGCCGGAGCCAGGACGTTAGAATAAGAGCCAGGTTTCATTCATCCGGAAACCAAACGTGCCCTTAGCACCTCTCTGTGTGCTTTACATTCATAAGATTGCTTGTATATATAAGCTGGTCTATTTTGCAGTTGTGTTCAAATTCGGAACTGGTTTGACTATCGTAACCATATCTGTATTGTAAGTACATTGTTAGATTATGGCAATTATGAACTGACCCAAAAAGATAACCATGTGGTGCTTAAACGTTGGTGAATTTGGATTAATGGTGAGCAGGTCTTTGAGAGGCTTGGACCAAGCTTATATGATTTTCTGAAGAAAAACAATTACCGCTCATTCCCAATTGCCCTAGTTCGGGAGATTGCCAAACAACTGTTGGAATGTATAGAATGTGTGTGCACAGTTCTTTCTATTACCCCTCCTGCACTATAACGCATATACATTAGTTTTGTGCACTATCTGTGCTGCATTGCAGCCTATCATTAATCCATTACTCCTGCTTATCCTCTAAGGAATATCTAACATCTTGGGATGTTTATGTATTTACCCTCTCTCTGTAATGTGTTGCAGTTATGCATGAATTGCGCCTCATACACACTGATTTAAAGCCTGAGAACATTCTCCTTGTTTCTCCGGAGTACATTAAAGTGCCCGATTACAAAGTATATTTTGTTCTTTTTATTTAATTCACCTACCCAAGATTTACCTTGTGCTGTGCTTGTTTATTTCTGTTGTATTGCTTAGTGAACATCGAAAAATATGGTTCTGATCCTCTTTTCATTTGCTAGGTTTCATCCCGATCCCCAAAGGAGGGATCCTATTACAAGCGGTTGCCCAAGTCCAGTGCTATCAAGGTGATTGATTTTGGTAGCACTACCTATGATCAACAGGATCAGAGTTATGTGGTATCGACGAGGCACTATCGGGCTCCAGAAGTTATATTGGGTATCCATCGTGTCCAGTGAAAAGCTTTTCCTAGTTCAGCCTGATTTGGTGACATTTTATGACTGCGTGGATCTTGTGTTCAGGACTTGGATGGAGTTACCCTTGTGATATCTGGAGTGTTGGTTGTATTCTTGTTGAGCTTTGCACGGTATGTTATTGAGCCTAGGTTTGATTTGGCATGTACAAGTACAGGGAATCTGAGTTACCAAGGTTCTGCAGGGTGAGGCGTTATTCCAGACTCATGAAAACTTGGAACATCTGGCTATGATGGAGAGGGTTCTCGGACCTTTGCCGTACCATATGCTTAAGAGGGCAGAGTATGTTTCATACCAATGTAGTCTGAACATCAGTCCTGTGAGGTCTGGTCGATGTCTTGTGCTTATTAATCCTTGTTTGTAGTCGGCACAGTGACAAATACATCAGAAAAGGACGCCTGAATTGGCCTGAGGGTTGCACTTCACGGGAGAGTATGAAAGCTGTGATGAAATTGTCCAGGCTTCAGGTATGTCTAAGCAATGCTTGACAAAACATTCATTTAGTCAGCACGTGAAACTTATGTCTATGTTGTCTATGTTCATGGCAGAATCTGGTGATGCAAAATGTGGATCAGGCTGCAGGAGATTTCATTGACCTTTTGCAAGGGCTGCTGAAGTATGACCCAGCAGACCGTTTAACAGCACAAGAGGCATTGAGGCATCCCTTCTTCACCGAAGGGTTTGGGCGAAGAAGATGAAATTCCTTGCAGCCTTCTTCACCGAAGGGTTTGGGCGAAGAAGATGGTATTCCTTACAGCCGACCTTGTTTGTCGGATTTGATGTCTTTGTATTTAACAGTCTGTACTTTTCTTTTTTCGACTGGTCACGGTAGACCAATCTGTATGTAAAGCTGTAAGGGAGTTTCAATCTTGTTTGAAACTCGTGTAGCTAAAGTTGTAGCATAGGGAAAGCCAAATGGACACATTTGACTCTGAATCCTGACTTGTTTGAATTTGACATGTGAATGAAAGTTTGGTTTGAGCAGAATGTGCTGGCATCATATATTAAAACTCTACGTCAATTTGGAGTTATTATCCAAGTTTTCGCACAGTAGTGTTCAGCTAAATAGACGCCAGTTGGTTGACTGCATTTTCTCGAGTTGTGCAAGGTGTTCATGAGCGAGTGTTTGTGCACGATTGCTATTTGGGTCTGTAGTTTAGTTGGAGCTTTTAGTATTTTTTTTAGTTCACTCTTGTGGTA
Source organism: Miscanthus lutarioriparius (assembly GCA_904845875.1). Taxonomy (NCBI): domain Eukaryota; kingdom Viridiplantae; phylum Streptophyta; class Magnoliopsida; order Poales; family Poaceae; genus Miscanthus; species Miscanthus lutarioriparius. The sequence goes on from CAJGYO010000007.1 coordinate 31,608,259, forward strand.
CCCTACAACACAAACACAGCCAAAGTAGCCAACACAATCGCGAATGGGCATGTGGTCCGGAGCTTTTAGTATTTTTTTTAGTTCACTCTTGTGTACCCTACAACACAAACACAGCCAAGTAGCCAACGCAAACGCGAATAGGCCCAGTGGTCGGGCTGTCGGCGTTTCCCACCAGTGTTCGAAGTCTGGTGATTGCACATTTTTCTACAAATTTTAGGGCACATTTACGCATGCGTGTTCGGTTTCTTGTGTGAGCACGTGTGTTGTGAGAGTGTGTGGGTTGTGTACGTTCAAATTATACCCGATAAAAAAAAAGAGTAGCCAACACAAACTCTTTAGAGCGTCCTCAACACATTTATTAGGGCGTCTTTAACACACATCCAAGTAGCCAAACACACTCCTTAGGGCGTCTCCAACCGTGCTCAAATCACCAGCTCAACGCATACTCCTTAGGGTGCCACCAACAACACCCGACGATTCTCAATTCACCACCTCAACACATAACCAAGTAGCCAAGCTCAAATCACCACCAGCTCGTTTAAATCGCCAGCTCAACACATAATCCTTAGTGCGTTGGCCCCAACGCTCAAATCACCAGCACAACACGTAACCAAATAGCCAACACATACTCGATACTCCTAAGCACATCCCCAACAGCGTCCCCCGCGGTGCGCAAATCGTTAGCTCTAGTGAAATTTTGTTGTCTGCTAAGCCCACAGTCGCTGGGCTCACACGTACTCCGAAAAAACTCTCATCTTCAATGCTATGTATACCTATATTCTCCATTTCTCCTTTTTTTATTATTATTTTTAGCTTTCAAAGCGATTTGATTATCCTGTTGGGGATACTATGCTCGTTGAGGCTAGCCATCACATAATGCGAGTATGCGATGCTCGGCTGGTGGCAGTCCTATTGTGGAAAGACGTTAAAGGCAGACTTATAAAACAATAATGGGGAAAATACTTGGTGCAAGCTATGTTGAGCAGCAGACCTATAAAGCAATAATAGGAAAAATACTCGGTACAAGCTGTGTTGAGCAGGGCTCGAAGGTGTGCGGTAGAGGTTCCTTGATCGAACTTACCACCGAGCATCGCATGGTTGAGTAAAGCTGAGAATTTGTGATCACCATTTGTTAGCCCACCTCGCTAAAATGGACTGTCACTCGTCCTTAATTGTGTGTCTCTATATATATGTTGTCTTTGTAAAGTGGTTGATAGTCTCCTCACTGTGTGTTTACAATTTATGATTTATGACAAGATTTGGATGAAATATATATGTTCTCTATAAGTGGTGCATCATCCTATTTGATACAGCTGTTTGGAAATGGACACATGTGGTACACCGGTGGAATTGTTTTGTTTTGCTTAGTGATGGATTTCTGGTAGAGTTTGTGACTGTCATTGATGCTGATTTGTTGTGAGAGGAAATTTGACTGAAATTTGGCTGCTGCTGATGGTGATGTTGATTTGTTGTGAGAGGAAAACACTGTTCGTTCGTTGAAAATTTCTGCTGAAGTAGTGCGGAAAAACAGTGCATACATCTTACTAGTTGTATAGTTCCTTGGTTGGATTCTTTTATAAAGCAAAGCATTTGAGAGATAGTTGACGTATTACTAAACTTCTGCACCAATATCCTTGAAATGGAATCAAGGCCACGGAGGAGCCGTAAAGACGAGCAGAAGATCAGTGGCAACAGCGAGTCAGTTTTACCCGAAAAAAAAAGGAAGGCCACATCAAAGCTGAGGTGCCGACTAACAGAAAATGCTAACATTGCAGCTGAGTCCAACAACAACCCAAAAAAAAAACTCAGGCTGCGTGGTAAACACCTCCATGCTAACAATGCAAGTACTGGGAATTTAACAATGCCTACAGAAGGCATCATCCCCTCAATAATTCGGTGCCTTCCTTTTATTTATCCATCATCAGTAGCCTAGCTATATACAAGTTTGATCTGACGAATCAAGGATCGCTAGCTCAGCCGAGCCTCCTATCACTGTCATGCATGACATCTGCTCGTTGATAAGCCGTGCGCCTTGTCGCTAATTCTTGTTACGCGGTCGCGGAGGTAGAGGCGAGAGTCAAACAAACGCTGCACCTCGTAGCCCTTAATCTGCGCTAAGGGTCACATGACCCTGTTCCCTTGTGTGTACGTCTCCTGTATCACTGTATGCACGGAGTACATTTCTAATCGGCGAATCAATGCAAGGGTTTTGCCACGTCATTGGTGCCGGCATGCTGTCGCTCTGCTAGTTTGGTCGAAACAAATCAACAGGGGCCACCGTCAGCGACGAGTTCATCCGTAACCTGAAATGAATTCGATGATCCAGTCGAAGATGTTGTGTCCGACTTTGTTCGCCGATGGAGCTTCGATTGTGTTGCAGGATATTCTCTGGATAGCAAGAAGGAACACATTTGGAGCTGGCCGTGGCCGACTGGCCGGTGACTGCGCAGATAAAGGACGCGCGGAAACAGCACGTTTCGTCGCCGCTGGATCCGCGGCCGTACGATACGACGCTCCATTGTCATCATCTGCCTTGGGGGCTTGCGGCTGCGCGGCCGTGCTTTGCATTGCAGGCCGACAAGACCACACGGTGAGCAACTGATACCTGTGATCTGTGAATGCTGAGTGAATCTCCTGTACACCTTGTCGGCCTGGCCTGCCCGGTCACCGCGCCGCTGGAGGACATGCATCGCCAGCACGGCGCCACGATACGGCAGCTGAGGAGCCGCAGTTCGTTCGCCCCCTGCGTGCCGGTTCGCGGATTCGCAGGACGGAGTCGGCCGCCGCAGTTGCCGCATCCCAAACGGCCGGGACTCTTTGGGCCCCCTCTACAAGCAAATCAGGTTCCGAAACATTATTAAACTGTCTCGACAATCGCGACCTAAAATATAAGATATATTCGTCCTTTATAGCACTACGGTCAAAGAGTTCGATACATATTTTTGTCTTCTCCAACGACAAGATCAAAAAAGACAACCCTTTCTATAAAGGGGTATCCAGGTTATACATCTCCTGATACCTAAAATATGTCTTTCATATATATACTCTGTTAGAGGCTATAGACATTGTGTTGGATATCTATTTTAACTTTAGGTTTCGTAATAAGTCTCCTTTGAAGACAACCTTAGATTATTATACTCTAGCTCTGACTTTTGATCACATGATTGGCATCGTGTTCAGCTTCACAATGAGTCGTACTCCTCGCCCATAGGTAGGGGCCACCACGGCCGCAAGGTCAACTACTCGCACCACAGCGCCTATATATTCGCAGCCCTGTCCGTACTCGTCCTCCAACCCAACCCCGACCTCAGATCCCTCATATCGTCTGCGATCGACAACCAACAGCCACAGCAGCTAGACACCGAGCTGCCGGTCGAGCCAGCAAGTAGAGGCTCCGGTAGCGCAGCGTTTGGTTAGTTATAGCAAAGGGATCGGCCGGAGCAGCACGTAGCGATGGCTCCGCAACAAAGCATCCATGCCTTGTCTGTGCTGGCGGCGCTTCTCTTCGCCGCCGCCTGCCTGCCGGCGCCGGCCGCCGCGGGGGTGCACCTCTCCACGCTGCCCAAGGCGCTCGCCGTCACCACCTCCGCCAAACCCGGCCAAGGTGCGCGTCTATCCATCCATTCCCATTCTCATCCTGCTCCGTTATTCGGCGTGCCGGCCGGCTAGCACTTTGACTACTCGTGCCGGCCGACCCGTTGGCTGGTTTGTTTTCGGTATTAGTTTGTTGTGAGAGAAAAACACTGCACCATGATTGATAAGGTCTGACTAAAACTAACAAATGAATAGGGCCATAAATTTCTGCCATCCAATGTGCAGCGCTTTAACTACCCATGTTATTTAGACTTTTCAAAAATAATATATTGAAACGTACTGTAGGCAGCTAATTAACCCACGAACAAGGATTGATCATGAATACGGTCTCTTAATTAGTAATATTTTTTTTTTGCATAAATTGTTTTTTACGGAAAAAAACTCAAATGACATTGATGCACGAAATCAGAGAATATGCTTCAGGTGCTCGTTTTTCTCTTAATTTCTTGCTGAGACAGCTGAACTATATGTTCGTCTGTTGCTTATACAAAGTTACAATGCGGCCGTGAAAGAAATGACACGCTGAGAAAGATTTTAAAATCCATCTAGGGCGGCCAATAGTAGATTGGAGACACTTTCTCTAATCCGAGTGCTCTCAAGGGCAAAAAAAAATTGCAATCTCTGCCTTTGACAGTTTGTTAACTTGACTTACCGTATGTGTTAATTTGCGTGGAATATGACGCATTATCTCTAAACCAAATGTTTAGCTAGCTACTAGTTGTAGGATTCTACTTTCTCTACATAAGTAGTAGATAAATATTTTGAAACCTTGCAGTCTCTTTATATTTGTTCACAATTAACGAGCTAACTAAATATGTACACATGGGCATGTGCGCAGTCCTGCACGCCGGCGTGGACTCGGTGACGGTGACGTGGAGCCTGAACACCACGGAGCCCGCGGGCGCCGCCGCCGCCTACAAGAACGTGAAGGTGAAGCTGTGCTACGCGCCGGCGAGCCAGAAGGACCGCGGGTGGCGCAACTCCAACGACGACCTCAGCAAGGACAAGGCGTGCCAGTTCAAGGTCACCCAGCAGGCGTACGCCGCCGCCGGCGGATCCCCCGGCACCTTCCCGTACGTCGTCGCCCGCGACGTCCCCTCGGGCTCCTACTACGTGCGCGCCTACGCCACGGACGCGTCGGGCACCGAGGTGGCCTACGGCCAGACCAGCCCCGCCGCCGCCTTCGACGTTGCCGGCATCACCGGCATCCACGCCTCCCTCAAGGTCGCCGCGGGCGTCTTCTCGGCCTTCTCCGTCGCCGCGCTCGCATTCTTCTTCGTCGTCGAGAACCGCAAGAAGAACAAATAGAGCAAGGGCGGCTGAGGGCCAAAGCGGGTCATCGTGCGCGCGGCGCGCCATGCATGTAATCGTCGTGCGTGATGACTTCTTTCCGGGCGCGACTATTTTGGTGTATGTTATGTTACTCTTCTGCAGTGTGCGTGAAAATTATGAAATAACCTGTACCGATAAGTGTCTCTGCTGATCCAGTTTGTAATGCGAATGGACTCAAAATCAGTCTACTCGAAACTCGGTTGATGGTTCATTGCCCACTTATTACAAATTTATTTATAGTTTATTTTGTAAGCAGAATGGGTAAAAAAGCTCAGTGTAGTCCCTATTTACACATGATTTTTTCTTCTTCTTCTGTTTACAAAAACAAAATTGAATAGCTTGGCTAAAAAACTATTATGTGATAGCATAAAATTTGCCACCTCATCTATTTCCCACTTAATTAAGTTGAATCTATCAATGAAATGGCAGGGCATGCGTCATTGACTTCCGATGCAAGATTCAATGCTCTTTCCTCTGAGCCGTTCTGAGAAGATAGTGAGGGAAGTATAAACTTCTTGAAGCTTGTCGGCCTGTTCGCTGGTTGGTATTTAGACTGGCTGATGCTGGTTTTTTTGAGAGAAAAATAATGTTGGCTGGTTGAATAAACCTGGCTGAAACATGACAGAGACAACAGAGATCATTCCATCTTAATATTAGAGTATGCAAAGAATCGTAAGCGTCGGATACTCCTTAAAACGCAATGAAGGGCCAATAAGGTTATGCCACATTGTTTCGACGGGTATTAGTCGAAACGAAGAGCCAATGAACATTGTCAACGGCTCAAGAAAATTGACGATGCGTGTGGATTGAAACAACACTATGGGCTAACAACGTCACAATCCTTGACAAAAAAACATATTTTCCACAAAGGCGAACCAAATCTTAGGTTTCCCTTTCAAGTTTCCAAGACGCAAGGAACTCGATTGCAGTGTAGTACTATACATGCAACAAGGAAACCATGCCAACAATAGAGGATTATACGGCAGCACAATACCAAGAATCCTGGCCATGTGGCTTCCTTCGGTATCTGGGGATTGGAGCCAATTCGCTCGTAGACTGGGGAGTAACACAAATTCATCTCCCTAATCTGGAGAGATATGGTCTAATCTACAGCATTTTAAACAAGCCATTGACAAAGAATGTTAAAGCATAGTTACGCAGGAATCAACAATAATAGTTAGCCTATGAAAGGTTCAAAGCACCTGTTTTGACATGGAAGAGGAGGGCAAAAGAAAAATTACACGCAAAAAAAAAAGGGAAATGGAAGAAACACCATAAAGGTGGTAATTAACAGCTTGGTGCAACGTAATCTGTATTGCCCACGATCCTCTCCGCTCTTCCAAGCCAAACATAACTTATTTTTCCGCAGTTTCGAAACGATGACAAAAAATCTGACCCCTATAGAGTTCTCACCACCTCTGTCCTGCGGGTGACCTGCAAATGGAGATATTATGCTTTATATACAAACAACTAAATTCACATGGCCACACTCGAGAAATGGTTTGTGGTAATAGAATTCTGAACTTCGATTCGTTGTATGTTAGTTATGTTGTGGTTTCTGTTGGCCGACACATAACGAAACCAAACTTAATTAAGGGATATATATACACAGTAAAACATATGGGTACAATACTACAATGAGCAGTAACCTCACAGGTCAAAATCCAAGGACATAACATGTGGAAGAAGAACATGTGCTAAGGTTACATTATTAAATGATAATCACAATTAACAAACAATGAAAAACAAGGACTATCCAATTAAATTTATGTTCATGTCTTAAGTTTGCAAGAATCATAATAAGTTGTTTGTTTTGGTTCGAATCGAAAACTCATAACAAAACAAGCACAAGAAATTAGCATACCTCTCTGAAATGCTGTTGCCACCAAAAGAGCCTCTGTCTCTGCTCCCCTGAAACCCCCATCTTTCTTCAGTTGGTTTTGGATATTGCTCTGTGCCACTGCGGGAACGTGGCCTTTCCATGGACTCTTTTATTTGGGGTTCATCTACAAAATTAGTTGGCGGTGATGCTATAACCCTGCCTGCTCCAGAACCAGGTCTTTGCGAAAATCTGATCTTGTCATCCATCGCAATTCTAAGAAGTTCCAACTGCTCTTCCATCTGAGTTATTTTCTCAGAGAGGCCTTTTGCATCCTCATCACTTATCTTGCCTTCACTTTCATTTAGTTCCACCATAAGTAGGTTGATCTCTTCTTTCAACACACTCTCTTCATTTGTCTCCGGTCTGAAATATCCATTTACATGTCAAGTTCAATTGGAAATTATTCATAGGATATAGAAAAAAAATGTAAATGTTTGTGTGATACGCATATATGTATTTAAACAAAAAAAAACTAGCAAATTCATAATTCGGAAAAGCATGCAGCAACAATGAACTAAGTGGATCAGCCAAAAATAGGCAACTAACTGGATGAGTTCTTTGAAGGATTGCTTAATTTGAGTTGATCGAATTCCAGACAACGTACCCTCATAACAAAATCAGTTCACCCTTGTGACAGGCTATGCCACAGATTGACTTATTAATTCTTCCCAACACCAAAGCACAGACTTTGCAACCAAATGGTAGATTATTGAAACAAGGAAAGTGAAAAGATGCATAGCTCTACAAAAGACAAGCAATGGACCTCTGTATCTAAACTAAGGGAACTATTAAGTTTAGTAAAACTCTCACGATTCATTTGTGCATACTGCAGTCTGCACAGTTATTTCTGAAGGAATATAAAATAAAATTACTCGACACCATCTTAATAAGGTCAAGAACTCAAGACACTGGCAGTGGCAGAGGAGCATTTTGAATACATTCTGATGCCGTTTTAGTGAATCGATAACGTAGACTTGGGAACTTTCCTAGTAAAACATTCATGATTCAGTGCTTATTCTATACAAGTGCATGGAACGGCAAAATACTTTTCAAATGGCTGAGTAATGTCAACTATCTCATCATAAAGGACCAGAACCCCTTTTTTTACCAAAATAGAACATTTATGGATTGACAGAGAACTTGCTAACCATGAAGAAATAAAAAAGTTCTTATTGCATGATATTCAAACATTTTCTCCAAACAAAACAGTGACTGAAGCACTAATGGCTTTGTTAGTGGAACGTAAGTGTTAGGATTACTGATCCATCCTACATGATGGCATGAGGACATGCTGGAAGTAGACATAGATGTTATTCCACAGGATCAGCAGGGAGTACACAAACAAGTTATTCCACATTGTTGTTATTGAAACCATATTACTCCATGACTCAGGGTGGACTAGTACTCCAAGTGGTAGATGATAATCATACTCATACAATACAAGGTGACTCAACCAAATAACATCATGTTTCCAAAGCAGATTTTAGATTGTAAACATATGAAACACCACACTATATAAACATACTACATGATACAATTTTAAAACACATTTCAATATGCACTTAGCATTAAAATCAGAACATTGTATGAAAAATACAGTTATTTTACAACAGAGGAATGAAAAATGAACTTTAAAGTATTTATTATCTTACCAGCAAAATTCTTAGGACTGCTAAAACTAAAAATAGAAAGATGATATATGTACTGCCAACTTAACAAGTGATTGGTAAAGAATTATTAAAGAGAAAGCAAAACAAACAGTTAATACAGCAACTCATCAGTATCAGTCGAGTAGAATGGAGTCAAACAAATCAAAACCCTGATGCAACAGTATTTAGTATATGTACATATTCAGATTAATCAATCATGGAAACCGAAACGGTAGTAAAAGAAGATAATAAAGCTTTAACAGATCAAATGCAGCTAGCAGCAATACTTAACATATGCTCACAAGCTTGTTAAGTTTTTATTGACTGAAAAGGAAAAAATGAACACTCAGCTCACAACCAATACTGGTTTGGCGTCCACAATAAACATTAGAAGCTCAAGGGAAATATGTAACAAATGCCGGCATCACTAACTCACTATCTTCAAAAGGAGAATGTACAGCTATGATAATAGCCATAGCACTGTTATGGATGCCCCCGCCACTAAATAGTAAACTAACTTGTATTAGGTCATTTGTTTTAGTTGAAGCAACAACAAGGTGGCTATTAGCAGCACTAGGAAAATGCTCTAGCTAACTACCACAAAATCAAGCAGAGTTCTAATTATACCAAAACCAAATATACGAGCGTGCAGCGTTCCTAGTCTTAATTATTGAATTCACAGGCGAATGCTAATGGTGCATGCTTTGTGAGAATCGGCTCAGATCAATATATGGGCATATACCTATCAATACGGCGATGCTCCAGCTCTTGGTCAATCTTCCTCCAGTCCTTCCCTTTCTCTTGCAGAATCACCTCCCTTGGCTTTGCGTCACCAAAAGGATTCGCCTTCGGCCGTGCCCTAGGTGCGGCTTCAGTACCGGTGGCTGGTATTTGTGACCCGGGGCTCCCAGGTCGTGACGATTGAGCACTCTCTGGCCTGCTCGACTGCGAGCTGGTGGGGCGGCTAGTCCTCTTCTGATCAATCTCAGTTTCCATCTTCTTCCAGTCCAGCCCCTTATCGGCCAGCACGTCCTCCCGTGGCCTCGCGGCTCCAAACGGGCTCGGCCGGCTGCGTCCCGCCTCAGCAGGTGGGGTAGGGGTGGCCGAGGCATCACGTTTGGGCGGATCGAGCACGATGCGGGGCCTCTCACGCTCGCCATTGCTCGGCGCGGCACGGGACCAGCGGTCGGAGGAGTCGGCCGAGACGGGCGAGTCGCGGAAGCCGCCGCCGCTGCCGCCGGAGCCGAGGCTCGGGTAGCGCGACGGGCCTGACGGCGGCGGCGGCTTCTTCCCGCGCGACCAGTCGCCATCGTCGTCGGCGCGGCCGACGGACGCGGGCGCGCCACCCCCGAGGCCGCCGTACCGGCTCCGCGAGCCGGAGTCGGCGGGAGAGGGCGCGAACGACTTCTTGCTCATGGACCAGTCGCGATCCTCGTCGGCGCGGGAGGGCATGTCGAGATCCGAACCCCTGCCGGGCGGCCCGCGGCGGCCGTCGTTGTCAAACCCGCCGCCGCCGCGGTCCCCGGAGCCGTAGGAGTGGAAGCCGCCGCCGAGGCCGCGGGGCCGGTCGAGCTCGTCCGCGGACCGCTCCCTGGGGCCCGTGGGCAGCATCATCATCTCCGCCGTGGTGAGGCCCCGGGGCTCCGGCGGCGCCGGCGCCTGCCGCCGCCCCGGGACGAACCCGGCGAACTCCGAGAGCGAGAGCGTGGTGCCTTTGCTCTTCTTCTTGGACTTGCCGGCGGCGGCGCCCGCGGCGGCCTCGCGGAGGCTGGGGAAGCCCGCCGCGGGGGCGGGGGTGGGGGCCGGGGCCGCGGCGGCGTCGCGCTCCTCCTCCTCGGCGCGCTCGGCGTCCAGCGCCCACGCGCCGGCGCCACCGAGGCCGCCCCAGGGGTTGGACATGGCGGGGTCAGGGATCTAGCAGGGTTCCGCGAGATCGCGGAGGCGAGGGAGGGAGGGGAGGCGCAGCAGGCTGGAGAATGCCGATCGAGCGAGCGGGGTGAAAAGGCGGGCGCGGTGCGGTGGACGGCTAAAAGGCGTGGGGCGCACCGCGCAGCGCAGCGCAGCGGCGGGCGCGCCGTGCGTCATGCGTGGGACAGTGGGGCCCCGGTTGGAGGCGTGCCGGGCCGGGCCGGGGCCGTGCCGGGCGTGACCTGACCTGACCTCGACTTGCCTGTCATGTCACCTCGGCTCCTCTGCTTCGGTTATTGGGCGTGGTGAGGATAGGAAACCGGTCAGCGCCTCATCTATCGCCGCCGGCACGTTGGATCGCAGCGGGGATTAGCACGTCGTCGTCGTTTCCGCGGCGTTTGCTTGGCCAGTTGGCGGCGCGGTTGCAGATCACGGGCTGCTGGTTTACGAGACTGTCATTGTACGTACGTGATTGAACGACTGGAAGACATGGCCGCACCGCAGCCGCAGCAGCAGTGTCGGAGCAAACGGCGGCGGGGCGGTGGTTACATTTTTTTTTCGAATCGAAAAAAAAGCACCACGAAACTGCGGTCATCTTTTTGGCGACGGACACGGCTGACGACGGGACACGTGGCTTCATCTTGCTCTCCATGAAAATTTCAACCTTTTCCTCTCTTGTCTTGGAAAGTTGGAATAAAAGAGAGTCGGGGGCATCTTTGTGGAATAATCTTCTCCGCAGCGGAATAACTTTCCGCATCGGCACCAGAGTTTGTGTTGCCATTCTGCTCCCTCACAGCCCTTAAAAAACTCCCATTTTTTTATAAATATAAAAATGTTTTAAATTTAATTATTTTATAGTAACTTTGTTTGAAGGTATAAACTCCCATTTTTTATAAATATAAAAATGTTTTAAATTTAATTATTTTATAGTAACTTTATTTGAAGGTATAAATGTTGATACTATTTTTTATAAATTTGATTAGAATTAAGAAAAGTTGACTTGTTCTAAATCCAGAACTACACTCTTCTAAGGGCAGACAGATGGAGTTGGAGTCATGCTCATGCTCATGCTCGGCTGACAATGAATTCCAGTAGTCCTTTTCAAAAAAAGAAAAAGAAGAAAAAACAGTAGTCATCTGACCTCAGTTCTTCATAGTGCGTGAAGTCCTCAGGCAGTTTGGACATCGCCCCAGTATGTCAGCGTCAATGGTTAGGTATTTCCGTTGCGTTTCAAGTTGAAAATAACTTCGACTCAGTACATCGCCCCCTATATGTAATGTAAGCATCAACGATTAGAGAATTTTAGTTGCATTTCAAGTTGAAAACCCCTTCTGCTCGTTTCATTTTTCTAAGATGATGATGAGATAGCAAAGTCGCAAAAAGAAACGAAGACAGCGTTTCTGATCAGTTTATTGGCCAAAGAGCAACTCAAGGTACAAGAGAGGAACATATGAAAAAGGTAGCCGTGAAATTTTGTTGCGAAATGTATAGTAGAACAGGCCAATAATCTGGCCTGACCTGTACACAATCAAACGAGCACTGAATGATCTTTCAAAAAAAAAAAGAACTGAACGCCAGCATGAAGACTTGAAGAGGTTTCGATCGATTCGGCGTTTAGTTTTTCTGTTCGTGCACAGTACTTCCGACAGGAACAGGAACAGGAGTATTGTTCACTGCTCAGCCATGACGAGTAGTAAAGCAGGTAAGAAATCCAAATAGCTTAAACCAATCTCAATTCATGAGAAACACTACCTTTATAGTTGCACAGATGTAATGAATTTCAGTATCCACAACAAAGTTTTTCATTGACATCAAAGATGACGAAGCAAATCCAAGGATATGTCTAGTTATACAAAGAATGTCAATTACAGTCCATGCACATAATGGCCTGCTGCTCAAAGGAACCATCTCTGCAAGAAATACTCAGCTACTGTCCACTGAAACGGTGTTCATCTCCACAATGTTAATCTTATATTATAAGAGACGTTTCGTAATACACGATGGAACAGTGCATGCTCATGATGTGTCGGGGGTATGGCCCCGGTATCCACGAAACAAGACATGAGCCACACCATCAGAGGTGGCCCAACCCATAAGATCAAAGCGTGCACGGCGCTGCTCGGCGTGCACCACAAGCTATTGTATAGTACCAAATATGATACTTTCCTTGTAACCCTACTCCTCCGAGTATATAAGGAGAGGCAGGAGTCCCCTAGTGGACAAGATCCATACATCTCATATTCAATATAATACAACAAAGACACAGGACGTAGGGTATTACGTCGATCAGACGGCCCGAACCTGTCTAAATCGCTGTCTCTACGCCTTGTGTCACCATCCAATTCCTGATTACGCGCACCCCCACCGACAAATCTACCATCGCGGGATACCCCTCGATGGACTGCCGACGATATTCTGTCGACAGTTGACACGCCAGGTAGGGATGTGCGCTTGATCCATGGCGAGCCAGATGGACCTCAAATCAACAGCGCGTTCTCGTCATCAATCTCGTGGAGATCCATGCCGGTCCATGACGACGATTCATCGCTAGCTACACCAGCCCCCGCGACAGCAGATCCGATCTCGGAACCACCTCCGAGGTCGCCTTCACCAACAACTCACCGCCCGCCAGGTGCTCGCCGTCAACACCGACCAGATAACGTCATACGCCGCCGACCAGACTTTCTATCTAAAGCTAAGTCACGCTTTAATATTCTTCTAAATATTCTCCAATCTCCGTATATCGCCATGATGTTTCTCCGAGCTGTTTTCTCCATGTTTGCTCTCCAAACGATTTTTCAACCCCCCGAATAGTCATGTTGATGCTCGGACGCCTCCAGAGACGGCCCTATCTCCGACTCCTCCCTACACGTGCTACGGGCTCCGCGCTCTGCGTTATGGATGGTCGGTAGCGGCTCCTTGGTCACGCCTGTTCCTCCTACACGTGCACGAGTTACGCGCTCCGTGTTATGGTTAACAGGCTAGCTAGGGCTGGAGACTCAGCTACACACTAACTGGTCGGGCGGTTTATATTAAATATATTTTCACACCAACTGATCGCCGAACTGCATAAGCCGTTTCATCACCATTGCTGATTTTTCTCCGGAGCTCATATATTTTTATATCATGTACTAGCCGTTCTACATATTTGTATTGCATGATTATCGTCTAGGTGATCGGACCACCTGGTGCTCGGACTTCTCCACCGATCAACTGGTCGGACCGCTTGGTTCATGGACTCGTCGCTGACCAGTTGATCGGACTGTTCGCCGATCGCTTCTACTCAATGCTCACTTCGCCGCTGACCAGTTGACCAGACTGTTCATCGCTCGTGCTTCATCGCCAGCGACGCCGGGAACTCCTCGGTGCTCGGATTCTTCGTGCTCGAGGACTAAGTGGGCACATTTCACCGCACGGACGTCGCCAGCTACGCCGGTGCTCGAACCTCGCCAGCTTCGCGGGAACTCCTCAGTGTTCGGACATCGCCACCTACGTCGGGAACTTCTCGCTGCTCGGACGTCGCCAGCTGCGTCGGGAACTCCTCGGTGCTCGGACATCGCCGCCTACGGCGGGGACTCCTCGCTGCTCGGACATCGCCAGCTACGCCGGGAACTCCTCGTTGCTCGGACGTCGCCAGCTGCGCCGAGAACTCATCGGTGCTCGGACATCGCCGCCTACGCCGGGGACTCCTCGACGCTCAGACATCGCCAGCGACGCCGGGGATTCCTCGCTCCTCGATGCTCAGACATCGCCAGCAACGCCGGGGACTCCTCGCTCATCGGTGCTCGAACATCGCCACCTACGCCGGGGACTCCTCGGTGCTCGGACATCACCAGCGACGCCGGGATTCCTCGCTCCTCGGTGCTCGGACATCGCCAGCAACGCCGAGGACTCCTCGCTCCTCGGTGCTCGGACATCGCCAGCAATGCCGGGGACTCGTCGGCGCTCGGACATCGCCAGCGACGCCGGGGATTCCTCGCTCCTCGGTGCTCAGACATCGCCAGCGACGTCGGGGACTCCTCGGTGCTCGGACATCGCCAACAACGCTGGGGACTCCTCGCTCCTTGGTGCTCGGACATCGCCAGCAACGCCGGGGACTCCTCGCTCCTCGGCGCTCGGACATCGCCAGCGACGCCGGGGACTCCTCGCTCCTCGGTGCTCGGACATCGCCAGCGACACCGGGAACTCCTCGCTCCTCGGTGCTTGGACATCGAATCTTGCTACGTCTCATCAGTGTGCTATCAAGCTGTTCCATGCTGTTCGGATCAGGGTGCTGATCTTGGGCTGCACGTCTGGGGTCTTGATACGCGCATGTCAGACGACGTCGACAAACTTACATACTTCTTTTTCTTTGACCCTGCTACAAGATTCATTCATCTTCCAACAGGCTCGGGGACTAAGTGGGCACACTTCACCTTGCGGTGAATGTGCGTTGTTCTCATCTCGAGGATACGCCCAGGGACTGGCTGCCTGCTCGGCTGGTCTTCTACTTTCTGACCCTAGCACCACGTGACTACGTCACCTACTGTCAGGCTCGGGGACTAGCTGTGGGGGTATGGCCCTCGGTATCCACAAGACAAGACATGAGCCACACCATCAGATGTGGCCCAGCCCATAAGATCAAGACGTGCACGGCGCTGCTCGGCGTGCACCGCAAGCTATTGTATAGTATCAAATAGATACTTTCCTTCTAACCCTACCCCTCCAGAGTATATAAGGAGAAGCAGGGGTCCGCTAGTGGACAAGATCCATACATCTCATATTCAATACAATATGACAAAGACACAGGACGTAGGGTATTACGTCGATCAGACGGCCCGAACCTGTCTAAATCGCTGTCTCTGCGCCTTGTGTCACCATTCGGTTCCTGATTACGCGCACCCCCACCGACAAATCTACCATCACGGGATACCCCTCGGTGGACTGTCGACGATATTCTGTCGACATGATGCGAATGTCAGAAGGTGTGAAGACTGAAGACATGAAGCAGCAATAGCATTATCAAACATAGCAAGCCAGTAACAAGGAAATGGCTTGAGCTTAACAGAAAAACACCCTCTAGCCCAGTGACAATTGAAGCAAGTGTGGAATAGTGTGGTTGGCATGCATAGTTACATTGAGTTAGCCACCTTAATAAACAGTAAATTAAACTATTTAAAACGTGTTAAATTCCAACATAAACTGAAGCAAGCTTAATAACCACAAACCAACATTCCATGAAAAAAAAATCGAGTGCCCAAGAGATGGCCACATGTGTAGTTGTTAATTTGCCGAAGTTTGATTTAAATCACGAAACATTAACAGAAGAATCAAAATAGATTCACCAAGAAAGTTTAGCAGCTGGAGTGAAGTAAACCTTCAGAGATCTGACCTGGTCTGTATGATTAAATAGTTTTCAGTTTCTGGTGCATTACTTCAGACACAACTAATTTTCCGTTTCTGGTGCAATACTTCAAACACAGCAATATAATAGACTAAATTCGAGCCCCCTTAATTTCCCCTTTAATACTGAAAGATGAGAAGTGAGTCCACAAACATCAACAGCTATACAAACAAGAATGTCATACCAGCCCATCTTCATACTGTTCTGCTACTAATAGGACCATTTCTGAAAGAAATACACAGCTACTGTCTAAAGAAAGAACCAGTGGTCATCTCCATAATGCTACCCCAGCTTTAGAGCCACAAACAAATGTAATAAACACTGGACAAGAGGAATAGAGCTCACACTCATGATGCGAATGCCAGAAGAGGTGAAGTAGCATCTCCATAAGGGATGAGTGTCGCCTGTGGTGTTTGGCAGGGGAGTCGGGACTTCGAGAGTTCCTCTTCAGATCGTTGATCTCGGTAGCTTAGGCTCTGCTGGTCAAGTTTTTATTTCCTGTTTGCGGTGAGTTTGTTATCTGGTGTAGGGAGTTTTGGGTGTGAGTGGGTTTTTGGACTCGGGTTGGGCCTCTGTTCTCAGCTTGTTGTACTTTTTTTCTCTATATTAACAAAACGACACAGCTCTCCTGCGTAGTTCGAGAGAGAAAAAAAAAACAGAATAGAGAATTATTACATTACATGAGTCTTAAACATGGAACACCCAACAAAACACGACTAACAGCTTCAGAAAGCAGCATATCTGCTACTGCTAGGACACAAGAACACAATCAATGAATGTGGTTGCTATACACAGACAGAACTGCAATAACCACCTTAAACCTCTAAGAAAACTTCTACTCCAGCATAAAATAAAGCAAACATTCCACGAAAACAATCAAGTGATGGCTGCTTGCATAGTAACTAATTTGCAATAAATTGATTCATATCACAAAACCATTATAAATGAATCAAGATAGGTTTGCTAAGATAGTCCAGCAAGCAAGATTGTATCCGTTTTAGTGCTGCATATACTCTAATAAAAGGTGCAAACAAGCGACAGTCATGTGCCCGTGGCATCACCAAGCATCTTTAAGCATATCAACATTATACTACTATAGGGCAACACAATCAAGAAACAATTGAACATGTAACAGTAGATGGCACCTCTTAGCCAAATCAGTTGCAACCAGAAAAGTGTATCTTTGTCGTGAATGTCATAAAGCATGCAAATTCACTTGACAAAAAAAGGCCATACTACAATTTCACATGAGCAACCCCTAAAACTCAACGCGTAATAACAACTACAGAGCATTTCGCTGAGTAAACAATGAAAATTCTCATGGTGGATGCTATATCCAGTTTACTCAATGATTTTGTTGATGACACCGGCACCAACAGTCTTACCACCCTCACGGATAGCAAACCTCATACCCTGCTCACAAGCAACAGGCTGGATGAGCTGAACAATCATCTTGATACGGTCACCAGGCATGCACATCTTCGCCTCCTCATCCTTGTCATTCATAATCGTTGTCACACTCCCCGTCACATCGGTTGTCCTCATGTAGAACTGTGGGCGGTAACCAGGGAAGAAAGGTGAGTGCCGGCCACCCTCTTCCTTCTTAAGCACATACACAACAGCCTCAAACTTGGTGTGCGGTGTGATAGAGCCGGGCTTTGCCAGCACCATGCCTCTCTCAATGTCTTCCTTCTGCATACCACGGAGTAACAGCCCGACATTGTCCCCAGCCATGGCATCATCCATGGTCTTCTGGAACATCTCAACACCAGTCACGGTGCAGGTCCGGGTGTCCCGGATTCCAACGATATCGACTGTGTCACCAACCTTGACGGTGCCACGCTCGATACGGCCAGTGGCGACTGTACCACGACCGGTGATGGAGAAGACATCCTCAACAGCGAGCAAGAACGGGAGGTCGGTCTGCCGCTGTGGGACTGGAATATAGTTATCCACTTCATCAACCAATTTGAAGATGTAGTCCACCCACTCATTGTCGCCGCGCTTCAGGGCAGGGTTGGCCATGAGGGCCTCGAGCGCCTTGAGGGCGGAGCCAGCGATGATTGGCACCTCGTCGCCGTCGTACTCGTAGTTGCTGAGCAGCTCGCGGACCTCGAGGTCGACGAGCTCGAGCAGCTCCTCGTCGTCGACCATGTCCTTCTTGTTGAGGAAGACAACGATCTTGGGGACACCGACCTGCTTGGCGAGGAGGATGTGCTCCTTGGTCTGCGGCATGGGCCCGTCGGCGCCGGAGACGACGAGGATGGCGCCGTCCATCTGCGCGGCGCCGGTGATCATGTTCTTGACGTAGTCGGCGTGGCCGGGGCAGTCGACGTGCGCGTAGTGGCGGGTCTCGGTCTCGTACTCGACGGTGGCGGTGTTGATGGTGATGCCGCGGGCGCGCTCCTCGGGGGCAGCGTCGATCTCGTCGTACTTCTTGGGCGCGCTGCCGCCGACGGAGGCGAGCACCATGGTGAGCGCGGCGGTGAGGGTGGTCTTGCCGTGGTCGACGTGGCCGATGGTGCCGATGTTGACGTGCGGCTTGGTGCGCTCGAACTTGCCCCTCGCCGCGCGCACCACCAGCAGGCGCCCGCGCCGCTGCCCGCCCGCCGCCGCCGCCCGGCTCCGCAGCCGCGCCGGCTGCGCGGAGAAGCCCAGGGAGGTGGAGAGCCGGACGCGGCTCCTGCGTGAGGAGGCCTGCTGGAAGAGGAGTGAGGTGGAGGCCGAGGCGAGGGAGGCCATGGCGGGCGGCGGAGGCGGGGGGGAGCGGAGGAGCAGCGGGAGGTGGGGATTATTTTGGGGGTGGATAGGGAGAGGCGAGAGAGGGGGTTTGCGCTGCTTATCTAGAAGGGAAGCGCAGCGAGAGGGCGGGGGATAAGGGGATGGCCACGGATTAGGCGAGCGGCCGGCGGGCGCAGTCGCCAGCCGCTCGATGGGTGGGCGCCTCGGGGCCGTGTCGGAGAGGTAAAAAAAATTTGGGGCCGTTTGGGCCAGAAAAAATGGGGGTGAGGCCCATGATGCGCCTCGTCGGCTCCTTCGCCGCGGTGAACGGCAACCTTGGCTTTGGTTTGCTACGCACCAAACTGCTCCGTCTACCGTGTCACATAGAGCCACGTAAACCGCAACGGGGCTTCAGATTCTGGAACGTTCGCCCCAGATGGAAAACGCCATTGTTGAGCACAGCGTAAGGTCGGAGACGAGTGTCCTGCCCTCCTACGGGTCATTGGAAACGAAGATACCGTGACGGTGAAGTTAGATTTGGTGTATTGGAGTTTGGAGACAGTGATGACTGATGAGAACTTTATATGCACACGGCATGGTCCAGTGAAAGGTTTTTACGATTACGAGTACGATTGAAAATTGGGTACTATGTATAGGAGCTAAATGCCCATTTAGCTGTGATCATAAGCTCACATCTTCCGAAACACGATATATAAAAAATAGACGCTCACTCACCTCTATAAATGTGCGATCGAGAGATATGCCACCTACAGTATTCGCGTCAAGTTAAAAATTTGAACCTTGGTAGACATGCATCAAGTTTGAGTTGAAGACCTAAGGTTTAACCATATCTCTCGTCAAACCAATTAATTTAGGTTCACTTCCTATACAACAACATGCTATAATATATATAATATAATGATGTTAAGAAAATATTATGTTCAATTTCATGGGCATAGCAAAAAAAAACATACAAGTTAAAGGCATACTCCATCCGTCCTGAAATATAGTGCAATGTGACTTCTAAAATTTGTACTAAAATATAATGTATTATATGAAGCGACTATGTTTAGATTTGGCAAAGTTTGTTAAAAAAAATAAAATCATAATTTGAGGAGAAATTCTTTAATTTGATTTAATCTATGGGTACATGTGTCATTTGAGTATTTCTCTTAAGTTGTTTTAAAAATTTTAGATTATGTTATAGTACATGATGGAGGGAGTACAAGACTAATAATTATAATAGCAATACACCATAACCGTGGCACTTAAAGGAGTTTTAGTTTCACAGAGAGCTCGTACCGACTGGGGAATAATGTTGCACCTCATGGTGCATAAACATCTAGACCGGTGAAGGGAAATGGAGAGCAAAAGCAATCTTGGCCTGCCCCTTCTCTTCATTATCTTAGAACTCTTCATTATATAGTTAGTGGACACAACATGGATGAGAAAAAATCATGCAAAGAAAAGAAGAGTAACTAAATGGAGAAAATCTATATATCTATATTTAACATTAAAAGTCATAAATTCTATCGCGCTCTTACTCATTGGGCTCGATGTTGATTCAATTTAACTTGGCTCAGCTCATTTATTTTTCTTAAAGTGATCAACTAACACTTTAAGCTAATGAGCAAGCACCAAGCTAGCTCGTAAGTTAAACGAGTTAAGTACTTTGCGGTTCAAAAATCTAAATAAACTATACCCTCTCCATCCAAAACACAATTCTAACACTGCATCATGTTTTAGTATTAAAATATCAATATACTAAAAAAATATCAATATTGATATAATATACTAAAAAATATTAATATTGATAGTTAAACGAGTAAGTTTGATCAACTATAAATAAAAAATATCAATATTTATGATATTAAAATATCATTAGATTAATTACAAAATATATTTTTATAATAAACTGATTTAGAGTCATGAATATGACTATTATTTATTAGAAACTTGGTCAAATGTCTAAAATTGATTTATGTTACGTATTATACTTATTTATTTATTTGTCTTGACATATGTATATAATAAATGACTCCCTCCGTTCCAAATTATGCATGGGCTCAGAGTAATAACTAGTAAAATATATTGGTTGAGCCGTTTAATGAGCTGGCTCGCGAGTCAAATAATTAAGCTGACTTGCGAGCTAAATAAGCTAAAGTTGAGCTAGAGTTTTACAGGGTGAGCTGAGTCGAGCCAAAGCCAACGAGCTGGAGGGAGCCCAGCAGAACGCGGAAACCTGTCGGCCCGTTCTTCCCCTGGCCTTCTCGAGTCCTCTCCCTGTCCCTGGCATCCTCGCTGCCGCGGCCTTCCTCCTTCCTCCCCCTCCCCCGATCGCATCCACCCTGAAACCCTAGCGGCCTAGCCCCCGGCCATGGCGCGGCGGTCGACCCCTCTCCTACGCCGCCTCCTCGCCCCGTCACCTTCCCCCTCCCCCTCCACTCCCCTCGCCGGCGCCGCCTCCCGCCGCACCGTCACCTACATGCCCCGCCCGGGGGACGGCGCCCCGCGCGGCGTCACCCTCATTCCGGGCGACGGCATCGGTCCCCTCGTCACGGGCGCCGTGCGACAGGTGATGGAGGCGATGCACGCGCCGGTCTACTTCGAGACGTACGAGGTCCACGGCGACATGCCCACGGTCCCCGCCGAGGTCATCGAGTCCATCCGCCGCAACAAGGTCTGCCTCAAGGGCGGCCTCGCCACCCCCGTCGGTGGCGGTGTCTCCTCCCTCAACGTGCAGCTCCGGAAGGAGCTCGACCTCTACGCTGCGCTCGTCAACTGCTTCAACCTCCCTGGCCTGCCTACCAGGCACGACAACGTGGACATCGTCGTCATTCGGGAGAACACCGAGGGCGAGTACTCGGGGCTCGAGCATGAGGTCGTCCCTGGCGTCGTTGAGAGTCTCAAGGTATGGAGAATTCCATGTATTGCTCTACAAGTAATAGCTTGGTTGATGCAGTGTGTGGCACGCTGGCAGCTAATATGTGCGTACGGCTAAATGTGCCAAGCTTATGGATACTGTGTCAGTTATTGAATCTACTGGTCTAATTGTTGGTAGAGTTATACTTATACACACCCAGTCTCCAGATTGGCTGGTGAACACAAGCATGATGATAGAATTGCATCAGGAAGTTGAATCAGCAGTCTTGTTTATTTTATTTGGGAAAATTAATGTGCAATCTTTTTGGGTGGCCCTTATATCATAGATATGATGGTAGATTGACATGCTTGCTATACTTGTTTAGGGTTTCTGATTGGTATGTTAATGGTTGAATCTTGAAATATAGTAACCGGTGCATTTGGGCATTCAGTTGAGAAATCAACGCGTTTCTGCATTTTGTACGGAAAAACCTGATGCGTTTTTGGCAGTTTACTTTATTTTTATGTGTCCAGCAAGCTGATCTACTTGCTGTGAATCTGAGGTTGAGATATCGGTGTCATTGGATAGTTCATACAGCGTTCCATGGTGACTTGCTTAAGTGTAGCCCCAAGTTAAGTGAGATGCACTTATAATTTATAGGTCTTCTATAAAGCTATTGGATGTTTGTGAAGGATGTATGTTATCCCTGTCATTCTTGATAGTATGGAAACAGTGAAAGTGATATATTTTGCTCAAGGAATATTAATCATTATTACTAATCTTTGATTAATCTGTACATATTATAATTTTGTATTGAAGATTATGTAGTCACGTTTGTACAATAACAGTAGTCTTTGTGTTCATTTATAACTATCATTGTAATATCTATTTCAAAAAGTGGTGAGCACCACCAAGCTTAGCATGTGGGAGTGTGAGTGGGTTTGGTATTGATCTATGAAAGAAAATGGGACTATTGGAGATGGAGGAAGATGAAGTATGGTCATGGAAATCATGGACCTGTGATAATACTAAGGTCTTTCTTCTAATATGCATATCTTCTCTATTTAACATGACATCACTCTAATTGATCAGAAAAAAAATCCAATCGCCTAGGATCCTTAGGCAGTGCCTGACCGCCTGCCTAATTCCTAGTGTTCTTTTGAAACATTGGATATAATAGTAATGGCAAATTTAATGGCCATTACTCTTTGTTAATGACATCTTGACATCTGAGCACATAACATGCATGTTAGAGTTTAAAGATAACTTGCATCACCTTATTCTCTAAGCTCCCGCTCTAACATGCATGAATTTAAAGAATAAAAATCACCTTATTCTCTAAGTTCTCCGTGTCACATGAATCAAAGAATAAAAAAGGGCGTACCAGTCTGAGCAAGAGGGTCCTGGGAAGGGTGTCAGTGTCAGTGGCAAGCCTTACCCTCGCCTGTGCAATGCGAGGAGACCGCGACTTGAACCCGGGACCTTCCGGTCACAGGCGGCAAGACTCTACCGCTTGCACCAGGCCCGCCCGTCAAACGCGAATCAAAGAATACAATTTTACAGCCTGTTCGCTCGTTGGTTTCAGTCAGGGCTTATCAGCCAGCCAACAGTGTTTTCCTCTCACAACAAACCAGCACCAGCCAGGCTTATCAGCCCAGAAACCAACCAGCGAACATGCCGTTAATTTGCTATGTTCATGTGTGGAGTAGTGAATGTAATTTTTCATCATTAATAAAATATAAAGTTCAAAGGGGTGTTAAGTGTTATTCGTTCATACACCCCATCTAACTTTCAATAATGTAGCAACAGATAGGGACTGGAGTTCCTAGTATGTATCCCGATTTATGGCCTAGTTGGTGTAACCTTATAAAGTTGCCAAAAATACCACAGTATTGTGCAATCTATTTTTGTTAACTTGATTTTTTAGTCTGTTCCATGACATTTCTATTTGATGTCATGAATGGTGGGCCTAAACTCCAAATATTGGTTTAATTTTTTAAATTTTGTTAGACTGGTTGACTATGGTACCCTGTTTTGACTTGGCGGCGAATGCTCTTTGGGTTATCGTTGCTCAAAAGCCAGATATCTCGGAAACCTACATTTTACAAGTTGCAGTGTAATAAACCTCTCTTTACATGAGTGCTTTTTCACCGAAACTGTATCTGCTGTTGGAACATATTGCAAGTTCTTTTAGTACACATTCTTATGGCACGCCGAGTTTTCCCACAATGCCATATGCCCATATCTATTGTAAAGTGCATAAAATATTTCTGCTCCTTTCTATTTTGCCATATAAAAGAATATTTCACCTCATTACTGTTTACTATCACTTTGTTGATTTGCTAGGTGATAACAAAATTTTGCTCTGAAAGAATTGCGAAGTATGCTTTTGAGTATGCATACCTTAACAATCGAAAGAAAGTGACAGCAGTGCATAAAGCCAACATTATGAAGCTTGCTGATGGTTTGTTCTTGGAGTCTTGCCGTGAGGTTGCAAAGAAGTACCCTGGAATTCAATATAATGAAATCATTGTGGACAACTGTTGTATGCAGCTTGTTGCAAAACCTGAGCAATTTGATGTTATGGTACGTGTATTCACTCTTATGACTTAATTGACACAGTTTCTCACCTAGGTGATGTTTGATGTGGTTTTCTTATTCTACAAAAGCAAAATACAACACCTGTTGTCTTTATGATCTTGGATATGCCACATGTTATATACTTATATACCTACAATCTTATGCTGGTCTTTTGTGGACTATTTGAATACCAAATGAACTATGCTCTACAAATGTGATATAAAAGCATGTTAGTTGGTAATGTCGCCAAGCTCACATTTTCCTTTGTTTTCTCTGTTCTATATGTTTTTTTTCCAGAATAATCTGAAGATTTCAAATGATTTACTTAGATTACCTGTGGAGTTTGAACATACTTTTCTTTGGTTCCTCTTATAGGTCACCCCAAATCTTTATGGCAATCTGGTGGCTAATGTAGCTGCAGGTATTGCTGGAGGCACTGGTGTCATGCCTGGAGGTAGAGTTTTAACTATGATTTACGAATCCTACACGTGCAAATAGCATACATGGTTTTATGTAAAGTTGTATTTGCATCTGCCCATTGTTTGATCTTTTTTTGGCTCGTTTACTGCATCCATCTATGTGTTTTTTGTTTTCGTACTGCTGTTAATCTTTTCCATGAGTTTTGTATAGCAAGATTGTGCAAGTTTAGTACTCATATTTGAGTAGATGCAGTATACAAATTTGGAAGGCCTGTGAATCTTCATGTGCTGCATCTTTTCAGGTAATGTGGGTCAGGACCATGCTATCTTTGAGCAAGGTGCTTCTGCAGGAAATGTTGGAAATGAGAAAATTGTGGAGAAGAAGAGAGCTAACCCTGTTGCGCTGCTGCTATCTTCTGCCATGATGTTGAGGCACTTGCAATTTCCGTCATTTGCTGACCGGCTGGAGACGGCAGTTAAGCGTGTCATTGCAGAAGGCAAGTACAGAACCAAAGATTTGGGCGGCACCAGCACCACCCAGGAAGTCACAGATGCAGTCATTGCCAAACTGGGTTAAAGACCAACCGTGTGTTTAATACATTTTTCTTTTCTCTTGGGCTAGGTAACTAGTCCTGACTAAATATTTGTTCCTCGTAGGTTTAGATCACCATTTTGTTCGGCAAATCCTTGTACAATCTTCAGGTATCTCGTTTCTGACCTGGTTTGGGTTTGGAGTAACTGAGCAAACTCGGTATTAATTTTTACGCAAATTTTTGTGACCTTAATTCTTAACTGGAAATAAGAGAAAATATGGAACAGTTCTCTTTTGGGCTTGCTGGTTGCTGTCATGCTATCATGTATCCTTATGTATTTCGTAATCAAGCGCGACCTTGTCTGTTTGTTTCATAGTGCTTACCGTCCAACTGCTGTTTGCGTTGGTTGCATTCTTATTGACCATTAAACCGAACAGTACCTTTTGTATGCCTTGAAACTATTAGAGTACTCTCTGCGGTCCTGTTTATAAGGTGGCATATGCGTATTAAGGGCCTGTTCGGCTGGTATTAAAGCCGGCTGATAAGTCGGCTGAAGCTGATTTGTTGTGAGAGAAAGACACTGTAGATTCTGGCTGATAAGCCGGTTGATAAGGTTCAAAGTTTGCAATCTCTGACCAATAATTTATAACTATTGTAATACAAACTGGATATGGTTGTATTTATAATCAAATGTACTAAATGATAGCGAATTTATAATCATAAAAAATATGGTATAAAACAAATGTGGCAGTGTAATTTCGGAGAAACTGAGTGGAGGGAGTAGTTTCTATATGTGGAGGAAACGACTGTCTTTTTTTTTCCTATAAGAGGAAAATATGTTTGGTCTTCACTCGACTTTTGATCAATATTAGTTTCAAAAAAAAAACTTTTGATCAATATTTTCTGAACTATATAATCCCCGTGTAGTACCATTCGTATGCATCCCCAGTTTACTTTGGTCAATCTTCTAGGCTGAAGACGTCTTTTTTTTGAGAGAGAGAGAGAGAGAGAGACAGAGAGAGGAGCTGAAGTCCATGTTATATTTTTCTCTGGCAAGCCCGGAGTCCCGGACCGTCTCACCAGTAAACATCGCCCTTGGCAAAGCGGCCCGGCCCATCCAGCCAGCCGCCATCCGCTGGTACTCTTCATCACAAACCCTAATAAACCCACACCGCCGCCTGCTCATTCGTCCTCCCTCCGCCCCTCCTCCCAAATCGCGCCACCAAGCACCCGACCGGTTCCCCCATGGCCTCCCACCTCGACTTCCGCTACCTGGATGAGGGCCTCGGCGGCGAGCGCGGCAAGCGCAAGCGCCGCGAGGAGGCAGAGGCGGCGGCGGCGGACTCCATGGACCTCGATGCCGACGCGGCCCGGCCTTCTAAGCTCCGCGCCATGCCTTCCCTCTCCGACCCGTCGAAGCCGGCCTCCTTCGGCCAGCCCACCTACGACGGCGTCATGGCGGGGCGCGTGTCGGGGCGCCGGTGGAAGGAGCCCCGCACCCGGCGGGCGTCGGCCGTGGTGGTGTCGCGGAAGCGGACCCCGCTGGAGCAGCGCGTCCGGGAGAAGTCGCTGAAGCGCGCGTACCAGGCCCGCAAGGCGGAGCTCAAGGAGGAGATCCGGCAGAACAAGGTGGCGAAGCGGAAGGCCCGCGAGGAGCGGGAGAAGCGCAAGCAGGAGAACGTGCTCCGCACGGGCACCAAGCTGCAGCGGGTCACCAACCCCAAGACGATCCAGAAGATCGCCAAGTCCAAGAAGCGCAAGCAGCTCAAGGTCGTCCCCGACGAGTTCTTCGGCGGTAAGAAGTCGGAGGCCAACCGACGCATGCAGGTGCCTGGACTCGAAAATTGAATCTGACAGGCCTTGATCTCCCTGTGTATGTGGTGGCGTTGAGTTCACATTGGTTAATTCGACGACTATTTTGTACTGCTTCTGGTTATGTAGTTTCTGGTTATGTAGTTTGAAGTATGATCAAATTAATTAAGTGATTACAATGGTATGCAATATAAGTTATCAAGTTCTGATGTGAGATTTTGCTGCCGCATAGCCAATTTTATTCGTATTAGGGTCTTCCCATATAAATATGGTTGTTGGGAGACCGTATCGTATCGTATTGTGGATTATTTATCGCTGGCTGGTTTGGTGTGAGAGAAAAACACTATTTTTGGCTGAAAATTTACGATCGTTTATGAGCAAACGAACAGGCTTGCCATCATTGACCTTTGTATTGACTACCAAAGGTTAGTGGATTTCTGAGTCCGAATCCAATCAGATTTAAGGCTCTGGTCTGTACTGTTCCATGTTGGGCTTGAAAACTTAACTAAGTGGTTAGATTTGCGCCGAGAAACGGATACATCGCTCCATGAAAATGTATATGCTTTGCTTTTGTTGTGATATACATCTGCTCCGATATGAAAAATGTGTATGTTTTTGCTTCTGCTGTGATCTACAGTATGTCCTGCTGATGCATGAAATCAAGCTCAACCTTATCGAGTTGTTTTCACTCAAACTTAGGCCTTGATGAGTTCCTCTCCAAAACTTTACGCCCTATCCTATTGAATATTTAGACATATGTATAGAGTATTAAATATAGACTAAAAAATAATTAATTGTACAGATTGCAACTACTTTGCGAGACGAATCTTTTAAGCCTAATTAGTCTACGATTTGACAATGTGGTGCTACAGTACATACGTGCTAGTGATGGATTAATTAGGCTTAATAAATTCATCTCGTGGTTTACTAATGGATTCTGTAGTTTATTTTTTTATTAATACCCTATACAACATTCTCATATAACATCCTAAAACTATAATATTCGATTTAAACAAGGCCTTATTACGATAGTATGGAAGATGATATGATGCCAGACACAAACAGAAAGTGGCAAGGAGGGGCAAAATTTACAATTCTGTTCCGGGACACAGGCTTCGAACCTGTCTTTTTGCTTTCTTTCTTTTTTGACAATTTGGTTCTGTTCTGGACAGTGGCTTCCAACCAGTCAAATGCAAATGATTTAGAATAACTTGAGAAAATGCAAGTTCTTCTTATGGTTAGTCGAACATGACAAGTGTTGGACGGTTGATCGTCTTGCCCGTAGAGGTCTGCCCTGTCCGGAACGCTGTCCTTTGTGAGATCAGGAGCAAGAGACAATTAATCATCTTCTAGTTTCCTGTCCCTTTGCAAGGCAATACTGGTATTCCTGCTATGTCAAGTTGGGCTGCAGCAATTTGCTCCTCAGGCAATTGATTTGGTGTTCGATGATTGGTGGGACAGATCGTAGCATGCTGCTCCGGAACAACAAAAGAAATGTCTCAATTCTACGGAGAGACTAGGGGCTTGGGTTCTTTGGACTCACCGCAATTCTTGTGTTTTTAATGGAGCTGCTCCTAGCATTGCAAGGGCTCTTAATGTTACGGGGCGTCTTTGGGAGATAGGAGGTGCAGCCTCTCTTCCTTGACTGCCCCAACACTTTTGCCTTAGAGTGGTCTGGTTGTTTGGTTTTGTGATCATCTTTTTATGTTTAAGCAGAAGAGAATGTAACTTTAGTTTGGTGTGTGTAGAGTGTGGGTGTGGGTGTTTGGGTTCTTGTCCCATATTTTCTTCTTAATATAATGATAAAGCGCAACTCTTGTGTTTTCAAGGAAAAAAAACATCAATCACAACATTATGAGCTTGATGTCCTCACAAATCCACAATTTTAGAACTTACTAACTATTGCTGATTTATGCCGTCAACTAGCTGAAATTTAAAATAAAATAAAATGACTATTATTTGATTGACAGGTTATATAGCATCCCTCCTTTTTGGTATTTGAGTTCACAACTAAAATATTGGTAATTTCTATGATATGAAGACATGCTTAGTGAGATTAAAATGAAAAGGTTAGTTCATAAGAATACTTTTGCCTGCAACAACTTTTATGTTATAAAAAATATGAAATCATGACTTTTATGTGTTACATCTGGTAAAGTATATGGTCAATCTTCATCTCCCCTGTCACATTTATTATAACAATCGCTGGTCTCCCTGTGTAAAATTCCTGGCTCCACCACCGTGTCCTACTTTTGACCATCGTGTATCTACTGTTTGCTTGAGCTTATTCAGCACTACTTTTCCAGCAATAGAACATTGTTTTTCTTTCATAATATTTCAGCATAAGCCAAATTTCAGCATAAGCTAACCCATTGACCTAGGGACCAGAATTATGGGAGGTGTTTGGAATTGAGTTGGTGTCCATGGCCCGACAGTCTACCGAGGGGTATGTCCACGGTGGTAGATGAATCGGTGGAGGTACATGTGAGGGAACCGGATGGTGACACATAACGTAAGAGACAGCGATTAGACAGGTTCATGCCGTGACTTGGCATAATACCCTACGTCTGTGTGTCTTCGGTGTGTTGTATTGCGTATGATAAGATAAAAACGAGGGAGGTCCCTACCCACCTTATATAGCCCGAGGGTAGGGTTACATATCGGTTATTTCTATCCTGATCGGTTTTACAAGATAGGAAGTTACAGATATTACGAGATCTAACATATCCGAGTAGGTTTCTTAGATCACCGAAGATCTTCACGTAGTCTTGCGAGGCACGACGACCTGTGTCGTGCTTTGCACGCGTCATCTTGTAGGCTAGGCCTCCACTAGTGGCGTGGCCCATGCGCAGTCATGTGGGTCGGACCTCCCTTAGCGGCTCGGCCCATGTACAGCCCTGCTGGTATCGGGGGTTATACCCCCACAGCTATTCCCTGAGCGCCTTGCATCCGTTGAGTAACCCATCTTGAGCTTGTCCGAGCTGTTGACCATGCATCCGAGCTGTTGAACATGCTGTCCGAGCTATTTGAACATGCGCCCAAGCTGTTTGAGCATGCGTCCGAGCTGTTCGTCTGGTTGCTGGAGCCGAGCACACTCGAAGCCAAGGTTTGTCAGAAGGATGTAAGGAGCTCAAGTAAAAAAAAGCAGTCTCCATCTTAGGTGAAGTGTGCCCACTTAGATTCTGGGCGTCGAAGTTGGTCGCATGCCATCCTTGCCTTAGTTAGCGTGGAAGAACTTAACCGCTTTGAAGAGATCTAAGTCAAAGAAATAAGCACATTCACCGCAAGGTGAAGTGTGCCCACTTAGTCCCCGAGCCTGGCACTAGGTAAAGTAGTCTCGTGGTGTCAGGGTCCAAAGTAGTAGTCTTCAGGTGTTGAACCAGTTCCCAGCTTAGCTGAGAAAAACAACACAGTCATCACTAGATGACATGTACACACATAGTCCCCGAGCATGCTGTAAGATTACGAAGAAATCTTGTAGTAGGGTCAGAGAAAGAAAATATCATGTCGTAGCAACGCTTGGCGTTGAATATCAATCCGTGTTTGACACGGTTTGACGCGGCGGCCCACTAGGCCCACTCAGCGGCCCAGCGGCGTGCGGAGATGTCGGGATAGAATGCGGCGCGGCTAGCACGGTTTCCCAAAAACCCTAGAAGGCAGAGGGTCAGGGGTCGAACCGCTATAAGAGCGCCGCGCCCCCGACGCACATTCCCCACTTTCTCTCCGCCACTTCATCTTCTTCCTCGCGCCCACACCGCTTCGCCTGGCAACTGCTCTGCCACTAGAGCAACTGCAAGTGTGTAGTCTCCTCCAGACCATGGATATGTTAGATGGCGCCCAAAAGAAACCATGGTGGTTCAAGTAGAGCATCACACAAGCTCAATCGTGCCGAGGAATGGGTGGAGTCCATCAGCAACGAGGCGACGCTCAATCGGTTGGTGGAGGATGGTGTGCTGCCCAATAGGGTGAAGGCGGGATGGCGTCTGGCTCGAGGTGACAACTTTCAGACTCCTCGTGGCGACGAATTAGTAGTTTTTGAAGATTATTTCTATCGCGGATTTGGTGTTCCAATCCATCCGTTCCTCCGTGGATTGATTGACTATTACGAGATTAGTCTTTGCAATCCGGGCCTGAATTCCATCCTTCATGTCTCTGTCTTCATCCATTTTTGTGAAGCTTATCTTAGCATTCTTTCGCATTTTGATCCCTCCCGCCACTTCTTCTGTTTGAAAGCCCGGGGGGATCTGGATCTAGGATCGTAGGCAGCGCATACTTACAGCTTTGGAACGGGATGGTTGTCCAATACATCACCACCCCGTTGAACACAAATGTGAAGTATTGGGCGTAGTGATGGTTCTACATGCCATAGGGGGAACACTATGTGGCATGCGACATTGATCAGATTCCCGTGAGCAACGCCAAGTGGTCGGAGAGACCTGGTGTCAATGGGATGGAGCAAGTGATGGAGCTATTGGCACTGATCGACCAGAGAAGGGTGGATGGGGTCATAGTAGCGACGAACTTCACTTTTCAGCGATGCCAACCCAGCAATGAGAGAGCACATCCCGGATATGAATTCCGAGGAGATACTGATGGGACCCGTAAGGTGCCAGAGCCGATTGACCGGGATAAAGTCATGCGGCAAATTGGATTGTTGTTTAACCTCATGGGGCGTCTAAGGATCAACGATCAGCAGAGGGCCTTTAGTGTAGGGACCCTCCCACCACGGGTAAGAGTCTTTTTTTTAGTTTTGCTTGATCCCTTATCTGTTGCAATATACTCTTTCATTTTCCTGAAGATTCATGGGCATGATCGGGCGGTATACTTCTTGATGATGCCGTCAGTTGACTAGCCGAGGGGTGTTGATGCCCGATCGAGCAGTCCTTAGCGTCGAACCAGCCTAGAGGCTGATAGGGATAGCTCGGTCGACCTTAACGATGGAGTTGAAGACGAGCGGACGTCGTATGTCCGCGAGAAGCTCTAGGGGAAGCGGCCAGCTGGCGAAGAGCCATCCCCGAAAAGAAGAAAAATAGCTAGATTGTCTCACCGTGAGGAGAGGCTGGTAAGCATTGGAGCGTCCGCCTAGTCTCGAAGACAGTGGGTGGTGCTATCGAGCTTGTTGGACAACGATGGACAAGCGACGCCTCCTTGACCGAGGGCCGTGATGCCCCCACCGTCTGCGTTGGCTGGGGCGGAGATGCACAAGAGGCGGCGAACACGAGAGGCTGCAGCGACAATGCCCGACAGCACGCGGGCAGCACTAACAGCAGCAGCTCGGGTGGTGCCGTCAATGACAGCCCAGACGGCTACCGAAGTCCCCGAGACCGCACGAACGACTCCAGTGGCGGCAGCGCAGGCGACCACCGCAGTCCCCGAGACCACGCGGGCGACTCCGGTGGTGGCGGTGGAGACGTCGGGGGTTCGGCTACTGGGTAGACCGATTCTTGGCAGGGACACAGGTTTTGAGCTGTGCAGCAGGAGTCTGAGTTGTAAGTGCCTTATTTATTTGCCGTATTTCTTTGGCACGGTGGTTTGCTTCTTGATGAATTTTTTGCTTGTTGTAGTACGGAGTCGATGGAGGTCCTGCAGCCATCGACTGCTGATGATGAAAGGCACACAGAGGAGCCGATAGCTCCCCATGCCGAGCAAGCACAAGCAAGGGCGGATTCGGTTGCCCCCACCGTGGAGCAACCGATGGTTGCGAAACCGACCGCCCCTACTATGGAGGAGCCCTCAACAACTAGACCGACCTCGCCTGGCGGTGGATTACATGACGAGGGCGATCCTGGTGTAGAGGAGGCATGGGATGTTGCGGCGATGTCGAGTGGCCTTGCCGAAGCAGGTACGGAGCCTACGGGGCATGTGCCAAGCAGTGCGACGCAAGGTCCACCTACGGTTGCTGAACAAGCGTCATCTGCAGCGGCGTCAACAGCGGGAGTGGTGCTCAGATGCTCTATCAGAGCACAACAGCAGCTAAGGAGGACACCTTTGTTGGTGGCCGCTGTTGAGATCGAAGAGATAGTGCAGGAGCCCACCCCGCCTCCCCAACTCCTTCGCAAGGTCGTTCAGTGTGGCGAAGAGTTCGAGATGCTGGGGGAGGGGGAGGCGAGTGCGGAGACAAAGAAGCTGAGGGCTGATCTGACATCGATGATGGGCCGTATTGAGGTAAGCCTAAAGAGATCTTCTTTGTCCTTTAAAGGGTGTAGTCTGTTAATCTGTTTGCACGTTGCAGAATGTGATGAAGGTGTCCGAGCAATGCCGACGGCAGCTAGAGGAGATGACTCCGATACTAGAAGAGAACAAGAGTCTGCAAGCATCGATGAAAGACCTCTAGGCATGCCTGCTCTAAGAGCGCCAACGTAGGGAGGTCCTGGAGGTGAAGGTTCTAGCATTGGAGAAGGAGAGCCAACAAATGGAGGTGGAGGGCCAGTCGATGGCCGAGCAGCTTAGCCATAGCACTGATCGGCAGAAAGGTAGGTCTCGGAATTTCACTTTGCTGGTATTCAGCATTGTGAGACGTCTGACTGTTATACACAGCACTAGAGATGGAGCTCGGCCTTTCCTAGGAGGCCTTTGGCTAGCTTTAGGAGGTAAAGGAGAAAGCGGAGGAGAAGGTCGAGAAAGTCACTAAAGATCTTCGAAGTGAGTGTTTTTCACGCTATTTTGATTTGTACGACGTTTAGCTCATGCTTAGCATACGGCTGTCTTGTTTGCAGAGTATCGACACCAGGCCCAGGCGCAGTTCTAGGTGCTCATGGAACAAGTGAAAACCCATGATGACAAGCTAGAGACGATGATAGCGGGAATCCAGCCTGTGCTAGACTACGTCGGCCTTGAGCAACTCGAGGAGGCACGGCTACCCGGCGATGGGCCTTACCGGTTAGTCATGGATCATTGCCGGACAACATGGGTGGGCTTCAAGGAGTTCGCACCCAGCACCGCCCATGGAGCCGTCGTCCATGCACTAGCGCAGCTACGGTCACACTACCCTTTAGTGGATCTCCGATGGGTGGTGACTAGGTACACGCAGGGCACGGACGCGGAGAAGATCACCAGGCTAGAAGACGATGTGGAAGAGCCGATGAAGAGGTTGGCCGAAGATGTCGAACTGTTTGGTGAAGGGGGGAGCAGTGCTCCGTAGATTAGAAAAAACTCATGTTGAATCGTTGTACAAAAGTGCTTAGCAACATTTGTTGAACACTTGTTGTTATGGTATGTTTGTGTTTATATTTGATATAAACCATCCGATCGGTAGTGTATAGCTGAGTCCCCAGCCCTAGCTAGCCTGTTAATCGTAACGCGAGGCACAAGGGCCTTGTGCATGTGGGAAGAATAGGGCTACGCTAAGGAACCGCTGCTGACCACCCATGATATAGAGGGCGGACGCTCATGCACATGCAGGGAGAAGTCAGAGACAAGGTCATCTCTAGTGGCGTCTGAGCGTCAACGTGTCTGTTCGGGCATTTGCCTTAAGCGTAGTTGGCGTGTCATCTTTAAGATGTTGCAAGCAGAAACAAAATCGCTTAGAAAAAAGCACGAATATAACAATATGGAGAAACATTAGAATAAAAACTTTATTGAATACTCGAATATGAATGGTACATATCTTTGAAAGGAGACCCTTCAAGGGTAGAAACACCTAAGAAGATCGATGTGCCAAGAATTTGGGACATCTCTTTCATCCATGTCGCATAGCCGGTAGGAACCTGGTCGGGTGACCAAGGGGCCCTCCTAGGGTGAAGATAACTTGTGCATCCTATCGGTCTTCTGCTTCTTGCAGAGCACTAGGTCTTCGACCACGAAGAATCGATCGTTGACGTTGCGGTTGTAGTATCTTCGCATGCTGTCAAGGTACTTCGCTGTCCGAACACACAAAACCAGGCGCTCCTCCTCTAGGCTATCCAACTCAATGAGCCAGGCTTGGTTGGAGTTTTTTTCATTGTAGTTCTCCACTCTGGGTACTCGGAAAGCGATGTCAGCTTGTAAAATGGCTTCGAAGCCAAAAACCATGAAGTATGGGGAGACGCCAGTGTTGCGACTGGGCTAGGTCCTTAGTATCTAGACCACAGATGGCAATTCCTTGAGCCACTTGTCGGGGTGCTTCTGCTCATTCGTGTAGAGCCTCTTCTTCAACGCGTCGAGAATCATGCCATTGGCGCGCTCAACTTGGCCATTAGCCCTGGAGTGCGCGACCGAGACATACTTAACTAAGATGCACCTTTCATCGCAGAAGTCTCAGAAATCGACACCGGTGAACGTGGACCCCAAGTCGGTGATGATGCTGTTCGGCAGGCCAAATCGGTGAATGATGTCATCAAGTAGCTTGACTGCCTTCTTTGCTATAGCTTGGACTAGGGGTTTGTATTCGATCCACTTGGAGAATTTGTTGATGCAGACGTAGACCTAGAAGAAACCTCCCAGCGTGGGCTTGAAGGGCTCGATCATATTCAATCCCCAGCATACAAAGGGCCAAGACGTAGGAATCGTTTGCAAGGCCTAGGCCAGGACGTGGATTTGCTTAGCGAAAAACCGACAATTCTCACACCGGTGAACGAATGCCTCAGCATTGGCAACCGCTGAAGGCCAATAGAAACTAGCTCGGAAGGCTTTGCTGACCAGTGTTCTAGAGGCTGCGTGATTGCTGCAGGTGCCAGCGTGGATCTCCTTGAGTATCTTCTCGCCCTCTTCCATGGAAACACACTTCTAGAGTAGCTCTCCCTTGGCATTCTTGCGATATAACTTTCCTTCGACTAGGATGTAATGCTTGCTGTGGCAAGTGAGGCATTCTCTCTGTGTGTTGTCACCCAGGACGTCTACAGTGGTGAGGTATTTGATGAAAGACTCCCTCCATTCACTGCTCGGGCCAGGGACCGATGCGACTAACAACTCGATAGGTGGCTTTTCTTCAATGCCTTCTTGCCCCTACTTGATTGATGGCGTCACTAGGTCCTGGATGAACACTCTAGCTAGAACTTCGGCCAGGGTTGACCCTAACTTTGATAGCTCATAGGCTGCTTGGTTGTCAGCCCAGACCACATGGTGGTACTCGATGCCATAGAACTTGTCTTCTAACTTTCTTATCGCGGCGTAGTAAGCGTCCATCTTCTCATTGGTCTAATTCCAATCCTTGTTGAGCTGATTGATCATGAGTGCGGAGTCACTGTACACCTGGAGGCATTTAACGCCGAGCTCGATAGCTATACGGAGACCATGAAGTGCCGCCTCGTATTCAGCGGTATTATTGGATGCTCGGAAGTGTAAGTGAAGGACATAGCGAAGCTTATCCCCTAATGGCGAGATGAAATATACACCTGCCCCAGTGCCCTCAAGGTTGAGAGACCCATCTAAGTACATGGTCTAGTGCTCGGGGTGGTCGATCGGGATAGGAGTCTGCATATCCGTCCACTCGGCGATGAAGTCGGCGAGCGCCTATGACTTGATCGTGTGGCGAGACCTAAAGTCGATAGTATAGGTGCTGAGGTCGATCGCCCCTTTAATGATGCGGCCGCTGGCTTCCTTGTTGTGGAGGATATCACTGAGTGGGTACTCAGTGACTACCGCTATGTGGTAGGCGTTAAAGTAGTGACAGAGCTTCCAGGATGTGATTAGGATGGCGTACAGCAGCTTCTAGACCTAGGGGTAGTGAGTCTTAGACTTGTTTAGGACCTCGCTGATGAAGTAGACTAGGCGCTAGACTTTGTATGCGTGTTCGGCCTCTTCTCGTTCAACAATGATGGCGGTGCTGACTACCCAGTTGGTCGCTGCGATGTAGATTAATAGGATTTCATCCTTTTGTGGGGCGGTCATGATCGGAGGTGTGGTGAGGAACCGCTTGAGCTCGATGAATGCCTTATCAGCATCCTCTGACCAGACAAATTTCTCTTGAGCCTTGAGTAGCT
This sequence comes from Miscanthus lutarioriparius, assembly GCA_904845875.1. Taxonomy (NCBI): domain Eukaryota; kingdom Viridiplantae; phylum Streptophyta; class Magnoliopsida; order Poales; family Poaceae; genus Miscanthus; species Miscanthus lutarioriparius. The sequence continues at coordinate 31,644,834 of CAJGYO010000007.1, forward strand.
TGAAGAAGGGGAGTCCCTTTTCACCTAGATGGGGTATAAAACGACTTAAAGCCACCATGCACCCCGTTAGCTTCTGGACGTCCTTGACGTAGGTCGATGGCTTCATGTTGGTCACCGCCGCTATCTTCTCTAGGTTGGCTTCGATGCCACGGTGACTAACGATGTTGCCTAGCAAGATACCGGATGGAACGCCAAAAATGCACTTAGTGGGATTCAGCTTCCATCGGTACACTTTAAGGGCTTTGTAAACTTCGGTGAGGTAGGCGACGAGGGTGTCAGCAGTCTTAGACTTAACCACCACGTCATCGACATAAGCCTTGATGTTCTTCCCGATCTGGTCCTTGAGGCAGCGCTGGATGGTTCTTTGATAAGTTGCACCCGCGTTGTTGAGCCCGAAGGACATGGTGGTGTAGCAGTATGCGGTGAAGGGAGTAATGAACGACGTTTTGATCTGGTATTCTTCCTTTAGCGTGATCTCGTGATAACCAGAGTAGCAATCTAAAAAGCTCAGGAGCTCGCAACTGGCTGTAGAATCTACGACCTCATCAATGCGAGGTAAGTTGAAGGGGTCTTTAGGGTAGTGTTTGTTGAGGTCGGTATAATCAACGCATATTCTCCATTCTTTATTCTTTTTTCTTACAAGAACTGGGTTGGCTAACCACTCCGGATGATACACCTCTTTGATAAAACCAGCAGCTAAGAGCCAGGTTATTTCTACCCTAATGGCCTCCTTTTTGTCTTGCACGAATCATCGAAGCTTATGCTTGATCGGCTTGGCGGTCGCCGAGATATTTATGGAGTGCTCGATCAGCTCCCGAGGCACGCCAGGCATGTCCGCCGGTTTCCATGTGAACACATCAACATGCTCCCTTAGGAAGCTGATGAGCACGTCTTCCTATTTGGGATCGAGGTCGGACCTGATCCGAGCAGTCTTAGACTAGTCGCTGGGGATGAGGACCACTTCCTTCACCTCCTTAGACTTGGTTGATGCTCGGGCGGCCTCCATGGTTGGGATCTCCAGGTCATGCGGAGAAATTTGCTGCGAAGATGCGAGGCAGTCCTACATGCGGATGGAGATGTTAGTGGCCTCTGCAAGCACGAAGCTTTCCTTGTCACAGGAGTAGGCGACGTCGAGGTTGCCGTGCAGGGAGAGGACCCCTGCTCCATCGATATATTCAACACCAGGTACGTGAAGTGCGGCACGACCATAAACTTGGCGAGAGCCGGTCAGCCAAAGATGACATGGTACACCATGTTGAAGTCGGCAACTAGGAAGTTGACATAGTCAACGCGGAAGTGCTTGGCGGTGTTGAATTGCACAGGCGGTGTAATCTATCCTAGAGGCAGGGATGCTTTTTTGGGAACGATCCCCCAGAACAGAGAGTCCATGGGGGTAAGGTCTTCTTTCTTGATCCCTAGCTCCTCTAGGGACCCAGTGAATAGGATGTTGAGGGCGCTTCCTCCGCCGATGAGGACCTTCTGGAAGCGCACGTCCTTGATGATGGGATCCAGGACGAGTGCGAAGTGCCCTGGGTATGGGATATCCGACCACTGGTCGGCCCTGGAGATGGTGATAAGGTGCTATGACCAATCGAGGTACTTGGGATCAGTGACCGAGCCATCATATGTAGCGACTGACATGACACGTTGGGCTACGAGCTTCTGCTCCCGCTTGTCTTCAGAGATAGCTCTCCCACCAAAGATGGTGGCGATGGTCTTGGTGGGGTCCTAGTAGGTTGGGCCCTTGTTCTTGCCTCGTTCTCCGCCTTAACCATCTTCAGTCTCATCATCGTCACGTCGTGGCTTCTTTGATGATTTGCCACCGAGCGTTGTCTTTAGGCCTCTGCACTCTCGCATGGTGTGCTTGGCATCCTTGTGGATAGGGCATGGGCCATTTAGCAACTTGCCGAAATCAGCGTCGTACGTGCGCTTGGTAGGTGTTGACGGTGTTGATGGAGTTATTAGGCCAGTGATGGCGGCCTTGTCTGACTCTTGAGCTATCCGGGTGGTCGTCACACCGTGGCTCACGATCATCTTAGCAGTGGTCGTGGTTGTCGCTGTAGTCTTGGTCATCACGGCGGCGGTCACGGTCATCGTGGCACCTATCTTCATGACGGTCATCATCGCGGCGTTGGTGGTGAGTGAAGCGGGCAGCCCGTTCGTCTTCTTCGGCATCGGCATATCCGTTTGTTGTTTGTATTAGTTCGCCGATGGTTGTGGGCCTGTTGTGGTACAACTTGCCATAGAGTTGCTCGTGTCGGAGCCCTTTGGTGAAAGCGGCGATGGCCTCACCGTTAGTGATGTTGGGAACGAAATTTCTTGTCTCCGAGAAGCACCTGATGAAGTTGCGTAGGGACTCCCCAGAGGATTAATGAATCTTCTCCTAATCATACTTGGTGTTGGGCTGCTTGCACGTAGCCATGTAATTGTCGGTGAAGACTTTTTTGAGATCATCCCAAGATCGGATGGAATTCTCCCATAGGCTAAGGAGCCAGTTGTTTGCATACTGGTTAAGCATGACGGGTAGATAGTTCGCCATGACGTCTTCATCTCCACTTGCGGCGCTCACAACAATCTTGTACAGAGTTTGCCACTGAGCGGGGTTGGCCTTTTCCATCATAGGTGTTAACACCAAGAACCTTGAAACCCATAGGCCACCGAATGGCTTGGAGCCTTTTAGTGAAGGGGCGAAGTCTGGATGCGCCGATGGGGAGTGGCGCTTGACGGGTAGCAAACCCCTCATGTTTGGCGTCAAATTGTTGGCGATGCTCCATCTCTGCTTTGTAGCGTGCGGACATGCTGTTTTCGATGTGGCCACAGACATTTGCACCAGCGTTGATGTGATCACGAAGGTCGCGAGGGAGGGGTTGATTGACCTCCTAGTTACGGTTGCTGCCTTGACCTCCCTAGGGGGGGCGGTGGGCGGCCGTCGTGGCATGAATGAGCTTCATAGTTGCATCTAGATCCTCTATAGAGGTAGGGACCTCCAGCCTAAGGTCGAGGGCCCTCGACGCCTGATGCTGGCCTCCTTCATCGTGGCAGGAGCGGCAGCTTTGACTGATGCGGTGGAATAAGATAGGGCGTCGTTTTTTAACTCGTTGACTTGGACTTGCGCTGCTATGATATGTGCTCGGACCTTCTCGGCCTCTGGAGTGTGAGGGAGTTTGTCGAGCTCATTGAAAGTGACGACTAGATTGGCGCTTGGAGTCTGGTAGACTGGCAGGTCACCCACCAAGTCAAATGCCTCCTCCTGATTACGTTGATGGTGGGGCGTGCCACAACCATCCTCATTGTCCCCTTAGGCTGCTTCTGCATCTCGGTGACGTTGGCGATCGGCGTTCTTCGCTAGACGAGCTTTCGCGCTCTTCAGCGGTTTCACCATCCTTGGTGACGCTGTCGTAGCTGACGTGGAAAATCATGCCCCGAACCCCGGATGGAAAGTAGGGCAGCTTGATACGGTCTTGGTTGAGCCCTCGAAATAATCATCGGAGCTCTCGTTCATAACATTGTGGAGAGATTTGATCGGAAGAGAGGGACCATCCGAGAGCTGGTGAACATCCACCATGTTGACCACGGGGGCGGGCAGACCGAGTCAGTTGGGTCGATCATGTAGAGGTCGGTGACATGGTCACGCTCGACGTGGTCGATAAAGAGGTGGTGGATGGCGTTCTGGTACACAGATCCCGCACCCCTAGCCCAAAGGGATAGGGCTTTAGTGGGTCCTCCATCGAGGCCTCGTAGTCGACCAAACGTAGGCCGGTAGCGGGAAGTTGTCGGCGCCGCGCCGTGCGCCTCTCTGAAGCGACCGTGATCACCAGATCGGAATCTAGCCGCTTTGAATGATGTGGCCAAGCAGGTCGCTCGGTTGTATTGGCTTGGTGATCTTGGAGTACGGGAAATTCGTCGCTTGCTCTAGATTGATCTAAGACCGAATCCACGAGGAGCTGACATTCCGTTAAGCGGTTTGTGACCCGATCGATCGATGCGATTAGATCATCATTGCTGATGGATCTCCTAACCCAGCGGCGGGGCGCCGGGATCGGAGATGTCGTTGCAGGTGTTGGCGCGATCGGCGTAGGGTGATCCTGCACCGCCTCCACAATCTCCCCGTTGCTGTCGGGACCGATGACCCATGTCATGGATACGTCCGTGAAGATCTGGCCTGGCTAGGGAAATGCCATGGAGCTTGGGAAGGTGACCATTTGGTTCGCCGTGAATTCAGCACGCACACTCTGTACCTGGCGTGCCACTATCGACGAAATACGTTCGGCAGTCTACCGAGAGGTATGCCCACGGTAGTAGATGAATCGGTGGAGGTGCGTGTGAGGAAACCGGATGGTGACACCGAACGCAAGAGACAGTGATTAGACAGGTTCAGGCCGCCGACTTGGCGTAATACCCTACGTCTTGTGTCTTTCGGTGGGTTGTATTACGTATGATCAGATGAAAACGAGGGGAGTCCCTACCCACCTTATATAGCCCGGGGGTAGAGTTACAGATCAGTTGTTTCTATCCTGATCGATTTTACAAGATGGGAAATTACAGATATTACGAGATCTAGCATATCCGAGTAGGTTTTCTAGATTACCGAAGATCTTCACACAGTCTTGCGAGGCACGCCGACCTGTGTCGTGCTTCGCATGGCGTTGTCTTGTAGGCTGGGCCTCCACTAGTGGCGTGGCCCATGCTCAGTCTTGTGGGCCGGACTACCCCTAGCGGCTCGGCGCATGGACAACCTTGTTAGTATCAGGGGTTATACCTCCACTGTTGGATTGGGAAAAAGCCTTAATCCACCCATTATTTGCCTCATCCATTTGCCAAACACCACCTTGGGTAATTTAGTATGTAGTTGTGCAATTGAGAAATTAGGGGCTGACAGTTTGATAATTTAACATGAGATATCTGATCTCTCTTTTGACATGATTTAAACAATCCAACTCTGATCTATATCGGGCAAAAGCGTGTGGAGGTTCATAAATCAGTGTACGGTATCAGCAATGTGAAAGTAATGACATCAACAGTAGACCAATTCTTCTGTTCAAATCTAAGGGCCTATTTGGAACGCAGGAATTTCACAGGAATCGCACAGGAATTTCATAGGAAGGGTTTAATTTCAGTGTACGATATCAGCAGTGTGAAAAAAATCCGCATTCAAAATAGGCCCAATTCTTCTATTCAACTCGGATTGAATTTAATAACCCAAAATAAACAAACTGGAGAAATCTGTGTAAGAGAAAACTATTCTTAGCCATAAAAAAAAGTGGATCAACTGGAATCGAACTTTTAAGATAACGGGAGCCTAAGTTGACCTAATAACCCAAAATAAACAAAACTTGCATCTCGGTAATCGAAGTGTTATTCTTAGCCATTCATCAAGCATCAACTGGCATCGAACTTTTAAGATACCGGGGCAATATGTTGCTTTTTTTTTGGTCCAGCGGATTACAGATTTTGGAGCCTTGGCATCAAAACCAAACGTTTTATTTGGAGAAAGATTAGCCAAGTTTTGCATTTTTGCTGGAAAAAAAAATCCAAATCCCTCTACTCGTCCAGCCGCGCTCCTGCCTTCCCAAACCCCAGACCCAAAATTTTGAAACCCCAATCCCCAACGCCTTCCGCTCCCCGTGCGCCCGAGCACCACCAGATCCCCACGGCCGCCAAGGCACCCCTCCTCCTCCTCATCCTTGCACGCACGCCCCCTCCCATGCCCGCGGCGTCAGAGGCCGTGGGCGCCCCCGGCGGCGGCGGCGGCGGCGGCGGAGACGTTGAGCAGGAGTACGAGATCCGCAACGACGAGGGCTTCGTCTACAAGGTCGCCAGAGGGCTCTACCCGGACGCCGCGCCCTCCTCCTCCCAGCCGGCGGCGGGCCCCGACCCCGAGGCTGCCGGCCTGCGCCGCCGCCGCCGCGCGCTCCTCCGCCTCCGCGACAAGCGCCTCCGCGACCTCTCCCGCTGGGAGGCCCTCGCCTCCGAACTCCTCGCCCCGCTTCCCGCTCCGCAGCCACCGGCTTCCCCTCCCACCTCGTCCCATCCCGAAGCTGCCGCCGCTGCCTCCTCCTCGTCCCATCCCGTCGCCGCCGCCGCCGCCGCCTCCTCCTCGGCCTCCGTCCTCGACGACCTTCTCGCACAGGTAGGTCGCCTGGCTTGCTCAACCCCTTCTTCCACCTTTCCTACTTCAGATTAAGATTAGTAACTTTCCCTGGCTACGGGTGGCTGTGCAGGTTGAGACGCAGACAGACTTCTTGAAGAAGGCTCGGCAATGGTGCGACGAGGCCAACGCGCTGTGCGACGCTCGTGAGGCAGCCATCTTTGATTCGATTGTTCCGCCGTTGTGGGGCGGCAACCCAAAGGAGCTAATGGTGGGGTTGTGCAGTCCAGAAGAAAATACTGCCTCTGGTACTAAAAATTAGGCACTTACCTAATTTAAATTTGCACTTTTAGAATACGACTAGTGACTGTCTAGTAGGCACACGCTCTTGAAAAGGTTCACTGGTGGTATTACAACTGAATTGTTAGATCGGGAAAGTTTTAGCTTTTCCATATTCACAGTTTTTTCCTGGTACTACTTCCATTGGGCATTGAGGTTTTGCCATCTTTGTGTCCATGATCCTGAGTAACAACCTGTGACTTTGAGAACTGATGCAGTTTAGAAATAGGAAATTCAGTTTTACCTCTGAAAAATCACCCAGCTGGGACTTTACCGCTGAAAGTGCTTATATTCATTTAAATACCACCCAAAGGTCTATGAGGATTTGTCATTTTTAAACCTCTGTTAGTCTTTAACACTTGTCAGACGCCAAGATACTAATGCTATTGCTGGCCAAGCTACCACGAGCTATACTTCTGGTACGTTGACAACAACAATCACAGTTAGACTTGCCACTCATCAAAATCTTTAAACTTTGCTAAGGGCTTCAAAGCATCTGAAGTTTGTGAGCTCTGATGGTACATGTGAGCATGTGAATAAAATTTAGACCAACTGAGAAGTGACTCAGTGAGGGAAATGAGCTGCAAGTTCTGAGTTATGGTGAGGGGAATGAGCTCCTACTTTAATTGGTAAATGAGAACCACTACAGGCTGCAGCAGATGATGGCCTTGTTTGGCCAGAAGATCCAGAGTTTGTAGATACAACATTTGGTCTCTCTAGAGATGTGAATTATAGTGAGGAAGAGCAGCATCACCGAAGGGAAAAGCAGGATGCTGCTGCTGTAGATTTTGATCTGAAATGGTTGCTAATGCCTTGTGCTTATGCTGTATAAGCTCCTCACACCATATATGACGAGACATCTCAGAAATTGACAAGGGCTCCACATTTGCTGATATTTGATGCTATGTATCAAGCAAAGTGCCATCAAAACAGAGTTTCCATCCAAAATATTGCATAGAGATAATGGGTGGCAGCACGTTCGTCGTGAACGTAGGCCTTATTTTTGCTCATTATGCAATATTCACCACTACTCCCTCCATGCCAAATTATAAGTCGTTCTGGCTTTTCTAGATACTTAGTTTTTATTATGCATCTAGACAGCCTATAGCTAGATGCATAGCAAAAACAATTTACCTAAAAAAGCTAGAATTACTTATAATTTGGAAAGGAGGGAGTACTTTTGTTGTGATGGTTACTGCTACTTCTTTTTTTATTTAATTCGTCTTGTTCTTTATGTAGGTAACTTGGATGAACAGAATGGGCCCCAAGAAGCTTCCGGAGTGTCTTCAGCAGCAGCTAAAATGAGAAAAAATAGTATCAAGAAACAGAAAGTGGGTCATGACCTTCCTCCTCCCATTCTCAGTGAGAGCAGGTAATCTAAAACTTTGCAAAGAATTTCGCTCCTTACTGCAACAATTGGTTATATTGTTCACATGTTTTTGATTTGTTACATTGCTCACTAATATGCAGGATGAGGAAAAGAGTAACTAATCTTTTAGGCTCCAATAATGTTGCATCACAAAACTCTGTTGAACCAAAGAGGTTTGACCAATGCTGGCTCCCAAATCCTTATTTTACATTTTCATTTGCCCCTGACATGTTGCACTCTACAGAATGACTTGAATAAGAACTTTTTCCTTGGCAGGAAGAAGGCATCAGGGAGTACATCTACTGCCCGAGGCACTCCAGGATCAGCGTCGAGAAGGAAGGCAGAGTCGACTCCAGCAAGAGCTCCAGACATTGTTTGTAGCCCGGGGCCACTAACCAGGAGAAGGGCAGCAGCTAAAAATGAATCACCAGGAGGTTCATAATTGGCAGCACTTATCGAAAAGCCAAAATGTCTTGTAATTTGGATTGGAGGGACTAGGGAAGGAGTATGTGTTTGTACACAAGTGTTGTTTGCTGCTGATGTACCTAGAAGATCCAAAACAACTTATGATTTGGAATTGAGGGAGTAACTTATTCTTTTGCTGGTGATGTTACCAGTTTAGCCATTAACTGTCATCTTGTGTATTTGAGAAGTTCCAGCTGCAGATGGTATTTATTAGTGTGCAATCAAGTATTGCTGTATTGGTAGTGAGTTGTTCACATAAGTGCATGACTGCTCCTTGGAAACACTGATCAAATGGCTGTTAGTTCTCTGAAATTTACACGACATGCTGACAGTGTATTCTATGTTTGAAGTGGAAGCTACTTGTGCTGTTGTATTTCTCAACTCCAATCGGACTTGCCTGTGATCTCTGAAAACGCAACGCACAATTGGAGGCGTTTCAGAACATAAGGACTAACTAGCGTTGGAAGCTTAGGCATTCCATGCTGAGTTCTAGCACCGTGCTAAATGTGTATCATGTATATGAGGTAAATCAGTGCTTTTTAACACTGAGGATGTGCTTTTTAACCTGGGACTATTTGTAAGCACACCCATAAATCATAAGGGCACTCTCAAGTCCTAATATAGTGTAGACGTCTAGTTTTCATAGTACGTTATTGTTTTGCTGACGCTTTGCTGAAAGAAGAGTTAAAAGATGAGATTGATGGAAATCGTTTCCATTCCCTCGCTTCAGGATCCGTTGTACCCTTCCTAGTCCGCCGCCACAGCTCCTCAACCCGCGTGGCCTTCCCGTTTTCTCATCCCCTGCGTGGGCGATTTTTTCTTTATTTTTAACACTTTTTATAACTATTTTCCAAATTTGACATTGTTTTTTTTTAATTTTTAAATCTAACACTTTTGGCCGCGCATATTGTCCTAGAGCGGCCAAACAACCCTGACGCGATAGAGCGGATGACGTGGCAGCGACCGGGCCGCTGATTGATGACGTGGCCTGCTCTGCCGCGCCATCGCGCAAGGCGCGGCAGGGCCGACTTAATGTCGCGCCGCAAGCCTCCCTCCCTCCCACCTCTCCCAAGGCCTGCCGCCGCCCGGCCCTCCCTGCCCGCCTCCCTCCCCCCTTCCCCCAAGCTTCTCCTCGGCCTCGGTCACGGTAATGATGCTCTTATTTGTCGTTTGAATGGTGGATTCAAAGATTATGAATGGTAGCTAGGGTTTGGAGGATAAGTATAATTGGAAACTATGGGCTAGGGTATGGAGGAAAATATTAATTTGATTTTGTCAATGTTAAGGTTAATTAGTTAGTTAGAAGCATGCTAGCATGTTTAGTGTAAGGTATATTTTTGTTCCTATAAGTGTCGGTTATATTTTTTTAGTTGTAATGCAAATGGTTCTCCTTTATATTAATTCACGATGTTTTGATTGATGTTAAATTACAACCGTTTTATTAAATGCAAGACATGTATCGGGAGCAGTTGTGACGAAAATGGGGTCGTCCGGTGCGTCTTGCAAAGATGCCCCCGTCTCTCCTGACCTCCCTGTCCCCCTACTGTGATTGTGGTCGTCCAGCCGACGCATTTCAATCGAGACATCCAGACACAGCTGTGTGTTGCTTCTATACATGTAGTTGTTTTAATGGTAATTCATTCGTTATCTTTTTTCTTCATTTGTGTTAGTAGGTTACTAATATTTTGTTGGAATATTGTTGTGTAAGACCATGAGAGGTGCCTTTTCTTTCAATGGATCGACGGTCCAGACAAGTTTGACCCAAGGTACCTCCTTTTCGACGATTTGTGACGAGGGAGACATCCACGTGAGCACTTTGAGTGGTGGTGTCGGGTTTATAAACCCGGAGTCCCTCATGGACCAGCTTTCCAACAAAGGCTCGGCCCAGCAGACGACGTTGCGAACGACGTGCAACTCATGGGCCGGCCCAAATACCTAAACGACAGGCCAGAAGGGCAACCCAATCTCCGACCGGAAGATCTGGCCGAGGAGGAACGACGCCCACTTCCGACTCCGGCATGCCTCTCCAACCGGAAGGCCTCGCTTAGGAGGAACATCGCTCGCTTCCGACTCTGGCCCGCCTCCGGACAGCCTCTCCGATCGGAAGGCCTGGCCAAATACCACTTCCGACTCCGACCCGCGTCTCCAAACCAGGGATGCACCGAATCCCTGCTCATAGCTCTTCTTCAACTGGCGCAATCAGAGCCGACTAGGACCAACCGATCGGGAACGCCCGCTCGGTAAGGACCAGGAAACGGACGGAGAAAGTAAGGCAGGGCACTCAAGTCAACTGCAATACCAAGGACCGTACCCTGTACACCTACAGGACAGTACCCTGCGACCGTTCTGGCATAACAGAACCCAAGCAGTGTTGTAGGCGTCGACATTTTCCCTACAGTATTATGGGCACCATCAATGCCCATACAAGACAAACACGGTAAGGCTCCCCCACATGCCTCTGGGCATCAACAGTATTATGGGCGCCGACATTTTCCGTACTAGGCGAACATGGTAAAACCCCCTACATGCCTCTGGGCATCAACAGTATGGCAGGCACCGACGTCTACCATACCAGAAGAAGACGAAAAAAACCTCCCACGTGCATCTGCCATTAAACAGTATTGTGGGCGCCTACCATTATCTGGTACCCGCCGGCGTGGGCAACAAGACTTAGTAGCATACGTACTCTCTCTCTCACTTGTAAGGCCATCCCCTTCATCTATAAAAGGGGATGCACTCTCTCCCAACGGACAGATCCCTAGTTCACTTACATTGATTCACCCTCTGTAACTTTAGACACTCTAAAGCTACACAGAGCACACGCTCGAACACTTAGCACATAGCGGAGCTCCCTTCACTCTCGGCCCTTCAGACCAGAGTCCGACTAGACCTCTTGTACCCCCATCTTTTTCCCTTCCGTTTGTAACCCCATAGCAAACTTCGAGCACCTAGGCTTAGGAATAAAGTCACCGACCGACTCAAACTGGACGTAGGGCACGTTGCCTGAACCAGTATAAACCCTGTGTCATTGAGTGCTAGGCCACCTCCAATCATAACGTATAGCAAAACTACAAATATTTACGTGTTGGTCACTTTCTACACCGACAGTTGGTGCCGTCCGTGGGGAAGATGCTGTACGTTCACACTTTTGGTCATCGGATGGCACACTTTTACGCCACCTTCGCCGTGGCGGGCTCAAGCGATATGACTTGCTTTGGCTCGCTGGAGTTTTCCGCACTCCCACCTATTGGGATGCGGGTTCCACCCATCTTTGAGCCGTCCCAGGCCTTCCTTTTTGGAAGCCTGGACTTCATCGCCAACCGGCTCGGTGTACTACACCTCCGCGAGGAGGCACTTATTTCGGCACCCGTCGAAGGGGCGCCCTCCATCGGCTCTGGGACACACGACGACTTCAACGATGAGGCACCTGCGTTTCAATCTGAGCAAATGCTCTGCTCAAACCCCGTTGTGAGTAATGTACATGCTGTTATTTACTCGCTATTTACTATCTCTCACCGATTATCCGAAGGGACTGCGTTGTCTGCACCGCGACCACCGTACGACTGGTTCCCCTACGACGTCGTGTCCCTCGTGGACGCGTGCGCTCGGGGGCTCCGAAGGACGCTGGCACCGCCCCCTCTCACGTTCAAATTCATGGGAATGGTGAGCTATGCTCCCACCTGTTTCCTTGACCTCATGGATGATGATGTCGAGAGTGACGGCTCTAGCATCGGCGACGTGGCACCTAGCCACCATCCGTCCTGGGAGTGCGCTATGGCAGACGCTCTGGGATAGCCACCGGTGGTAGCGGAGTCCTTGCAGACTCACACCCCTCCGGATCCTCCTACGGGGGCCCTCCGGCTCGCACAAAAGCACGACGAGGAGCTACGACAACGGCGGCAGAACCAGCCGCCACCTGCGCCAGTGAGCTCGGCGCACCATGCTACCTCCCGTGCGCGTGACCCGACTGGCGGCGCCCGGGGTCATGCCCGTCTGGTCCAACGCAACATCATGGATGGGGGGAACATCGCCGCCGCGTCAATGCTTTTGCGCGGTCTTCCTGAGCCGAACACCCCCTAGGAACAGGCGATCCACCGAAACCTCCGGGCACTGGTGGAAACCGCCACCGTTCAACAGGCGAAGAGCTCCACATCACGACGCCGACTCACGACCTCTCTCCCCACTAGGGGAGTGGGGACGCACCAGATGAATCGCTCTGCTCACTCACCGCTACAGCCACCGAGCGCGGCATAGGAGGCCACATCTGCGCCCCGGCCGGACCTGGCGCTCGCTTTGCCCCGACCGCCTGTACGCGAGCGGCTCAGGCCAAACCGAGACGCTCGCAGCGCCATAAGCAACTAGCGTCGGTCTCGGCATGATGATGATGTCCATCGAGCGATAGTGATGGGAGGCAACACAGACCCTGGCCGGACCACCGCGAGGAGTGGTGAAACGCACCGCAGGCGCGGTCGCCGGCCGGACGATCGGAGTCCCAGCCCGGATGGCCCGGGACCACGGGCCCTTGACCGACGCATCTAGAGAGCACCATTCCCATAGCGCTTCAACGGAGGCCGAGACAAAGGCAAAGCCAAGCATGAGGATCAGGACGAGGGCCCCTCCACGCAGAGGGGCAAAAAGAACAAGAAAGATTGTCGTCGATCGGCCAACTCCACGTTGGTCGCCGCGGCTGATCACACGGGCAAGCAGCCCCAGCAGGGCCTGCCGGACCACTTCCATGAGCTCATGGAGAGCCCATGTACCAACCATGACTACCCCATCAAACACCTCTACAAGGACTGTGAGCTCCTCAAGCGCCTTGCGACAGGCCGGTGGGCCGAAGGAAGAAAAAGGCAAAGAGGCAGCGGCCAAGAAAGGGGGCGTAGCGGGCAAGGATCCGGATGACTGAAGGTCCCTATACGGCGACCAAGGTGATCCGATCGGGCACCTACTGACTGAAGGACGACAATGGCAACGTTCTCACCAACACTTGGAACAACGAACAACTACGTCGTTTCTTCCCCTAAAATTCAGTCTTACCATTTTTTACTTAACGTTTGCTCCTATAAAGAGCCCGACCCGAACACTTTTGGCCTGGGTCGCTCGGGGGCTCCACAGGGGTGCAATGTCACCCCTCTTTTTACTATCATATGATAAATACATTTTTCCCTGAATGAAAGGGTAGTCCGTTCCTTTAATTACCTTACGTAACTTTGCTCTAAATATTCCGACCGATCGCACCCCGCCTCTACCTACAGTTACAAGCAGCTGAGCCTCGTGGGCCACACCTAGGCTCTTAAGGTTGCAACCTATGGTGTGAATGGGCAGGTACGAAAAAGAAAGAATAAAAAATAAAGTTATGCTAAGGTAAAAATAAGGAACGAACGAGACAAGCTTCCTCGAACGAAGTAGTTCCATCACAAAAAACACTTTACACAGGGGGATCCCCCATGACATTATCTTTTACATTTGCTAAAGTATTTCTACTCGAAAAACTTCTACTATGGCTCCTTGGCAGCATCGGCTACTGGCTCGACCGGCGAGGGTAGGGGCTGCTCGTCCTCCGACTGGGCAATATTCGGCTTGGTCGGAGGCGGGGCGACGCTCGCTTCCAACCCAGGCTCCACACCATCCACAGGCTGGGCGACGTCCTCCTGATGCACGCTGGTGGCCATGTCCGCACGACGAGCATCCATCACCCACTGCGCGGAGACTTGCTCGGCCACCAGCTTTGTGTGTGGTAGCAAGCTCTCCCCAAGCGACTGGATGTCCTTCACGCTCCAGCCATCGGCATACCCGCAATAGATGGTGGAGAAGTCCAAGTCTAGGTGGTACGTCGCCACCGAGGTCAACATCCCCAACATCCCGTAGAACAGCCCGTCGGTGACGAGGGCCCGAACATCATCCGGAACCTCCGCTAGCCGGATGGCGGGCACGCAGGTACTTGGCGCCAACCCAAATACCTCCGAGACGATGAGCTGGGCAACATTGCATATCTGGTCGAGTTCCCCCTCGAGAGCACGTCGCTCTTCAAGGGACTTGGCTAGTGCCTCCGCATTCTAGCCAATCATCGCCTTGGCCGTCTCCAGGTCCCACTCCAATGACTCCACCTTTCCACCTAGCTTTGGGAGAATGGCAACAAGCTCAGAAGCAAGCTAAAGGAAGAAACCAACACGTCAAAAAGCAGAAAAGGTACTTATCGAGGTGGGTGTTCTCGAGGAGCAAGAGTCCCTCCCCCTGCCGAGTCACTTGCTCGCACAACTGGGCGTTTGCCTCCTCTATTCCCATCACCCAGCCCTGAAGCGCGAGCACTTCCTGGACGGCCTTCGACCGGGCCTTCCGCTCCGACCCTAGGGTGTTCGGCTCCGTCTCCAAGGTCTCCAGGGTACTTTGGAGTGCCCCCTCGGTGTCCATCAGGGACTTTTATAGCACCACCTCATGGGCCTTCGCCGCGTCGAGCCCCCGCTCGGCGGTAGTCGCCCGCTCCACCGCAAGCACTTCCACCACCCGCGCCTCGGTCACCTCCGCCGCCCGGTCCTAGGACTCATGGCGGGCAGACTCCAGCTGGCGCTCAAGCTCCTCCATCTAGGCGTGCTCCATCTAGAACCGCGACACCGTGGGATGGATCTCCAAGTGGGCACTAGAACTCATGGGCCACGACATCAGGTATATCCCCCGCACCGCTATTAAATCCTAGGCTCTCATGGATTTTGTCACCGAATGGATGGAGGTGTAGCTATCGATCTCGAACGTCACCCACGAGTACTGGCCAATGTACTTCGATGGGTCCGTAATGGCGCTCAGCTCAGGGGCTGGAGTGGTTCTGATCTCCCAAGATGGAGTAGGCTCCGCTACACCATCCGCCTCCATTTCTCAGCCTCAAACAACACCGTGGAATATGAGGCCCTCATCAACGGGTTGCGCATCGCCATCGAGCTCGGTGCTACGCGACTCTACGTCCACGGTGACTCGGAGTTGGTCATTGACCAAGTCATGAAGGAGTCCTCCTGCAAAAGCCCCCTCATGGCAGCATACTACCAGGAGGTAAGCAAGCTCGAGGACAAATTCTAGGGGATCGAGCTGCACCACATCCCCCGAAAGGACAACGATGCCGCTGATTTTCTCACAAAATTAGCCGCCAGGCGGGATCCGTTTCCGAGCTGGATCTTCAGCAACGATCTCCATGAGCCATCCGCCCACATCCTGGAAGGTCTGATCCAGACACACCTTGACGCCAAGCTGGCGCCCGGAGGCTCCGACCCCGACGCCAAGCCGGCCCTAGGGGGCTCCGACCCTAGTGCCTCCGTAACGACATCACCCGCTGACATCACCGTGTTGGCACTCGATCAAACTGACTGGCGAGCACCGCTACACGCCTACCTCCTCGAGGAGGCTCTCTCACCCGAAAGGACTGAAGCCCGACGGATCGCTCGATGCGCCAAGACCTTCGTCGCGCTCGGTGACAAACTCTACAAATGGAGTCCATCGGGGATGCTCATGAAGTGCATCCCTACCAACAGAGGAAGCAGCTCCTCCTCGAGGTCCATGCCAGGATCTGCGAACATCACATGGCCCCGAGGTCGCTGGTCAAAAAAGTCTTTCGCCAAGGTTTTTACTAGCTCACCGCACTATGAGATGCAGAGGAGATCGTCCGCAGGTGTGAGGGATGCCAATTCTATGCTCAGCAAACTCATTTGCCGGCACAGGAGCTTCAAACCATCCCCATCACCTGGCCGTTCACGATCTGGGGCCTCGACATGGTCGGACCCCTCAAAAAGGGCCCGGACGGCTTCACTCACCTGCTCGTAGCGGTCGATAAGTTCACCAAGTGGATAGAGGCTAAGCCCATCACCAACATCCGCTTGGAAGAGGTGGTCAAATTCTTCCTCGACATTATCTACCGGTTCGACGTTCCTAACTGCATCATCACTGACCACGGGGCTAACTTCACCAGGAAGAAGTTCCTAGACTTTAGTGACGGATACGGCATCAGGATCGACTGGGCCTCGGTCGGACATCCACATACTAACGGTCAGGTCAAGCGTGGCAATGGCATGGTCCTCCAAGGACTTAAGCCACGCATCTTCAACCGACTCAACAAGTACGCCGGGCGATGGGTTGCATAGGTCCCAGCGATCCTCTAGAGCCTGAGAACGACTCTGAACCGATCCATAGGGTTCACACCCTTCTCCCTGGCCTATGGAGCTAAAGCAGTGCTGCCCTCCGACCTCGACCACGGTGCCCCAAGAGTGAAGGCTTTCGATCATGACCGAGCCATGGAGGCTCAACAAGACATAGTCGACCTACTCGAGGAGGCCCATGAGACAATCGTCATCTACTCCGCTCACTACCAGCAAACTCTCCGTACAGGTACCATGAAAGGAAGATCAGGGGGAGGATCCTCGAAGTTGGTGATCTCATACTCCAGAGGACCCAATCAATGAAGGAGAAACACAAACTCTCTCAACCATGGGAAGGACCCTATACGGTGACCGAGGTGATCCGACCGGGCGCCTACCGACTGAAGGACGACAACGGTGATGTTCTCACCAACACTTGGAACATTGAACAGCTACGTCATTTTCCCCTAAATTCGGTCTTATCGCTTTTATTCAACACTTGCTCCTATAAAGCACCCTAGCCCGAACACTTTTAGCCCGGGTCGCTCAAGGGCTCCACGAGGGTACAATACTAAATACTACCTCTCTTTTTTACTATCACATTATAAAAACTTTTTTCCCAAACGAAAGCGCATTCCATTCCTTTGATTACCCTACATGACTTTGTTCTTACTCCCGACCGAGCGCACCCCGCCATGACCTACGATTATGAGCAGTCGAGCCTCGCGGGCCTTGCCTAGGTTCTTAAAAGTTGCAGCCTATGGAACGTATGGGCAGGTGTGAAAAAGAAAGGATAAAAACAAAGCTATGCTAGGATAAAAAACAAGGAACAGATAGTGATTCTATCACAAAATAGAACTGATGTATTCATTGATACAAAAACTATTCACACGGGGGCTTCCCCATGAACTTAACGATTAGATTTGCTGACTACCTCTACTCCAAATACTACTGTGGCCGCTCAGCGGCATCAGCTAATGCCAAAGGAGAGGCCATGGCACATGCCACCGAACATAACCGCCACTGTAAGGGCCCCACTCGGTTCTGCTCCCTCGACTTTGACGAGCGCAATGGGTACCTCAAGGACCCCGCCCGGTTCCACTCCCTCGACTTCAGCGAGCACAACGGGTACCTCAAGGGCGTCACACCCATAGATGCTCAACAGAAGAGCATGGAGCTCCTAACCTTCTCATGCAGTTAAGGTAGCTCCTGGGCAGGGACGCAGCCCGCTGAGGTATGGCCACCATGGCTAGAAGATATCTCATCAAACTTTATGAACTGGCCAACCGGAGCAGCTACAAGGGCGAAACCTCCCACCGGCGCACTCCCGAAAGTCTATCTCTCTAACAAGGCTCACCCGAAGAAGACTCACTGGAAGGAGTCCACGTGCGGCTCCATCCCGATGAAAGCCTCGTAGATGGTGATGAAGCCGGCGACGTACGGCACCCTCTAGTGTGCCACCTCCTTTGGTGGAACCAGCCCCTTCTCGACGAAGGCAGCCAGCACCATCTAATCTATGTTGGGGGACCTCCAACTCGACATCGCGCTCCGAAATCACGAACGGGTCTATGAGTTCTCCTTTCCTTCTCCCTTCCCTTATTTAAAGAAGAGGTGGAGCAGTTGAGGAAAGGCGAAAGGATTGGGGCGAGAAACCCTCTCCCTTCCCCCATTCAATGCGGATGGGAAATGACAGGATGCACCCTGACCGATGGGACGCAACCTGCCTGATGGAACGGTGCCTGGTCGACGGGACGTGGCCTGGGTATGGCCCACCACTACCGCATGTTGAGTGTGAGAACCAAAGCGCCACCACACGTAGGCGACTCTCTGCCTTCTCAGGCGGGACATGGAAAGGCCCAAACCATGGGATCTCCACCCAGGAGAGACCATCGGGCTTCCTGAATCAAATCGATGGCTAGGGCAAAATGCCGAGAGATAGGTAAGGAGCAGAGGGACGCCCATGTGGGCCATACCGACTCCATCACGAATGATGAGCATGGATCCCTGGCCGGACAATTCTAATTGGAGCTCCTCAAACCCCGTCACTTGAGTCATTAAGGTAACATTACTAACCCCCACTATTTCTTTATATAATCATTCATACATCTATACATGTATTCATTCATTCCATACATCCGAGGCATCACATATGTAGTTAAATGCATCACAACGGTCCGTGTTGCGTCACGAAGCGGCAGTTGCCTCATTCAACATGAGCAACGACCGACCGGGGTTCGAAGGCCGGCCCACGAAGGGCTCGAGGCCACCTCACATCAAATAGAGCCAGGGGAGAAAATGTAGATGAGCCCCGAGCGAGCCATCACCCAGTCTATCCTAAAGCAGACAAGGTCATCTCAACCTTCTCGTTTGATCCTAAACCTCTACCAAACCCACATAATCTCCATCGAGGGGAGGCCAGTGGGCCACCTAGGTCGGTCTCTGGAACAACCCTAGCATATGCCGAGTTGCAGGTTAAGGAGCAGTGGAATGTCACATGAGAGCTATGCCAACCTCGTCATGAACGACGGACCCAGATTTCACTCGATCATACCGTTAGCGAGCTCACCGAGCGCGTCACTCAAGCCCGAGCCATCAAGGCAAGCGACGTTAGCTCAGCGCCTCCGGTTGTGAGAAACCACGGATGGGGTAATGCACAAAACTCAATCGACCCCTACCAAGCCCAAACAGGGCTCAGGGACTAAAGACACCTAAACTACCTCGGTTGTGTCCGACGCTAGGATCCACGAGCTCCGTCTCGCCCGATCCCTAAAAACTCCCTCGGCTGCACATGACGGGTCCACGAGTCTGTGTCACCCCATCCCTCGGCTGTGCTCGACACAAGGATCCGTGAGCTCCATCTTGGCCAATCCCTAATCTGCCTTGGCTACACATGATGGGTCCGCGAGTCAATCTTGCTCGAACGCTCGGCTATGCTCGACGCCAGGATCCGCGAGCTCTGTCTCGCCTGATCCCTAACAAACTGCATCGGCTGCACACAATGGGTCCATGAGTCTGTCTTGCCCGATACCTCGGCTACGCCCGATGCAAGGATCCGTGAGCTCCATCTCACTCGATCCCTAAACTGCCTCGGCTGCGCATGGTGGGTCCACGAGTCCATCTCGCACGATCCCTCGGCTATGCTCGACGCAAGGATCCGTGAGCTCCATCTCGCCCGATCCCTAAACTGCCTCGGCTATGCACGACGGGTCCGTGAGTCCATCTCGCCCGATCCCTCGGCTACGCCCGACACCAGGATCCACGAGCTCTGTCTCGCCCGATCCCTAACAAACTACCTCGGCTACGCACGATGGGTCCGCGAGTCCATCTCGTCTGATCCCTCGGCTGTGCCCGACGCCAGGATCCGCGAGCTCCGTCTCACCCAATCCCTAACAAACGCGCCTCCTCGCACACGCCAACGCCAGATCCGTCTCAGCTCCATCTCGCTCGATCCCAAACAAGGATTGCCTGTCTGCCCGATGGGTTCATGAGTGCGCACGATGGGTCCGCGAGTCCGTCTCGCCTGATCCCTCGGCTGCGCCCGATGCAAGGATCCACGAGCTCTGTCTCGCCCAATCCCTAAACTGCCTTGGCTACGCATGACGGGTCCGCGAGGCCACCTCACCCAATCCCTCGGCTACGCCCGATGCCAGGATCCACGAGCTCCGTCTTATCCGATCCCTAAAAACCTCCTCGGCTATGCACGACACCTTGGTTGATGACTCTATCTTGACTAAAATGCACACACACCCGCTAACAAAAAACCCCAGACGATCCTGTCTGAAACGCACGGAGGCTCGGGGGCTACACTCGTGGGTGCGGTCGCGCGCACCCATTGACGAAACAAAACTTCCCTCGCTGGCAACACGAAAACCCCCCAGACGATTCTACCCGAATCGCCCGGGGGCTACACCCACGGGTGCGCTCTCTCCCAATGGACAAATCCCTTAGTTCACTTACATTGATTCACCCTCTATAACTTTAGACACTCTAAAGTTCTACAGAGCACACGCTCAAACACTTAGGTCCCTCATGGAAGCTCCCCAACAAAGGCCCTTGGACAGATGACGTTATGAATGATGCCAACTCATACCCCGCCCAAATACCTAGCCGATAGGCTAGAAGGGTGGCTCAATAATCTGGCCCGGAAGGTTTGGCCAAGGAGGAACGGTGCCGCTTTTGACTCGCCGCCGCCGGCCGAAGGACCGGCGTGCAGCCTCGCCAAGGAGGAACAATGCTCACTTCCGGGCATGGCCGGTGAAAGACAACCTGCCTCCAACGGCTAGTGAGGGCAGCCAAATACCCACCCAACGCCTCCCCCCGCATCTCCAAACCTTCCCCGGCCCACCCCGATCCCTAACCATAGCTCTTCTCCAACTCCCGCCACTCATGATCGCGATCGGGACCTTTCGCTCGGGATGCTGCGCTTAGCAAGGACCGCCACTCGCCTTAAGCTCGAAGCCATGCTCGTGGGCACTCAAGTCAACTGCAATACCAAGGACCATCGACTCTATACACCTAACAGGATAGTCCTCCCTCCTTTCCCTTCCTATCCCTCTTCCCCCCCTCCAATGTTGTACCATGTGAGTTCAATATTTATCCGTCCTTCTGTTGTGATCGCCATCAACGCCCATACAGATTGTCTCCTCCTCGGGTTGCCTCCCCACAGCCTCTTCTCTAGGCACTAGCCTAGAGATGTACCAAACAACAGCTCCTTTTGATCATCATTTTATATAACCTTGTCTACATGTCTTGGGCATGTGTTGTGATTTGTGATTGTGCACCAACGTGGTGAATGTGAATCTGTGAGCTTTTGTGAAAATGGTGATGAAAATAAATGAAATCTTGTTCAAAACCATTAAAATGTAGAAGTTGTTCAAACATGGGCAATGAAGACTTAGTAAAATGAGATGTTTCTGGTTCTCACTCACTTGTAAGGAAAATCTCCTTCATCTATAAAGGGATGGCATGGTCCCAATGGACAGATCCCTCGCGTGCCACTTATATTGATTCACCCGAAACTTTAGACACTCTAAAGTTACTACTGAGCACTGCCTTTCGAACACTTAGCATATAGCAAGCTCCCTGTCACTCTTGGCCCGGCACAGCCGCCCAGGACCTCTATAGTAACCCCCATCTTTCTCCCTTCCGTTTGTAACCCCACAGCAAACTTTGAGCACCTAGGCTAAGGAATAAAGTCACCGACCGACTCAAACTGGACATAGGGCACATTGCCTGAACCAGTATAAACCCTATGTCATTGAGTGCTAGGCCACCTCTGATCACAACATACAGGAAAACTACAAATATTTACGTGTTGGTCGCTTTCTACACCGACAAGTGGGTTTCACCTCCCCCTAAGCCCCCACCAATGATGGCTAAGGAAAAGCACTTAGCCATAGTTAGATGACTCGAGGAACCTCCTCTGTGCGATTGTGGAGATTGAGCTATGATAAACCCTAAGAATACATTGGAGTTTGTGTGTCCACACAAGCATGAAGTTAGTGAAAAGTGTATCTGTTGAAATGTTGAGCTATATGTGTTCATGTACTAATGTCACCTTTTTTAGGTGTTTTCAATGGAGAAGTGTTCATTTCAAGGAATGGCTCTATGGTCCTAAGAATCAATGGTCGAAGCCACCAAAGGCAAAGAAAAAAAAGAAAGAAAGGGTAATTTTCAAAGCACCTCCTATCATCTGCGAATGTGGTGTTAAAGCCAACTACAACCTAGTTCCTTCAGAGCTTGGAATAGGCCATTGGTGCAGCCATATGGTTGACTATGATGAGGTTGGTTATTGTTATGGAAAAAAAAACATGAAATCATATTTTTTTGTTTTGCAAAGATATGATCTAATTTTTCGTTTGAATAGAGCACTAGGAAATGCAAGTGGGAATCTTATGATGGTCTAGCTAAGTTCTTGGATGAACTGAAGGGGAAGCAAGTAATTGCACAAAAGATAGGGTATGAAGGACATACGTGAGTTTGCTAGACAACACAATTTTCGTAACCCGATCGGTGTTAGTCTAGAGAAATGGGGGTTGGAGAGACGGAGGGTGGCATAGGAGAGGGCAAGGAAGGAGGCAAGAGTATAGATATAGGTCTTGAATGACCATGTTGTTGCATTGTGTGCCAGTGAGTGATTAAAAGCCTTGTTATTTTGTTGCCTGCTTTTAAATGTAATATAATCGCGTTGCTAACTGGTTGCATTTTATACATGAAGGGATTAGATGCAGCGAGGACCATGCTGCGTAGAGGTGGCCCATGCAAGGTTTTAGGAAAATAAGTTACATGAGCACAGAACGTGAGCTGGTCACACCGTTCTATCTCCGATTGTGGTGGCCAATGATGGGGACGAGGATGAGGATGACACTGCTAGGTTGAGTGATCTCATTGCTCTAGCGGAGGTGGGCTTGTAGGTAGAGGAGGATGAGGATGACACTAGCAGACTGAGTGAGCTCATCGCTCTAGCAGAGTTAGGCTTGCAGGCGGAGGAGGACACGTTCTTCTCTCAGCCGTCAGAGGCCATAGATGAAGTGAAGGCCGCTTACTATAGGCGATAGGCAAATCAGGACAATGCAGGTGAGCCTAGCCACATGAACAAGACAGAGGAGGACACATTCTTGTCTTTCAGGCCGCAAATGAAGTGGGAGGTGCTTACTATAGGCGATAGGTATATCAAGGCAATGTAGGTCAGTCTAGCCACAACAATGAGGTTGTGGTAGAGGGTTGGTACTCGGACAATGAGTTGCTTATGAACTATTGATGTATTTTACCCATGTAACAAATATTGTACCCATGTAACTTTCGCTGTGTTGTCTTGTGTTGTCATTCACCACATAAAAATGTGGTATAAAGGTGTTCCTTGATGAACCTTCCATAGCTATTAGAAACTTACTCAAGTGCTAAAAAACATTCATTTGTGGTACAACATCTTAAGTTTTATAAAGTAAAGGAAAATGTGGAACATAGTGATTAAGTCGTGTAAGCTTTGTTTTTATAGAATATGTTCTTAGTTAAAAAGATGCGATGGCTTCTTGTTAGTCATTTGTTGTGGCTCTATACCAGCTTCTGTCGCGCCACAGAGAACGACACGTCAAGGCCGACGTGCCACGGCTGGCGGCGCGGCAAGGCCAACGCGCCATGGGTGGTGGTGCGGCAAGCTGACACGCCATCAGGCACGGCACGGCAACACCTGGACGCTTTTTTCTAATAGAACCTAACCAAGCAGCAGCCTCAACCGCTTTGTCGATACATAGTTCCTACTGTAGCTACGCCTGGCTCGACGCAGTTTAAATGGATTTGGACATGATGCAACTTAGTGAACCAAGTTCATCATTACATTAAGTTCATGAATACATAAAGTCAACGGATTTGCACATGATAAGCTTTGTTCGACATAAGTTTGACATGATTCGTTCAACATAAGTTCGACATGATTTGGATACATAAGTTCATTGATACATTAAGTTCATGACTTAATAAAGGTTACAAGTTGGTACGGAGGTTTTCAAGCTCAAGTGCAACAAGTACATGCTCCGCGAATTCCTTCGATCTAACTCTGCTTGCTTCCAGAGGTACAGAGCAGTAGGTAGTGTATCTTGGCCATTCCATTGCTGCATTGAGAAGTGCGAAAATGAATTAGCCAATCATAATTTTATCATATGTAATAGCTTCGAAGTAAGTAGTGAACCGAAGTACTTACATGCAAACCATCAAGAAGGGGACTTCCAATGGGCCATCTTTCCCAACACCAAACCTAGAGTAGGTAGGAACAATCACCTAGGTTTCGCGTTTCGGCGAGGAGCGATGACATGCAATGCAAAGCTATCGATACGTCCATGCTAGGACCGCGCTACCCTAGCTATATGTGCTATGTTCTCCCATGGCTAACATAGTATGTCAAGGAAAATCTAGCTAATCATGTTGCCCAACGCATCGGGGAATAGGAAAGCGCCAAGGAAGTGCTAGAGCCAGACTCTAGCGAACCTCTCGCTCTCAGCATCATTAGCTTGTGGGTGCAAGTTCTCGAAGCGCTTTGTGATCCGCAACAATGAAACATCGAAAGTTTTCCTAAAATTCACAAAACACAATGAGACACAATGGATTTAGGAAACCAATGTAAGTATTAAATATGGTTCAATTTCTTACTTTATTTTTTCTAGCATCCTCGTCGTCCGGTGGAACAAAGCCATAGAACTGAGCCACTAGGTTTCTCCAGTGATCGTTGTCAACTCTAATTGTCACTGGAAGTCCCCCCAACCAAAGGCCAAAGATAGCCTTCAGGTCCTGCATGATGATGGTCATCTCACCACAAGGTAGGTGGAACATGTGGGTCATAGGCCTCCACCTATGAGGTTACATTACAAAAATAGAATGAGTGTTCATAACCTCAAATTCATTTTAAGAATGTTTACGGAGAATAGAGGGACTCGCACCTGTCTACAACTACAGTGAGAAGTACGGGATCAAGGGCCAGAAGACCGTAGTTCACAACCTAGACAAGTGAAAGGTCCTAATATGACTAGAGGGTGGGGGGTGAATAGCCTATTTAAAAATCTACAAGATCACTAGAGCAATTTAATTAGTATGACAAATAGCAAAATGCAAACTTGCTCTAGCTCTACAAGGGTTGCAAGCCACCTATCCAAAAATTCTAGTTGCTATGATCACTAGGCACACAAGAGGCTATGTCACTACTCACTAAGAGCTTTCAAAACTTGCTACACTAAAGAGCTCCACTAGATGAACTTAAGCTACAAAGCAAGCTCTCAATTCTAGCTACACTTAAGAGCTTGCTACAACTAGTTTGTGGAAAAGTAATGGGGTGAGCAAGGTGATTATACCGCCGTATCGAGGGATGAACCAATCACAATATCAATGCCAATTCAATCATCGAGAGAATACCAAAGGGCAAGAGACAACCAATTTTTCTCCCGAGGTTCACGTGCTTGCCGACACGCTAGTCCCTGTTGTGTCAACCAACACTTGGTGGTTTGGTAGCTAAGAGGTGTTGCACGAACCTTGTCCATACAATTGGACACCGCAAGAACCTACCCACAAGTGAGGTAACTCAATGACACAAGCAATCCACTAGAGTTACCTTTTGGTGCTCCGCTGGGGAAGGCACAAGACCCCTCACAATCATCGGAGCCGGCCACGAACAATCACCAACTCATGCCAAAGCTCCTCTGCTGCTCCAAGCCATCTAGGTGGCGGCAACTACCAAGAGAAACAAGAAATCCACAGCCACAACAATCCCCAAGTGCCACTAGATGCAATCACTCAAGCAAATGCACTTGGAATCACTCTCAATCTCACTATGATGATGAATCAATGATGGAGATGAGTGGGAGGTGTTTTCTTAGGCTCACAAGGATGTCAAGTATGTCAAAGTGCCAAGAGAGTGAGTCCCAAGCCGGCCAATCCCTTTAAATAGAGCCTAAGAGCTCAAAGAGCCGTTGGCCCTCATGAGCGTGTCGGACTCGCTTTGACGGATGCACCCATGTCCGGTTGTGTCAGGTTGGCCCCTAGCCATCCACATGTCGCGCCTTTGAATTCTACGTGTTCAATCTCAACGGTCATGTCCCAGTGATGTGTTCAAATCAAGTATAGAGAGCATCTAGAGCCGATTTTCTCTGACCGGACATGTCGGGTCAGAGGCGACCTGACGCGCCCTAGCGTCCGGTCCTCTTTCTTCTTATCTATGCGCGTGCCTGAAGCCAACATCACCATATGTCAGCGCTGACCAAACTTAGCCCCTGTGCGTCCGATCGTGCTAAGTCACCAGCCACCAACAAGTGACCGGACGCGCCATTGGCAATGTCCGGTCGCAACTCGGCCCTCTCGACCAGCCGCGCCGCTTCGCTATAAATGATCAGACGCGCCGGGGTGAGTCCGGTCACCCCGCAGCCAGCATTCGGTCGTGGACTTCCTCCTCCTTTTCTTTTTCTAAGTCCACAACCACTTCACCCTTGCTTCCAACTTTCTAACCACAAAGTGTAGAACTTGTGTGCACATGTGTTAGCATTTTTCAAAGCATTTTACAAGGGTCAAAGTTAGCACACTAGATTCCTAAATGCATATGCAAGAAATCATGTCACCTAGTGGCACTCGATAAACCTTTAGCCAAAGATTTTCCCTCTTTATAGTACGCTATCGATCCTAAGTCACTCACACCCTCTATGGTGTCTTGAGTGCAAAATAAAAACCTAATATATACTTTTGCCTTGATCATCTCGGTTTTTGTTTTTCTCTTTCTTCTTTTCCAAGTTGAGCTTGATCATCATCAACACATGTCCATCTTCATCTCCATGGACCTCACCATGCTCAATCACTTAGATTGCACCAACCTAGCTCATATCATTGCTCATGACAAAGATTAGTGCTAGGTTTAATCAATTATCCAAAACCAATTTAGGGCTTTCAATCTCCCCCTTTTTGGTAATTCATGACAACCTATTAACAAAGATATTCAATGAAATTTTCTTGGATTAATGTTTCTTGCCCAAGCATATTACCATGTGTAAAGATTATGGACAAGTTTCATCAACCCAAATTTGGTAGTATTAGCTCCCCCTACATATGTGCTAAGAGTTTGGATTTGAAAGCTTGCACATATGCATGGATAGAAAGTTTGGGAGAGTAATAGCTACCAAATGATGCTAAGGTGTAAAGAATGGACCTTTGAAGTGTGATACCAATCGGAGTTGCCATTTGAATATCATCCTTAGCACCATGGTTTATTAGATAGCACTTGCAAAACACAAACACTAGATACCTCATGAGAACAACATTATAAGCAAGGCTCTAGTACCACTTGTAAAAGATCAAGGTATATCTAGCTATCCTATGCATGCTAATTTTCATTTCATCAATCATTTTCTACAATCTAGCATACACCACACAAGCATGGATATTTAATTAAACAAAAACTTGTGCCATGCAAGCAAACATATGTAATGCAACATACAAGTTTATGAGCTTGCTCCCCTACTTGTGTGCTTCAAATTTTAATTTTAATTGACCCCCCTTACAATGTCATTTCATTTGTTTGCTCCCCTTATCTTACTATCTTTGTGAATTTCTCTCCCCCTTGGTCAATAATTAGCATAAAAGGTGAGCTTAAATTTTAGATAGGTTGGGGTGAAACCATGTGAAGTGAGGATTATTTTCCCAAATTGGTTCAATCAAGATCACTTGCAAAAGATATTTAACTTGGTTTGATACAAGGGCAAGCTTCTTCACACCTCCAAATAAATGTTATCATGCACCATGTTGAGTTAAACACTTATAGCTCATTTTCTAGATAAAACACTAGATTCATAAGCCCACAAACATGTCATATGCTACCACTAGATTATTTCAAGCATAGAAGCAATAGCGGTACCATACAAGCATCAAATTCATTTAATTTCCATGAATGATCCCAAGACATGTGAGGAATGACTAGATGCACTAAACAAGTCCTTAGCAATGGGTGAATGACATGTCAATCAACTTTACCATGCTTTGCTCGAAGGAGAGGCATGTCATATAGTGGGGTTGCATCAACACATATTTGAGAAGTCAAGTATGTTCAATTCATTCCTTAGCTTGCAAAACCTATTCTCATCAAGTGGCTTGGTGAAGATATTAGCAAGTTGATCATCGGTGCCCACACTCTCAATGCAAATGTCCCATTTTTGTTGGTGATCTCTTATGAAATGATGGCGGACGTCTATATGTTTTGTTCTTGCATGTTGAACCGGATTGTTGGTGAGCTTGATAGCACTCTCATTGTCACATAGCAATGTCATTTGTTTGAATTTGATTCCAAAGTCACTCAAAGTAGCCTTCATCCAAAGTAATTGAACACAACAACTACTCGGTCAAAATGTACTCTATTTCGGCGGTTGAAAGTGCTACACTCTTTTGCTTCTTTGATGACCAAGACACAAGTGATCTTCCTAATAATTGACATGTGCCCATTGTGCTCTTTCTCTCAACTTTGGATCCCACATAATCGGAGTTCGAATATCCAATCAACTCAAATCTTGCTCCTTTGGGATACCACAATCCAACATTTTATTTATGCTTGAAGTACCTCAATATTCTCTTTGTTGCCTTCAAATGACTTTCTCTTGGTGAGGCTTGAAATCTAGCACACATGCATCCACTAAACATCACATCCGGCCTTGATGCGGTCACATAGAGTAGGCTTTCAATCATAGACCAATATATCTTTTGATCCACCATATTGACACTAGCATCACTATCTAAGCTTACATTTGTCCCCATTGGTGTACTAATAGCTTTAACATCATCCATTCCAAACTTCTTGAGCATGTCTTTGATGTACTTGCCTTGACTCACAAATGTGTCATTCTTCATTTGCTTGATTTGAATACCAAGGAAGTAACTAAGCTCTCAAATCATGGACATCTCAAACTCACTTGCCATCATCTTTCCAAACTTTTCATAAAAATCTTAATTGGTTGACCTAAATATGATGTCATCAACATAGATTTGCAACACAAATAAGTCATTGCCTAGCTTCTTGGTGAAGAGAGTGGTGTCAACCTTTTCCATCTTGAATCCCTTAGAGAGTAGGAAATCCCTCAATCTCTCATACCATGCTCTTGGTGCTTGCTTCAATCCATACAAAGCCTTCTTCAACTTATAGACATGGTTGGGTTTCTTCTCATCTTCAAAACCAAGAGGTTGCTCAATATACACAAGCTCATTGATGTATCCATTGAGAAATACACTTTTCACATCCATTTGGTACAACTTGATGTTGTGGGTACAAGCATAGGCTAACAAGATCCTTATTGCTTCTAATCTTGCAACTAGAGCATATGTTTCTCCAAAGTCAAGACCTTCAACTTGACTATAACCTTGAGCCACTAATCTCGCTTTGTTCCTTATAACTATCCCATCTTGATCTTGCTTGTTCTGAAAGACCCATTTGGTTCCAATCACATTATGATCCTTAGGCATCTCAACTAACTCTCATACTTGATTTCTTGTGAAGTTGTTTAGCTCTTCATGCATAGCATTCACCCAATCAACATCCTTTAAGGCTGCATCTATCTTCTTAGGTTCAATGGATGAGACAAATGAGAAATATTTACAAAATAATGCCAATCTTGATCTTGTTTGCACACCTCTTGAGATATCACCAATTATAGAATTCAATGGATGATCTCTTGCAACATTGGTTGGTTGGAGCACTTGCACTTGATTGCTTGCATTTGATTGATCACTTGGTTGAGATGACAAACTAGCCACTTGTTGTTTATCTTGCACTTTGTCATCACTAGCACTTGCTTGACTTTGATGATGAGAACCACTAGCTTGCACATTTGAGTTAGAGAGCACTTGATTCTTGTTATCTTCAACATCAATCATTTCTCTAGGCATTATGTCACCAATATCCATGTTCTTCATTGCATTGACCAATTGAGTGCCTCTCACATCATCTAGATTCTCATCTTCCTCTTAGGAACCATTGATTTCATCAAATTCCACATCATGAACCTCCTCAAGAGTACCACTAGCCAAATTCCAAACTCTATAAGCCTTGCTAGTAGCGGAGTAACCAAGCAAGAAGCCTTCATCGCATTTCTTCTCAAACTTGCTCAATCTAGTGTCTTTCTTCAATATGTAGCATTTGCAACCAAAAACCCGAAAGTATGCAATATTGGGCTTTCTATCATTCAAGAGCTCATAAGGTGTCTTCTGTTTCAATGGATGACAATAGAGTCGGTTGCTATAGTAGCAAGCCGTGTTGATTGCTTTGGCCCAAAATGAATGACTCATATTGTACTCACTCAACATAGATCTTGCCATGTCAATCAAAGTTCTATTCTTCCTCTCAACTAAGCCATTTGATTGAGAAGTGTACTTGGCCAAGAATTGATGCCTAATTCCAAACTCATCACAAAGCTCATCAATTCTTGTATTCTTGAATTCACTTTCATTGTTACTTGTTACTTTCTTGATGGTTGTTTCAAACTCATTATGAATTCTCTTGATGAATGTCTTGAAGGTTGCAAACACATCACTCTTATCAACAAGAAAGAACACCCAAGTGTATCTAGTGAAATCATCCATAATCACAAATCCATATTTGTTTCTACCAATGCTAGTGTATGTGGTTGGTCCAAATAAAACAATGTGCAACAACTCAAATACTTTAGATGTGCTCATCATACTCTTCTTAGGATGTATTTCCAACTTGCTTTCCGGGTTAGACATGCACTACAAAACTTATCCTTCTCAAATGTGACATCTTTCAAGCCTCTAACTAGGTCATACTTGATCAACTTGTTCGATTGTTTCATTCCAACATGACCAATCCTTCTATGCCATAACCAACCCATGCTAGACTTAGTGAATAAATATGTTGACAATTGAGCTTCTCTAGCATTGAAATCAACCAAGTATAGATTCTCATATATAAATCCTTTGAATATCAAGTTAGAGCCATCTACACTTATGATCTTTACATCATCCACACCAAATATGCACTTGAAACTAAGATCACACAATTGAGCTACCAACAATAGATTGAAGTTCAAGCTCTCTACTAGTAGCACATTGGAAATGCTCAAGTCATTGGATATTGCAATCTTACCAAGACCCTTGACCTTGCCTTTGCCATTGTCACCAAATGTGATACTATCAATACCATTGCTCTCATTCTCATTGATTGAATTAAACATTCTTGAATCACCGGTCATGTGTTGTGTGCACCCACTATCAAGCACCCAATGCCTTCCTCCGGCTTTATAATTGACCTATAAAAGAAGATCAATTATTTTTAGATACCCAAACTTTCTTGGGTCCTTGAAGGTTAGTTACCAAGGTCTTTGGTACCCAAATGGCCTTCTTCTTTGGGCCCACAATTGGTGTACCAATGAACTTAGGCTTCACACCATTAGCACCCTTAACAAGCATGTAACAAGAATCAAATCTAATTGAGGATACATTAGGTTGCTTTTCTTGTTAGTCTTGCAATATTGCTCTATAGCCTAACTTGCTTGCATCTATTGCAAAACCGACCATTGCCCTTCACAAAGCTAGCTTTGGGAGTGACAAAGGCCACCTTGCCTTTCTTGGGGGTATAGCCTAATCCCACTTTGTTGAGAGAAAATCTTTGGCTACCCAAGCACTTTAGCAAGCGGGCATCTCCACCATAGGCATTGCCTAAGGCACGAGTGAGCTCATTCACCTCCTTCTTGAGGGTCTCATTTTCCACCATTAGTGAGGCATCACAAGTGAAACCATCACTCAAAGGTGAAGTAGAAGTGGTAGTGCTACAAGAAGGGTTAGTGGAAGCAAGAAGAATGGGCTTATAAAAAGATTCATCAATAATATCACATGTTAGTCCCACATCACAAGACACAATCACTTGCTCCTTCTTGGCTTCCTCCTTCTTGACTTGCTCGATGAGAGAGGAGTGAGCCTTTTCAAGCTTAGAGTGAGCCATGCCAAGCTTCACATGGGCTTCCATTAGCCTCTCATGAGTGGCATTGAGCTCATCAAAGGATTGATCAAAAAATTTGACTTTCTTGCGTAATTCTTTGCACTCCTTTCTCTTCATCTCAAAGCAGGTGTGCACTTGCTCACACATGTCCATGAGCTCCTCCTTGGTGTACTCCTCCTCATCATCATCATCACTCCTACAAGCATCACTTTCACATTCATCATCATTACTCACATCATATTTTATCTTGGTAGGCTTTGCCATGAGGCATGTTGATGGAGTGTCGAAGATGGAAGGCTTGTTGTTGATGGAGATACTTGCTAGTGCTTTCTTGATGAATTTCTTATCATCATCACTAGAACCATCACTATCCAAAGAGCCATCATTATCCTAAATGACCACATAGCCTCCACCCTTCTTTTTCTTTTGGAAGGTCATCTTTTCTCCTTCTTCTCCTTCTTTTCCTTCTTGTCCTTGTGCTTCTTCTTCTCATCCTCATCATTATTATTATTGTAGCGACAATCCGCTACAATGTGATCAAGGCTCTTGCAATTGTAGCATCTTCTCACATATTCTTTGCTCTTGGTGTGATCTCTTCTCTTTCTTGCACCATAGCCCTTCTTCTTCATGATTTTTCCATCTTGCGCACAAAGAGATCCATAGCTTCATCATTAATGTCACTAAGATCTTCATCATCACTTGATTCTTTCTTAGACTTGCCCTTGTTCTTGGATGATGAGCTAGCCTTGAATGCCACACTCTTCTTCTTCTTGTCTTCTTCCTTTACAAGTTCTTCACCATCACTATTGTATTGGTCCTTGGTCATCACATTACCAATCACCTCATTTGGAGTGACATCCTTCAATCCACCTCTAAAGATGATAGTTCTCAATGTCTTGAATCTCTTTGGCAAACACATCAAGAACTTATGAGAGAAGTCCTCATCCTTCATCTTCTCATCCAAACTCTTGAGATAATTGATGATGACTTGTAGCATATAGAACATCTCTGGAATAGACTCATCATTCTTCATCTTTGTAACACCCTCGGTGTTACACCATAAATCATTTACTAAAACATGTTATGAGCATCATGTTTATGTGTTAATGCATGTGATAAAGTGTGTAGATCAATTTCTGTAACTCAAAACAATCAACTAAAATGCGAAATGAAAGTTGATTCGATAGTCATGTTATATCACTTAGGGTTTAAAACTAATTTTTATTAAGCAAAAATGCTATAAAACATATATGTGTCACCTTAATAAAGTTGAAAGTACAAACTTTGTAGATGACAATGAAATACTTGAGGTCAAAAAATGATATTACTAGCTAATATTTTCACTAGCTTAGAAATCGCAAATGGAAATCAAATTCAGCTCAAAAACTTAGAAATTTTCAAGTATGCCAACAGTTAAACACTGCTATGTTTA
Organism: Miscanthus lutarioriparius; assembly: GCA_904845875.1. Classification (NCBI taxonomy): domain Eukaryota; kingdom Viridiplantae; phylum Streptophyta; class Magnoliopsida; order Poales; family Poaceae; genus Miscanthus; species Miscanthus lutarioriparius. The sequence continues at coordinate 31,678,110 of CAJGYO010000007.1, forward strand.
GCAATTTATTGTGAGAGATTGGGTTAAGGAGTGGTGTAGTGTTATAGCTCGATTTGGTAGTCTCATGTGTCATCTTGAGCATGGAGAAGATGGTTTAGGTCCTAAAGCAACCATTTGGTCATGTTGAACGCTTTAAAATTCATGCGTGTCACTGTCTCGGGTTGGTTGGTGTCGGGTGCATGGTCATCGCATGGCCTTCTCACGTCGCACACATGGCCGCATCCCGCATAGTCAACCGTGCTGCTGCGGTTGGCCGATTGAGCCTCCTGGGCTTGGCCGAGGCCGGCCGCAGCGAGCCGCTGGCCCCGCGCCCTGCTGCTCTGCCTCGCGCTACCGTCTTGGGTGCCGCCACATCCACACTGCGCTGCCATCGCGTCCGCACTACAGATGCTCCTCGCGTCATGATGCTGCCGCTACCATCGCATCGTCGTCGCATCCACGCTGGTGCGTTGCACCTCTGTGCTATTGCCGCCCCTGTGCGTGATGCCTCTGCAGAATGCGCATGTGGGCGAGCCGCCATTGCCATGCCATTTATGGCACTACGGCGCATGGGCCACGCCGGTCGGACGCGCACACATGTTGTCCATAGCGCCAGCACGTGGGCCTCCTGAGCACGCCGCTTGCGTCCCGCCAAGGCGTGGACGAGCCAAGCCCACCTGCCATGCCGTCTCTCTCTTTCCCTCTTTCTCCCTCTGTTTTCCGCCACCATCGCGTCGCGTCATGGTGAATCCAGAGAGTGAGCACCTCTCATCAATTCCTCATGCTTGTGTCTCGCCTTCACGCCCCCTCTAGCCAACCCCATCCCGCTTTGATTACGGCCAGGCCGAGGTCCAATTTTGGAGCTTTTCCCGCCACCGTGACGTTAAGGTCCCGTCACCGTCCACATCGTGGCTAGTCTCCACCACTTCACCCCACGCCAATCCCTCTCCACCACTAGCTCGCTTTGGCTCCCTCTTCGTCGTGTACATGCTAGTTGTAGCTCTAGTGCCGCCTCCTCACCGCTAACGTGGTCGTGCCTTTGTGGTCCGCCATTCACCTCACCGCGCGCACGTGGCCAGCCTCGCTTGGGTCATCTCTAGCCGAGTCGGCTTCTCGATAAGGTCCTGGTGAGTTGTCGTTGCTCACCCGCTACCCCTACCACCTTGTTGTTGCTGTGGCTCACCAGAACACCGTCGCCATTGCCGCAGGGTGCATGTCGTCGTGGAGAAGTCCTTCTATGGCGTCCCGGCTCATGCAACCACTGCCCATCGTCTCGTGTCGAACCCTAGGTGGGCGTCGACCTCATAGATTGGTCAGCGTGGGTCCCGTGTGGCCGGTGCAAGCGCAAGCGCCAGTGCCACCGCTCGCCGCGCCGATGCGCGTGGGGAATGGTTGAGGACCTTGCCATTGTAAAGAGGAGAAAGTTTCGAGGGTTCCGTTGCAAAGTCGTTGTCAATAGAAATAGTACGTGTAGTGTTCGCGCTATTTTCTAATAACGCGAGGGCATTTTTTCTAATGTGCCAGCGCGCGCAGGCTTCCTCACCTCGGGCCGCCTCGCGTGCGTGGGCGGTCTTTTTGTGGGCCGTGGGTTGGTTGTCGTCTTAGTCATGGCACAGCTACTGCGCGTCAGCGTCAAGGTGGACCGCGTTAATGAAATCTATTTAGCTTTTTCATGGAGAATAGAAATAGCTTTTCATTTGTATTTCTGAGCGGAACTTTAGTAAATCATATAAAATCATGTAGATATCCAAAAATTATGAAACCAATTTTGTTAAGTTCTTAAAATTGTATTCTATCTGTTAGTGTATTTAGTTCATATATATACGATGCCAGGAGCTATTAAATCATTTGAGAGTGCTTAATATTATTAGGTTAAATATTGTAGGAATTTTTGTGGCAAAATGGTGATAGCTTTAGCTTTGAAAATTTTACAGTAGCTTCATGATATTATTATGTGCTCACTGTAATTTTTGTAGCTTTAGAATAGACTTAACATAATGGTAGCTAAATACCCATTAAGGCTAAATGGATAATGGCATGATATTGGTTTATAAAAATTAAGCACTTGTAGGGTGAGCTTGGAATCTATTTGATAGAGATAATGATTATCTTAGTATTTTAGTCATTGGAGCTAGCTTAGTAGTTTACCATGTGTATTCTTATTTTAAGAGTTGCTGTTGCTGAAATGCTAAGTGTTGCATCATCATCGCATGCATGTAGAGAACGAGTTGGCTGAGATTGTGACCATCGGAGATCACGAGTTTGAGGTGGTGATCAAGGAGTATGAGGAGGAGATCCTCATGCAGGAGGAGGTCCTAGAGCCACCACTAACTGACTGAGCTAACACCGCGCCTACCCAAGGCAAGCCCCGGTGCATAACCCTTATTTTGAATAATCACTGGATATATATGTGATGTGCATTTACGTTACAGTCTTATTGTTGAAACTACATGCATAGATATATCTACCTATGAGTCCTACTAGCTTAGGTCAAGTAGCTGCTATGCTTAGGTTTTTCGGTAGCGTGAGTAACCTGCCGTTACTCACAATAGGTGATTATTATATTACTCTCATGATTAAATGGTGAAAGGAAATAGAGACCGGGTAGGGATATGGTACGGGTATTGGTGGGTGTAAGAGGTTGTGTCCCGTGGCCAACGGGGCATAGCTTGGTTATACTTTTTTCCTATCCATGTCGGTTAAGGACCGGCCATTGCATTGGATTCTAGTCAGGTCATAGACTTATTATCCTGAGCACATACTTGCTTATGGGAGCGGGAAGGCTCATTGCTCTCTTGTCGTGGGTTCCGGCTCTTTTTGGACCAATTGATTGGAGGCGGGGATGGTGGAGGTCTAAGCACCACATTGAGTCCGTGACTTAGGTGTGGGTGCTTGGAGTCCAAGTTTGGACGAGGACCTAGACCCCTTGACAAGAGAGTGGTGGGTTGGTCCTTCTTGTGCCTAGAGTATAAGTGGGGTGTGTGTTTTGGGGTACCCAGTTGAGCAACATTGATTCATGAATCATCATGTAATACGGTATGACTTATCTACGATCTAGCACCGTAGTAAGAACTAGAAGATAAAAGATGGTGAAATGGATCTGATTGCTCAACTCTTTCTTGAAAGTAGAACATGTGCTTATATAGAATGGTTAGATAATGAACTAATCAGGACTACTAATAAGAAACATACATAAGGATTCACTACTAGTAATGCTTTTTGCAAAAAGAAAACCTAACAAACCATAAAGCTTATTATATCCTTTGGAGTCGGGAAATTATTCCCACTAGTCAGGTAAGTCTTGCGAGTACATTGTGTACTCAGGGTTTATTTACCCCTGTTGCAGGTGCAGCTTGAGGAATGGCTGTTGTATGGAGGATTCTTCTGGTGGGCACAGATGGATCCTTGTATCTTACCGTTAGATGTTTATTGTAATTTCGCTGTTTAAATTCCACACTATGAACTTGGTATTGTAATAATGTATTTCTAAGAACTCTTGTTGTATGAAATGGACTAAGTATTGTAAACTAGTTCTCATTATTGGATCCTGGAGGAAAAACATGGATTATTTGAGTTCTCCCTTAGGGTGTGCTCGACGGAACCGTCCGATGTAGCTTACTTTCGGGGTGCTTAGTATCTAGTGGAAGATGAGCACCTCTAGAAGCATGCTATTTCGGGTGGTTTTGCCACAATCTTGAAGTTTGATAGCTTGTCTTTGAGAATATAGAGCTTGGCACTTTTTACCGTTGAAGTGCCCTCATATGTTTCTTCTAGTCTCACCCAAACTTCACTTGCCTTCTCAAGATCTTTGATTTGCTCAAATACCTTTGAATCAATGCCATTGTATATTGTGTTGAGTGCCATAGTGTTGCATTGCTTGTTGACCTTGTCATTGTTGGTGAGATTAGTAGGGTCAATGATCACAAACTCATTCTCTACCACATCCCACACCTTATCATTTATTGAACCAACGTACATCTTCATCTTTCTCTTCTAATAATCAAAAGATGTGCCATCAAAGAACGGTGGTTTTCCCCCAACATGGTTGAACACTATTTGAGCCATGTTTCACACCGAAGGTTGTTAATCCTTGAATCAAACGGTGACCATGGCTCTGATACCACTTCAAAGGTCCTAATACGGCTAGAGGGGGGTGAATAGCCTATTTAAAAATCTACAAGATTACTAGAGCAATTTGATTAGTATGACAAATAGCGAAGTGCAAACTTACTCTAGCTCTACAAGTGTTGCAAGCTACCTATCCAATAATTCTAGTTGCTATGATCACTAGGCACACAAGAGGATAAGTTGCTACTCACTAAGAGCTCTCAAACTTGCTACACTAAAGATCTCCACTAGATGAACTTAAGCTACAAAGCAAGCTCTCAATTCTAGCTACACTAAAGAGCTTGCTACAACTAGTTTGCGGGAATGTAAATGAGTGAGTAGATTGATTATATTGCCTCGTAGAGGAGTGAACCAATCATAAGATGAATATCAATTCAATCACCGGGAGAATACCAAAGGGCAAGGGACAACCAATTTTTCTTCCGAGGTTCACGTGCTTGCCAGCACGCTAGTCCCCATTATGTCGACCAACACTTTGTGGTTTAGCGGCTAAGAGGTGTTGCATGAACCTCATCCACACAATTGGACACCGCAAGAACCTACCCACAAGTAAGGTAACTCAATGACACGAGCAATCCACTAGAGTTACCTTTTGGCTCTTCGCCGGGAAAGGCACAAGACCCCTCACAAACACCGGGAGATGGCCACAAACAATCACCAACTCATGCCAATTCTCCTCCACTACTCCAAGCCGTCTAGGTGGCGGCAACCACCAAGAGAAACAAGAAATCCGTCGCCACAACGATCCCCAAGTGCCACCAGATGTAATCAATCAAGCAAATGCACTTGGAATCACTCCCAATCTCACTATGATGATGAATCAATGATGGAGATGAGTGGGAGGTGTTTGCCTAGGCTCACAAGGATGTTAGGAATGTCAAAGTGCTAAGAGTGATGCCTTGGAGCTAGACAAACACTATTTATAGACATCCCCAAATGAATAGAGCCATTAGAGCCAAAGAGGGGCGCCCTGCGTACTGACCGGACGCGCCCAAGCCAGCGTCCGATCGATGATCTCATGCCACGTGTCACATCCTTTGAATACCAAGCGTCGATCTCCAACGATCAACTGATCAAGCGTCCTAGGGTTAAGTTGTGACCGGACTCACAGAAGAAACAACCGGACTCTGGATCACTTAGCGTCAGATCATTTCCAGAGAAGTTCAGAGCCATTTTCTATTGACCGAACGTGTCAGGTCAGAGGCGACCTGACGTGCACCCAGCGTCGGTCCCTGCTCCTCTTCTCTATGCGCGTAGGCAAGGCTGACGTCAGTGATCACCTGACGCTCCTCCTGTGTGTCCGATCGCGTGATCTCGCCGCCATTCAACTTGTGACCAGACGTGCGGTCGGTCCCGAGCCAGCGTCTAGTCCTTCCACCTTGCTCTTGGCCAGAGCAGCGCCGTCGCCTATAATTGATCGGACACGCCGGGGTGAGTCCGGTCACCCCGCGGCCAGCGTCCGGTTGTGGACTTTCTCCTCCTTTTCTTTTTCTAAGTCCACAACCACTTCACCCTTGCTTCCAACTTGCTAACCACAAAGTGTAGAACTTGTGTGCACATGTGTTAGCATTTTTCAAAGCATTTTACAAGGGTCAAGGTTAGCACACTAGGTTCCTAAATGCATATGCAAGAATCATGTCACCTAGTGGCACTCGATAAACCATTTAGCCAAATATTTCCCCTTTTTATAGTACGACTATCGATCCTAAGTCACTCACACCCTCTATGATGTCTTGAGTGCAAAACAAAAACCTATCTTATACATTTGCCTTGATCTTATCGGTTTTTATTTTTCTCTTTCTTCTTTTCCAAGTTAGAGCTTGATCATCATCAACACATGTCCATCTTCATCTCCATGGACCTCACCTTGCTCAATCACTTCGATTGCACCAACCTAGCTCATATCATCGCTCATTACAATGGTTAGTGCTAGGTTTCATCAATTATCCAAAACCAAAGTAGGGCTTTCACCTGCATCCTATACCCATTCTCCACCACCACCTCAGCCATGGGCACATTAGAACCTTGGATCACCCTATTATAGCGGGACCAGTGAGCACGGTCGTGCAAGGGCATCAGGACATAGTGTGCCCTAGTCTTCCCACTATCGAACCTCCCCTTCAGTGTGAAATCACCACCAAACTTTGCATTCAATGGACACAAAGGTCGTTGAAGCTAGAAGGTTCATCAAACCATTCCAATTCTTCTTCCATATCCTCAAACATACCATCTTCTTTCCTAACACTTTCTCCGTAAAAAACTCGGACACATCAATCCATCTACAAAAGTATTTGAGAAAACTTCATCAAGTCGTCCAAACCGCCGTACCTATACTAACTATAACTATACTAACTAATCTAATATAAATACCTATAGTAACTATTCTAACTAACTATACTAACTAACAATACTAGACTAAACTAACTATACTAACTACACTATGTAATCTAATATTAATGCCTACACCAACTAATCTAATATTACAACCTATACTAACTATAATAATTAAAACCAACAATACCTTAATATACAACAAAAACTATAATACAACCTAAATAATATCATCAAATTGGTAACCCTAACTAATCAGTAAAAGTAAATTTTTAATCCTAACCCTAACTAACCAAAGTTCAATTCATCCACCAAATGGAGAAGGGGATTACCTTCACTAACAGCAGGCAGATTGGGGCTCACCCTAAGGCGACGAGGTTGCCGCCGCGGCAATGGCCGACCGGCGACACTCGGATCCGACGAGGAGAGGGAGGGAGATGGAAGTGGCTCAGGGGATGGTGGGAGAGCGAGAGGGAGGCAGGGAAGGAAAGAGGGGGCCGCCCGCCGGCGGCGAGGGATTGAGGGAGAGCGGGAGGGAGAGGGTGGGTGACTGAGGGAGTCAGGGAGAGTGGGGAGGGTTGTGGGGAGGGAGAGAGGAGGCCAGGGAGCGGCTGGCGGTGGCCATAAGCGGCGAAACGGGCGCGCGCGTCCAGGAGCGAGGGGGCGGCGGCGTCGCGTCGAGGGATGCGAGTGAGAGAGAGTGAAAGAGGGATGGGCAGAGGAGCCGACGGCGCGGGCTTGTGTTGGGCCTTGACGCGTCGTGTGGCATGGCACGGCAGCGCCTGCCAAGTCAGCGGTCAGCGGTCGGGGTCCGCTGTCACGTCACCCAAGCTGCCGCGCCGCCATGCATAGCGTGCGGTGTAGTTTGCCCGTGCTAGGGCAATAAGCGCAGCCAAATGTGTTAGTTTTGAAAATAAAAAGTAGAGAGTGTCAAATTTGAAAATAGTTTTAAAAGTGTTAAAATAAAAAAAATCGCGTGTGCCCCTTCCCGCTTCGCTGTGCTCCCACGCTGGATGCACCGCCGCCAAGGACATGGTGAAGGTGACCGGCACCATGCACGCCGGCGGGGACGAGGAGAAGAAGGACCAATTCTAGCAATGATATCCATTGTGCTATTCAAAGGTATTTGAGTGGAATGAACTCATATTAGCCTGGTGTCGAGGAATTGATGAGACGAGCCATTCCTTTATAAAATAAATAATAAGTTCTCTAACGTGCATGTTGGTCGCTTTTTGTATTAGTGGCCCTATAGTCCTTTTTATAGCCCCTAGGGGGACGGGTTTGTCGAGTGAGGATTGTGAGAAGATGCAAGCTATACACAGGATTTCTTTCAGAACTTGTATACGTCGGAGGGCACTGCTAATATGTCAGCGGTGCTAGATCATGTCCCGTCAAAGGTCACTGACAGCGTCCACAGCCACCTCCACGGCGGTGTTTAAGCCTCCAATCTGGCAATCTCCATCCAAACCATTATTGGTACTGCCGTTGTTTCCCACTTTGTTGCTCGTTCTGCTGTTCATCCAACCGGCGCTCCTGTTAGTGTTCCTAGAATCTAACGCACGGCACACTTATCCAGGGAACGATAGTGGAAGAGGAGAAAAGAAAAGAGTTTGGGATGGAAGGAGGGGCCTAACCGGAACGGCCACTTGGGACCACCGTGGCAGTTTGTAAAAAAAAATTGCATGCATACAGTAACCAGCGTGCCTCGGATGATTGGCGCATGTCCCACGAAACGGATCGAACGACAGCACCTAGAGACGACTACCTGATGCTTGGCTCCCGCACAATACCGTAGCACCCACGACGTCCGGAAGTCTAGGCTAGCGAAGACACGTGTCAAGTAAATACGCTATGTATGCACGGCACCACACTGGATACCGTATCCATGCAAATTTTTTCCCCGCAGTTCGACTTGATGGTGTCAGACACCAAGGGTGCGCCAAGGAGGGCTAAGCAGGTGTCAAGGGGTATTGTCTTGAAAGAAATGTTATGTGTTTCTCTCTTCTGAGCCTTTTCTTTAGCTACAACACTATATGGAATATAAATTTGAGAGGACGCGGGGGTTCAGGAAGTAGGGGTTGTTTTGAAATAAATGGTATGTGTTTCTCTTGTATGCTTTTTCTTCAACTACAATATTACATGCGAACTCAAATTTGTAAAATGTATCACACCGGCTAAAAACTCCCCTCTCCGGCAACCCCCACCCCACCCGCCTACACATACATTGGATTCTTAATTTTTTGGTGAACAAGGAGATTCAGCAGTGCGTCATTTTCTCCAAGCCCAATGAGCTTTTAGGGTTAGGGGGTTAGGGATTTATGGTTTAAGTACAAAGAGGAAGCATACCTATCTGCAACAAACCTAGAAGGAAGTCTAGGGGTGGAGGCGGTCGAGATAGCGGTGTGATGAGGCGGAGGGGTTTCTTCTACCACGAGCGACGGTGGATAACCGGTTGGGTGGTGGAGTGGCGAGGCGACTGCCACGCCATAACGAGATAGCATGGGAATGATGGAGAGAAGGTTGATTAGTGACGGGAGCCACCTATGGTGGCATATGAGCTCCGATAGATTGCCTTTGGTGATAAGAGAGGGAGGAGAGAGGGTAGTGGAGAGACTACATGGTGACCATGCTGTTTATGGGATAGCGCAGCCCATTCGTCCAAATGGAGTGGAGTACAACAACACGGTGAATAAGAAGAATAGGATTAGGAAGAGACGAGAATAGTCGAGTTTATTTGAGCTCCTCATTTTTTAATCTAAGGGTTAGAAATTTAGGTGTGGGAAGAAGAAAAAAATTAACATGTAGACAATCCCTAATTCTAAATTGCTGCGTGTGTGAAAAATTGCAATTGCGAACTAGAAAGATTCTTTTTCTAAATCTCATGATAACATTTAGCCATTTAGACTGACGGAGAGAGAGCACGCTAGCTGCTTGGTTCCTCGAACCCGAACCTCTTTGAGGTGGAGCGAAGGAACAGGTTCCTCAGGCTGCGGCCGCTCTCCCTGCCCCGCTTCTCCCCCGCTCCACGCGCGTCGCTCCCATCCTGCGGCGCGGCGGCGGCGTGGTCGGCGATGACGAGGCCGGACTCGAGCCTCCGCGCCACGGCGACGAGCTCGTACGGGTCCCACAGCGACTGCGAGAAGTCCCACGACCTCTCGCGGGCCCGGGCGTCCGGAGCCGCGGCCGCCGCCATGGCCTCTAGCTTGAACCGGGACGGGCGGTGTGGCGCCGCGCCCGCGCGGGCCCGCGCGCCAGCGCCGCCGGCGGGGTCCTTTGCGCCCGTTCCCGACGCCCGCGACGACGGCCGCGGGTTGCCCGACTGCGCATGCCACGCCTGCGCCACCGCCTTGAGCAGCTCCACGTCCACGTCCCTGGACGCGCGCGACCCCGCCGAGCTCTTCATGTCGCGTGCGTGCCGGCGTGGCGTTCGGCGGGCGGTGAGCGAGAGCGGATTGGGTTCGAGCCGTTGTTTCGGCGGGTAACGCTGGCCTCTGGGTGGGTTGTCCGCGTATCGGCCTGACGGCCTCAGCCTCACGTCTCTCCAGCGCAGGAGGCCAAGAGCAGCGTCACGTCAGAGCATATCATCTTCCCACAAGATCAGCGGCTCAGAACGCTGGAGCTCCAGATCTTCTTCTGCAGCTACTTCAGGTTCAGGCGCGACATGAAACTTCACCAAAAAAACGTTTGCAGTTGACCTCTACGACTACGAATGAAGTCCGGGACAGAAGCAACCATGTCATTGTGCAATGGGTTGGGATATGGTTAGACTGGTGGCTCAGCTCATGCTCATCTTTTCAACACAGAAGACACGTAGCAAGTGGCAACGCCGCTACCAAGTTCAATAGAAGAAGATCTTTCCAAGTTCCAACCGTAGGTGCATTATTCGTTTTGGGGACTAGCAAGTGAAAGAGATGCTGCCCGTAGATCATGCAGGCATGTACATATGCCTTTGTCTCCGAACAGTTGCGGATACGGAAACCGACCAAGAGAGGGGCTAAATAATAGAAGGCTTGAACGATACTGTACCAAACTTGAATTACAATTCTTTCAGAACGGAAGGAGTAAATGACATCATAGGAGAAGACACACCTTATTTTGAGAGGGATGTGAAGAACGCAAGAATTTCATAGGGTGTGGTTGCATTATTCCATATTTCCATTGGTCGGGCCTGCTGAAACAAAAGAATTTAATTGGAAACAGACTGGTTTCTTTAAAATTTGACGAATAGATTCATGTGTTTCCGTTCTGTGATGATGATGATCTCGCAAGCAAAGACTAATTGACAGGAACAACAACGATGCTCCTTGTCTGGATAATGTCTCCTTGAAGTGCTACACACGATGTTGTAGCCCTTTTGGATTTTGACCGAACAATAAGGCGCAAAGAAAAGATGGCTTCGATTAGTGAGCATCCACATCCAGCCGAAAAGGAGAACACTTCGATCGATTGTATATGCGGACTACGACGAAACACCCAAAAGTTCTCGGTTCCAAGCTAGTAATAGCTGTGATCATGGCCGGATGAAGACCTCCATTGCTTCTGCTAACTATTGGAGGGAACACATCAGAGCACTACAGAGAATGGTTCATCTAAAAAAACTAAAGGCACTGAAAATGGCTGGTGGAGAGTGGGAGACTGTACCCACTGACATTGCCAGATCTGCACTAAACTGGACGACTTCATCCGTATATATATTCCGCACTAGTTCCATGTGAATATATAAACTCTTTCTACATGCTGTTATACAGGGTTGTTATAGGTTGTTTTGTTCAGGGAATCAAACCTTGTAGATGGTGTATCATTCCTCGTACTAGTACTGGTTATCAGCTCATAGGGAATGAGGTGACGAAGGAACAATCCATTTTATTTTACAAAGCAAACAAAAAAAATAACTTTTCGATAGCCATTCAATAGCTTCAGTTGCAGGGCATGGTCCTTTGTGTGTGTGTGATCGTCATCGGGTTTGCAGGCATGAACTGTTCGAAGTTTGGAGTTCTCAGACGTGTCGCCATTGGTGGTTTGGCAGCTCATTGCCATCAGGACAACGGCACATCCGTCGAGCCACTTAACCGAAGTGGCACGTACGCACGGCTCTGCTGTCCTGGTCAGAGACGATGGGTGGGTACTGGGTGATTTGGTGACTAGCTAGTGGGCGATGAGCACTACATCTACATGACTGCCCCCTGACGGTGCCACCAACAGCGAGCAGGGCGCGCCATCCTCTTCGACCGCGCCCAGGCCCAAGAGAAGCCGCCGGCCCAGCGTCCGCTACAACGGCCCAACCAGGATCAACTAGCTGAGGAAGTCTAGTATAAATAAAAGAGAGAAGAGAGAGAGAGAGAGGACTATGAACAATTGTATCAAAGTACTCCTGTTAATGGAAAAAGTCTACTTAATCCTCCACCTTTCATATTTGGTCTACTTCACCCCAACTATGAAACCGTCTGTTTTATCCCCTGAACTTTCTAAAACCGTGTGTTTTACCCCATGAACTTTATAAAACCGTCTATTCTACTGTAGCAAACCACCGCTGAAAACTGCCGGGGGTAAAATAGACAGTTTTAGAAAGTTCAGGGGGTAAAACAGACGGTTTCATAGTTGGGGAATGAAGTAGACCAAGTATGAAAGGTGGGAGTTAAGTAGACTTTTTCCTCCTATTAATCTAAGAACTCCTCCGTCCTAATTTCCCTGCTGTTCTTCCTTTCCCCTTCCCCAAGGTGTTGTGCTCCTCACATCTGGTATCAGAGACTCGTCGTCCTGGCAGTCGATCCACCCCAGCAGCACTACACCCGCCTCCAGCGATCCCTTGGAGCCATGGATCCCCAGCTCAAGATGATTCTCGACGAGATCCAGCAGTCGAAGGTGGAGTTCGGGCCCCGCTTTGATGACCACGAGGCGCAGTGGGAGCGCCGATTCTCCGACCTTGACACCGACCGCCACAATCGGGACGCCGCCATCGACGCCCAATTCGAGCTGCTGGAGGCTGCCTGAGGCGAGCTTCAGCATCTCCGAGTCGAGCACGACCACGACGAGCGCGACGCACGCGTCGCCGCCCTGGAGGCCGCCACCACAGATCTCGGCAAGTGGCGCCCGGAGGTGGAGGGGATTGTCGGCGACCTCAATCTCAAGGTCCAGAAGATGGCCAAGCACTACGACCGCGTGGTGTTCGACACCGCGCCGCAGCAACCTGGCATCTTCACTTCCCCGTCCTCGGCCTCCGTTCACGCTCCGACCGACCCCGGCACCAAATTGCCCAGCGGGCACTGTGTTGCACAGTCTACATGGGATCCTGGGTCTGGCGTCGTCATGACGTGGACCCATGTCCCGGCATCAGGTATGTCTCCACCATCCCCCTCCCATGTTCCTCTTCATGCTATCCTACTCGCCTGCCCCAGATCTTGGCAGACAACAACGGTGGTGGCAGGCGGTGCCGTTGCCGGACTCCAGGTAGGCGACGGCGGTGGCTCGAGTTTCAGGCAAGCACAGGAAGTAGCCATGGTGACGGACTCTAGGCGAGCGGAGGCAGAGGGGCGGCTCGCCGGCTCGTCCTCCCGAGTCCAGGTGGAGGGGCGGCCGGGGTGGCTCGATCTCCAGGACCTGCCGAGGTGGTGTCATGGTGAGCGTGAAGGGGTGTCGAGCAAGGGGACGGGGGAGTAAGGGGCGGCGGCTTCCTGAGAGCTAGCGTGCGGATGGAGGAGATGAAGGGGATAGGGCAAATGGGCCGGCTGGGTCAACTGAGACCGGCCCGGATAGCTAAGACGAGGGGGGCAGGGGCAGGCGAGGTCATTTTGCACCCTTCGCGCGCTCGGGGCCGACGTGGCAAGCTGTGCTGGAGAGCCACGAGTGCAAAAGTGGTAAAAGTGTATCTCGGAGCGAACAACGCTGGTGAAAGAATATGGGAATTCACCAAAGCGAGAACTGGAGAGTGGCCATCCGTTATAATGGTAAAAAGTTATTTGTCCCGCCCACCACCTGCCTACGAACCTAAACACCCACCTATCCCTCACCCAGCGTCGATCCATCAGCCGCCAAACCCAATCCACCCACCCTTACCCAATTCCCACCCCACTCCCTTGCTCAATTGTTGCAATACCCCAGATCCCACTCAAATTGCAGCAAACCTTGGCCGCCTCCCTAAACTACCCTTTCCCAAGTTCAACGACAAGAATCATCATCGCTGGCGGCGCCGCTGTGAGAAGTACTTTAGAATGTATCAGGTTGACGAACATCTATGGCTCAGCGTTGCCGAGATGTATCTCGAAGGACCCGCTGATCTCTGGTACCAATCCATCCAGAATGAGCTACAAAATGCCACCTGGACAACCTTCTGCCAACTCCTCCATGACCGCTTTGACCGAGATCAGCATGAGTTGTTGCTTCGCAAGCTGTTCAATGTTCTCCAAACCTCTACTGTCTCTCCCTATGTGACAGAATTCTGTGAATTGAAAGACCAACTTACAGCCTATTCCCAACATTCCGATCCAATGTACTTAACCATGCGTTTCATCGATGGTCTTAAGCCTAAAATCAATGCTATCATGCTTCTGCAACGTCCCAAAACACTCGATTCTGCCTCCTCGTTGGCGTTGTTGCAGGAAGAGGTGGCTGGCCCTGCTGTGGCCCAGCATCCGCGTGGAGGTGATTGGTACGCTGCGTACAAGCCGTACCCTGCAGCACGGCGGCCTCTACCCCTACCACCAGCACCACCAGCGAGCTGACAAGGCGACTCCGGCCGCACCAACTGCGGCTGCTCCAGCCGCACCGCCACCACCTGACGCCAAGCTTGCTGCGCTGAAGACATACCACCGCGGTCTTGGCCTCTGTTATAAATGTAGCGCCAGGTGGAGCAGGGATCACCGCTGTCCTCCAAAGGTATTGCAAGCTATTGATGCTCTTTGGGATTCATTTTCCTCAGATGACTCGCTGGCCGACTCGAAACCAGAACCTTCTGCTCCAGAGCAACTTATGATGGCACTGTCCAAGTCTGCCTTGTCTGGTGTCCCATCTGCTCGCACAGTTCGATTGGTTGGGCTACTGCAGAATGTTCCTATCAATATACTGATTGATTGTGGCAGTTCATCCTCCTTCCTTAATGAAGCCTTGGTGCCTCACTTGGTTGGGATTCATTCTGAGGGTATCTCTACTTCAGTCCAAGTTATAGGTGGGGGAATGCTCATCAGCGGTGCTATGACGCGTCAGGTGCCTTGGACAGTTGATGAATGCACCTTTCATTCCAATTTTAGAACCTTGGGCCTAGCCAACTTTGATATGATCATCGGTATGGATTGGTTGTAAGCCCACAACCCAATGCTGGTTCATTGGGACCAGAAGTGGTTAGCTGTTCAGTACAAGGGTCAGACAAGAGTTCTCCAGGGCATTACATCTAACCACCCTCAGCAGATTCTGCTTCAAATTGAAACAGAGCAACAGTCTGCAGTTTCAGATAATCCACAACTTGAGGTGCCCCAGTTCATACAACCACTATTGGATGAGTACAAGGATCTCTTCGAGGAATCTACATCTCTACCCGCATCTAGAGCTTGTGACCATGAGATTCCATTGATTCCTGGGGCACAGCGGTCTTCATCAAACCCTACTGCTACCCTCCTAAGCTCATGGATGAGATTGAGCGCCAAGTCTAGGATATGTTGCATCAGGGCTTGATCAGGCCAAGTACCAGCTCCTTCGCCTCTCCGGTCTTGCTAGTAAAGAAGAAAGACGACAGTTATCGTTTGTGCATCGATTTCTGGCACCTCAATGCCTTAACTCAGAAATCCAAGTTTCCTGTGCTCGTTTTCGATCAACTGATGGATGAACTTCATGATGCTCGTTGGTTTTCCACATTGGATCTACGAGCGGGGTTTCACCAGATTCTGCTCCGTCAAGGTGAAGAGCATAAAACTGCATTTCAAACACATCTTGGGCAATACAAATTCACGGTGATGGCCTTCGGCCTTACAGGGGCACCAGGAACTTTTCAAGGGGCTATGAGTGTCACCCATCAACCTGGCCTGCGTCGTTTTGTTATTGTATTTTTTGATGACATCTTGGTTTATAGTTCAACCCTAGAGGAGCATATTGATCATCTCAATCAGGTGTTCAGTTGGCTGCGGGCAGATCAGTGGAAACTCAAGCTGTCCAAATACAGTTTTGCACGCACCTCTATCTCTTACCTTGGTCATGTCATCAGCAAGGCTGGCCTTTCTACAGATCTCGCCAAGGCCCAAGTTGTGGTGGACTGGCTGATGCCAACGTCTGTTAAAGAGCTTCGAGGATTTTTGGGACTGGCAGGCTACTACCGTAAGTTCGTCAAACACTTCGGTCTTATCGCCAAACCCCTCACGGAGCTCCTCAAAAAAAGACCAACAGTTCATTTGGACACCACATCATGATTTGGCATTTCGGCTGTTGAAAGAGGCTCTCTGCTCTGCTCCTGTGCTGGCGCTATCGGATTTCACACAACTGTTTCACATTGACACAGATGCCTCAGGCTCTGGAATTGGTGCAGTCCTACACCAGAATGGCATCCTCTTGCCTTCACCAGGAAATCTCTCAGCCCACGCAATCAGGGCCTGACAGTGTGAGAGTACTTAGCTATACTCATGGCAATTGACCAGTGGCGCCATTATCTGGTTCAAGCTGAGTCTGTCATCCATACCGATCACCAAAGTCTAACTCACCTCAATGAGCAACGCTTACACACAGCTTGGCAGCAAAAAGGTGTTCGCTCGCCTTCAAGGCCTTCAATATCGCATTCAGTACCGTAAGGGCACAGAGAATGGAGCCGCTGACGCACTATCCCATCGTAGTCACCCTGAGCACCTTACTGCTATATCCTCGGTGAAGCATCAGTGGCTCGAAGCTGTAGTGGAGTCTTACTAGTCCGAGACAACTGCCCGAGATCTGCTCACTAAGTTGTTAATGTCGCCAGACTTCGCGCCTCCATTTTCCTTGACAAATGGTATCCTACGGCATAAAAACCATGTTTGGCTGGGCTCCAGGAAGTCTCTCCAACAACGGATTCTGCAAGAGTTCCACGCTAGCCCAGTAGGTGGACATTCTGGTGCGCCCGCAACATATAGCCACATCAAGCGCCTTTTCTTCTGGCCCGGATTGAAGTCGGATGTTTGCTCATTTGTCTAGTCCTACACAGTTTGTCTCCAGGTAAAACCAGAGCGCGTCCGCTATCCTGGCTTGCTCCAACCGCTTCCGGTTCCGTCTGCTTCGTGGGAGGTAATAACAATGGATTTCATCAAGGGCCTTCCAGCCAGTGGGTCAGACAATGCTATTCTCGTGGTGGTCGATAAATTTTCCAAGTTTGCACATTTCATTTCCCTACGGCACCCATTCACCGTAGTTGTGGTGGCCAAGCTATTCATGGAAACTGTGTTTTGTCTCCACGGTCTACCCAAGGCAATCATTTCTGACCAGGATCGAGTTTTCACAAGCAACTTCTGGCAGATCCTCTTTCGTTCAGTTGGTACACATCTCCACCTTAGCTCCTCGTATCGTCCCTCAGACTGACAGTCAGTCCAAGCGCGTCAATCAGTGCCTCGAGACGTATCTTCGTTGCTTTGTGCACGCTTGTCCAACGCAGTGGAGCCGTTGGCTTGCCCTTGCTGAGTATTGATATAACTCATCTACACATTCAGCCCTGAGACGGTCTCTGTCGGTGTTTTGAGTGATCACCGATGAGTACATTTCTAGTATTGCGCGTCTGGCTTGGATGGTGTGCTTAGAGGACACGAAGTTTATATCTGGTTTGGGCAAAAACTCCCTACGTCTAGTTTGTCGCTGCTGCTCGTGTTACTAGCACTGAAAGTTTATAGTAGAAGTTACAAAACGAGCGAGAGAGGGACATGTCCCAAGTCTCTGATGTGCGTGTGCTCCTCACGTGTGTGTTTTGATGTCTATAGCCGTGTAAAGTGTTGAACCACCTCCTCCTGGGACATCCTGCTTCCCTTTTTATAGACAAAGGGGAAGAGCAGGTTACACAGAGAGAAAGAGGGAGAAGAGGCAAGGAGAGGAAGGCTTCCAGGACCGCCGGACCTTTCTTTTTCATTATGCGGGTCCTACCGACACTGCAGATGGTGATAGGGATGGCTCCACGCCGGGCGCCTGTTCGCTGCTGATGCCACCCCCTGGCGTTGTCAGAGGGTCGTGATGTCCCATTCTGCCCCGGCGGGCGATGCGGCGAACCAGCGTGTTGGTCAGTGGCCGTACAGGGAGTAGGAAGCATAGTGACCACGCGTCTGTTACTGTTGGTGATATAAGTTCCCTAAAGTGACATGTCGCAGGCACAGGTCATGTTGAGATGTGCTCGCTCCGTGCACGATGCTAGAAGTTTGACCTTGGGTTGTGCTTTCTGGCCTATAGTGGTTGGCGGCGGTATGGGCTTCCGTCAGGAGCCGTGGCTGAGGGGTCAAGCAAGACGGAGCCCCCGACCTAGAGGCTGGGCGAGGCGGATTCGCCGACCCAAAGTTCGGGTGAGGCGGAGCCCGTAGCCTCGGGGTCGGGCAAGATGGAGCCTGACCCCAAGGGTCGGGCGAGATGGTGCCTGTGGCCTCGGGGTCAGGCGAGGTGGAGCCCATAGCCTCAGGGTTGGGCGAGACGGAGCCTGCCCTAAGGGTCAGGTGAGGCAGAGCCTGCGCACCTGGGGGTTAGTTGGAGCTGTAGTCGCACTCTTGACTGATTGGATGAATCAATGTTGATGACCATTAGCTCCTCTTTGGGTACCCTAGTATTTGTCCCCGATAGTAGCCCTAAGCCTGTGGAGGAGTAGAATACTCCTTTGGAGGCATTTCTGAATGGGAGGACTCTAAGGGTCTCGGCCTTCTTTTGTCGCCCATGGCGTGTCCTAGGGACGGTGATTCCCTTTTGTCGTAATCGGACCCCTCGGGGATATAGCCGTGAGATTTGGTGGTTCGAAAAAGGTCTTTCCTGATTCCGACCCCTATAGGGGTCTGTCATTCTATGACCGCGTTTGGTCTCCTTACGAGTCCAACTTTCCTCGAGCCCCCACCTGTAGTAGGGGTCCGGTCGAGGGTCGGCTCGTCTTTGTGATCGTCTTCCCTCATGCGTTTTTTCCGGTAAAAACGGAGGGCTGAGCCGTGCCATGATTTTCCACTATGGACGAATCATGGTGCTCGGTGGGCTATTAACGGGCTAGTCCGAGTGTGGCCCTGGCATCCCGTTCGCGGGGGTCCAGCTTGGGTTTGCTGGTGACTGACTCCAGATTCTCAGCGGTCAATCCATATAGTTCTCGGGTCTATTCGACCGGTCCCGAGGGCCAGGGTGCCATGGATCGTATCCGGTCGAGACTCAAACGTGGGCCAGGGTGCGCATGGCGCTCGTGCGCCTAGGTACCGGCCGCTAGGGGGTTCATCCCTTTCCACCCCTCACTCTAAAAGGTGCCCGGAGCGGTTGTCAAACCCGTCGGTGGGCCAACCTTCGAACTCGTAGGCGTAGACGGGACGTAGGAGCGTCTTCAGCTCTGTATCCCTCTTACCTGTCGTGGCCCGTTCGGGGAGGCAAAACGTTCAGCGCGTTTTCCAAGGTTACGGCCATAGGTTGCATGCGCACGCCCCGCAACAAGACGTGGTGACAGGTCGTGGCAGGCACAAAGATCTAGGCGAGTGGTTGATTTTCTCACACCCGTTGCTCCTATAAATCCAAAGGGTTAGCCCTCTGTGTTTCATACGCACGCCTGCATCCTTACCTCCGTAGCCACGCCGCCGCCGCCAATGCTTAGGTTTCCTATATCTGCATCTCCGCCGTCGTTGAGCTCGCATCCATCCGCCACCACCTCCATTGGATTTGTGGTGTCGTTTCGACATCACCTTCCAGCGCATAGAGGGCCTCATCCGTCACGGTCTTCTCCGTGCGTGGACCTCGGCCGAGGAGTGGTTGCTGCTCGATAACGAGGATTCAGCGTCGCCACCCGACGGCTACGTGGTGTCGTTCGCCCACTTCCACGAGCGTGGGCTCGCGACCCCCGCCCACAAATTCCTCCGGGGCTGCTGTACTTCTACAAGATCGAGCTACAACATCTCAATCCCAATGGGATCCAGCACTTGGCGGCCTTCGTCGCACTGTGCAAAGGATTCCTGGGGATCAGCCCCCACTTTGACTTGTGGAGGTATTTCTTCGCCGTCAACCTCTAGAAGAAGAGGGAGAAGGGTGGTAGGCAGGAGTTGCACATGTCGATGGGGTGTGCCGGCATCCAACTTCGAAACAATCGGGTCGGCTAGTACCCGTCCATGCGGCTCTCGATGTCCAACAAGGGGTGGCACTCGTAGTGGTTCTATCTCAAGAATGTCGCCGCCGCCCTTCTATCGGAGTTCACTGGGCGCCTGATCAAAGAGGCCCCAGAGCAGTGGAGGAAGTGGGGCATCCTAGAGAAGGACAAGAAGAAGATCCGAGACCACATCGCCGCCATCCACATCCTGAAGGAGAACGGCCTGAAAGGGTCAGGCGTCATCAAGGCTTACCATGCGAGGAGGGTGGCGTCGTTGATGATGTGCGCGCTTTTGCTATACGCGATGGCGCCCGAGGCGTCGTTCGACAGAACGGCACTCACCGAGGGAATGCTCCCCAACTCCGAGATCGCGCAACGCATCAAGGAGGTGATGGAGCCTTTGTAGGACGACGTGGATGCCGCCCTCGACTTCATCTACCCAGTGCCAGGGCATCCTCCGATGCGGCTAGAGCTAGGCTATGTTGTCTTCATAAGTTACCCTTTTTCTTGCCTTCTCTTCAATTGATTTCCTGACCCCGTGAGACTAACTTTGAGCGGGGTGAGACCAGCCGAGGGACCTCATCCTCATGGATCATCTAGACACCGCTGTTGAGGGATTCGGCCGTGAGGGCGGTGAATCACGCCTAGGGCGAGCGGCTAAGGAAGGTGAAGGAGGACAAGAAGAGGAAGAAGTAGCGGAAGATGTAGGCGCGGGAATGAGGGGAGGACACTAACAATGACAATGATGATGGTGACAATTATGAGGTGATGGAGGAAGAAGAAATGGTAGCCAACGATATCGAGTGGGACAACCTGGAGAACGAGGATGCGCTGACAGGCATCGGTTCGTCCTTGCAGGCGTCAGGACCCTTCCCATTCCATGGAGGGGAGGGTATGTCTAGGGAGCCGGCAGAGGCGGGACGTACCATCGTCCTGTCCTAGGAGCCAACAGAGGAGGGCGGCTCTACCGTCGTGCCTGAGGTGCTAGCAGAGGTGGGCGGCTCCGCCATTGCCCCCCAAGAGCCATGGGGAGAGGGGCGTTCCGCCAATGTGCCCCAAGATCTACCAAGGGCGAGCCCCTCTGCCCAGAAGCAGGGGGCGGGCTCAAAACGGCCTCATTCCAATGAGGCAGAGCAAAGGTCGGGGGGTTCATCCCCCAAACACATCTGCCGCCCGACAGCGCTGAGGTGAGTTATCAATTCCTCTGTTTTTTCCTATTTTAGTCGGATTTCATCATGACTTATGTTTTTCATCCCTTGCAGCGTCGGCAGGCAGCGGAATCCTTTGGCACTGGGGCTGAAGAAGAGCATCGCCCTGTAATCGGGGCGGTGGCCGTCGGCTGGTGTCGCGCCCATTTTAGGCAAGAGCGGTGCCAGTGTGACCGCGTCGCCGGTCGATCAGGCACCGCCACGATGACACATGTGCCCTCGTCCGGACGGGTGGACCCAGGCGTTCAAGGGGTGCTTTTGGAGGCCGCGGAGCAGCTGGTGACGACCGTGATACCACTGCCGATGGTGGGGCAGACAGGGTTGCTGACCGCGCTCGTGGCGATGACAATGGTGGGATCGACGTAGCCGATTGTGATCTCACCAACGCGGGTGGAGGTGGCGACGGCCATGATAGATGGGTCATAGCCGGGCACAACCACTGTGTCACCTGAGGCATCGGCATGACCTGTGCCATCGGTGGCCCAAGCGACGGCGCCTGGCGTGGTGCTGGGAGAGAGGTTCACGTTCGCACCGTTGACCCCTTCCATTGCCGAAGTGGGCCTTCCAGTGGGGATGTCATGGTGAGAGGGGTCGGCGCTTGGGGCCGGCGGGGAGTCATCCCTAGCCCTGACGTTGGTGGGCAGCGGCTCGCCTGCACGGGGCGAGCCCTTGCTCCAGTGGGCGGATCCATAGGATCCGGCATCGATGCTTTTTACCCTTGATGACGCCACAGAGAGCATGGAGTAGGAGATCCTCGACGTAGGGATCGCGTCCGTGCTCGAGGCCCTAGACCATGCCACGGGCGCATTGCGCGACGTTGTTGTTCCCTCTAGTCAGGTATTGTTCGATCCTGCTTCTTGCCCTTTTCTTCCTCTATATACTTTTTGTATCCTGACCATCGTCTCCCTGCAGTCCCTTATAGCTCATAGACGGGGGGAATCTTGGTTACTTCGTCAACAGAAGGAAGCCTAGGACTGCCTCGTTGAGGAGGCGCGGCTATGCGGGGAGGTGACAGCTCAGCTCATTACCACCCTGCAGAGGGTGGTCGAGCTAACTCCCCTCATCGAGGAGGCGGCCAATCTTCGCGGGTGGTCGAGGCCCGTTGGGATGCTGACGAGGACGAGAAGGCGTTCGAGGCCCTGTCGGTGAGGTCGCGGAAGGATGACGAAGAATTCGCCAGGGTCAGGAAGGAGCGGGATGATTTGCTCTAGAAGGACACCAAAACCCGCCAGCGGATCCTTGACCTTCTGGGCAAGGTTGAGAAAGAAAGGCATCTAAAGCTGGGGGCCAAGGAGAAGCTCGTGGCCCTAAAGAAAAGGGCAAGCCTAGATGCCGCGGTGGTCACTCGGCTACGCAAGGAGCGGGATGAGCTGATCCAAACCGTGGAGAGGCTTCGCTCAGAACATGGCGTGGCTCACGAGGAGCGTGACTAGGCTTTCCAAGAGCATGACCAGGCCTGCCAGGAGCACAACGACGCGCAGCAGAAGGTCGGCTCCCTCCAAGCCGAGCTCAAAAGGGAGACGACCCGGAAGCTAGAGGTCGAGAGCATTTTTGCCGGGCTGGCTGTGGATCTCACCGAGGTGAGGAGAAATCTTCAGGTGGAGAGTGACGAGCTCGGTACCCTGAGCGCCGCCGTTGGAGTGGTCTGCGATGACCTTGAGGTTGTGTGGTCGGAGGGGACCAGCTCGCTTGCGGCTCGTGCTGTCGAGATCACGGCTCAGGTGCACCAGCTCGAGAGGAATGCCCTTTGCGTCAGGGTCAATTAGTCCTTCGCGATTGCTCATTCTCATTATGGGGACAACATCAATCTGGAGGCGATGAACCACGGCTACGTGCCCGGTTATGAAGTCCACGAGCTGGAGGAGATGGAAACGGCAGTGGCACCCCTTTCGTAGGACCTCTCAGACAAAATACAAGGCATAGTTCTCCCTCAGAGGGGCTAGTTAGTTAAATAGGTAGGGCGGTCATTTTTGTAATAAGCGGACAAGTTTCGACCCTTTTGTCTCGTTAAAACAAGCTTTGTGTAAAAAGGGGTTAATGTATTCCGACCCTTCCTGTTGTTAAGACCGTAGAGCTCAAGGTGCGGATGGAAAACTCTGGTCACGCTGGTAAGCAAGAGTGCCATAGCCACTGGGGCATGGGAGTCTGACCAGTTTTCTCGACGTTCATTTCCGCAAAACCTTGCCTCTAGTTTTTTAACGTGAGAAAGGGTCGGGCATGGCGACTGTTTCGGAAAGGGTATATATATATGCCCTTATCAGCCCCTGAGTGAGACCCGGCCCCTTGCCGTTGTCGGGGTCAGGTTTCACTAAAGGTCAAGGAGACGATAACGAAACTAGTAGGAGAAAACGTCTCTCATTTTAGAAACATTATTCTTAGTTTTCGTACGTATCCCCTTCCTAGGATCCAAGCCATTGTTCTACAACCACGCATTTGGTCTCCTTATGAGTCCAACTTTCCTCAAGCCCCTGTGAGTAGTGGCGGTCTGGTCGAGGGTCGGCTCGTCTTTGTGATCGTCACCCATCCACGGTTTCCGTAATCAGAGCGGTTGACCTAACGCCACTTGTTTCGATGGCTCGAGTGTCGCACTCGGTGAGCTTGCTAATGGGTAAGTCCGAGTGGAATCCGGGTCCGTCGTTCATGACGGGGTCGGCATAGCCCTCATGTGGCATTCCACTGCTCCTTAACCCACCTCCCGGCAGATACCTGAGTCGTTCCAGAGACCAACTCAGGTAGCCCGCTGGCCTCCCCTCGATGGAGATTCTATGGGCTTAGCTCGAGGTTAGGATCAAATGAGAAGGCCGAGATGACCCTATCTGCTTCTGAGCGGGTTGGGCAAAGGCCATTAGGGCTCATCTGCATTTTCTTCCCTAGCTCTATTCAACGCGAGGCGGCCTCGATCTCTTCGCGGGCCGGCCTTCGAACCTCGGTCGGTCTGATTCCCAAGTCGGGGTCAAGCGGCTCGAGCCCCCAAGCCCTGTTGGGCTCGATACGGGTCGGCCGAGTTTTATGCATCACCCTATCTGTGGTTTCTGCAACCGGAGGGGTTGAGCTAATGACACTTGCCTCGATGGCTCGAGTGTCGCACTCGACGAGCTCGCTAATGGGCATGTCCGAGTGGAATCTGGGTCTGTCATTCATGATGGGGTCGGCATAGCCCTCATGTGGCATTCCACTGCTCCTTAACCCGCCTCCCGACAGATGCCCAAGTTGTTCTAGAGACCGACTCAGGTGGCCCGCTGGCCACCCCCCGATGGAGATTCTGCCGGTGGGCCGCTCCAAACCCTTCTTGGGAAGGTGGAGGCTAAAGCTCGGGGTGCGGGCAACAAACTCTGATCATGCTGGTGAGTAAAAACATCATAGCCGCTAGGGCGTAGGTTTCTTACGGTTCGACCAGTTTTACTCAATATTTGTTTCCACAAACCTTGCCTCTAATTTTTAATGTGAGAAAGGGTTGGGCACGGAGAATGTCTACCGAATAGACATACTCTTACCAGCCCCCGAGTGAGGCCGGACCCCTTGCCGTTGCTGGGGTCGGGCATCACTTAGAGATGTGGAGTCAATAGCGAAACTAATAAGAGAAAACATGCATAAATTAAGGGTGACCTGTCTCTCGGTAGTGGCCCGAGCCATCCGATCGACTTGGGTGACCCACTAAAATAGCGCTTACCTTAATGGCTCGAGTGATGGGTTCAGGGAGCTCTTACCAGGATACGTTCGAGTGGAATCCAGGTCTGTTGTTCATGACAGAGTCAGCATAACCTGCATGGGGCATTCTACTGCTCCTTACCCGTATCTCGGTAGCGGCCCGAGCCGTCTAATCAACTTGGGTGACCCACTGGCACAGGACTTTCCTGTAGAGATAGAGGATGAGATCATCCCCCCAAGAAATTAGTTAGGTAGATAAGCCAGGTGGCTAACTCGTAATGAGTGAACAAGCTCTTAGATTTCGTTATGGCCAAACAGATTTTTAGCCCTTCTCCCTTTTTTGTATAAAAAAGTTAGTGTGTTCTGACCTATTCCGTTGTTAAGGCCGTAAAGCTCGAGGTACAGGTAAAGAAACTCTGATCACGCTGGTGAGCAAGAACGCCATAGCCGCTGGGGTGTAGGTTTCTTCCAGTCCGACCAGTTTTACTTAGCGTTTGTTACCGTGACCTTTGCTTCTAGGTCTTAACGTGAGAGAGAGTCAGGCATAGAGAATGTCTACCAGATATATGTGCTCTTATCAGCCCCCGAGTGAGGCCGGACCCCTGCCATTGCTGGGGTCGGGTGTCACTAAAGATCGAGGAGTTCATAGCAAAACTAATAAGAGAAAGCGTGTGTAAATTAAGGGTAAAAGCGACATAGCTGTTCGATGTTCTAGGCGTTGACGAAGGCTTTGTCGTCGATGGTCCTGAGCTTGTAGGTGCCTGGTTGGAGCACCTCCGCAATGACATATGGTCCTTCCCATAGCGGAGAGAGCTTGGGGTGGTTCTTGTTGCTCTGGACGAGGCGGAGCACTAGGTCCCCGACGTTAAACGCCCAACCCCGCACTCGACGACTATGGTACCGGCATAACGCTTACTGGTACTTGGCCAAGCAGAGGAGGGCAACGTCACGCGCTTCGTCTAGCTAGTCCATGGCATCCTTGAGGGACGCCTCAGCTCCCTATTTGTCGTACGCCTTAACCCTTGGCGCTCCGTAGTCAAGGTCAGTTGGGAGGATAGCCTCGGAACTGCAGACCATAAAGAATGGTGTGTAGCTAGTGGCCCGACTAGGGGTCGTCCTCACTCTCCATAGCACCATGGGATGTTCCGCGACCCATCGTCTGCCAAACTTGTTCAACCGGTTGAAGATCCTAGGCTTGAGGCCTTGTAGGACCATGCCGTTCGTGTGCTCGACCTGCCCATTCGTGCGGGGGTGTGCCACGGTAGCCCAATCGACGTGGATGTGGTATTCATCGCAGAATCGAAGGAACTTCTTCCCGGTGAACTGTGTGCCGTTGTCTGTGATAATAGAGTTTGGGGACTCCAAAGTGATGGACGATGTCAAGGAAGAACAACACGGCTTGCTTGGACTTGATCACGGAGATCGGTCGAGCCTCTATCCACTTTGTAAACTTGTCTACGGCGACAAGCAAGTGCGTATATCCCCCGGGCGCCCTCTTGAGAGGTCCGACCAGATCGAGCCCCCAGACCATGAATGGCCACATGATGGGGATCGTTTAGAGTGCTTGGGCCCGCAGGTGGGTCTGTCGAGCGTAGTATTTACACCCTTCGCAAGTGCGCACAATCTATTCAGCGTCAGCTACTATGGTCGACCAGTAGAAACCTTGTCGGAACATGTTTCCGACCAGGGTTCTAGGCGCGGCATGGTGACAGCAGACCCCACCATAGATATCACTCAGCAACCGCTTCTCTTTTTCAATGGGGATGCAGCGCTGCAGGATCCCGGTGTGACTTTGCCTATAGAGCTCACCCTCAATAAAGACAAAGGACTTGGCACAACGCGTGAGCCGTTGAGCCTCCGTTATGTCCATCGGCAGCGCCTCATGGAGGAGATAGTTGAGGTAAGGCGTCCTCTAGTCGGCTAGAGGGTCGGGCTCTATCGCTGGATCCTCGTCAAGCTCCATGACTTTGGGTCGAATGCAGCCGATGGCTGGTTAGCCCCCGAGCCTAGGGTAGGCGGCCCATCACCAGCTTGTTCTAGCTCCTCGTAGCGAACCGAGGGCTTGTACTGATCGCTGGCGAAGACGCCTGTTGGCACCGGCTCTCAACCGGATGCCGTTTTCGCCAGCGCATAGGGCGCCTCAGGATGTGATTGAGCTCGAGACCGTCGAACTTGTCCTCCAGCTGGCGGACTTCGGCAATACATAGCCATCTTGGCATTGTGGCAGCTTGATTCCTTCATGACTTGGCCGATGACCAGCTGAGAGTTGCCCCAGACGTCAAGCCGTCGGATACCCAACTCGATGGCGATGCGTAGGCCGTTGATGAGTGCCTCATACTCGGCCACATTGTTGGAAGAGGGGAAATGGATGTGAACCATGTACCTCATGCGTACCCCAAGGGGCGAAATGAAGACCAGTTCCACGCTGGCACCTTTCTTCATCAGCGATCCGTCGAAGTACATCGTCCAGTACTCTTGGTCAACAACCACTGGTGGCGTTTGGACCTCGGTCCACTCTGCAACGAAATCAGCTAGCACTTGGTACTTGATGGCCGTCGAGGGGATATATGAAATGCCCTAACCCATCAGCTCGAGTGCCCACTTGGCGATTCTTCCCGTGGCATCCCTGTTTTGGATGACCTTGCCAAGAGGGAAGGACGTCACGACCGTCACTAGATGCGACTCGAAGTAGTGACGCAACTTCCTCTTGGCAATGAGGACGGCGTACAAGAGCTTCTGGATTTGGGGATAGCGGGTCTTGGAATCGGACAATACTTCGCTAATGAAGTACATGGGACGATGCACTTTGAGAGCGTGTCCCTCTTCTTCTTGGTGTACCACCAGGGCGGCGCTGACCACTTGCACGGTGGTCGCAATGTAGAGCAGAAGCAGTTCCCCGTCGATCGGAGGGACCAGGATCGGGGCCTTCGTCAGAAGCCGCTTGACCGTGTCAAGTGCTTCCTAGGCCTCGGGCGTCCATTTAAAACGGCCGGCCTTCTTCAGGAGCCGATAGAGGGGGACACCTCATTCACCGAGGCACGAGATAAAGTGGTTGAGCGCGGCGAGGCACCTTGTGGTAGAACCGCCTAATCTAATGTCTCCTAGGAGTACTTGTCTTGCATTAGATACTAAGTACTCAAGGGAGGACACCAAATTACGCAGTTCCGTCAAGCACACCCCAAGGGAGAACCCAAAAATCCACATTTTTCCATCAGGATCACAAATGAGAGAATAAAGCTTACATCATTATTAAACATTTCTTACATCACTTTTCATGTAACATCAGAGTATAATATTTATTGTTGATAATAGAGGAATATGATCATGTTATCAGAGTTATGAATAATTTAATTTAACAGCGAAATATAAACATGTGATCAGAGTTACAACAGAAATAAATATCTATTCATGACATGATGAAGCATTGATATATAGACTATGACAACAGATTATAAAACTTTCATTTATAAAAACATTTAGTGAGAGTTATAAATAAAGACTATGATCGTAGGGTAAAGGAATCCTCTCTGAGACCACCAGAAGGGATCCACACACAAGAGTCAGCTCTAGCATCCGCCTGTCACCTGCAACAAGGAGAAATAAAACCCTGAGTACTCAATTGTACATATCAAGACTTACCTGATAGGAGGAAAGAAAAGACTCAAAGGATATGCAAGGCTATCTGGCTTGTGGGTTTATCGCATCTGCAGGAGCATTACTAAATATGCGTCCTTATATTCAATTTCATTAGCAGTCATCATTAGTTCATTAACTAACCATTCAATGTAAGCACCTATGCTACTTTCAAGCAGGTGGTAAGCAATCAGATTCATTTTACCACCTTTCATCTTCATGATCTTACTATGGTGCTAAATTGTAGACAAGTCGTACCGGATCGCCGACGATTCGTGAATCAATGTGCCCAGCTAGGTACCCTAAAACAAACCCCACTTATACCCTAGGCACAAGCAGGACCAACCCACTACCCTCCTATCATGGGGTCCAGGTCCCCGTCCAAACTTGGACTTCAAGCCCCCGCTCCTGAGTCTCGGACTCAGTGCGGTGCTTAGACCCCCACCATCCCCGCCTCTAATCAGTCGGTCCGAAAAGAGCCGGAACCCATGATAAGAGAGCAACAAGTCTTTCCGCGCCCATACACAAGTATGTATTCAGGATAATAAGTCTGAGACCTGCCTAGAACCCAATGCAACGGCCGGTCCTTAACCGACACAGGTAGAACAAATGCAATCCGAGCCTCGCTCAAATGCCAAACCAAGTCCAGATCCAAAGTACCATTCCGCCCGGTCTCCAATTATCATTCATATATATTCTAGGTGATAATAATATAGTAACAACAATAATATATTTCCTATCTCTCGCGAGTGACAAGCAATCACTCGACTTCTACCGGAGTCTTGTAGCATAGCAATCTACACGATCCTGTCATACTAGTAAGACTAAAAGGATAACGATATATATATGCAAGTGGGTTTCATTCAAATCCTTAAAACTTAATGCACAAACATAATATAAAGTACCGAAAAGTAAGGGTTATGCACCAGGGCTTGCCTGGGTAAGATTTAATCAAAAGTTAGTATTCCATCTTGGTGACACGATCTCCAAAAGTACCATCTCACCAGCAACTCCCGATGACTCCACGATCCATCATCGTCCCTATTATAATATGCAATGCGATGCAGAGATGATGCAACGGTTAATTAACAAGGCAACAACTCTTAAAATAGAGTACATACTACGAACTAACAAGCTAGCTCCAACGACTAACGTACTAATCTACGTATCAACATCGTCGAGAAAGGTGTCATTTTCCAACAAGTGTTTTAGTTATACAATTCCAAGGTGTTTCTTTATTTTATTTATTTGATGTACTATATATTCAAACTAGGGCTCATTAACTACTCTAGTAAACTAATTATTATTGGGCTACAAAATTACAGAGAACACCTGATAACACTTCTAACCTACTGTGAAATTTTTAGATCTAACACTATCACCGATTTATCATAGAAATTCCTACAAGTTCACATTTTACAATATTAAACATTTTAAAATAATTAGAGCAACCCTGAAAACATTTTAAAACTAGATGAACCAAATACGCTAATAGATAGATCATGATTTTAGGAGCCTAACAAAATTAGTTTGTCATTTTTATGATTTTTCTATGATTTACTATGAATTTTGTAAGATCCCTGTTTTGGTAGAAAAAGAAAAACGAAGAGGAGCGCTTGGGCCAATTCTGGCCTAGATCGGCCCACGCGCGGCGCAGGCACGACGGCAGACCGGCAGCGCGGCTCGGCCCACAGGCGCGCGCGTGGCCTACTGGCCAGGCGCGGGTGGCACAAGGGTGGCCCATGTTGGCGCACAGCCGACGGTAACAGGCGTGGGCGTGAGCAGCCCAGGCGTGGCGGCGGCAGGCCGGCCCAGCGCGGACGAGCCTAGGCGCGATGATAGTTTTACAAAAACGTCCCCATGCTTCTATCTATTTAGTATGCCACTGTTTCTACTATTCATTTGAGTCAATACTATTGCAGCTAAGCCTTTACTTTTGTTTCTATTTACACTTTCTCACCTTCTCTCCCTCCTCGCAAGCTGAGCATAAGTAGGGGGCGGCAGGCGGTTCGAATCCGGCCGTGAGGTCATCGACGGTGGTGGGGAGGTAGCATCACGGCTTGCCCGCTGTCGGGCACACCCGTTGGAGCGTGGAGCCCCAGCCATGTGCGTCGGCGCTCGGGAGGGAAAGCTCTGCGGTGAGGACACACCGACGATGAGGTGGTAGTGCGAGGGTGGGTCAGGGAGGCGCGCATGCCATAATAGGACCCGAGCCTGGCCGTGGCGTGGACCGTAGTAGGGGCGGCCTAGCACGGATGATGGCGGGGGTGCTACGGGGTGCAGCACGGAGGCGGAGCGGTGCGGGGCAACGCGGCTCGGGTGTGCTCGCACGCACGGTGGCTAGCGACGGGAGCGGCCATGGATGCTTGCAGCGGGCCAGCCACATGCACGACGGTGTGTAGAGGCCACGGTGGGGGAGCCATCACCGGCGGGTCAGCGATTGAGGTTCTTGGGAGGAGCAGCGCTGTGGGGCTACGGTCGAGTGCGCTCACGCGCACACGTGAAGGGCCAGGCGACGGCGGGTGTAGCCATGGCGGGTGCTTGGCTCGGCAGAGGCAGACAGAGACAAGTAGAGGCAGGCAAGCAGAGGCAGACAGAGGCAGCAGTAGCTCATGTAGGTGGAGCAAACGGCCGAGAGCGAGCGGTGTGAGGTAGTTGAGGTGAGCGGCTGAGATCGCTCGCTACAGGCGCCAGTTCACGAATAGGGCGCCAACGACATGTCCTCAACGCATTCTAGCGAATGCGGTCAATTTGCGTGAGCATCATAACTCTAACGTAACCACGATCTGCACCACATCCTAGTATACACCTAACTGCAACCGAACGTGCGAAAACATAGATGTAGTGCTTAACCATTTTTTTTGGAAATCAAATGCCAAATTGGCATTGTCGTTAGGTTTCCAGACTTAAATCGTTTAGTTCTAGAAGCTAAAATTATATTCCACATTCAATTCTTGAGCTATCAAAAATACCATGGAACAACATCTATTCTCCAAATCAATAGTTGCATTTTCACCTACTAAACTTGCACTTCAAATTTTATTTAAGTACCAATTACAAGTTATATGTTATTTTTGTTTATAATTCCATGTGTGCTTTAAACTTTTAAACCTGAAAACTTGTTTTGCTAATTTCTCTTAGGCATTAACCTAGGTGCTAAGCAAACTCGTAACACCAGAGGTGTTACACACCCTGTAACTCGCTATACCCCCTTTATATTCTGAATCGGGCCCATCCTCGTGATGGCCGAGATCTTCTCTGGGTTGGCTTCGATGCCACGCTAGGAGACGATAAAACCCAGCAGCATACCCCTTGGGACCCTAAAAATGCACTTCTCAGAGTTGAGCTTAATGCTGTATGCTCAGAGTTTCGTGAAGGTCTGTTCTAGGTCGGCTATGACCTGGTCAGCCCGTTTGGACTTGACTACGATGTCATCCACATAGGCCTCAATAGTTCGCTCGATGAGGTCCCTAAAACACTTGAGCATAGAACGCTGGTACGTAGCCCCTGTGTTTTTCAGACCGAACGGCATCGTGCCATAGCAGAACGATCCGAATGGGGTGATGAAAGATGTCACAAGATGGTCGGACTCTTTCATCGTGATTTGATGGTACCCGAAGTACGCATCAAGGAAGCAAAGGGTTTCGTACTCTAAGGTCAAGTCGACTACTTGGTCTATGCGTGGCAAAGGAAACAGATCCTTTGGACACGCTTTGTTGAGACTCGTGTAGTCAACACACATTCTCTATTTCCCACTCTTTTTTTGTACAAGAACAGGATTGGCTAACCACTTAGGGTGGTATACTTTCTTGATGAACCCGGCCTCCAAAAGCTTTGCAATCTCCTCGCCAATTGCCCTGCGTTTCTCCTCATCGAAGCGACGTAGGCACTGCTTCACTGGCTTGGAGCCTGGCCTGATCTTCAAGGCGTGCTTGGTGACTTCTCTCGGAATGCCTGGCATGTCCGAGGGTCTCCATGCAAAGATGTCTCTATTGGTGCTGAGGAAGTCGACGAGCGCGATTTCCTAATCGGAGGAAAGCGTGGTGCCAATGCACACCACTTTGCCTTTGGAGCCACTAGGGTCTATGAGGACCTCCTTGGCGCCCTCTACAGGCTCAAAAGACCCAGTCGACCGCTTGGGGTTGGGTGCTTCTTCGATGACCTCCTCCCTGATGGCTGCAAGCTCTCTAGATGCGACAATTGCCACGGTGTGTTTGCAGCACTCGACCTCGCACTCGTAGGCGCGCTGGAAGGAGGTGCCGATGGTGATGACCACGTATAGACCCAGCATCTTCAACTTCAGATATGTGTAGTTCGGGACGGCCATGAACTTCGCGTAGCATGGATGACCTAGGATGGCGTGGTAGGTTCCGTGGAACCTGACCACCTCAAAGGTAAGGGTCTTCATCCTATAATTGGTTAGATCCCCGAAGGTGACGAACAAATCGATCTGCCCATGTGGCATGGCCTGCTTTCCTGGCACGATGCCGTGGAAAGGTGCCCCGGTCGGCCGGATGCGCGATCGGTCGATGCCCATGGCGTCGAGCGTTTCAATATACATGATGTTGAGGCCGCTGCCTCCATCCATCAGCACCTTGGTGAGCCACTTTATGCTGATCATCTGGTCGACCATGAGCGGAAATCTTCCTGGCTGTGGGACGCTTTCTAGGTGGTCGGTCTGATCAAAGGTTATGGCGGACTCCGACCATCGGAGGAAAGTATATGCGACCGGATCGGCCGTATAGACCTCACGGCGTGCAAGCTTCTGGCGGTGCTTGGAGTCGTAGGTCACCGATCCTCCGAAGATCATGAGGCAGTCATCCAGCATTGGAAAGTCGCCGTCCTTCCCCTCGGTGTCGTCCACGGTCAGCTTGGGCTACTTCCTATGGCCCCCCTTGTTGGAGCCTCTAGACAAGAACCGATTCATGAGGACACGGTCCTTGTATAGGTGCTTGATGGGGAAAGCATGGTTTGGGCATGGCCCTTCGAGCAGCTTCTCAAAGTGGTCCGGGGTACCCTCGGCGGCCTTCTGACCCCCCTTGCGGTCGGCAGTGGCCACAAATGAGCTCTCACGCCACTACTTGTTCTTATTCTTGTTGGGACGGTTGGATGCACCTTCGCCGACGTCCTCGTCCCGCTTCGCCTTGCCTTTGAGGCGGTCAAAAATCGCTCCAACCACCTCCTCGCCCGAGGCATGGCTGGTGGTGATGTTAAGAAGTTCCTTGGTGGTTCGTAGGCCCTTATGACCTAGCTTGTGGACTAGGGACTCATAGGTGGTCCCAGACAGAAGGCTCCTATGATGTCGGCATTGGCGACATTGGGCAGCTCGTTGCACTGCTGGGAGAAGCGCTGGATGTACCCATGAAGAGTTTCCCTGGACTTCTATCGGTAGTTTTTGAGATACCATGGGTTCCCAGGACGTGCGTATATGCCCTAGAAGTTTCCCACAAAGATCTCTTTTAGGTCCGCCCAACTTTAGATTCGGTTAGGCGGAAGGTGTTCCAACCACGTTCGCGCCGAATCGGCCAAGAACAATGGAAGGTTACGGATAATGAAATCGTCATTATTCGCTCCACCGGCTTCCAGGGTTTGTTTCCCTAGAGTATTTCAGGATGTTAGTCGGTGGTCAGTACCGCGGTGGGAAGACGGCGTTGAGGATGTGTCGGGCAAAGGCCTGAGGTCCCAGCAAGTTGAGGCTTGGAATTTAGTCCTTGCCATTGTTGTAGCATCCGCCATGACGAGGGTGGTAGCCACGGCTAGCCTCCTCCCTTACATCTCCGCGGGTACGCCTGCGGGCGACGAGGGTGTCACGCGCGTCACGGTGGAGGCCGACATGTTCATGCACCAGGACTGCGGTGCGCGGCCTGCCACCTTGCTGCGGCTGGTGGACCGACACGTCCTTGTCGGGTCGCTCTGATGGCACACGCTGGCTGGCGTCGAGCTCACATCGTCGAGACAGTGAGCTCTCGACTTACTACGCCACCGCACACTTGAGTAGCGTGCAAATCTCGCGATGGGCCCGACGATGTTCTAGCTTGCCCATGTGAAGTGTGGGAGGGCTTCGTCATCCTCGATAATTCTCCGGTTCACGTCGCAGGCCACGGTGCTGGAGCTCCCACTGTCTCCGTGGCGCTCAATCTCTTGTTCGAGCTCCGCGCGTTCCTGCTCGAGCTGGAGCCGTGCTTCCTCAATCTCTTAGTGCCGGGCCTTTAGCTGCTCTACTCGCAGCGAGGTGGGGCCCTGCATCCCCCTCGACCTCGTCGTTGAGGTCGTTCGTTGGGATAGCCTCTCCCTCGTGGATGCTTTCGATGTATCCTTCGGGGGTACCTACCATGAAACATTCACAAGAAGGGTGATGGTTCCCCCTGCTAAACTCTGAGTCAGAGGGTGATCCCGATTCTCCTATGAGGAGGTCATGGAAAGATTCTATGACATATTTGGTCATCCCCATGAACTCATCGTTCACGGGGGATGGAGGCATGCGTTGTGCCACAAGGTGGCCAACGATCTCTGCGGCATTGCGGAGACCGGACGGGAGCGCTGTCAGAGCGCTCCGGATGAGGTACTCCAGGAAAAGCGGCTCTCCTCCAGCAAGCCGCGTCATGACGTTGGCAAATAAGAAGGTGAGGCGGCCTAAGTCCTCCTGGGACTGCAGGGGTCCCAGGAAGGCACCGAGCTGGCGTTCTAGCCTCCCGTAATCAAAGCCGAGGAGCTGGTCCCTCTCGGGGATGCAGGCCTCGGGTGCGTGCTGCCGCAGCTCCTCAAGCGCCTCGGCTATCGCATCGAGGCCAGCGGAGTGGAGAGGTTGGATGGCGACGGGAGCCTGCATCAACTCTCCATCCGTCATGACGATGAAGTCTAGGTTCCCGAAGCGCACGTGTGCGTTCGGGACCCAGCTGACGCTGTGACTAGCCATCCGAGGCCTGATGTGGACGTCGAGACGTGCAAAATGCCCCTACCTGGCGTACCAACTGTTGGTGTTTCGAGTTACCACCAATGAGTAAATTTCTAGTATTGTGCGTCTGTCTCGGATGATGTGCTTAGAGGACACGAGGTTTATACTGGTTCGGGCAGAAAGTCTCTACGTCCAGTTCGTCGTTGCTGCTCGTGTTACTAGCACTGAAAGTTTGTAGTAGGGGTTACAAAACAAGCGAGAGAGGGACAGATCCCAAGTCTCTAATGTGCGTGTGCTCCTAAGGCATGTTAGGGTGTGTGTTTTGATGTCTACAGGCATGTAAAGTGGTTAACCGCCCTTCTCCTAGGACGTCCTGCTTCTCTTTTTATAGACGAAGGGGAAGAGCAGGTTATACAGAGAGAAAGAGGGAGAAGAGGCAAGGAGAGGAAGGCTTTCAGGACCGCCGGGCCTTTCTTTTCCTTTGGGCGGGTCTTGTCGACACTGCAGATAGTGATAGGGACGGCTCCACGCCGAGCGCCTGTTCGCCGCTGATGCCACGCCCTGGCATTGTCAGCGGTTCATGACGTCCCATTCCTCCCCGGCGGGCGACGCGGCGAACCAGCGTGCTAGTCATCGGGCGTACAGGGAGTAGGCAACATAGTGACCACGCGTCCGTCACTGTTGGTGATGTGAGTTCCCTGGAGTGACATGTCGCAGGCATGGGTCATGTTGAGATGTGCCCGCTCCCTGCACGATGCCAGAAGTTTGATCTTGGGTTGTGCTTTCTGGCCCGTAGTGGTTGGCGGCGGTATGGGCTTCCATCAGGGGTCGCGCCTGAAGGTTCGGGCGAGGCGGAGCCCCCGACCCAGAGGCCGGGTGAGGCGGAGCTCGCCCCCAGTGGTCGGGCGAGGCGGAGCTCGCGGCCTCGGGGTCGGGCGAGGCGGAGCCTGTGACCTCGGGGTCCGGCAAGGCGGAGCTTGCGGCCTCGGGGTTTTGCGAGACGGAGCCCGCCCCCAAGGGTCGGGCAAGGCGGAGCCTGCGCACTTGGGGGTCGGTTGGAGCTGTAGTCACGCTCTTGACTGCTCGGATAAATCAATGTTGATTACCATTAGCTCCTACTTTTCAGGTACCCTAGTATTGGTCCCCAACAGTCCCCTTTGAGGTTCTTTACAGCTATCCTCCGCGACATTCTGGCTTGGACATCGATTCAGTTGCATCTGTCCCTAACCTACAGAACTGGATGAAGAACAGATCTCTGATGCAGGACTTGGTGAAGCAGCACCTGTTCCGAGCTCAGGCCTGTACGGAGCGCCAGGCTGATAAGAACCGCTCTGAGCGCACGTTTGTTGTTGGCGATATGGTGTACCTCAAACTACAACCATATCTGCAGTCAACAGTCGCTCGCCGCTCCAGCAACAAGCTGTGTTTCATGTTCTTTGGCCCCTTCGAGATCGTCCAGCGGATTGGTGAAGTGGCTTACAAGTTGACACTGCCCCCTTCTGCCGCCATCCATGATGTGTTTCATGTGTCCCAGCTCAAACTTTCCCCTGGCAATCAGCAGGTTTCATCTTCTCTTCCATCTGAACTAACATAGTTCCAGGTCCCATTCAGAGTTCTGCAGCGCCGTTGGACTGCCGATGATCACTCGGTGGAGCAAGGCCTCATTCTATGGACCAACTCTCCGCTCGAACTCGCCACCTGGGAACCTCAGCTACCTCTATGACAGCAGTTTCCAAGGGCTCGGCATGGGGTCATGCCGGTTCTGAAGAAGAGGGGGTGTCAGCAACCTGACTCCACCTGACGGTGCCACCAACAGTGAGCCGGGCGCACCATCCTCTTCGACCGCGCCCAGGCCCAAGAGAAGCCGCCGGCCCATCGTCCGCTACAACGGCCAAACCTGGATCAACTAGCTGAGGAAGTCTAGTATAAATAGAAGAGAGGAAGAGAGAGAGAGGACTATGAACAATTGTATCAATTTACTCCTGTTAATCTAAGAACTCCTCCGTCCTAATTTCCCTGCTGTTCTTCCTTTCCCCTTCCCCAAGCTGCTGTGCTCCTCACAATGACGGCGACCACTTCGTCCATCCATCATCTGTTGCCGAGCCCGGAGGAACCTTCATCGATCCTTGCCTTTTGGTCAGAGCCATTATATAAACCTTGTCATGCAAACACGTGCACCACACAGAAAAAAGTGACTCCTGCTGTGCTTCATTTTCTGGAGAAAAAAAAACACAAAGATAGGAAGCAGAGACTTTGCGGAGGCGATGTCAAGTTTTCTACCTCGTCTATTGATTCAGAGCACATCGTCTGATCTGATCTTTTGGCGACGGTCACGTACCAATCTCAGTGGTCATTTCCTGTGCATGGCTGGCTGTCTGTCTCTGCGGCGAGTACATAAATGTGGTTGCCAGCAAAAACTGCTAAGTTTTGGAGAGTTCTTCTATGGCTACCATTAGCTTGTCCCACCACTCTACTATGTATACGTATATGTTTTTTTTTTTGAAAGATCCGATATTGTCGGCATATATTAATAAAACAAAATAACAGAAAATTTTACAACAGAGCGTGCGTGGCGCACTAAAACCTACTCTGGCGCTGAGTTGGGACACAGGAGAGGAGGCGTTCATTACTTGCCTCTGGTTAAAACATCGATAGTACTAGCCATAACAGTGTTTTTCGGCTTACTTCATATTCGGTTTGTTTGGCTTTTTTTTTAACCGGAACAGTATTTTTCTCTCACAACAATTCAGCAAGAACAGTATTTTCAGCTAAATTTCAGACCAGCGAACCGGGCCTTAGGCATTTAGCACCCGCTAGCATCCAAAGCTTACACTCGTACGGTTCAAAAAAAAAGAAGCTTACACTCGTTAACTAATTGGAGGAAGAGTGCTTCTGCCGACTTTTATCGCCGTTGAAAAAATTGATCGTTCCTCTGACGCCATAGAATCCAGAGGACCAAGATCGGCAGCGTGTGCGTCGCCTTGTCGCCTTGTCCTGTCATGTACTCATGTGCAAGAACCATAGCTCCAGGTCTTCGCAAGAACTCCAGTTCTGTTCTCCATTGGCCATTTTCCCTACCCGTGATTCCCAGATTGACCGCGCAATCGGACATTCAATTGCAAGGTGGACAGCTGTTTCGAGGTTTCTCACGCATAAAGGACAGAAATAGTTGTTAACTTGTTTCTCATGCATAAGTTGTGAACTGTTTGTGTTACAAGTTATACATTAATATGTATACAACGCATATAGTACATGTTCAATGGATGATCCACAAACAGGGGGGGAGGGGGGAGCTAAATAATACAAAGCTAAAAATTTTACTAGCCATAAACTAATAGGTACAATAGATATAACAAAAACACAAATGAAGATATCAATTCAAAGTGCTCAAGTAATACTTAGAACTAACTTCGGTGCTGCATTGCCTCTTGTGCCTTGGGAGGAGAGAGGAGGGCTGCAGAAGGTGTACGGTAGGCGGGGCCGATCACGGTGGTCGGTAGTGCTAGATCTGCTGCCGGCGCGTGGCACGCCCACCGGAAACCAGGCGGCTAAGCGCAGTCGCGGAGAGGAGGGTGGCTAGCTGGCGAGGGCTGAGGGGGTGTCTGGCTCAAGCGCTCTGTGGCTAGGGTGCAGTTGGCTTGCCACGTAGTAAATACTACAGTATATCACAAATAACAAGGTAGAATGGTCTTGAAAAGAAAAGTTCAGATCTGTCACCTGATTTTCTGTTTGATGTGGCCAAGTTGTTCCTTGTGCTTTTGTTGAATAGTGTGCAATGGTTTCTTCTTAGATGAGAGAACCTCATTGACTAGTTTTGAAGTCATGTTTGGAGTGCACAAGATGTTTGTAGTTTTTTTTATCTTTCTAAATTGTACTTGGATTGTTGGCTAATAGTCACCTATCTAGCTAGTTTATGCACATGTGTCTTACTGACTTATGAATTATGGTGGATAATAATTATCGGGATTGGAATCAAATTTATTAAGGATTGAGAGAACCGGACGCCTGTTTTAGGTAGAGCTTAAGGTTCTATTGAACATATTGAGCTGTGCATCTCTAGATGTCAATGATATGGTCTAATTAAACAAAGCATGTATGGTTGCGGCTTCAAAAACCGATGCATATAGCAAAGAACAACGTACAAGTTGCCCCAGTTCCATAGTTTGGCTCTGACCATTGTAGTCCATTTTTTTTTATTCTTTTTAAGGTAATCCACATCAGGGATATCTGCAACCAAATTTGTAATATCACACGTTCTCTCTGGCTCTCCCTGATCCCCTCTTAGCAGTTTGAGGACCTTTTTAGACATGATACTGTTCAACAACTATGGGTGCAACAAGTGCCAAATCTGGATGGATAGGACGGTGATATATACTCCTGTGATAAGAATCCTGTGTGATAAGGCTCTGAATTTTATAAGTCCTTTAGTTAATTCCGACTAATCAGTCATGCAAAGCAAGGAAACAAAACCATGTGGTACATAGGGACGGTGGTAGCACAACAATAAGACTAGTGCAGGGCGCACGCCATCGCGCGCATAGGCGGGCATAGGAATGATTTAAAATATGGAGAATATATATAGACTGTATTATAAGTAATAAGGTAGGTAGATATACATCGAAAAAGTTCAGAGGATATATGCATATATTTGAAACTTAATTATAAGAGAAGACGTATGTTTGACTAATGAATTGGGAATTAGGTTAAGAGTGGCACACAAATATATGTATATGTACTACATATGGTGTAAGACTGGAAAACCTAAAGAGGACTTCATAGATATGTATTGCATCTGCTATTCGAATGGCCTTTTACATATATCCACTCATCCTGCAAAACTGGCCTAGAGTCGTAGAAGAGGTGTTCTTTTAGCTCATGGGTGCCAAGAGGGTGGGAGGTGGAGCATGAGCTGACCTG
Source organism: Miscanthus lutarioriparius (assembly GCA_904845875.1). Taxonomy (NCBI): domain Eukaryota; kingdom Viridiplantae; phylum Streptophyta; class Magnoliopsida; order Poales; family Poaceae; genus Miscanthus; species Miscanthus lutarioriparius. The sequence continues at coordinate 31,718,086 of CAJGYO010000007.1, forward strand.
AATCTGATTCTATTTCGCTAGTGAAAGCAGGTCCTTTTGTTGTAGTCAGTGACAACGATGGATGACCTCACCCAAAGTAGCATCTAGGAAATTATTGTAGAGGATGTACAAATCAGCTTGCAAAGGCATGAAACAAGGCTAAAGTCCAACCACAATCTTGCTCGTCATTATTTAAGCAGTATAGGAGTCCAGCAATCAGTATCGAAATTATACTTTAAAACATATTAGATGGCACAGGAAAATGACAACAGTTAATGACCATAAGCTGTGAAGAGTAATTATGTATAACAATTACATATTTTTTACCGCAACTATTACGAAGCATGGGCATTAACAACTCTGTAACATAAGTAATCCAAGGATAGAAGCACATAGATTTTAAGTTCACAATATGGATGTATTACTTGAAAAGAATGAAGCAATTTTTTTCAAAAGGAAAGTATTTACCCACTGTTATTTTCAGTTCTTATCAAGTCACAAATGGGGAGGAGAACACATATAGAACTATCAGTGCACAGCTATATACATGAAGGTCCGCCATTTTGTCCAGAAGCCACCAATTTAGATAACCTAAAAGTTTATCATTTTATTTTGCTGCATACGGTTAAGGTACAGCTAGAAGTGGCACCGCTAAGTTACGTACCTTGAGTTCCACCATTTTGTTCAGAGGCCACCAATTCAGATAGTCTGAAACTACATTATTTTATTTCGATGCGTAAAGTCTTGAAGGCAACGTCACCAGACTAATAATCTAATTGAACAGGCACGTATCCATGATACACGGTAAAGTGAGATGATTTTCCGCAGACCCTTTAAAAGTGTAGCTATAGGGAAGCATATGTACACGCAGATCATCAAGAGGTTGTTGTAACAGATAGAATATATTTTTATCAGACCGGAAATGCATATTGTTCTACAGGTTATACAAATTCTACTGCTCAAGAAGGGCTATGGTGAAGTTAAATATGACAGAGTCCATAATAACGATGACTCAATGAACCAATACAGTGATTATGGGTTCAATGAATCATTGTACAGAGCACCCAAAAATTCAGAACAAACCGATTGTTGTTGTGTTTGGGCTTTTGCCCATCTTGTACATAAGACTATTTGCCCTTAATTGATCTGCAAAGTTGATGCCAATACAATTACCTCAAAAACAAATTAGACAAATCCAGAATCTAAAAAAAAAGAGTACCTATCATATACCTTTCCTAATACAACCATGCAAATATATTACGAAGACATATAGAGTAATATGAGCCATTTTGAATTAGGAAACCAGAAAATGGTTGTCACCGAAGGCTACTTTTATATACATCAAGAACATTGAACCTTTTTTGTCATTAGCCGGAGGAAGCCATTAGACTGAGACATCTTGTAGTTAAGTTAGCACCCCCTCACCTAACTATGTCCACTGCAGGAAAAATAGCCAGCTACGGTGCCACGCAAAGCTTCTACTGAGAGCACCATACAACCTAAGACTGGCAGCTTGGTTAGTATTTTCAACAAGAAATCACTCAACTGTAAAATTTCAATTAATTGGTACTGTCTTGAATATTACGAAGATATATTTAACTCAGTTAGGTAACCTATATCAACAGTGCACAGCAAACTGCATATTTCAGTTAAAATTTCTTTTTAAAATATACATAAGTAGAATCGCTAAAAGTATATTAAAGAAAACTATATGTAAATACACTGTAATTCTTGAATCATCAATATGTATAGCATAATGAATTATTTGCACCTTGCAGTAACATCTATTGGTTGGAGTGTACTATTTCCATGAAATTAGACCAGCAGACCATGTTGCTCCCCAAAAGACGTAAAACTCAATCAAACATCTCACATCAGAAGATGCAAGATAAGAAAAGCGCCCAAGAAAACAGCACGACACGGCTGGCCATGGCCACCGTCGCACACCATATCCCACGTGACCTGGTGCCGGGTGCGGGGCGCTATGGCTGTGGCTCCAGTGAGAGAGAGAGAGAGAGAGAGAGAGAGAGAGAGCATCGTGCCGCGTCAGAAGGCGTCGGCCGCAGCAGATCCGTTGGCGCCGCGACACTGCCCTGCCTTGCAGTGCTAGGGTTTTGTGGAGCCTGATGAGCGATATGCGGGCCGCGGGAAGAAAGCGGCGCTACTGGGTGCAGCCACGCCGATGGTTAACGGCGGCGCCGTCTCATCGCGGCGCGCGTGCCGTGGTGACGGCCGCGGGGGGGCGGTCTGCGGTGTGGCGGGCGCGTCGTGCCCCCGCCCGCACCTCGGCGATGAGCCGGTGGCGCTGGCCTGGCTCGCACGCCGCGACGCGACGGGGAGGAGGGCGAGGGCTGGCGCCGCCGCCGCCGCCGCCTGGTTCTGAATTTTGCCTACACTGATTCTGAAGAGGAGCCGTTCCGGAGCAAAGTAACCAGAGGAAGGAGAATTTTGCCTACACTGATTCTGAAGAGGAGCCGTTCCGGAGCAAGGTAACCAGAGGGAAAGCTGGAGAAGCGGCGCAGAAGAAGAAGAATCCGCTTCGACCAGAATCCGGAGGGAGCAACCGCAGCCATCGGATGAGGAGATCGGACGGCTGAGGCTATTTAGGGTGACGTGGCTGTGGTTTCTGGTTGAGGAGCTAACGCAATTTTATAGGAGTATAATATATATAAATAAATGCCGACAGCGGCGCAAACTAAATTTGATCCATCTCCTTGCACAAATGATATAGCGTGGTCAACTGGTCTCTCTTACTCTTTCTCATCTCAAATTTAGTACACCATGTCATAGTAGAGATACGGTATACTAAACATTTAGGGCAACTTGGCACATGAGTTCAGTGCAAGAAGGCCTGACCACCCGATTCTCCCGAAACCAGGATAAACCCCATTGTGAGAATTTTTACCATCTCTTAGAGGTTTTTCTTTTGCAAATTGTACAGTAAAACTATAAAATTCGCCACAAACATTTCGATGATCATGTTGCCTATGACTGACAAATAATACCGTTAAATTTTGAAATAAATTAAAAAACCCTGTGTGAACAGATTCTACCATAGAGAACCTAACAGGTGAGTAGATGAGTTATGCTCAACCCTCTCTTGCGGGCACCATTTGATAGTAATACGTCCTCCCAAGATCTAAGCAGTAAGCACTGCAGTTAATGTTATAGGGATATGACACCTCCTGTAGGTTACTCTATCCGAAAGATAGATTGGGACGCCTCCATCGTTCCGAACTTTGCAGTTGCATACTCCCTCAGTCCAGTCCTAAATAATCGTCGTTTTCGCTTTCTGAGAAACAACTTTAACTAAATATATATAAAAAATATTAATATTTATGGTACAAAATTAATATCATTACATATATCGTTGAATCTATTTTTATAATAAATTTATTTGAATATACAAATGCTGCATGTATTTTTTATAAATCCAGTCAAACTTACGACACGGAAATAAAAAATAACAATTATTTACGAACGAATGGAGTATGCGCGTGCCAAAAGGTCGCTGTTGCGTGTGCAAATTGATACTTCTGAAATTGATGTCGTAAATGCTAGTAGTAGTAGTAGTTCTCATCACAAACCAGAAGTCAAAAATGGTCGTGCGTCTTGGCCTCCTGGGAAAGAACAACTCAGATATGGCACTTGAATTGTTTTGTTTGATTTCGCCAAGTTCTTCCCAATTGCGTGGATCTTTCGGCTGTAATTCTAGTGATCCCTAGAAATGGAAATATATAAAGGATCGGTTTGGAAAGAAATCAAATTATATATGTGCACTGAATTAATTTTGTTTGATGTGGCCTAGTTGCTCCTTGTCCTTGTTCTTTTGCACAAGTGCGTGCGGTATTTTCTCCGAAGACGAGATATCCTCGTTGACTCGTCTTCTCAGGTCATGGCTGGAGTGTGCAAGTTTTTTTTTCTCTTGTACTGTATTTGAACCCTTCAGAATGTACAATGGTTGTCATTGTTCGAGTCCCACTAGCTACTCAGGGGCTCATGTAAAATCGTGTTATTTCTGTGGATAACTACAAACTTGATTCCTTGAGCTAGCAGCAGCATCCACAAGTCAATTGGAAAAAGGAAAATCCAGCTGTAAATTTTATATCGTGAAACCAAAATGGGTGGTCCCTGCTACCTCACCTAGAAGCCTTACTGAGGATTGGTGCGCGGACGAGTATTGCTCCCAGAGGCCTATTCCTAAAGCCTCCACTTCTTGGCCTCCATCTCTTGCGCTTATTATCAATTACAATGGCGCGATTCACCAACGTCTAGAAATTAGGGTATGTATTGGACATAAGCTGGAGTTACAAACCATCATACAAACTCTTGAGAAAACGGCGTTGCTTATCAGCATCATCAGCCACCTCATTCGGAGCGTAACGCTGAGCAAACCTTTCACGATACTCAACTACGGACATAGATCCCTGCTTCAAAGCTTTGAATTCCTCCTGCTTCAGCTCTATCAATCCATCGGGTATATGGTAGGATCTGAAATTCTCTCTAAACTCCTGCCAGGTGACAGGAGGAGCATTAGTGGGACGTCCATACTTGAATGCCTCCCACCAGTCTTGGGTTTCTCCCTAAAGTTGTCCTGACGCGTATAACACCTTCAAGTGAGAGGAGAGCAGCGCGGCCGAAGCTGGCACGCGGACGGAGCCGGGCCGGCGAGACTAGGCCAACAGGCCGAATAGAGGGAGAGGGAAGAAAATCTTTTTCTTTTCCAAATTTTTCAACCTAATTTTGAATGCAAATTCGAATCAATTTGAAATTTGATTTCAAACCACACAATACAAAAATAATACTCCCTTTGTTCCTTAATATAAGCCATATAGTTTTTAGCACCAATATTAACGCACGGCTTGGGGAAGGATGTGAGACCTAGGAAAAAAAGGAAAATTAGGCCATCTTCTCTCTCCCAATCAGATTGCTTTCATAAATCTAAAGAATTGGTTGGGGCATGTGCTATGTATGGTAGGAAGGTTTTCAAACTAATCGGCATGGGAGCTGATACGTACCTATATTTTGAAATTTTCTTTAGAAATCTATATGGCTTATATTAAGGAACGGAGGGAGTATGCAGCAGCATGAGTGCACATACATGTTTGTAGTCTTATATTTGATTTTAATTTTAACAAAGTTAATATTTTTCTAAATTTAAATGCTCACAAAATGTATAATTAAATTATTTTCTCATATTTTAAAATCATGCAAATTTTAGGGTGTTACAATTCTACCCCCCTTAAAATGAATCTCGTCCTCGAGATTCAGACGATGCTTACTCAAAAAGTTGCGGGTAGGTTTTCCTCAAATCCTCTTCTCTTTCCCAAGTAGCCACATCTTCTGTATACCGATTTCCACTGAACCATACACATCCTTATAACTCGGCTCCTCGTAACCCTTTCTGCCGTCTCCAAAATTCTTACCAAAAATTCATCATATGTAAGATCTTCCTTAACTGTAAGCTCTTCCAACGGTATCTGATCCTCTGGTATGCACAAACATTTTTTAATTGAGACACATGGAACACATCGTATACACCTGACAAACTCTCAAGTAATTCCAACAAATAAGCTACTTCTTCATGTCTCTCTAAAATCTTGAAAGGACCAACATACCTTGGTGCTAACTTTCCTTTCATGGTAAACCTTCTCACACTCTTCATAGGTGATACATTTAGGTAAACATAATCCCCTATTTCAAAAACCAATTCTCTCCTTCGAGTGTCAGTATAACTCTTCTGTCTAGATTGTGCTACTCTCAAGTTATCTCTAATCATCCTTACTTTCTCTTCTGCGTCTCTTAAAACATCCGGTCCGAACACTTGAGTTTCTCCCGTCTGATTCCAAAACAACGGGGTTCTACACTTTCGTCCATACAAAGCTTTGAAAGGTGCCATATTGAGACTCTTCTGATAACTATTGTTATAAGAGAACTCTGCATAAGGCAAACTCTTGTCCCAACTTATACCGTACTGCAACGCATAAGCTCTCAACATATCCTCTAATATATGATTAATCCTCTTAGTTTGTCCATCTGTCTTAGGGTGATATGTTGTACTAAAATTCAACTTTGTTCTCAATGAACTATGTACTTGCTGCCAAAAATAAGACGTAAATTGAGTACCCCGATCAGACACAATTTTCTTGGGAACTCCATGTAGACACACTATCCTCTCCATATATAACTAGGCTAACCTTGGTCCATTATAAGTAGTCTTGACCGGTATAAAGTGAGTAACTTTAGTTAACCGATCCACTATCACCCATATCGAATCATAACCTCCCTGAGTGTGTGGTAACCCGACAATAAAATCCATACCAACTTCTTTCCACTTTTACTCAGGTATCTTCATTGGTTGTAATAATCCTACAGGTCTTTGATATTCCGCTTTGACTCTCTGACATGTATCACATAAAGCAATATATTCAGCCACATCTCTCTTCAGTATGTACCACTAATACTTCTCTTTCAAATCCAAGTACATCTTGGTACTTTCAGGATGAATAGAGTAAGCAGACTCATGTGCCTCACAAATAATCGCATCTCATATAACCTTATTCTTAGGCACACATAGTCTTTTCCCAAACCACAGAGTTCCATTATCATCTATATGGAATCCTGGTGCCTTGCCAATCACTATGTTCTCTGCTATCTCTTTCAACTTCGCATCCTGTAACTGGCCCTTATGTAATTCTTGCTCCAGTGTGGATTTTATCACCAACTCCACTGCATTAGTGACAAAGCCCAAGTTCAGTTGCTCAAATTTAGCACACAACTCACTTGACATAGCTGCCACTTGCACCTTCTTGGCATAACTCTTTCTGCTAAGAGCATCGGCAACAACATTCGCCTTTCCTAGATGATAGTGTACCTCTAGATCATAATCTTTAATCAACTCCAACCATCGATGATGTCTCATATTTAGATCCGTCTGAGTGAAAATATACTTCAGACTCTTGTGATCAATATAAATATCACTCTTATGTTTGATAAGATAGTGCCTCTATATCTTCAGAGCATGAACCACTGCTGCTAACTCCAAATCATGAGTAGGATAGTTTAACTCATGCTTTCTCAACTGTCGGGATGCATAGGCCACTACTCTGTTTTCTTGCATAAGAACACATCCGAGACCTTGACGAGATGCATCATAATAGATCGAAAAGCTCTTGCTCAAATCTAGCAAAACCAATACTGGGGTTGTAGTCAACCTCTTCTTTAATTCTTCAAAGTTAGCCTGACACTTCTCGGACCACACAAACTTAGCATTTTTCTTCAACAAAGTTGTCATAGGCTTGGCGAGTTTAGAGAAACCTTCTATGAACCTTCTATAGTATCCAGCCAATCCCAAGAAACTACGAATCTCTCCCACATCAGTTGGTGGTTTCTAATTCAACACATCTGTCACCTTGCTTGGATCTACTGTTATTCCACCATTAGAGACAACATGGCCTAGGAAAGAAACTTTCTTCAACCAGAACTCACACTTGCTTCGCTTAGCATACAACTTGAGTTCTCTGAGCATTTGCAATACCAACCTTAGATGTTTAGCATGCTCTTCTTTTATTTTGGAGAATACCAATATATCATCGATAAATACCACCACAAACTTATCCAAAAACTCCATGAATACCTTATTCATCAAGTACATAAGTATGCAGATGCATTGGTCAAATCAAAGGACATAACGGTGTACTCGTATAATCCATACCTCATAGTAAAAGATGTCTTGAGAATGTCAATTGCATGAATCTTCAACTGATGATAACCAGAACGAAGATCAATCTTAGAGAAAATATAAGCACCTCTCAACTGATCAAACAAGTCATCAATTCTAGGCAACAGATACTTGTTCTTGATAGTAACCTTATTTAGTGACCGATAATCAACACACATTCTCTGGGTACCATCCTTCTTGTCTACAAATATAACCGGTGCTCCCCAAGGTGATGAACTAGGATGAATAAAATATTTCTCCTGTAACTCCTTTATTTGTTTCTTAAGTTCCTCTAGTTCATTAACCCACATTCTATATGGATGCTTAGCTATAGGTGTAGTTTCAGGTAATAATTCAATAATAAACTCAATGTCACGGTCAGGTGGCATACCTGACAAGTCATTGGAGAACACATCCAGAAACTCATCCACTATTGGGTCCTCCTTGTTGACGTGATCATCAAGCTGGTTCACTGTGGTTGTCGGCTGCTTCTGTACTACAACATCGACACTGATCCTATCCCCATTTGGTGTGGTCACAACAACTACCTTCTCTTAACACTAAATGACTGCCCAGTTTTGCTTCATCCAATCCATACCCAGAATAATATCAATGCTAGATGTTCTCAACACAATGGGGCTCACTTTGAACTCTACCCCCCTTAGGGAGAGACTAGTCAGAAGACAACGATAAGAAGCTTGCATACTACCTCCTGGTGAGTTTACTAATATGGGATTTGGTATGGCACATAAAGGTATGCTATGCGTTGTAACAAATGCTTGTGATAAGAAAGAATGCGAAGCTCCAGAATAAAAAAGAACAGTGGCAAGAGTTGAGTTGACATTGAACGTACCGAGCATAACTTCTGGTTCCGCAAGCACCGTCTCGGTAGACACATGATTCACCTTTTCTGTGTTGGGCGCCGGCTTCTGATAACTATTCTGCCTCTATGGGGTCTGCTGGTTTGGTTTCTCAGGACAATTATAAGACAGGTGACCCTCTTTACCACAGCGGAAACACTTGTTAGGAGTATTAGGGGCACTGGTCTTCATGGGAGTGTTGTTAGATGCTCCCTGTCGTGGTGTCTAATGACCACTCTGCTGCTGGGGACATGGATTGCTATTCTGCTGCTGATACGGTGGGCGTTGTTGGTTCGGGTTGTGCTGAGGATACTGACCACGATTTCCCTGATTGGGTGGTCCTTGGTACCTCTGCTAGAAGTCTTGCTGAGGATTGGTGCGTGGATGAGTATTGCTCCTAGAGGCCTGTCCCTAAAGCCTCCACTTCTTGGCCTCCATCTCTTTACGCTTATTGTCAATAACAATGGCGCGATTCACCAGCGCCTGGAAATTGGGGTATGTATTGGACATAAGCTGGAGTTACAGACCATCATACAAACCCTTGAGAAAATGGTGTTGCTTATCAGCATCATCAGCCACCTCATTCGGAGCGTAACGTGACAACTGAGCAAACCTATCACGATACTCAACTACGGACATAGATCCCTACTTCAAAGCTCTGAATTCCTCCTGCTTCAGCTCTATCAATCCTTCGGGTATATGGTAGGATCTGAAATTCTCTCTAAACTCCTATCAGGTGACAGAAGGAGCATTAGTGGGACGTCCATACTCGAATGCCTCCCACCAGTCTTGGGCTTCTCCCTAAAGTTGTCCTGACGCGTACAACACCTTCTGCTGGTCATCACACTGAGCTATTTTGAGTTGCTTCTCCACTGCATGAAGCCAATCATCTGCGTCTAGTGGATCAGTGGCATGAGAAAACACCGGGGGATGGCCCTTCAAGAATACACCACGCTTGTCACGCGGTGCTCCACCAATTGGTTGATTCTGCTGATTCGCATCAGAGCTTAAATAAGCTGTGTCTGCACTGCTAGAAGCTGCTCAATAGTCGGTGGCGTGGTGGTGGTGGATGGGGAACACCTCCACGACCTCGACCTCTTCCTCTTCCAGACATCTGACATCCAACAAAAATATTCAAAATTTAGAGATTTCCATGTTATATGCACTTATGGAGATATAGAATACAGTCTAAATTTTTTTGGACGAGTTCCAACATTAGCAGCTTGGTAAAACAGTCATATCTCGAGTTCTAGATATCCAAAAGAGGCGTTATTTATATGGTTGGAAATCTTAAGAAATTATCTACAACTTTTATGCAAACCACATTCCCAAATTCCATCATTAGGTTACTCAAAAATAGGACATAACCGAAACTGTTCCAGATTCCAGACTTCACAAAAACTTCAAATTAAAACTATTATATCTTTCAAACCAGATCAGGTATAGGGGTGATTCCAGAGGCATTGGAAATATACTTAAGTCTAGTTATTCCCATAAAAATTTCATAATTTTTGGTCAAGTAGATTTAGATTGACAATGAGATAAGGGCAGACTGCTCCGAAAAACAGATCCGAAAGAACAAGATGTACCAAACCCAACTATTTATTTATTGAATCAAACTTTAATATTCTTAACTATGGAACTTACGGACATGCCCACAAAGTTTCAGCACTCATTACAAAAATCTAACTCACACATAAACATAATAATAAATCAACTAGGCACACCAAAGTTCACACCGCACTTCTAGACTCAATTTGACTCAACTTGACCCGTTCTACTCACGTTTTATTACATAGAAAGGACTCCAACACCTGTGGGAGAAATTTATGGGGAAACTCATTGTACATCCTTGGCAGGTTGAGGCACACTCTTTGCTCATCTATAACTTGTCGGTATCTCTTAAGGGTTTCCTGCTGTGCCTTCAGTTGATCTTCCAGTCGCCGAATCTTTGCTACTGACTCATAGCTAAAGTGTACCATCACTTGGGTAGTCGGATCCATGCCCTGAGGGTCCATCATTGTCCACTCCAATTCAGGGTGTTGGCGAGGTAGGAATTGATATTGGTCCTCCTTCATATCCTCAAAGCGACGACCACAGAGACCCATGCAGCCTACAACGATTGCATCTTCTAAGCTATCTTCCATGGTGGCACAGTGAGCATGATGCGCATAGTTCAAGTCCAGCTAGTATGCTTCCTTCTGTTCGTCCCTGATAGAGATGCATATCTTGGTCTTCCAATAAGTGTCCTCTAGAGGATGCGTACGCTCGGTGCAGACGTACTCCACAGCTGCGTCCCAATCAGCGTAGTAGGTCTGAAAAATCCCCATAAGTTGGTGGTGCGAAACGGAGGATTCACACCCTGGCTTGTACTAGATCTTTGTAGTCCATCTTAGGGGAGGGATCGGCTCATCCTCTTGAACGGTGTCTTCCTCCTCCTCATCATCAGACAATACGATGACCTCCACTTCTTCGAGTTCTTCTTCGGGCTCTTCCTGGAATGGCTCAGGCGTAGGTGCAGGTGTTGGCGAGTCCACTTCTTGCTCATGGAGTTCCTCCTCCTCACTTGGCTCCATGGACTCATACAAGCCACGAGGTGGGAAATAGCCTCCGGTGCTGATGCGAGCGGTCTTATTGGCACGAGACATCTACAGAATTAGATTTAGTTAGAGTAGAAGCAAAAAAATTCATAAAAGAGTGAGGTAAAAGAGGCATAAAATTTAGCAAATAACAAGGGTGAGATGGGAAGCATGACGTGAGTAAAGCAAAAGAGACTAAAACGACCATTCCTAACTAGGCTTGCGTCCTACAGTCAACCTGACTCTGATACCAATCTGTCACACCCAATTTTAAGGATAAAATGGGATACAAAATCTTATGTGCGCCCAGAGATTAGTCACACACATAAGCCGACAAATTATAAATAGTATCATCACAAGTGTTTATTACATCACGAATAATAAGACAGAGTCTTCACATAAATCTAGCGAAAGTATAAAGAAAAGATCTCTCATGGAAGTTCCATATCACAGGGACGTCAACTGGTTGAACACAAGTCTAGTAATCCTTAGGAAAGTCATCATTACCATAGTCATCTGTTACCCATCCAGGATGTTTATCCAAATAATGAAAATAAATAAGCGTAAGTACATGTCATACTCAACAAGCATAACCTGAGGTTCACGAGGCTCAAAAGCCTTGACACAGGTTTAACAGCATTTAGCTTTTAATTGTTACAATTTTAGCCTAAGAGTAGCAACAAGTTGTTTCAATCCCAAAATAAAACATATGATCAATGTAAACATGAATAATGAATAGCATAAACGGATAATTCTTAGTGATCATCTATTCCATAAGGGTTCCAAGGCCGCTCGTGACCGTGAGCATGGCTGATATACTAGTTTTAAACTATACAGAGGTTATACACTTTCACTGTGAGTCATGATTTATCCTTTCGCCCGAGGTCGTGAGCCCCTTAACCCACTACCAAGGAAAGTCAGCAGTGTTCACTATGAAGTCTTTCAAAGGTTCGTCTAACAAGTTAGGACCATTAGATTCACTCAGCAAACAGATGTAGATCCCTCCTTCCCGATGGCACATTGACGCGCAGCCTATACTCATGGGGACAGAGGTCGCACTATACCCGATTCGATAAGCCATTCTTACACCAATAAAGATAACCGCTAACAAGCTAGAAAAGATCCTCATACTGAGCTAAAGCCACAGCCATGTAGCCCTCACAGCTATACTATAAGTTTTGGATGATCACTTATAGATAAGTCCTTAGGAAGAGTAATCTGAAGCATTTAGAAAGTAGCTAAATACTCCAACCCCTTATTTTCAAGTTGCTAAAAAGTCATATTTTAATGTTTATTGCATATACCATTAGTCAAGTTACAAGATCATGGTTTAATTGAGCACTAGCAAAGCTACCCAATGCATATCCCATAGGAGACAAGGTATACGTTCAATTCTAGGGAATCTCTATCAAGGTGACATATGCAACATGAATTAAATGTATTAAAGTTAATAGGAAACAGTGATAATCCCATGCTATACTTGCCTTGAACAAAATGCTCCTGCTGATCCTACTCGTCAAAGTAGTACTTTTGTCCACCTACGAATTACTCACCGTCTATACTCGATAATCACAACAACATACAAGCATCCAGAAGCAACCATGCATAGCAAACAAAATCTATAGATTAGACCAGTACACCAATCAGCATAAAATCAAGATGAAAAGTTTGTAAAACAAATTAACGTCTTACTACGAACACACAGACGCGAAGATCACAAAAATCGGAGCTAAAACGAAGAAGTTATGATTTAAACAAGATTTCCTTAAGTAAAATAATAGATTAAATCTAACCTCAAATTTTAAAAGTTAAAAACATACTTAACAGTAGTATGAACATGTAGATTATGGAATTACAAACCTAACGCAAGTGGAACGGATTAAATCGGAGTTAAAACGAAGATTTTATGGCCTACAGAAGATAGTGGCAGTCTTGTAAATAAATGAAACTTGATTTTTGAATTTAAAATAATTAAAATCTAATTTTAAACCGAAATAAGGACTGTGGGCATGACAACGAAGAAATACAGGGGCTCTTTAACAAAATTGCAGGGACGGTGGGTTAAGATTCAAATAATTGTAAGGGCCTTTTTGCAAAATAACAAGCGAAGGGATATCTTCTGATATGGGCCCTTGATCTAAGATTGAACGGCTCAAAGTGATTGGGAGGGATGGGGTCGCCGGAGCGGCGCTGTGCGCGACGGCGCCATGGTTGGAATCGGCCCGACCTCGCCGGAGTTCATCAAATCGGCGACTCCGGTCACCGTTGGACACGAGAAAGGCACGGGAAGCAAGAGGAGAACGAGGCGAACACAATGGAGGGGATTAGGATGGCGGAGACGGCTCGAGGGTGACGTGGCGCTAGATAGGGCGGCTCGAGCTCACCGGAGTGATTGGGGAAAGCGTGTAGGGCTTCGATTAAGCTCGGGTTATGGCTCTGGGAGCTATCTTGGGCCATGGCGAACTTACCTAGGCGATCAATTGCAACTAAAAATGAGCAGAGGCTGCGGGCAGCGGGCTATGGCACAGCGAAGCTACGGCGGCGCGGGGAAAGTCAGAACAAAGGGAGAAAGAGGGATTAAAGGGGTTCGGCGTAGTCACGAAGTCCACACGAAGCTCATAGATGAGCATACCTTGAAGATGGATCGGCTAATCAGCAAGGCGGCGACGAACTTCTTCTCTGCGACTCGGACGGTGGCGCTAGGGCATAGGACGGCTTGGTGGCTTGTTCTAGGGTTCGGTGAGGGTAGAATGATGACGGGGGCTCAGTATTTATGAACCGCGCGGCGTAGGGAGCACGCCACCGCGAGGGCTCGTAGCGAAAGCGGACACGGTCACGGCGGCGCGGTGTCCTGCTCGGACACGAGCTGGAGGATGATGACTCGGCTGACAAGTGGGCCTGGGTTGTCAACGACAGGCGATAGGGAAACGGCGCGGGCGCGCTACCGAACGGGCCGCGGGGAGAGGAGAGCAGCACGGCCGAAGCTGGCGCGCGGACGGAGCCGGGCCGACGGGACTGGGCCAACAGGCCGAATAGAGGGAGAGGGAAGAAAATCATTTTCCTTTTTCTTTTCTAATTTTCCAACCTAATTTTGAATGCAAATTCAAATCAATTTAAAATTTGATTTCAAACCACACAATACAAAAATAATATGCAGCAGCATGAGTGCACATACATGTTTGTAGACCTATATTTGATTTTAATTTTAACAAAGTTATTATTTTTCTAAATTTAAATACTCATAAAATACATAATTAAATTATTTTCTCATATTTTAAAATCATGCAAATTTTAGGGTGTTACAATTATGCTCAACCCTCTCTTGCGGGCACCATTTGATAGTAATACGTCCTCCCAAGATCTAAGCAGTAAGCACTGCAGTTAATGTTATAGGGATATGACGCCTCCTGTAGGTTACTCTATCCGAAAGATAGATTGGGACGCCTCCATCGTTCCGAATTTTGCAGTTGCATACTCCCTCAGTCCAGTCCTAAATAACCGTCGTTTTCGTTTCACGAGAAACAACATTGACTATATATATATATATAAAAATATTAATATTTATGGTATAAAATTAATACCATTACATAGATCGTTGAATCTATTTTTATAATAAGTTTATTTGAAAATACAAATGCTGCACATATTTTTTATAAATTCAGTCAAACTTACGGCATGGAAACAAAAAAAATAACAGTTATTTAGGAACGAATGGAGTATGCGCGTGCCAAAAGGTCGCTGGTGCGTGTGCAAATTGATACTTCTGAAATTGATGTTGTAAATGCTAGTTGTAGTAGTACTCATCACAAACCAGAAGTCAAAAATGGTCGCCTCCTGGGAAAGAACAACTCAGATATGGCACTTGAATTGTTTTGTTTGATTTCACCAAGTTCTTCCCAATTGCGTGGATCTTTCGGCTGTAATTCTAGTGATCCCTAGAAATGGCAATATATAAAGGATCGGTTTGGAAAGAAATCAAATTATGTGCACTGAATTAATTTTGTTTGATGTGGCCTAGTTGCTCCTTGTCCTTGTTCTTTTGCACAAGTGCGTGCGGTATTTTCTCCGAAGACGAGATATCCTCGTTGACTCGTCTTCTCAGGTCATGGCTGGAGTGTGCAAGTTTTTTTTTTCTCTTGTACTGTATTTGAACCCTTCAGAATGTACAATGGTTGTCATTGTTCGAGTCCCACTAGCTACTCAGGGGCTCATGTAAAATCGTGTTATTTCTGTGGATAACTACAAACTTGATTCCTTGAGCTAGCAGCAGCATCCACAAGTCAATTGGAAAGAAGGAAAATCCAGCTGTAAATTTTATATCGTGAAACCAAAATGGGCTACTGCATTTTGAACACCAATTTGTTTTTGCGCATCTCTGGATGCACTTGACGACTTGACGTTGCATTGGTGGATTGAATTCAGGCGGTTTTTACAGGGGTTCATAAAATTCCTGTCACATTGAATGTTTAAACACATATATGAAGTATTAAATATAAACTAATTACGAAACTAATTACACAACTTGCGACTAATTTGCGAGACAAATTTTTTAAGCCTAATTAGTCCATGATTTGACAATGTGGTGCTACAGTAAACATATGTTAATAACAGATTAATTAGGCTTAAAAATCGTCTCGCAAATTAGCCTCCATCTATGTACTTAGTTTTGTAATTAATCTATATTTAATACTCTTTATTAATATCTAAATATTCGATGTGACATGAATTTTAGGAGCGACTAAAGAACCAAACACCCTCTCAGAAAGGGGAGATGATTAGACAGGAAGGTGGTTTTCTTCCTTGGGCGCGTTTAGTTCGGCCGGAATCGGCATTTGCACAGTGTTTGATGTGACGGTAAATATTGTAGTAATTTTGTTTGTATTTGTGAATTATTGTCCAAACATTGATTAATTAGGCTCAAAAGATTGGTCTCGCAAAGTTCAACCAAACTGTGCAATTAGTTTTTGATTTCATTTATATTTAGTATTCTATATATGTACCGTAAATTTGATGTGACGAGAAATCTTCTTTTTATATAATGTTAAAATTGGAAGTTTGGAGAACTAAACAGGGCTTGTTTGTTTGGAAACGAACAAGAGAGCGTTCAGCTATAGCTGCTGTCTGTGCCATGGGACGAATCTGGATAGGATAGGGTACTGGTGGTGGTGATCGTCCGCGACGAAGGCCCTGACTTTTCCAACACGTTGGACTCGGATCGCTCAAGGGCTGACTCCAAAACGGCACCACTTGACTTGTGTACTACTCACAACAAATCCGTCCAGCTTTTGGAGTTTCACTGGGGCCAGAACACAAGGAAAATCAGGCCATGCGCAAGAATACAGTGCGTCGACGGCAGCTAATTCAGTGCTATCTCAGTTATAATTAAGTACTTTGTCCGTTCGCTTCGCTGGAAAAACAAACCAAAACACTGTTCCGACTGATTTGTTGAGAGAAAAACACTATTCATATAAGCAGTACCCACATGAGTGGGCTGACCAGCACCAGCCCAGCCACCCAGGCGAACACGCCCTATAAAATGATAATCAAAAGAAGTTCCCAGAAACGTCATAAAAATTAAAAAAACATATATCACTGGTTCTTCAGTACGTACGAGTTGCTCGTATTGTATCGTACCACCATCGACGAGGCCGTTCCGTGGTTTATTTGAAGTCTCTCAACAACTGGGCGAGTACCGAGTCCAGGTCTAGCGCTATCAGCAGCAGCACAATGATGCACTTCACCCATCCATGCCAGATTGCCAGTTGAGGCGCTGTTCGATCTGCGACCGAGTTTTTCTCCGCGCTAGCTTGTCTAGTTGTCTGGTAGTAGTGGTAGCGACACGCTTCCGGCCGTCGTTGTATGCATTTGATCGAGTCGCCGCCGCTCGGTAAATACGACGAACGAGACCAACAACGGATAAATGGCCCTGTAAACTGACTGCAACTCATTCGAAGACAATGAACAGTATTTTTCTCTTAAAACAAATTCGTCAACCCGCTTTCAGCCATGACTTATTAGCCAAGGCCCCGTTTAGATTCCAAAAAATTTTACGCAGTACCCGTCACATCGAATCTTGCGGCACATGCATGGAGTACTAAATGTAGATGAAAAAAAAACTAATTGCACAGTTAGGTGAGAAATCGCGAGACGAAACTTTTAAACCTAATTAGTCCATAATTAAACACTAATTGCCAAATATAAACGAAAGTGCTACAGTAGCCGAAATCCAAAAATTTTTGGATCTAAACAGGGCCCAAGTGAACCTGGCAAATGCAAAAACACGTTGCGCCGCAGCAGCAGCAGCAGCAGCCGCCTGTTGGTAGCATATTTCTTTGGTTGCCCGCTGCTGACTTTGGGCGCTGCAAATTGCCGCTGCTGGGGCAGACCCCGTCGTCGCTCGATCTCCGACGACTCATCCATCCACCAAGACTTGTATTCTCACGCGTGTGCTACTGCAGAAGCCGAGCGGGAGGGTTGCCATGTGCTTGGCTTGGGTTGGGTAGGAGTAGGACTCGCTTAATCAATGTATCCGCCCCCCACCCGTCCGTAGTATGACACCAAAGTCCTGCTTCTGCTTGTAGAGGCGTTCGGTGCGCCACTTCGGACGTGTTTGGCACAGATTCGGCCAGCCCGGCTGCCTGACATTTCTACTGTAGCGCACTATTCATTAGAGTTGGATTTCTCTCTTCTCCCTCTCCTGTCACATAGCCGGAGCCAGGGAGGAGAGATAAATCCGGCTCCAATAAATAGTGAATAAATAGTGAAATGCCAAACGTGCCCTACTCCGCAGAACCGAGCCGCAGGCGCAGCAGCCTGCACGCGGCACGCCCATGTGGCCAGGGTACAAGCCCATGTGACGCTGCCATGGAGATGAAGGTGAGGAGGAGGCCCTTGATTGCAGGCGACGACGCCATCTCATTCAAAATCTCCAATCATGATTCCAGTTTTTTTTTAAAAAAATACAAGGAATGCACACTGAACTTATACGCTGATGACTGATGATGGACTAGTAACAGTCCATTCCTGCGTACCATACGGCATGTGGGGGATAATGCGCCGACGAACGACGTGTGTCACGCTGGCGATTGGAAAATTTGTGTCAAGCGCAAGTAATCTGATCTTAATCCACTATATATTATAAGATTGTTGAAAAGAAAAAACCCACATTCAAGACTCAAGAGGCTATACAGATTCTAGCATTTATTTAGAAAAGAGCGTACACGCCGTTCCAGTATTTTTTGCTGGTCAAGTAACTTAGATTAAACCAAATAGCATGTGCCTAATACAATTAATAAATAGTAAAATCAGAATAATAAATTTTAAAAAATATCAATTTGATTTATTTATGAGTTTGGAAATACAAAATTCTAAATAGAGTCCATGTAAAACAAGATTAATGAAGGAAAAAATCAATAGTTTCATCCAAACTAAATGGAGAAAAAGTACCAAAATGAATATTTCCTTTGTCCCAAAAAATACACATCTTATTTTACGAGGAGTCATTGTTTAAACTATGATTAGATTTATAGAAAAATAGTATCAACATTCGTATCTCCAAACATGCTTATATAAAAATATATTCTATAATCTAATGATACTTACTCCCTCTTTCCCGTAAATTTTGCAATTCTAGAGTTCAAATTTGTCCCACAAATTTTGCTATTCTAGGCTATTACATCAAGTGGGACCCACACTAGACCCTGTAAGCCATCTGCTCTTTCTCAGGTCACGGATGACGTCTCTCGAACGCAAAAAATAAAAATAAAAAATCGACCGACAGCCAAACCACATGCATTATAAATAGTAGTTTTTTATATATATTGGGTAAAACTTTCAAAAAAATAACTAAAGTGCGATGACGTTCTTGTGAAGACTGAGAGCAACTAAGAGAGATTTTTATATTCTTCATAATTTATAAAAATAGACTTTGTTGAAAAAAAAATATCCTCTAATATCTCTTTAAATGGTCTCCAAATATAGACATCATCTATTTCGGATTTATAGCTAGTCAAAGATGGAGAGTGAGTATGACTCCCTAGCCTACAAGATATAGAAAAACTGCTGGAGAGTACGAAGATATATAAAGCAATTTTTACTCAAATGACTTTTTAAATGGTGATTTAGTAGAGAGTAAATTTTAGAAAGACTCTTGGAGGTGCCATAAGGGAGTAATCCATATTGGATATAATTAGGCCCCGTTCGCGTGTCCTTAAACTTGGCTTGATCTGCTTCTTTTTTCATTCGAAACCGTGTTTCCTTTCACATATTCCCTAGAATTCTTTCAAACCATCCAAATTCTTCCGAACCATACCATCCGAATGGGCCTTAGTAAATGCCTAGAAATTTGTAAAAAGAAGTAGTAGTTTGGTTTCCTTACGCTGAAAAGTGACAATCATTTAAGGCACCGTTCAGTTCATACAGAACCTTGCCATGGAACCATTCTGGTAGGAATGCTAGTCTAATTTGTATAATCTTTGATGGCTAGAACTATCTCTAGGTAGAAATTCTCTAACCGAACAAGCCCTAAAAGAAAAGGAATGCACACTGAGCTCCTGCTCTGGTTTTGCTGAACGATGATGGACTACTAACAGTACGTTCCCGCGTAAACCGTACCATACGGCGTGCCGGGATGTCGCTCACGCCGGCGCTTGAAAATTTCGGTGCCAACTGTCAAGTTCATAAGCAATCTGATCTTTAGTTCGATATATTATTCCCGTGAAACAAAGAAGAGTTTTCCATTTGCGCAGCCTATTCAGAGTTACTACAAGGAACATACCATACCAGGATGATCTTGTTGGCCTCGTTCGCTTGATAAATCTGGAGAAATTTGTGAAAGAAAAATATTGTTCCGGATGAAAAAAGAAACGGATCAAGATGGATTTAAGGACACACGAACGGGCGTTAGCAGTATCAATCGGCCACAATCTATTGCTTTTATCTAACTGACATATGGGTCCGGTCATTTATATACAGGAAGAGTTCCTTTTTGCTACGGTGGTGATCTTGTTCGTGCGTGACCACGCAATACTTACAGGCTTCATTGAATGGCACAGCAGGCCAGACCAGGTCGCAGTACCTGTTAGATTTCCTTTTCTGCAGCCATCTCCTTCACTAGACTACTAGTACTAGTAGATAGGTGGCGGTGGTCAAATAAGTCAGCGCCCAGAGTAAGGGCAGCCTGTGCCGCCCGCGCTTGCCGTGCCTGCCTTCGGCTAGAAGCAAGCAAATGAATTTGCTGGAGAAATCGGCGATCACCGTCGTGTGTCCTCCGTCGTCCGTGCGTTTATAGCTGACAAAAGGCGCCGTTCTCTTCACCCCCGTTTTCAAAACAAACGATGTCGGTGTTAAGTACCTAAAACCAAAAAAATTTGGAATCTAAACGCGGCCTAATCCCAGCCTGTGCCGCCCGCGCTTGCCGTGCCTGCCTTCGGCTAGAAGCAAGCAAATGAATTTGCTGGAGAAATCGGCGATCACCGTCGTGTGTCCTCCGTCGTCCGTGCGTGTTTAGCTGACAAAAGGCGCCGTTCTCTTCACCCCCGTTTTCAAAACTGACTGATGTCGGTGTTTAAGTCCCAGCGATTTGGAAGACGCGTTTGGTTGGTAGCTGCCATATGGCTCTACCCTGTACTTGCCTGGCGGTTCCAACGGGCAACTTGTTTAGACGCTAAGCCTTTAAATGGGTCACTGACGGTCGCCTGAGAGGGTGAAGACGGCCAAACGGGCGTACTCATGCAGTCATGCGTGCCAGAAGCTTTAACTTACACTGGGCACTGACACTTGGAGGGCTGGGATGATGCGAAAGTTAGGGTGTGTTTAGTTCGCGAAATGAAAATTTTTGGATGTCACATCAGATGTTTCGGGCGATGTCGGAAAGGGTTTTCGGATACTCATAAAAAAACTAATTATATAGCTCGTCTGGAAACTACGAGACAAATTTAGTAAGACTAATTAATCCATCATTAGTGCATGTCGGTTACTGTAGCACTTATGGCTAATTATGGTCTAATTAGGCTTAAAACATTCGTCTCGCGATTTTCAACCAAACTGTGCAATTATTATTATTTTTGTTTATATTTAATATTTTATGTATATGTCGCAAGATTTAATGTGACACTTTGGGGTGAAATTTTTTGGAAGTAAAGAGGGCCTTACGTTGTGACTCTCACTGAATCCGCGTCCGGCAAAAAGCGCCTCTCTCTTTTTCCCCGAAATACGTAGCCGAACGTGCTGTTCTGGCCACTTCTTTGAAATACTGTCCCCGACAACGACCACCACGAGTCTGGCCGCCGGGGACAGTGGATGCCGGCATACGCTGGGAAGCCTGGGCGTTTGCCGGATGGATCGAGGATTCGAGCTGCTTGCTTTGCTTTTCATTCATTGGCCTCCTGTCCTCCGCCAAGTTTATTCCTTTTTTCTACACACATTTTTTTTCTTATTTCTGCGTCTTTTACAGAAAACTGAACTGATTCACGACCTGACTATGGTGCAATTCTAACTCTATTTTTAATCTAATTTTTCAAGTTCGACAAATTTTATAAAAAAATAGTATAAATATTTATATAATACAAAACAACAATACTAATAAACATATACTATTCCATAACTAATCTAATACTCCCCCATCCCAAAAAAGAATGTGATCATGTGGTTTAAATCTTATCTCAAAATAAATATACATTTTTGGGAGATGGACTTTCTAGGTAGGATCCTGTGGTTTGGAGATGAGCTTTCTAGGTAGGACCTACTAATAAAAATGCACCACATACAATTAGAAAATCAAGCAATACTCTAAATAGTTCAATTGCTTTTGAGCTTTGGTGTGTGGGGAGAAGGATATAGGAGGGGTACATGTGTAATTTCACACTTCCTTGAAAAATGAGATTTACAAGCTTTTTGGGACAGGGGAGTAACATACTTCTCCGGTCTCAAATTATAAGACGTTTTGACTTTCTAGATACAGTGTATTTCTAAGTGCATAGATAAGCTAATTTTTTTTATAATTTAGAATATAAGGAGCAATTTGGTATCATAGATATCGCTTTTTTTTTTATTTGATCAGACTCAAAATGGTTTGACTTGGTCCTATACTATAATAGCATTATTTACTGGACAAGGAAGTAGTTGTCAAGAAAAAAAATATTTAAAATTTCTAAAATAAGAAAGTGCACTAGCAAAAAAAATGTAATTTGCTGGTGTGCTAGATACCTACCTGATAAAACTCTACCTTCCAATGGATGTTATTAAAAAACGAGCAATATTATTTTTGTTTAACAAAAGAGCGCTTGGGTCTAGAGGACTCTCATCAGAGGGTTTCAATAGTGTGGTTTTGCTACCAAAGAACGTCTCTGCCATATTATTATGGCCTTTGTTTTGAAGATAATGCTTGTGCTTTTGAACATACTTGAAATGAACTGGCATAATAATACGTATAGAGGCCAGCCGCCCAGCCCACAGCAGGAACAGGTTCGCTTACTTGGCTAGTTTTCGCTGGGTTTGAGGTGTACTTGGCGCCCATCTCTAATGTTCCTTCGCTCAAACACGACACCAAAAGGCAGTCTTGACAGATTCCTCTTTCAGAAAATGCAAAGCTAAGACGCAACTCAAAAAAGCGTTTCTATTGACTGCCTTTCTGAAAGACTTGTTCAATGGAGATTTTCTTGATTTAGCTAAATAACGAGTTTCAAACGAGCAACTAATTTTATGATACATGACCGTAAATAGAAATATCAAACAGAAATTTTCTCCCGAGACATGTGGTGCAAAATATCCAATTATTATTTTGTACTGCCGCCGCCTGTCAAGTAGTAGTAGTTTTTAGTATGCAAACGTTGTCTTGCCCTAATGGATTTAACAGCTAACACGAAGCAAAAAAAAAACCAAAATAAAAGGAGAGTAAATGCTGGGAACCAATTTGTGTCCTTTGCTACTCCATCCACTACATTTTCATACGAAGTTCTATACATAAATATACTGCCATCCTGTAAACTGCGTGAATGGAAAGTCACAGCCTCACAGGATAAAGACATCGTACGCGGAGAAAAAGACCACACACGGTAGTTCACATGATCCATCATCATTTGATCATACAGCCTCTTATCAAAAGAAAGGGAAAAAAGGGAAGTGACAAAAGATAATACTCGTACTACAGGCAAAGCACATCATCAGCTTACACGACGCATCCTGCAGCCAGAGCCGAGTGAGATGCCCCTATCATTACAATCTCATCTTAGAGGGGATCCTCCTCATCACCATCATCTCAGCTCCAAATCCAACCTGAACAACAGGCTGACGAGCGTGAGCTGGAGCCTGCTGCCCAAACGGCAACGGCCAAACCCCAAACATGGCCACATTCACACCAACCTCTCCTAACCGAAACAGCCAAACCAAAAAGATAAACAAAAGAGCCAAAGAGGTAAGGGATTTATTTAAAAACATCCTCAAATAGGTATTTTGAATTTAACATAATATATTTTTATAGTATCTGATTTATTAATTAAAGAAATGGGCCTAACACGACACGGTCTTGTGTTTAGGTCTCATCAGCGCCTTTTAATAAGGAGTAAAGTTTATGACTGGTCTTCAAGTTTATAGGAATATGTCATCTCGGTACTATGAACTATAAAATTGTTATTTTTATCCTTAAACTCATCCAAACGGATCTTGAGCCCGCAAGTCAGCTCTGTCTCTTATCTCCCACCTCCACGGTCAGCTCGCCGACGTGCCGTTATTTGCTCCAGCTGCGGCAGCAGCGGCTTGCCCATGCGCCGGTGGCACTGCGCTGTGGCGGCGGCGGGGCGCGCCCTATCCGCTGCTGCTCGCCCGTGCCTGGTCCAATGCCCCGACGGGCCAGTGCGCGCCGGCGAGCTGCTGGAGCTGGCGCGTGCTCAGGCGGACTACGTCCTCGGTGCCAACTGCAGGTGCCCATATCGCCTGCAACCTGCTGCATCCGGCCGCTGGGTGCTCAAGCTGCTTACTGCGCAGTGCCCACATCGCTGCGTGCCTCCTTCCTGTTCCCGACGCATGCCAGCACGCTAGCCGCAAGCACGTACGCGCTGCTTTCGCGCGGATCGCACCGCATGGCCTCGCTCGCCGCGTGCACACGCAACGGCGTCGCCGTGTAGCCGAGACCAGAGAGCAGCGTGCTCCACACGGCCGCGTCCGAGCTCCGACGCCATCGATCGACCGGATCGCGTCTTCGGCATGCGACCGTTGCGGCGGAGTGCGGGCCGCCCGCAGAGCGCCTGCTTGCATCCGTAGGAACAGGTGCGTGCCCTAGGGAAGCTCGCCGTGGTCACAGCTGCGGTCCACGGAGACGACAAGCAGCAGCAGCCGCCGCGCCCAGGCACGGGCGAGCCGCCGCCGCCGCCGGGCGAGCAGCAGACGCCACCGCTGCCGCTGCCGTTGCCGCAGCTTCTGCATACGGCGCGCGGGCGACTCGCCGCCGCCGCCGCGCACAAGCGGGCCAGCAGCCGCAGCGTGAGGAAGAAGACGACTGTTTCCAAATCAACCCCTCATGAATTTTATAAATATATTTGTATAATTTTCGTGTCTATGTGATTTTATATATAATCCCTCCTAATCTTCTCTTTCGAACCATCAAGTCTTATCTCGTTACATGGGCACGAATCCAAACCCGTTTAAGATCCAAACAAAGTTAAACACCCCTGACTGGTTCGAGGACTGACCGTAAACTATACTCTTTAATAAGCAAGATGGCCGATGCCCCCAGCACGAGGACGAACAAAGACCCGGGCTTGTTTAGATTGTAAGTTTTTCCACTCTCTTTTCATCACATTAAATTTTTAGACACATGTATATAGAGTATCAAATATAGATAAAAAAATAACTAATTATACAATTTGATTGTAAATTACGAGACGAATTTTTTAAACCTAGTTAAACCATAATTAAACAATAATTATCAAATATAAACGAAAATACTACGATGCCAACTACTGATTCTAAACCCTAAGTCTAAACGAGGCCCAGCTGTCCGCCGCACCTCTCGCCCGTCCCGGGTCTCCCCTCCTCCTCGGCCAGCGAGCCACTGCCACGCGCCCACGCCCACGCGCAAGAAGCAGGCCACCACGGCACCACCCCACCCCAAACGGCTATAATTAGACGGTTGCCGGAATCCCCTCGTCTCGCATCGCATCTCAGCAATTCCCCTCTTCGACCCCTCCTCGCACCGTTACCCTTTGCGCTCCCACCCCCAGCCGCTTCCCCGAAATCACCACCGCGCCCCGCGTCTCGCCCACGCTCACGCTCGCAAAGGAGGGAGGAGAGGAAGCCCGGACCGAGACGCGAACGCGCGGACCCCTCGAGGGCGAGGACGCGCACACAGCCACCGGCCCGGCGCCTGCGGCTGCCGGCGGCGAGGTTCGGGCTCTGCTCCCGGCGACCGGGGAGAGGGCGGAGGAGCCGATCGTGCGCGCCATTGGGCCCGCGCTGGGAAGCGGCACGCGCGTGCCGTCTTGACACGCTCCGCTCCCCTCCCGGCCGCGGCGGCGGGCGTGGTGCTCTGCGCCTTTCGGCAGGCTCCTGCTTGTCTGTCTGTGATTCTCCTGCGTCCTCGGCGCCATGGAGACCGGCTACTGCAACCGCAAGAAGAACGACGGCATCTGCGAGGGCGTCTGCGACAGCGAGGTGAGGCCCCGCTCCGGCTCTCCAGCCACACAGATCTGTCCCTTTCTCGACCAACGCCCGCGTGGACTCCCCAGCGGATCGCCGGGTCCGCCGGGGGAGCCAGCCACACGGTCGTGGCGGTGCCTGTCTTTTCCTATTCCACGCTGCTTAAACGCGTTTTCGCTCCACGCTGAGCCGCTTGCTTGCTTGCCTCGACCTTTTGATCGCTCTCCAATTGCTCGTGTTCGCGCAGCTATTTTGCCAATCGCAGCAGCGGGTTCCTGTTGTGGATTGGGGTACCCTCGAGATTTCCTCTGCCTGCGGGATTGCATATGTGCTCGCTTAATTGCTTCCGCGGCAGGCACCTTTCGTCTGCCGCGGGTGCTGGGGGATTAGGTGATGCAAAAGAAAGAAACTGGGGCGCCTGGATGCTTCCGGTTGCGCTAGAATCTCTCCCACCTGGATGAACCGGGTCGTCCGGCACAGTCCCGGAATCTGTCTTTCCTTTCCCTGTAGAAGTTCCCTGCTTTTTTGAACAATTCCCGATTGGTTCCCGTGCAGTAGATGGTGAGGTTCATGCCGCAAAAGTAATTTTACAGGCTGTTCTTTCCTTCCTTTATATTATTATTAAATAAAATATAAAAATATAATTAGCTGTTTGCTT
Organism: Miscanthus lutarioriparius; assembly: GCA_904845875.1. NCBI lineage: Eukaryota > Viridiplantae > Streptophyta > Magnoliopsida > Poales > Poaceae > Miscanthus > Miscanthus lutarioriparius. The sequence goes on from CAJGYO010000007.1 coordinate 31,744,513, forward strand.
TCCTGTTGGTGGATCCGCGCCAGCCTATCACTGATAGAGATAATTATTATTTTTAAAAGAGAAAATGCGCATATTCCACCAGACCACCGGTTACTTCTTATATCCAATCGGAGACCGACATAGACATATTTTGGTGTCAGAGAGGCGTACCTGAAATGTGAGTATTCTCTCTCCGGATATCCATATGAGATCTATTTGTAGCTGCACACTCACGGCGCGGCGGATATTTTAGAAGCTCGTGCTCTCAACCTACAGTAGTTTGTGATGGCTGTGATGTTCCCTATGTTCAGCCGTTGGCTTCATGGTGGCATGGTGCTATGTCAGTAGGGTGTCCAATTTTTTATCTGTCTACCAGCAAATGGTCATACGCTCATGTAGCCTATTTATTTGGCATTCTCATGTTTAGTAAAATTAATACCCCCCCTTTTTTTTTTTTGCCAATGCCTCTGGCTGCAACGCACTAGGTTTCATCGTTTTTTAAACTTCCGTGGTTTCCTGCTGCAATAGTGATCTCCTGACTCTTGATTATGGAATGATCAGTGCTGTTTCAGAATACAGTTCATTGTAACAGTCGCATCTTGTAGCTCTCCAGTCAAACTTTTATTTTAATTTGTGCCTTGTTCTGATGTGTATTGGTGCATGCTGATTTCTTATTTGCTCCCTGATATTATTTGCAGCTTGGTTCAAAGTCAGTCCTGAGCATGTCAAGGCTGAAGTGCGCACTGCGGGGATTTGATCTGAGGGTTCTCTTGATTCTACTGATTGGTGTGCCAATTCTGATCTTTGCCATATATGTGCATGGCCAGAAGGTGACTTACTTCCTCCGACCAATCTGGGAAAAGCCCCCGAAGCCCTTCACAATACTCCCTCACTACTATCATGAAAATGTCTCGATGGACAACCTCTGCAAGTTGCATGGATGGAAAGTCAGGGAGACTCCACGCCGTGTCTTTGATGCTGTGCTCTTCAGCAATGAGCTTGACATTCTTGATATCCGTTGGCACGAGCTTAGCCCGTATGTGTCAGAATTTGTGCTGCTTGAGTCCAATTCAACCTTCACTGGCATAAAGAAGGACCTTCACTTCAAGGAAAACCGCCAGCGGTTTGACTTCGCTGAATCACGGTTGACCTATGGTATGATAGGTGGAAGGTTTGTGAAGGGAGAAAACCCATTTGTTGAGGAATCATATCAAAGGGTTGCTCTTGACCAGCTCATTAAGATTGCAGGCATCACGGATGATGACCTGTTGATCATGTCTGATGTTGATGAGATCCCAAGTGGTCATACCATCAACCTCCTGAGATGGTGCGATGACATTCCTGAGATACTCCATCTCCAGCTCAGGAACTATCTCTACTCATTCCAGTTTTTACTTGATGACAAGAGCTGGAGGGCTTCAGTACACAGATACAGAGCTGGAAAGACGAGGTATGCACATTTCCGGCAAACAGATGAACTTCTGGCTGATTCAGGGTGGCACTGCAGCTTCTGCTTCCGCTACATAAATGATTTCATCTTCAAGATGAAAGCCTACAGCCACGTTGATCGGATCAGATTCAAGTACTTCCTAAACCCAAAGAGGATTCAGCACGTGATTTGCGAAGGTGCTGATCTTTTCGACATGCTTCCTGAAGAATACACATTCCAAGAGATCATTGCCAAGCTGGGGCCTATTCCAAGTACATTCTCTGCTGTTCATCTCCCTGCCTATCTGCTGGAGCAAAACGATCTGTACAGATATCTTCTTCCAGGCAACTGCGTCAGAGAGAGTGGCTAGGCAGCTACTACTGTATGCAACATGACCTGAGGCGCACGGACATCGCTCGCGGATGTCTGTCCCCCGCACTGGAGGAGCGCCCTGCCGTGGCGGGGTTGTATCTGATACGATTGGCTGACTTAGTTGAGTGATCGCTTGGCTGGTGGGGTTGAGTTCATATTGAGATTTTGTACCGTGTAATTGAAACCATGGAAGGCCTGACAGCAGCATAGGGCATGCTTTGATCGCGGCTGCGTTCTTGTTTTGCAGAGGAGCTCAGCAGTGTGTGTGTGCTTTTATACCAACTGAGTTTTTATTCATTGCTTCCATGATTGATATATGAACTCAAAATTACTGTAGAACTCATACCGAGCGACATTCAGATTCTTTCCTTTTTCTTTGCTCTCGCCTTGTGATGTACATTGCCATTCACTTACCCTAGTTACCTGAGTCAGACAGTATATGCTTTCATTCCAGTTTCTGATTATTGATTGACAGCGGCTCTGTATCATAATAATTCTCTGGGACGTCATCTGTTTGCTGTTATTCAAAACGCCGTGATGTAAACGATTCTTACTGATGTCTCCCAATTCAAACTCTGGTCCCACATAAAGGCAAGCTGGTTGATCTCCAAGCGAAAAAAGGTGCTCTTTTTATGGTCGTTGCTGGTTGGTAAGATATGCATAGTGCCAATCCTGTCCAGTTTGGCAGGTTGAAGTTGGGTAATCCAATATCCATCTTGAGACAGAGGTTTGTGCATTTGCGAAGGATTTGTTTGTTTGATTGTGCTGAGCGAGCGACCCGTGCCGTGAGAGGCGGGGCATGTGTGTGTGTGCCTGGATGGAGCTGGGCTGGTGGGAACAGGCTGTTGTTGTCGGGCGTCCACTTCAGCCAGATTGACAAACAATGCTGCGAATTGGCTGGTCGTGTGGCTTGTAGCCCTGGAAACAGCCTTCCTGTGGTGCGGGTGCGGCCCTACGCATCTTGCTGCTGACTCGCTGTGCCCTGTGCCTGCATTACACGTTCCTCAACAGTGGTCCAGCGGTCCAGCTGAGGGAGATTATCAAAGGTTTCGATTCTTTCAGACCAAAAGGGTTTGTGCTCCATATTGGATAAGTCTCTTCTGCGATTATGACGTCTTAGGTCACTGACAGGTGGGCCTAGACCCGTAATTTAATAAATTACAAGGAGAAAACCCCCTTCAAAACCATCTCAGGGTCAGGCCAATACCACGGGGACACGTAAGATTGGGCATGGGCTACTTGAACTTGTTTCCGCGGCATGACGTGGAGCTAGAGCGTGATGGTTGATTTTTGTAACCAAGAGGAACAACAGTGTTCCGGCCTGAGCGTGATGGTTGATGGTTCCATTTCCAGTGATATAATGCAGTAATCCTCAGCTTGGCTGTGAGTTTTTCAAGCCGGCCGAGCGTTGCGGTGTCCCGTGCTACTGTACACTACAGGCGCAAGATATTTGATGCGCTGGCCGGAGCCGAGCTAGTTGCAGTTGCTCGCGCCGTCATCCGCAGATTTTTCCGGGGATGTACTGGTAAGATCCTAGGCCATCTATCCACGCGTACAAGTGACCTGGGGACGCGTACGGCGCGGGGGCACAGTACAGATGTGGCGTCGCTGCCATGCTTGACCTGGCTCCGTCGACGATCGCTTCGTCTCTCTCAGGTCCTTCGGGGCAAGGCAAACGCGCGTACGGCCGTGTCGCCGTGTCGGGTCCCCATCGGTCCGGTCGGATCTCGCTCCTCGTCGCCGCAGATAGCGTTTGGTTTGACTCGTCCGCACGGCACGCCCACGCTCGGTCGTCATGCTACGTGTGGCACAACACGAAAATAAAAAAATGGCTCCGTTGCTAGCGGGCAGCTTCCAACCTGCACTGTAAAAAAGTTCCAACTAACGTTCCATCACGGAGTCGTACTGCGGCGACCACTGCTGCGTTGATTGCAGCGCCCACCCGTGGCCGTGGGTGGGTTGCCATGGCGCTCGTGGCAAGGACCAAGCAGCGAAACTTATGACAGCTACAGCTACCACTTACGCCATCATGTGGCCGCTCTTATTTGGCCGATTCTGCAGTAGAAAGTTTCAGAAAACTATACTGGCCACCACCATAGCTGTATGATTCGCGTGGGGAATTTGTGGGAGAGGACAGGCAGCTACGCACTAGTACTCGCCCGGTTTGCTGGGCTTATAAGGACTTTTTCAGGCAACCAATGATATTTTTCTCTCACAATAAATTAGCTAACAGTACTTTCAGTCATAACTTATCAGTCAAGTGAACAGAGCTAACTGTTATTTTCTTTCTTTTTTGCAAGAGGGGCACTTGTGTGATGCTGGTACTATTAGCTACTGTTAGTTGTGCGTTCAGCTTAAGCCTGCAGCGTTTCATTTTTTATGTGCATTTATGAATCGCTTGAGAGTGTTGACCGGCTACTGGAGTCGTTCAACCGCACGACCATCGTGCCCACGCAGTATCGGTTGGTGCGGCGCGACTGGAACCGGCGATGGTAGTCCATCTTTTTCCCCGTTCGTCACGTGAGCCTTTTTATCTTGGAAATACTGACGTCCGGACGTCCGATGCAGTGCCGGCCTTGTGATTTTAGGGGCCCAGTGCAAGACTAAAAATTGAGGCCTCTTAGAACATATGTATTCTCTATATCAACATTTATATTTTCAAATAAATTTATTAGGAAGGTACAAGCTTAATCTAATTATACTTAATATACATCATAAATATTAGTATATTTATATATATATTTGGTCAAACTTTAAAAAAGTTTGACTTCTCAGAAAGCGAGATGTGCATTTATTTTCGGACAGAGCGAGTACATGTTATCGCTTTTATTAGTTTGGATGTTAAGCTAAGAGTAATTACCTAGCATGCATTACCTATTCTCCTTGCACCATACATTTTCAAAAACAAAAAATCTGGTCACATACTGGTTATCATCCTCATCGATGTCCAAATTATTATTTACCGTAAAGCCTTGCTATCGGGATTAGTAGTATTTATTTGCTCCTATGCGCAATAAAAAAAACTCGACCAGGGTATAACCTCCTCCGAGGCATTGTAATTAAGGTAGAAGACCTTAACCATGCTAGCTGAGAAAAACCCGGAACCCTAGCTTTTACCGGCGAGGGGATTTTTTTTAACAACGCAACATCAGCCAATAATTACTAATTCATCTATATTTCCCCTGTGTTCATATTATTTTCTAAAAAAAAAACGTCGGATGCGTGCTCTGTGTGATCACTCGTTTCCTTCTTTTTATTTTTTAACTACTAACGGCATCATTTCTAGAAGGCATGTGCTGGAATTTTTAAAATACATTTAGCGATTGAAAAGTAGCGCAAAGCATATTTACCCTCGAAGCCCTACAGCTGCAGGGCACCCAAAAAAAAACAGAATGTAGTGCACTCATATGCCAATCGTAGGGATCAACATAGCGCACTTCAGCCAAGCTCCAGGCCAACTCCAACATACTACTACTACGGACCTACACCCTATACATACAGGGGTGGGGTCCTGATGGCTCGGGGCCGGGGCGGTCGCCCGGCTCGCCCGTCCCAGGGCCGGGACCGATCCGATGGGATATGATTCCATCGGACGGTACCGAACGGCCCAACAGAAATGTGCCGCACTCCTACCGTATCACTGATGTTCTTCCCCGTCTGCCTCATCCCGCCACGCACGCATACCCCGCCCCCATCCGTCTCGCCCCGCCCCATGCCCGCCGCTCCTTCCCCCTGATACCCTCATCTCTCTCCACGCGGGCGGGACCCGGGAGTCGGGATGAGGACGAGCACGCCCCGTCCGCAAGACCCCAAACGCGCTGGGCGCCCCATCCATCGGCCCCCGGCTCGCCGCGTCCCTTCCTCCGGCGTCCTGGCCGTGCCCCCATGAGTCTTTGAACATACCTCTGAAACACGCAACACTTGCAACATGAAACACTTGAATGCAACATTTCGAACATCCAAACATTTATTGCAACATAAGATTGAAATAGGTAAAATATTTCGAACATACTCTTGCAACATATGTGTGAAACATACGCAACATCCAAATAAGCAGACATGCAACATACGTCTAAAAAAGTAGATGAAACATTTGGAACGAACGCTTGCAACATACGTGTACAACCATTGCAACATGTGCAACATCACGATCTATTTTTGCAACATCCATATGAAACACTTACAACATACCTCTGAAACAATTAAAACATACTTTTGCAACATGCGCTTTCAATGCAACATCTCCTTGCTACTCGGCAGAATGGAGGCTCATCGTTGTCTGGTGTTCACTGAAGGTAGTGGCCTGACAACACTTGTACACGACAGGCCAGCGATAGTGGCTGCACGTCACGGAAGGGAGGCATCGACCGCATGAGCGGCGAGGAAGTTGCGGCCGCGCGACCTGGAGAGGGCAGTAGCGCGCCACGTCTGCAAGGCCAGCAGTCGAGCGCGCATCCGCGCGACTTGGAGAGGGCAGCAGTGCGCCGCGTCTGGCAGGGCCGGAAGCCGAGCGTCGCGCCTCGGATGCGGGCGCGCGCTGTGCTAGGCAAGGCCAGCGCCCGAGAGGTGCGCCTCGGAGGTGGCCGCGCGCTGCGCCTCAAAGGGCCAGCAGTCGTGCGCTCGGAGGTGGCAGACAAGCAAATAAGAGCGATAGGAAGAGAAACGAGTGGATAGAAATAAGTTGATGAGCAGTTTTTTTTAGAAACAAAGAAGTGTGGGTTTTTAGGCTGCGTCGTGGCTCAGTAACGAAGCATCTAGACGAACAGACGCCTAATTCAGAGCATTACCCTTTTTATTTTATGGTGCAATGCTTTGTTGAGGTGGACAAGTAGAGCGAGGCATGTAGCTAACTTTGCGACCATCCGTTTGAACGTCCCTTCAAAGTTCAAACCTACTGTAACTGAACACTGTTTTGCTACGCTGTTGAACCGACCAGGGCAAGGCATCGAGGTGAAGACAAGGATGTACTTCCTCCGTCCAGAAAAAAAAACATGATTCTAATTTTAAAGTTAGAATTATGTTTTTTTTAACGGAGGGTGCAGTGAAAACTTGGTGGAGGAAGCAGATCTGTGCGCGACAAGTCATACCGAAAAGATGGCAGGTGGTGGCTCACTTTTTTTTTTCACTTGTGAATGGACTCTGCCACGCTTGTACCGTAGTAACAGTAATAGCACGTGACAAATCACAATTCACAAATGAGGTCAGCGTTCTCAGTTTTCTCTAAAAAAAAAAGGCAAAGAAACGACCGGACCGGAGTGAGCATCCAGTCATGGTGTCGCCTCTCTCTCTCCATCGAGGAGCCCACGACGCGGACGCAGAATGGGTGTTGCATATTTCGGCCCAATAATAAACGTTGCCGAGGAGGGAAAGGAAAACGGGCTAGCGGTAGCCTCGCCTCACGCGCGCAATCTGGGCCGATCCGGCCCATTCTTTGACGGACGCTGGGCTCGCGGGAGCGGCGTCGTGGCATGGACATGGGCCTCGCGCCCACCGCGATGAAGCAGCAAGGAACGAACGAGACGAGCGAGCGAGCGCTCTCGGTTCGCGTGCGCGGCTTGCGAAGGAAGGAAAGGGTCGGGGCGAAGGAAGCTGCAACGGTCGCCCGCCGCGTTACTGCGAGGGCAGCAGCAGCGATTGGGTTCCCGAGACAAAAAGGCGAGCTCGGGAACAGAGAGTGAGAAACAACCAGGGCAGGGGGGCCAGGAGCAGGACGACCAGACAGGCTCCGCGTCTCCCGGCCCGCGAGCGCGACGCGAGCACACCACCGCCCTTCCCGGTTCCCGCCGTGCCGCGAGCTTTCCCGCCTTCCGATTTCCGAGTGGGAGTGGGAGACTGGGAGGTGTTATAATTATAATTGGTCGGCGCGCGGTCGTGGGGGTCGTCTAATCCTGCCGCGCACGCAACCGGGACCGGGGGGAGCGGTAGCCAGTAGGCGCCGCCGCCGCCGCCGCCTCCTCGGCGCGGCGTTCCTCTCCGCCTACGCAGGCGTGGTCGGACCCCGCGCGGCGCGCGCCACCATGGCAAGGTACTAGTCATCCTCCTCGTGTTTTTCCTCTCTCTCTCTCTCTCTCTCTCGACATCGTCGTCGTTAGGGGCTTAGGGCTTTGCTTAGTTCGTGATTTCCTCGTGGGCATCAGGTTTGGTTGGGGGCGGGTTTAGTGCTGCGAGGGTTTCCTCTTCAGTTCTTCTACACCCCTCACGTCCGCACGCGTTGCCTGTCATTTGGATCGGACTGGATGATTTGCTAGTTCCCATGTCGGATTTGCCTTGGCCGGTGCTGTGGCTTGTGAGCGAAACCGGGTTTTTCGATAATCGGAATTACAGAAGTTTGCATTGTATTCGAATCGCAACAGGGTAGTACCGATGACCGATGTGTAGCATTAGCTTCAAAAGACCCTGGATTACAATTACTTGTATTGCACTAGCACACTGCTTCGAGTCAAAATATATCACGATCAGTTTTGCAGTCATGCCCAGATTGGGGATAAGAAACAAAAGAAAAGGAGCAGAGAAACAGAGCATATGCTCTGCCCTGATGTGTGACAAAACATTTTTGCTAGGTTTGTTTCCTGTGGTTACAACTTTTAAGATAAGGTTTAGTAGTGTTAATGTTCTGTTGTTCAGTCTATGATTTGCCACTGGAGTCCAGCGACCAATTGGTCTTGCCAGGGTTTTATTTTCAAGGACGGGGCATCAAATCAGTCTGTTTTTGTTACACATAGATACTAGCTTAAAAATACATGAATTTTAACTATTTGAGCATGTTTGTCTTCAAATTATCTTGTACGAGTACTTCTTTTGGGACCGGCACCAATATGCTCCTTTTGGTACAGGTCATGGCTGATAACTGGTAGGGGAATTGCTAAGAAAATAAGATACGCAGTTCCTAGCGCTAGTCGCCAAATAAGTGAACTGATTGCAGAAGCACGGAGGGAATGCCCAAACTGCAGTTATGTTATTGATAACAGCGATGTAAGTACATTTGTTCTGTTTAGATTGTTGGAGAATGGGTATTTGGCTTTCAGGTCATATTCAGCTGTAGATGTTACATATCTGAGCAAGTTTTTCCTGCATTTCAAATTCTGCAGGTTGCCATGCAGTGGCCTGGGCTGCCTGCTGGAGTCAAGTTTGATCCTTCTGAACTGGAGTTGCTGGAACATTTAGAACAAAAAGTTGGTCTGGGAGGTTCAAGACCACATGTGCTCATTGATGAATTTATTCCAACTATAGACAATGATGAGGGAATCTGCTATTCACATCCTGAAAATCTTCCTGGTATATAGTTATGTCATGAGATGGTGTAGTTCCTTATGAATCTGTTGTTACATTCACATTCTGAATTTTGTTTTTGTTGACCTCGTAGGTATGAAAACAGATGGTAGCAATGCTCATTTCTTCCATAGAGCTTCAAACGCGTATGGTTGTGGCCAGCGCAAGCGTCGAAGGATCATCAACTGCAGTGATCACACTGTTCCTGATGAGCATGTGAGATGGCACAAAACAGGGAGATCCAAAGCCATATATGACAATGGTGTTATAAAAGGTTGGAAGAAGATACTGGTGCTGTACAAAACTTCGCAAAGAGGTGGAAAGCCTGATAGAGCTAATTGGGTAATGCATCAGTATCACCTTGGAGAAGAGGAAAACGAAAACGACGGGGAGCTTGTAGTATCTAAAATCTTCTGCCAGTTGCCAAATAAGAGTATGGAAATTTCTGAAACAGAAACTGCTTATGAGGAACCTGATGCACCTGCTTCAGTGATTGGTCCGAAAACTCCAAAGACAATCACACGGAAGCCACGCCATCCTAAAAATAGTCCATGTGAAACTGAGCAGAATATTCCCATCCTGCAGGATCAGGTAACTCATTAAACTTCTTTTGGGATCACAGTGATGTACGAAAAATTGCTAGACCAGAGCATAAACAAGTTGTCGAAAATTACACAAGTAGGCATATGAAGAGAATTGAAACTGATATGCACTTAGCTTTTGTCTTAGAATCTCTATTACCTCCCACTAAGATCTGACAGACATATTAACCCTCCATGTTTCAAAATCAGCTCCAAAAAACATTAGCAATAGTTTATTGATAGACTTAAGAGTTTGTATAATCTTTTTTGTTGAAGTACATAATCTCTATCAGAGTATCAGTATCCTGGAAATATATATTTCTGGAATGAAGGGGCATGAGAGTGTGCCTATTTCATTGATAGAGATGAGAGCATCCTAGAAATATGTGCACTAATCTTTTTGGCATGTTAGATAAAATCTTACATGCTTGCATCGTAATTGCACTTAGATGGGCCAAGAAGGCCAGGCTATAATCTATATCAGAGCAAATTCCCTTCCCGCTGGTGCATTGCCATAATCATGTTTCATGACCATTTCCAGTGCTAAGTTTGTAGTTTCGATACAGCTACTACTGGACGGCGAAGGCGAGCCTACCATGCCTATTGTTAGCCTGGAGGATGATGCTATGAACCCTGCATGGTGTGCTGTAGCTCAAGAACAGCAGGTTGTTGGAGAGGCATCTCGGGCTCAGTCGAACCCAGATGAACCTCTTCTTTGTCGTGAAGACCCAAATTCCTTAAACGACGAAGCATTGCTTCCCTGGGACTATCCGATTCTGTCCCAATGCAAGGATGAGATGCTTGATTGGAACCTGAATGGATACGGGTTGCCTGATCTCCATAATGTGGATCTTGGAACGCCTTCAGATCTTCAGCTTGCTGTAAGCTTATCCTTCTGGTATTCTCGGTGCCAGTATGTTTGCTAATTGCTCTGACAAATCTGATAATGTTATTTCTATCGTATTGCGACAGGACATTCAGTTTGGTTCTCAGGAAAGCCTCGGCAGCTGGCTGGATCGCATCTAGGAAGACAACTAGCGTGAACTGTTTGCTAGAACAGCCTGATCGATGGGCATCTTTTTGCACAGGATATGGTAACCGGTGGCAGCTATTTTGGGACTTACACAACACAAAGATTGCATGGTTGCATTAGTAGTATTTGTGTCGTGTTTGTGCTGTCAAACTTTATCCGGAAACCAAGAACCTTTCGCCCTTTTCTATTTTCTTTAGAAGAAATGAACAGCCTTCAACAGCTGGCTATCAGAACACTAGCCTTGAAATGTAGTAGTAAGTTATGTGGCATGGTTGGTGCAAACCTGCATTGACCCGTTGTATATAAGGTCGGTGCCTTGAAATCTTTTGACTTCGAGTTGAGAGTGTCCTTGTGTGTGGATGTGTATCAGTGTATGGAGCTCCAGTTGCCCCAAGTCTAAGCTCTAGAGTGCAAAGTTTCGGACATTACACATGCACCTTCCAAGTAAAAGCATTTTTGAGAAGGTAGAAACTGCATATTATGAACTTTATTTATTAGTCAGAAATTTCGTGAGTTTCGTTTGCAACCTTGGTCAGAATAGGCGATGGGAATATGATGAAGCTGAAATGGTTCTCCCTGGGTTTTCTTTTCCCATTCTAATAGACTTATTGCATTTCTGTCCTAATTGAACTTGAAATTGGATTCAAAAGAAAGTTAATGTGAAATTTAAAGACAATACGTTTGTGTAACATGGATTGGAGCAATAACAATAACAAAGAGGGGGAATCGCCACACCAATTCATTGGGGAAAAAGACGAGCAAATTCCATCTATGCAATCAAAAGTGTAATACTCGTCCCTCTATGTTACTGAAAAATACAGTATATTTTCCCTTCTGAGTCATCAATTTTTAATTGTGCGTCCCTGATGTGCCATGGTCATCACAATATCACATGATTGTTAAAAGTACACCTACACCTTTACACCGTCCCTTGTATCATTGTATGGTTAGCACTAGGAAAGCCATTCCAACCACAAACAAAGTGTCCAATGGTTGGATGTGGCACACAAAAGAAAGAAAACATTCTTCAGTTGCACAAAGACGCATGTCAAATTAAAATGCATCGACAGTGCAAAAAAGTTCCAAGTCGCCTGCTAGGGTTTAAGCACATTCTAACTTCAATAACTAACTTGCTAGTAGGAGCTTGCACGTGTATACGAAGTACCAAATACTCCCCGACATTTTAGGAATAATATACGAAAGGCGTCGCTCCGGCAACAAGGAATTTATTCTGTGCAGACGCTTCCTCACCTAACCTATTTTCGGGCAAACGAATCCAACACAACTTGAAGAACGAAGCGACCATGCCAAAAGCTTTGCAGAGATGTGATCACGTGACCGGGGCTATTTATCATCAGACAGCTGGCCGTTTGCTTGACATTGGCGAAGAACACTTGCGCCTCCTGATTCATTCATTTACCACAGAGGCACTGCGTCCCGCCATGCCTTCGTCCATTGGGAATGGCAACGCTGGGCAAGCGGCGGAGTTCGGCAGCAAGGACCGGACATGGCAGATGCGCAAGTACCTCCTGCTACTCGCCATCCTGGTGGCGACGGTGACCTATGTGGCCGGTATGGACCCGCCGGGGGGCGTGTGGCTGGAGACCGGCCACCGCGCCGGCGACCCGATCCTGCCCGACACCCGACCCATCCGGTACAGGGTGTTCTACCACGTGAACGCCACGGCGTTCGCGGCGTCGCTCGTGATCATCGTCCTCCTGCTGTTCCTGAGGAAGGACGCCATGCGCATGCTGCTGGCCGTGCGTGTCGCCATGGTGCTCGACCTGGTCTGCCTCATGGTGGCCTACGTCACCGGCGCCTGCAGGTGCTCTGCCATCACCGTCGTCGCCTCTGCACTCAGCGCCGCCGTGATCCTGCTCCTCCTGGTGGCCATATGACTGCAACATTACGGGAAGAAGGCGGCGGCCGGGACCCAGAAAAGTAGCAGAGGCAGGCACCTCCACCGCGAGGGGTGCAAGATCCTGATGCTGGTCTCCATATTCGCGACGACGGCCACGTACACGGCGGGGCTGAGCCCGCCGGGTGGCTTCTGGGAGCATGACCATGGCCACCGCGCCGGAGACCCCATCCTGCTGGAGCTCCACGCGCGGTGCTTCTTGGCGTTCTTGGTCTGCAACACCACTGCCTTCGCCGCGTCTCTCGTCACCATGACGCTGCTCCTGAGCAGGCAGCTTTCCAAGGTCAGCGGGCACCTGAGCGCACCGTACGTGTGCGTCGCGGTGGCACCGATCGGCCTGCTGGGAGCCTACGCAGACGGGAGCTGCAGGGAGACGGACACCGCCGTCGGCGTCTACGTCCTCTGTTTGGTCGGTGCTGTTCTCGTGTGCATATCCATCATCGCCTACATCGAGAACCAGTGCACACTGGCATCACAAGCTCCTGAAGGAGAAGGACCACCGGACGGAGCGTCGCGAAACGGTGAGCCGATACGAATCCACTGGACAAGGCTCGGTCTCTGATACTACTCCTTGCCACTCTGACGGTGACCGTCACGTACCAAGCTGGTCTCAACCCACCCGGCGGAGTCTGGAAGGAGACCGGCGACGGGCACGTCAGCGGCAGCCTGGTCCTCCTCGAGACGCACACGAGGCGGTACAAGGCCTTCATCTACTGCAACTCGGCTGCCTTCGTGGCGTCCATTGTCGTCGTCATCATGGTGCAGAGCAGGTCGCTGGTCAGCCAGGGTGGCCGGCACGCGCTGGAAGCCGCTGTCATTCTCGACCTGTTGGCGCTCGTGGGAGCGTACGGCGCCGGGAGCTGCCGGGATGTACGCACCTCCGTCTATGTCTTCGCCTTGGCTGCTGTCGTCTTTGTGTACGTGGTGATCCATGTTGTGATCGAAAAGTCTTCTTCTGATTCTACGGTGACGACGGTGAGCAAGGAGGAGGTCGAGCTCGAGAAGAAGCGGAAGCTGCTGTTGCTCCTTGCAATCTTGGTCGTCACCATAACCTACCAAGCCGGGCTGACTCCGCCCGGCAAGTTCTGGCTGGAGCACGGCTCCGGCGATGAAGAGCACAAAGTGGGCGACCCGGTCCTGGCCGACAACTACCCGAGGCGGTACAAGGCCTTCTTCTACAGCAATACCACAAGCTTCATGGCGTCCGTTGCCGTCACCGTCTTCCTGTTGAGCCGCAACCTGTCCAATACAGGCACAAGATACTGGACCGCGCTCTATTTCTGCATGGGCGCCGGCTTCATCGGCCTGATGTGCGCCTACACTGCCAGCACCATGCTGACGGTGCGTGCGTCGTCCATCTTCGTCGTCGCCTTGGTCGCCGTGGTGCTCGTCTTCACAGGCCTGCACGCCATCCTCCACTGTCGCAACGTCCCGAGGTGGATTCCGCGGTGGTGGCATTGCTGCCCATCGGACAACCACCACAAGACAGAGACCGGGAACGGGGACTCCAAATCCAAGCACTCCGCCAGCGTCGAGTACCGTGAGCGGTACAGGATGTGCAAGTACCTGATGCTGCTGGGGATCCTGGCCGCGAGCGTCACGTACCAGGCTGGCTTGACCCCGCCGGGCGGCGTTTGGCCGGCCGACGGTACCGGACACGGCGCCGCAGGCGACCCAGTCCTCCGCGACACCGACACCCGCCGGTACCGCATGTTCTTCTACAGCAACTCGGCGTCCTTGGTGGCATCCGTCGTCGTCATCGTGGTCGTTCCGCTGCTGATGCAGGGGGCGCTGCCGGTGGCCGGCTTGCCCATGCCTGTCGGGGCGATGTACACGGTGGTCGTGCTTGACCTGCTTGGCCTCCTACTGGCTTACGCCACCGGCAGCAGCAGGGGACTGGGCCACGTCCTGGTACGTGCTCGCCATGGCCACCACCGTGCTGGCCTACGTCGCCATCTACAAAGTTTTATCCTCCCGCGGCGGTGATTCTCGCCAGCGGCCGGCCCCGCAGCAAAATGCCGATACGTCGAGTAACTGAAATTTAATAAATGGGAATTGCTCCGATATTTCTCTTTTGTAAAATTTTTACGGGTCTCAAAGCAGCTCATCTAACTAATTATTTTTTAATCTGTATACCCAATAAGTGGTTGTTTTAGCCTCTCTCAACAACCAGATTTTTTCTATACACTTACACTATCTCATAGCTATATTTACACCACTTTATTATTATATTTACAAATTTTTTTAGTGTAATTTATTAGACGGAATGGTGTAATTTAGGAATAATACAAATATATACCAAATTTTTCAAAAAAGTTTAAAATTATTTCTATGAACTCCAACGTCAGAGAAATATAGGTTAAATTGTTCACGGATGTCAGATACACGTATGGCAAATTACTCTGAAGATGCGCACGGCAGCATGCGCCGTCTGCCTCCTCACGCACGTACGCATGGACCCCACGTCCTTCCTCTCTCTCCATGCAACGGTCTCCTCTGCAGACTAGGCTGCATGCGCCGCCTGCCTCCTGTCTCCTCTCATCCTCTGCAAACTGCTGCATACGCATGGGCTACGGAGTAGGGCGGTCGCGCGCGCCACCGCCCGCGCCTCCCACGCTTCACGAGGCCAGATCGGGCGGCAGATCAGGCCGCACGGGTCAAATGGGACGCAAGAAAATCCGGTTGTTAGAGGCAAACAAAACAACTGGTCGTGGAATAGCAAATCTGTTATTTTTTCTTAATTGCTTTTCTCTGGAGGCCTGGCCTGTTGAAGCCTAGCCTTTGTCCAACCCAGATCTAAAGCTGAAGTCACTCTTTTTTTTCCCGTTGACGATTGACGAAGACCGTCCCGGATCACGTCGTCGGCAGAGACGTGAGGCCATACGCTCACCGTCGGTCCGTCGCAGCGTTGTTGCACGTTACTTGGAGGCCAACGACGCGGGTGCTCATTGGTCGGCTCCCGGACCTCGTCCGTTCCATTCGAACGCTCCCTCTCCTCGTCCTAGCCCGATGTCCCCACCTACTACCTCTGACGACGATTTTTTTTATCTCATTTGGCTTATAGTCTTAATAAATGATGATAATTAATCCGTCTCTTCTTCCAAATTTTTTATTTTTTTAGTCTTTTTTTGAAAAAATTTCACAAATATGCCCCTAGAGGAAAGATTTTAAAATTTAGACCCTTAGCTCGGCGCCATCGTTGCTGGCGCCGAGCTAACACGTCTCGGCGCCAGCGTCCCTGGCACCGAGCTCTTGGGCTCGAACCCAATGTGGCGGTGACATGACAGGCAGCTTGGCGCCAGTAACCCTAGCGCTGAGCCTGTCTTACGTATGGGCCCCAATCTTTCTCTCTTCCTATCCCTCTCTCTCGCTTTTCCCTCGCCCGAGCATAGAACCGCCGCCGCCGCCCACACCCTCTCCCGCACCCGTCCGCCCGCGGCCGCACGCCCTCTCCCTCACCGCTCCCCACGCCCGGCCGCCCGCGTCGCCCCGCGCCCCGTGGCCGCGCCGTGCCCCGCGCCCCACGGCCCGCGCCGGTCCCCTCGCCGTTCCCCGCGCCCACCCCGCGCCCCCGCTGGACCGCCGCGCCGCCACCGCGGCTACGCCACGCCCCGCGCCCCCGCCGGTCCCCGCGCCAGCGGCTCGCCCGACATGCCGTCCGCACCCGCGGCCGCCTTGGCCGCGCCTGCCGCCCCGGTGCCGTGACCATGACCGTGCCGCCCGCCACCGCCGGCCTAGGGCGCACCCGCCGTGCCGCCCGCCCCCGTCGAGCCAGCCTCGCCGCGCGGAGCGCCGGGTTTCCCGCGCCCCCACCAGCCCCGGCACCTGCAATGCCTGGCAGTGCCACCACCGGCCCGGCTCGTCGGCCTGACCCACGCCCGGCGTCCGCTGCGACTCCGTCGATGTCCGCGACTCTATTATTGGACAGGTAAAAATTGTGAATTTGTAATGTGCGTACTTAGTTAGCTTTGATTGTAGTGTAGTAGTTTGACATTTGTTATTTACTAGTTAATGTGATAACTCAAGTAGTTGATTTAGTTAGTGATCTAGTGAGATAAAAATATAGATAGATAGAAACATAGATACATAGGTGCATAGATATAGTTAGATAACTACTTAGATAGGTAGTTACATATTTAGTTAACTAAATAGGATCTAGCTATTTAGTTAGTACACTGTATCTATGTATGTAGTTATTATCTTATTTACTTAGTTTGTAGTTAGAAATTACTTGTTAGGTACTATCTATCGTCTAATTTGGACTAAAGGATATGTGTTTCGTTTTGTGTTTGAACTAGATGGACAACCCAGTGACCATATATCATGGAGGCACCATTGAATACGATCGCTATGGATATGTTGAGTTTGTTAACATGCAAAGCGTGCCTGTGCTATTCAATGATAGGCCTTCATTTAGTGAGATGGTTGCAAGGGCTTGGGAGGAACTGCATTGCCTTGGAGATGATGGCATTGCAGTTGAGGGCGTACTGCACCTAGGTTCTCATCCCAGCATCCTTAGGCAAATGATCCTAATTGGGTGTGCGGATCAGTGGGAGAACTATGTGAGATCGGCTATGAAGAGCCAGCTGCAATGTTTGGACATGGTTGTGTGTCGGGTGTTAGTTGATCCCATCCCTCATGGGTTTTCCCCACCAATGGGTCAGTAGGTACACATCGACCCTCCCGTCCCGGAACCTGATATGGATGTGGAGGTTGCACCTATAGATCTCGATGCTCAATCTGCCTCCAATGCGGTAGTTGAAGATGCTTGTCAGATTCATGTTGTTATGGTAGATCCTCCTCATGAGATCCCTTTGACACAGAATCATCCGAGTAAGTGTCTTAACCGCATGGTTATTGGGAGCTTACCCCCTTCCTTACATCCATTTCTTTCATTCTTTCCTCATTTCTCTGCTTATGTTGTAGGAGAAATTCCTAAGAATATGGATGTGCCCCCTGTTGTTGCGCAAGTGCACTGTGGAGATGGATTCTGTGGCTCCAATAGTGTTAAAATTATGAATGATTTGGAGCCATATGAGATGGCAAGGGCTCTTGATTCTGATGATGATCGCTCTGTTGGAGAGCTGATAGAGAGTGATGTTGAGATGCTGAGGCGTATCTTTTCCGGCCGCCGTGATCCAAGAGTTCACGAGTTCAGCGATCTTGCTCATTCCGATCAGACGTGTGCAGAAGGACGTGATGATGAGCTCCTAGAAGCTCCTGAGGCCGGCCCTAACATGGTAATTGAGAGTGGGAGGGTGTTCAAGGACCTTCCTGCATTGAAGAGGTGGTTGCAGACGTTTGTAGTGATACGAAAAAGACCTTACAAGGTCTTACATTCATATGCAGAGCGCCGTTACACAATTGTGTGTGACAAGAAACATTGCCTATGGAGGGTTTGTGCAAGGAAGCAAAAGGTCACCGGAAAATGGAAGATCACAAAAGTTGTCGGGCCACACAATTGTGCTAACCATGAGCTGACACTGAGGCATCGGCAGTTGACATCTACCCTCATTGCCAAGCGGTTGATGGGAATATTATAGGGAGAACCCAACATGAAGGTGAGGACAATTATCAGGACCGTTGAGGCGTTTTATGGAGGTTATGTGATAACTTATGGTAAAGCTTGGAGGGCTAAGCAGGGAGCGTGGAAGATGATATATGGGAACTGGGAGGATGGGTACGAGCAGCTGCCGGTACTTTTCAATGCAATCAAAGCGCTGAATCCAGGCATGCATTATGAGTACATCCCAAAAGCAAATGCATAGAAGGATGGGAGACAGATATTCTTCTGTGCTTTCTGGTGCTTTCCTCAGTTTGTCGAGGCCTTTAGGCATTGTCGTCCCATCTTCTCCATTGATAGTATGTTCTTGATTGGCAAATACTAGGGCACACTTCTTATAGCCATATCCTATGATGTGAACAACATGTTGGTTCCTTTGGCATTTGCTTTGGTTGAGAAGGAGAACAATGACAGTTGGGGATGGTTCTTAAGGCTAGTCCGGATACACGTGGTTGGGCCTGGCAGGGAGGTTGGTGTCATATCTGATAGGCACTAGGGCATACTTAATGCCATGCGAGAGCAGATAGAGGGGTATGCACCTTTGCACCATCGTTGGTGTACTCGACACCTTGTCGAGAATCTACTCTGGAAGGATGGTGTGAAGGGTAACTTTGATTTGTTCTAGGAGGCTGCTCGACAGCTTGAGGACAAGTACTTTTAGAAAAAGTTGGAGCAGGTCAGAATCGCATCAAATTCAGAAGGTAGACAATGGCTCACAGGTTTGATGAGGGATTTGGAGAAATGGACGAGAGCTCACGACGTCGGTGGATGGAGGTACGAGTTTCAATGCAGCAACATGGCAGAGTCATTCAATAAGTTGCTATTGGGGATATGTGGTATGCCCATGAATGCAATCGTTCAATTCACCTTCTATAAGCTTGTTGTCTGGTTCAACGATAGACACGCCCATGCATTGAAGTTGCGTAGTGATGGAGAGATATGGGCTTCGAAACCAAAGGCACACCTAGAGAAGGCAAATGAAAGGGCTAGCACACATGAGGTTACATGTTTTGACCACGCCATAGGGACTTATCAGGTTGAGCATAGGGGCGGTACAACGTCCGACAGCGAGGTCCAAGAGTTAAGGATGCATGTGGTTGTCCTCCAAGATTTCAAATGCACTTGTGGTAAACCAAGGCAGTACCACTTTCTATATTCCCATTTGGTGGCAGCAGCTAGGCATCGCAACTATAATATCGAGAGCAGGATACCTCACGAGTTCAGTGTCGACACGCTTGTGCACACATGGAGCCCCCGCTTCGTGCCTTTCCAGGACCCTAGAGAGTGGCCTCCATATGATGGGCCAAAGTATATTGCGGATCTAGCTTACCGTTGGAACAAGCGTGGATCAAGGAAGAGGATGAGGCACAGGATGGTTATGGATCAGATACCCGGAAGAACGAGGCGTGGGAGAGGAACCCCATTTGTTACTGACCCCGAGCAGTACGAGTGCGGAAAGTGTGGTAGACTTGGCCATAATTCATGAAGTTGTCATTGGTAGATTAGTGAGGTGCGACTATTGGTTGATTTTATTATTTCATATTTGTCGTAATCATTTAATTAATTATGCATGTCTCAATTTATTCTTGTAATTGTGTCAATTACTTGTACATTTCTAAGCTCATGTTTCATTGTATATTGAATTTCTAATACATTGACTTTTTTTGTAGGATGGTGTAATTCCACCTGCTTGACCCGACGTATGAGGCGACCCGCCGAGGATGTCATATAGCGTAGGGGCAGGTAATAATCTATACGTTTTGTTCAAATTTTGGTGAGCGTACATGTGTTCGTGAAGTAACAGGAGACTATATGTTATTCCATGCAGGACCTTCCGCTCCTTCGTCCTAAAACCCACAGTGGGTTCTTCGACATGTGGTACGATGACAGGTACACTCCTTTCCTGCAAAGAGCTGGTCTGGATGTCATCTCTTTTTAGGTTCATCGTGGGTTGCCCAAGTTCAACTCAGCGGCCATAACTGCGTCCGTTGACAGGTATTATATTCAATCATTACCTCCATTCGTGGCCATTTGTTCATGCGCTTGCCTTTTTGACATGTAATCTTGCTTTGTCTAAAATATAGGTGGTGGCCGAAGACTCACAGCTTTCACCTACCTTTCGGGGAGATGACAGTCATGCTCCAGGACTGTCAGAAGATGCTAGGCCTGAGGATTCATGACAACCCAGTCATCGGGCAGTGCAGGTCAGAAGGCTGGAGAGCACGAGTGGAGGCCTTCCTTGGGCGTGAGCTTGGTGAGCAAGGGGCTCGCACTTCTAGAGTTCTCATCTTCTAGCTCTGGCAAGAGTTCGCACAGTGCCCCGAGGAGGCAGATGAGGAGATAGTTGGGTACTACTGCATGGCGTGGATCCTATACCTATTTGACTACGTTCTCTTCCCTAACGCCATGGGTGACACTATGTCTTGGATGTGGGTCCACTGCCTCAGTGACTAGGACCAGGCAGGTCACTACCGCTGGGGCTCTGCAGTCTTGGGTTTTCTATACCGGCAGTTGTGCGAGGGGTGTCATCGGATTTCATCCACAGCATCACTTGGCGGATGCATGTACCTACTCTAGATGTGGATGTGGGCTCGTCTTCCAGTTGGCCGTCCAGAGGTTCTGGCTCATCGTGAGTGGTTCCATGGTCAGCCTCCAAGTCGGCAGCCGACGTGGGCATACCTTTGGGACCAGGTCAGGGTTCCGTACACGTGGTTAGAGCAGGCATACATTGAGTTCATGAACGAGCTAGACACGCTGACGATGTCTAGTGTAAGTAAATTTTATGTTCCATGCTGGTTTGAAATGGATTAGTATACCATCTAACATCTTGTTTGGATATGTTGCAGGTGGAGTGGGAGCCGTACGATGGAGAGGGGGCACTTCATTTTTAGTTGAGCAACGTTTGTGGGTTCGACGATGACTTCTATAGGATGAGGTGCCCTGTAATCTGCTTCTATGCTATCGAGTTGCACCTGCCAGATAGAGTTGCACGCCAATTTGGAGTGAGATTGCTTTAGCCTACGGCACCGTTCTCGACTGGCGTTGACTTACACAAGTAAGTGTTTTGCTATTTCAAATGTCTCGTGATGGTCCATTTCTATTAATATGGTGATATGTACATGGATTCAAGTAACGATGACATACGTGCAGGTTGGATCGTCAGAAGAACAGAAAGATTTTTGACTGGGAGAAGCACCACCAGTTCTACATTGAGCAATGGGAGGAGATGCACGACAATGTGGACGAGAACAATGAGCCGCACACGAACTGTGAGTTCAGGCGGTACCAAGCTTGGTACCAGCGTGCGACACGTTGTAGGCTGAGGGTACAGTGGATAGAAGATGACTACGCCGACATCGAGTCATCTGACGATGAAGACATGGCGTACGACCAATCTACTCGTGCAGGAAGGCAGGTGGAGGCAGGACCGATCTTGGACAGAGTGGTAAGTCAATTGCCTTATTTTTCTACTTTAAGTTGCATACCAATACATTCGGCGTTAGAGTTATCTATTTTAGTTAGTGCCACCTTCGAACCGTATCATCCTTATAATACGTTAGATTCTTGTACAAAAAAAAACAAAACCTATTGCTATCTGTTCAGAAGTATTATTACTAAGAACTTTGTTGCAGGGCAATACACTCAAATGCTCCATTGAAGACATTGAGCGCATTCGGCCGATAGTCAGGGACGACTACATGCGTAGCTTTCTAGACGTAAGATTCAAAATATTCTTTCAAACATATTATTAATATGTTAGATTCTTTCAGTTAACATAATTTTGTACAATAGAGGCTATCACGTCGGCTACGCCGTGCGACTGCTCATTGTGGTTGCAGGACAGACACGATGCAGGAAGTGTACGTTCCTTCCGCAGGCAGAGGAGGCTTAGGTTCCTCTAGCCAAGCAGCTATAGGGGACGGGGATGATGACGACGATGATGATGAGGATGACATGGACCAGAGGCACGAGGAGCTTGGCCCCTCTCAGCTCCATGATGCTCCCTCGACTCAGCCTACATAGCCTCCAGGCACTAAGCGACGCCATCCACCTGACCCTTACGCTCCAGGTACAAGTGCTCTCGGTCACAAGGGTAAGTGTAAGAGTAGAAGGCCGTGAGGGTTGTGGTAGATGTTAGTATGTACTATTATGGATTTTGTATTTACTTTCCTGTAACTATTTGGGACTGTATGGACATTGTGGACTATTTGGACTATGTAGGACATGTTATGTTGATTGTGATGTTTGTTGTGGTTGCATTGTGCTCTTTGGATGATTAAATGTTTGGATTATATAATGATGTCTCTGTTTGTAACTGTGGATGCTCCTGAAACAAGAGAAACTCTTGCGATTTTTTTTCCGTGAATCATTAATCATTCTACACTGCTAAAAAGACACAAATGTAGTACACAGATTAAATGTAAATTCATTAGAACATGTATAGTCCAATCGTATCGTACAGACGCTTTGTAGATGAATCTAGGCTTTTCAAGTAACAATGAACAAATAAAGGCTTTTTAGACAATGAAAATAGACTTTTCAGTTACAAGGACAACAACGATTTATCACTTCACTGACATAGTACTAGCATGCAAGGAAGCACAACTTCACTCCATCTTCACCATCCATCTTATGACTGTTTGATCCAAGGGCCGAGGTAAAGAGGCACATGGATCACTGACATGGCACATTGAGAGGCCTCCATTCCTCCTCTCAACCTATAAATAACCCCTCACTCCCTCTCATTCACACACACAACAAGGAAGAAGAGCACTCCTCAGCATTTTCTTTCATTGCAGTACTAATGTCTGGAGGGTCGTCCAAAGGGAGAGAAAAGGGAAAGGGAACAACCATTAGGTGGGAGGGTCCTCTTGGTCCTGATTTCTTTGAGGAAGCTCTTTATTAGAGGTTCCCAGTTGAGAGCAAAAGCGATTTCACCAAAGAGGCACCACTGAGATGATACGATGAACGGAAAGAAGAGTGGCCAAAATGCATGCATGGTGAGGACTGCCTAGTGCAGATGTTCACCGAGGGAATAGATGGAGGTCGTTGTTTCTTTAAATGCCCATGAGCATGGGTAATTGCTATTAGTATCTGTTTCTTCAATACGTTCCTCGTCTATACAACTTATATGACATACTTATTGCAGTCTTCCTTGGCCGAAGAAAACTGTGGGTTCACTAGGTGGGTTGATCCTCGACCTATTTATCCGCATGCGGAGTACATCTACTACCTGTAGGACCGTATCTTCGATCTAGAAAGGAAAGTTAGCAGTGGTTACAAGGACGACGAATAGGAAGACGACAACAATGGTGTCGGTTCACAGGAGGCACTCTGCAATGATCCATATTGCACCTGCCCTAATCACAGGAACAAGGGTCCTCCACCGCCACCACCACCAACAATGGGAGGCTACTTTGGAGAAGGTGCAACACAATTTGCTATGTGGCCACACTACTAGGATGACTTTATCTTATTTACAAGCCACATCTATGTGTTTGTTGTTTGGTTTAATTACCTAAGGCATCTTAGGTTTAGTCAAAGGAACTCTGTACCCTAGTTTGGTACATGTTCTCATATGCCATTTCATGTGTTTTGTGTGTTGAATTATATAATGCCCTACTTCGTTAGGTTTTATTTGCAGCACATGATCATATTTCAATACGTCCATAATATTAAGCTGAATATTATGACCACAAATAATGAAAACAACCACATAATAAAAAGTCCAATACTATGCCACATTAAACAACATAATAATACTAGAAGTACGTGTCGACAGTAGACATAGAGGGCAAATGCACTTTCAAATCCTTAGTCTGAAACATATTGAGTAAGCAACTCATCATCCGAGTACCACTCCTCTACCACAACCTTGTTACTGTGGCTAGGCTCACCTGCATTGCTCTGACCTGCCTATCGCCTGTAGTAAGCGGCCTTCGCTTCATCTGCGGCCTCTATGGCCTGAGTGAAGAATGTGTCGTCATCCTCCTCTGCCTGCAAGCCTGCCTCTGCTAGAGCGATGAGCTCACTCAGTCTGCCAGTGTCGTCCTCAGCCTCCTCCGCCTGCAAGCCCACCTCTGCTAGAGCGATGAGCTCGCTTAATTTGCCAGTGTCATCCTCAGCCTCCTCCCCTGCAAGCCCGCCTCTGCTAGAGCGATAAGCTCACTCAGTCCGCCAGTATCGTCCTCATCCTTGTCCCCCTCATCAGACAACACAATCGGTGATTGAACGGTGTGACCAGCTCGTGATCTATGCTCATCTAACTTGTTTTTCTCATATCTTGCACGAGCCACCTCTGCAGCATGTTCATCGCTGCATCCAATCCCTTCATGTATAAAATGCAATCAATTAGCAACGCGATTATATTACATTTAAAATCAAGCAACGAAAAAAAGGCTTTCAAGCACTCACTGTCACATAATGCAACAACATTCTCGTTCAAGACCTGCATCTATACTCTTGTCTCCTCCCTTGTCTCCTTCCTTGCCCTCTCCTCCTCTAACGTCATTTGTCTCTCCAATCCCCATTTGTCAAGCCCAACATCGATCGGGTTACAAATACCGCATTGTCTAGCAAACTCATGCATCTTTTCTTTGTGATGTTTAACGAATAGGTTGACGTAGTCAGGTCCATATCCCCTCTTTCATGCAATTACTTGCCTCCCCTTCAGTTCATCCAAGAACTTAGCTTGACCATCATAACATTCCCACCTGCATTTCCTAGTGTTCTGTTCAAATGAAAAATTATATCATATATGTCTTAGCAAAAGAAACAAAATACGATTTCATGTTTACCACAAAAATAACTAACCTCATCATAGTCAACCATATGGCCACAATAATGGCCTATTCCAAGCTCCGAAGGTACTAGGCCATAGTTGGATTTAACACCCCATTCGCACATGACAGGAGGTGCTTTGTAAATTACTCTTTCTTTCTTCTTTTTCTTAACCTTTCGTGGTTCTTCCGACCATTTGTTCTTAGGACCATACAACCACTCCTTGAAATAACACTTCGCCATTGAAAACACCTAAATAAGGTGACATTAGTACATGAACACATATAGCTCAACATTTCAACACATACACTTTGCACTTACTTCATGCTTGTTTGGACACACAAACTCCAACGTATTCTCAGGGTTTATCACAGCTCGATCTCCGCAATCGCACAGAGGAGGTTCCTCAAGTCTTCTAACTATGGCTAGGTGCTTCTCCTTAGCCATCATTGGTGGAGGGTTAGGGGGGTGGAACCCACCGCTTGAAGTGCTCACGTGGATGTCTCTCTCTAAACCAATCGTCGAAAAACAGGTACCTAGGATCAAACTTGTCTACACCGTCGATCCACTGAAAGAAAAAGCACCTCTCATTGTCCTACACAATGAGATTCCAACAAAATATTAGTAGCATACTTACACAAATAAAGAAAAAAGATAGTGGAAACAATTTCTTACATTAAAACGACTGCATGTGTAGAAGCACCACGCTGCTGTGTCCGGATGTTTTGATTGAAAAACGTGGGCCGGGAAACCACAGTCACAGTTAGGGACAGGAAGGTTAGGAGGGACGGGGGCATCTTTGCTAGACGCATAGGGGTATAATTCTTGAGAACGACCCCGTTTTCGTCAAAACTCCTCCCGATACATTTCTTGCATCTAACAAAACGGATGTAATTTAACAAACAAAAATCAAAACATCACAAATAAATGTCAATGAGAACCATAACTAAAATACAACCAATTTCGTTCTAAGAACCGAAAGCAATTAACATTAAACCCTAAACCTAGGGTTTTCTATTTGATGCACTACAATAAACCCATAACATAACTACATGCGCTGCGGTTACCTCGGTTTGCTAGCTTTTCCACGCCTTGGCATCATCCTATGGTTGTATAATACAAATATTGAGGGATAGAATAAAACCTTAAGTAATGACGATTCTTAGGTTGAAAGATCCGACTATTATATACTGAATCGATGCGAAAAAAACTAGGAGGGGAGCGAGGATACCTTGCTCTCAAAGATCTATGGATCAAATCAAAGTTTTCAAGGTCCAATATGCCGATTCGTGAGGTAGGACGAAGTGGGGAGAGAAAAAACCCAAGAGGGAGGAGAAAGAAGAGGAAGAAGGCTCGGGCAGGAAGGTTGGGGCTGGGATTAAAACACAAGCTCGGCGCTAGTCACCCTGGCGCCGAGCTTGGCGCTAGGGTGACTAGCGCCGAGCTTCCTGCCATGTCACCGCCACGTCTGCTTTGAGCCCAAGAGCTCGGCGCCAGGGACGCTGGCGTCGAGACGTGTTAGCTCGATGCCAGCAACGATGACGCTGAGCTAAGGGTCCAGATTTTGAAATCTTTCCTTCAAGGGCGTATTTGTGAAAATTTTTCAAAAAAAGGGCTGAAAAATAAAAAATTCGGTCTCTTCTTTGTGTTAATGCTTATAACATCTAGATGATGATCAATGCTCATGCTATCTTCTCTCTCTACTTTGTTCATATCGTTATTGTTGTGGTTTTTTGCATGCACGTCATCCCAGCTGGTCTGCACAACGGACACACAATTAACTAGTTAATGATGTTGTTTAGTGCTTATCTTGTTATTTCTCCCTCTATTAATCTCCAATTACATCTATATGTTTTATAGGGTTATCTTTGCAACCGTGGTCAAAATAGGCAATGGGAACATGACCAAGCAGATTGGTTCTCCATGGGTTTCTTTTTCCATTCTCGTCGGCTCATAGCCTTTTTATCCTAACTAACTTGAAAT
Source organism: Miscanthus lutarioriparius (assembly GCA_904845875.1). Taxonomy (NCBI): domain Eukaryota; kingdom Viridiplantae; phylum Streptophyta; class Magnoliopsida; order Poales; family Poaceae; genus Miscanthus; species Miscanthus lutarioriparius. The sequence goes on from CAJGYO010000007.1 coordinate 31,771,420, forward strand.
TGGAGTTTTTTTATAAGTCGACAGAAGGGAAGAGGATCTCCACCTGATTTCATTCATTCGGAGTGACCTCCATAGGCCTGATAGTCAAGGTACATTTTGGTTTTGTGCAAAGCCCTTACACACACCAATTTATTGGGGAAAGAAGGGTAAAATCCATCTTTTTTAGAAAATAGAAAAATTTCGGCCTCTATGACCGCACACAGTTAAATCTTACAATGTTATCAGCTTATTTGCAAACAAAAATAAAGAAAAAGATTGTAGACAAATAGAAGAAAATCATATGCAGATATTATTACTTTGACATCCATACTTGGCAAACACATCTAAAGCGGTAACCTTCAACGCTTTGCTCGCCAATTGAAATGTCTCCCTTTTATCTTCCTGCTGCAGTTGCATCCAAAACCACAACCAATATGCTCCTATGAAAATAGCCTGCATAAAAGTAACATTGTGTTTTGTCTCAAAAACAATGTCATTATAAGTACACCAAATTGCCTAAATAATAGCAACGACCACAACATAAACAAGTTTTTTTATCCTCCCTCCCAATATCTATGAGCCATCCCCAAGCCTGTGTGTAGTAGGTCTAGGTGGGCTAACCTAGTACCAATATGAACAATTTTCCAAATAGTTTTAGCATGGCAACAATAAAAAGAGGTGCTTAATTGTTTAGTTGTGATCACAGAAACAACGCTTTTGGCTATCAGGCCAATTCCTCGTTTGGATCATTGGAATTGAATTTATTTTAATAATCATAATTTAGACACATACTAATTAAGCTAATATGGTTGTATATAGATTATATTTGTATATTATTGTTAACTATATGAGAGAGATACCTATGTGTTGCATTTCTACCGTAGGGGAGTGAGTTGAAGAGCGTGTTATAAGTTGAAAAGTAGAAACCTAAGATGATAATCTATAGAATCAATTTCATCTCCCACCCTATGAATTTGGGATAGGCTTATATGTGAACTTTTGAAAAGTGGTGGAATGTCAAATTCTAAGCCAAATAGCCTAATTTATTAAGTAGATTTCAATTCCTCCAAATGAAAGGATCCAAACGGCCCCTTAGCTAAATTGTCCTTAAGAGGGAGCTTCAATTTCCAAATGAATTTATTAGTGAAAAGGGTATCCTATCCTAGTTTATCAAGCACGCATACATTGATCGCACATAGAATTGACCATGATTATGTTTATGTAGATCACAACTAAAACCATCCCTCTAATTTGAAAGTTGAACATTGGCTATTTTGGCAACTAGGTTAAGCCAAGCCGTCAATTTATCCTCAATTAAAGATCTACAAAAAGAGACATTAATAGGCACTTGATTCATGATCGTCTCCACAGTTACATGAGGATAATCGGCTATGTTGTACATGCTAGGAAATTATTCTTTTAGGGGTGAGGATCCTATCCATGTGTCTTCCCAAAATCTAGTTTCTACGCCATCTCTTATTTTGAAAGACTCACACCTCATAAAATCCTCCATAACCCTCACCAGCAAATTCCATCTATGCAAATATGCAATCACTTGCATGTTATTAAAAAATATAGTGTAGGTTTCCTTCTGTGTCATCAATATTTAATTGTGCAACACTTATTTTGTGCCACTGCCATCAACTCATCATCAATTTTGGCTTCCATTTGTGCAAACTAGAAATCTTTCTATATTTTTAAAATTGTAGCAATAATGGAATATTGTTGGAGGTGAAATCAAAACTCATAGCAGAGTAGGGAACTTGCACATTTAAATGGCATACAAGAGATAAGGTAGGTTTTAATGGCACAATAGAATCTTCAAAAAAAAAGAAAGAGTTAGGAGCAAAGCCAAGAGGGGGTCTAGGAGGAGTGAAGCCATGGGCGGGACTATCCCTCCTAGGTACGAACCCTAACTCATAGCAGAGCAGGGAACTTGCACATTTAAATGGTATACAAGAGATAAGGTAGATTTTAATGGCACAACATAATCTTCAAGAAAAAAAGAGTCGGCAAGAGGGGGTCTAGGAGCAAAGCCATGGGATGACTATCCCCTCCACGACTCAACAGGAGTGGGCCCGCTAGTCAGCGGGTTGTGTAGCAGGGCACGGAGCTTCGGCTAGGTACAAACCCTAACCTCTATGCAAACTCAAGCTCAATATTAAATAGTGTACACATCAGGGGCCCATATGAAGGGGCTCCATGTAGACGTGTAGTCATCCCAAAACAACATGGATAAGCCCCATAGAACCCAGCCACATGCCAACTCTTTGCCCTCCGAGGCTGGAGTCACAAGCGTTCACCACGACGCCCGGCGAGGATGTTGAATAATAGAATATTTATTTTGGCCCCCTCATGGTTGAGATCATGGTTTGGTCCTAACATTAGGTAATTAATTAACCAGGCACCTTTTCCTTTGCTTTGAGTTCATCACCTTGCCTTACAACGAGCCCTGGAAATCTAAATAAAAAAAGAATCGCTATTTGTCAACAGGTTGTTTTGGCTCCATGCTACAACCGAATTCTGGGCCGTTGGATTTGGCACGTGCGTGCTACGACGTGCACCTGCAGGATCCCTCGTGTGCTAAAACGTGCACCGGCATGATTCTCTACGACATGATGGGCTCCCCAGGATCCTCTGACATGATGGTGCAGCGTGGTAGTGGGTGTGGCACCGGGGTGCAGACGATCCGGGCTCCTAGAGGAGCGGGACATAGGGACATGTGGTCACTAGTGGGGGTTGTATATGATATTTGACATTTATGAATAATTTGATATATATTTCTCTGATATATGCAATTCATAGAAATAATTTGTAAATCTTTTTTTTAATAATTTGACAATTCAGAAAATAGAAGTTGTGTTATCCTCAAATTACATCACTCTTTTCAATAAAATATATTGAATAAATTATTGTAAATATAGTAATAAGATAGTGTAAAAATAGGTAAAAATACGGTGTAAATACATGGACAAAATTCAATTGTTAGAGCATCTCCAAGAAATTAGCCAAATTGGTTTCTGAAGGTAAATTTAGCTATTATTAAAGGAAAAATGTTTCCAAGAGACTCTATAAATGACTCTTCAAATTTACTTTTTTTCTCGAATACGCAAAAGGTTTGTGTATGTTTGTATTAATAAGATCGAGAAATAGTGAAAACTACAATGATGCACCACGAACATGGCACACTAAGGAGGGTCTTAGTGTTATACAATCGGCTCTATCCTCCCTAGCATAAAGAGATCATGGGCTATTACTCGCTACTCATACTACCTAGCCATCATTGGCGATAGCGGTGGGCCCAGGATTTGAGGGTTGGGTATTTAAACTATATAGGGGTACTAAATTTTTTTTGACAACCAAATGACTAATATTCAGCATGTATAATGCCATATAGTTAAAACTGCATAATATTCGGCATGTATAATGCCATATAGTTAAAAAATTTGACAACCAAATGCCTAATATTGGCGAATTGCTATATGTTGACGGTCACTGACACCAATTATAAACCGTCAACATAACCTGGATTTATACTTAATTCCATCACCAAACATTGGTATAGGAGTTTAAACTAAAAAATTCCACGAGTTTTGGTGAATCTGTGTTTTCAGCAAGGTTTATCCAGAAAACCGTCAAGGGGGACCTATTCGTCAAAGGAAATTATGGAATTCCGCCGCGTAAACAGCGTGGGAAGATTCTAGAAGACTATAGGAGGCTCTCCACCAAAGCAAACCCCGAGGGGTTGCCATATGGGGCCGACCAGCCCCACCTACAGGCCAGTCGGCCTGTGGGTCCCACCAGTCAGCCTTCGCTTCGAAAGTCAGTTCCTCACCGCCTCCTAGATCGCATCTACGCCATTTATTCAAGTTGGTTTGATCTGATGGCTCAGGATTAATGCTCCGCCCTATATATACCAGCCCATACCCCCCTTCCTTAGCAGATCCCTGAAACCCTAATTTAGATCATGAGGATCAGAGCCAACCATCAAGAGAAGATTAGTCCTCCATAGGATTTAGTCTTATGATTAGAAATAGTGAGATAGAGAGTGAGGAAAGAGTTTGGAGGAGGTGCCGGCCTATCGGTGCTCTCTCTACGGCTTGTACCTTGGTAGATTCAAGTTCTACCTAAGCTTGCCTCTGAGATTTCTCTGGTAATCAACTTCTGATTCAAGTAAGCATCCTATTTATATTGTTTATCAGGTTTGTGACTCTTTTAAGTGTTTTATTCTCTACATAGGGGGGTAAAGTATTAGTCATAAATGTAAGCATGGTGCTTAGACTTGGGTTAATCATGGATGCACCCTACATTCTAGAAGGCGGTAGATCGCGTGAGCGACATAAGTTCTATATAGCCTGTACTATATAGCTTCGTTGATCCTTTGTAGTCCACCTCTCGTTTGTAGGCGTACGTAGGATGCGGTTGCGAAGGAAAACATCCTCTGCTGGTGTCTTTCTCTAATAATGTCCTTAGTTGAATAGTAGAAGACATAAGCTTACCCAAGTCAGAATAAAAGAACTTTAGTTATCCTCTCTATGCTCCTATTTATCCTAACTTTGTTGCTACCCTTAGTTAAGTTAGACCATAGTTAGTCTCACATGTTTTCCTATGAATACGATACTTGGAATACCTCTGGGTGAAAGCTACAGCGATATTCATGCGCTTGCAGATTTATCTGTATGCGTTAAATATATCAACAAGCTTTCTGACGCCGTTGTCTGGGAAATAGTTATTGAATTAACTTCAAGCCTAGCTTAACATTTTATCTTTTATTCTTTCTTTTCTTTTACTTTTTTGTTTAGCATGGATTCCACTCTCATATATCAATTTGCTAAACTCACGAGTGCACGCCTAGAGCCACAAAAATCTTCAGAGCCTATTATAACACCTAGCTATGAGCTGTGCCCGTATTTTATAAAATTGATTCGGGAACAATCCTTCTCAGGAGAAGGCGATGAAAACACATACTCACACCTATTGAAGTTTGAACAGACCTATGTATGCTTGCGTATCGCTGGCATGTCTGACAAAACCTTAAGATGGAAGTTGTTTCCGTTCTCTTTGACGGGAAGAGCTAAACATTGGTGCAGTCAAACCATAGAAAGTATGCAAGGAGATTGGAAAACATTATGCTCTAAATTATGTTTATATTTCTTTCCCATCTCTAAAGTAGTTAGCCTTCGAAAAGAGGTTCTGAATTTTAGACAACTAGAAGAAGAATCCCTTGGTACATCATGGGATTGTTTTAATGAACTCATCATCACTAGTTCGAACCTTGCCATTCAAGACCATGTACTTCTTCAATATTTTTACATGGGTCTTAGAAAGGATTCCAGGGAATCCCTTGATGCAACCTCTAGAGTAGCTTTCCTTCATTTGTCTACTAGTGAAGCATGGGTGATGCTTGATAAAATTAGTGGAAAGACTCCCTACACTAGCATTCAAAATAAACTCCTCAAAGAAGAGAAGGAATGCTCTCCGAACAAGAAGAGGAAGTTTTGATAGCCAAATCACAACCACTCCGATCCCAAAATTTAGCTATCAATCCTAAACCATCAATACCCTAAAATCCTCCAAGAGAAGAAATTCAACCTTTTGAAATTTCTTGTGAGGATGATCTTTTTGGTGCTGATTTTGGGAAAAACTTAAACTTCTAACTTCACAAGAGACCTTCGAGTGAATATAATTCAAATCCTCTCGAGAAGGGGTCTCTTAGAAAGTGTCCTTATTCCCATATAGGAGATTGGGAAGAATTCAATGATGGCATATCAAGTGAACCCATAGAAGGAGAGCAAAGTCATCTAGAAGTTATTCATATCTTTTCCCTTCTATGCCCACGTTAGATGTCTGAAATCTAAACCCATCCTTGACCCCGATGATCCCTCTTATGCTCTTTCTCCTAAGTCTCATGATGACCCTAGAAATCCACTAAGACAACCAAAATATAGGAATCATGAAGACCAAAAGGATAACCAAGAAATGCAACGATAATGGCTGGAATGTATGAAGAACTCATATGCCATTGCTAAAGAATGGATGGACAAAGACGAAGCCTTATGGGTAGAATACAAACTTGGCCTAGATTCAAACTATGAGTTTAACTCAATTCCCTTTGCAAACATGACTCATCCAAGTTTGGAGTAAGCCTTAGATGAGATCAACCCAAGAGCCACCAATCCATGGGAAATCCTGGACAATAAAACATCCAATAAATATCATAGGCATGGAATGATAGAGACAATATTGTCACCTATAGACATTCATGAAGAATCAACTCTAGAGCTTGAAAAGGAAGATTACATCAGCGAGCATGGAAGCTACTTCATTAACACATCATCAAATCCATGCTCACATGAGAAATCTCCTAAAGCAATTGGTCTCTCCAACATTGCCACACATGAGATCTTCAACCCCTCATGCTTCCTACTCATAAAGACTTTGAAAGGGTGGTTGTAGATGCATATGTTTATCATAAATATTGCAGATCTTGTTGTGTGAATCTTAAGATAGGTACACAAAGGTTGATGTTGGAGGGAAAACCACTTCACCAACTTGAAGCGAAGGTTTCCCAAGGACAAGCTTTTGTCCTAAAGCAAGATCTTTCGGAATATAATATGAGTTTTTACCTTTCGCTGTGATACCCTTCCGAAATAAGCATAGAAGCATAGTTGTGAAAATATACCTTTGGGCATTTTTGTCACTAACCATTGCAGGATTGAAGCGAAAAGAATGAAGGATGATGACTCAAGGTATGTCCAACCAATCATCATGTAACATTGATTCACATCCATCCAAACTTGACTTTGCCTTGCAAAAATCAAGCCTGGGGGATGGGCTTCTCTGAAAAATCTCATGCCAAATTGCTAATTCATCTTGGTTGTCTCTACCTTTAAGTCATGCTCAATAACAATTATGCTCTTTCATCTCCAATTGAATAAATATCTATAATGCTTTCATACTACCTTTACCTGCCATAGTAAGTTTTGATTTGGATGTACTGCATATACTTCTATAGGTATTTAAATTAAGCATGGTGCTTAGGTTAAAATGGCTTCCTTAATTAAAACTAGACATTGAGTTTAGTTTGGTTATTGAACTAAAAATTGCTTGTGTAGACACTGACTATTTTGTTGGACTAACCCCTATAGAAAACTCTCACATCAATATTGTAAGTCACGAGATGAATTCAAATTGAAGATGAAGCAAGGCACATGATAAACTCCAATAACATTGTGCAAAGAAGACACAGCTCATTCATCATAGATGAACTACACCTCATTCAACATGGATGAAAGAACTGTAAGTACCAAAATTCATTCACTTTGTCTTTTGATGTAAGTTACCTTTGCCTTGAAGCCATGCTTATATAGAACATGATAAACAAAAACTATACTAGAATAATTCTAACACTATCTTTTCATTAGCATAAAGGAAATTACAAAATTCTGGACAAACAACCCATGTTTCAAAATTGTATATTCATTCGGGTATGTATTGTCCACTAATCCTTTGTAGGCATAAAAACTTGATCCAACCTGATTAACTCAACATGTTTAGTTCTTTAAGCTTAGTCCTAGCATCACTTCCTTGATCTCATAGTTTTAACCAATTAAGCTAAAATATTGCACATCCTATCTCTGAAAGATGATAGTCATAATCATGTAAAGATTGATATAGTATGCATAGATAAACAATCCTTCCATAGGTTAAGCAACTCAAACTTTTCTGCCAAATGAACTTAAATGATATAATTCATGCTCAATCTTCTGATCTTATCATCTATGATATAATTGAACATAGTACATAACATCAACTTCATCTTGTTCAATGCACCTAAGGGTTAGAGAAGAATAAATAAAATTTTGGTTCTATTGGTGTTTTTCCACCAACAGAGCCCATGCACTTGATCTCTGTTTGGATCTTTATGAGCGTGATTCTTGTCAAGTAAAATGTGAAGGGAGTTAGTCGAAATCCCCTTGGGATTTTATACAAGTTGAAAGAGGCTTGAATCCAAACAACCCTTTGATCAAACCTTGTCTTTATAAGGTAAAGTTTTGAAAACGGATAGAAAAATTACCATTGAGGCGCCATCACAAGTTTTCTACTTTCTTTCATTTTTTATATTTGAGGAATCTCGATCAATGAACTTCACAAAGAATATGGGAAAGGACTTTTTCCATCCGAACCCTCACGCGAAGAGAGCTTTTTAAAGCACTTGACATGTATTTATTCCTTTTGTTTTAATTCCCGTTTTTTCAATATAAAAATGAATGATATGAAACAAAAGAAATTGATATGTTCATAAAAATATATATAGCTATAGTAATAATGTATGATCTAGTAAAATCAAACACAAAATATACTAGTGAATATTGTTTTCGATAATTTGAATAAAATGTAGAGGATTTTGTGACTTTGTTAAAGTATAATAAAGAATATTTGATCGTTGTTATTCTAACTTATTTACCTAGCTTTCCATCCTTGAATTTCTAGTTTTAGTATTTCGATATCCCCATCCATTTAAGAATTAACTTGAACTTGAAACTCGATCTCGTTTATGCTAAAAATAAGAAATAGAAATGGGATGGAGGAGATATTCCAAGGTTTGAGATGCTATTCATCCCTTGTGAGCAAGTGACACACTTAAAGCAAAATGTTATCTTTTAAAAAGTCCAAAAATTTCTACATGAAAAGTCCTAAACTGACAAAGCAAAATCAAAACTCAAAACCATACATGTTTTTAGGCTAAAAAAAAGTGACATATACTGCTTGTATTGCAGGAGTTTCATCACAAGAATTGTTGATCCTTATGAGCAAATTGATCATGCTCGATCAATGAACTTCACAAAGAGATGTCCGATTCTAAAGGACTTAGGCGTAAAAACATGCCTTCCATCTAGATCCACCCAAAAAATGTTCTAGCTACACTGGGGAGAACACAAAATATGTATGTTAAGTATTCATTCCTTTTAAATTTAATTTTAGTTTCTATTTTAAAAGTTAAAAATGAATGATGAATGAAACAAAATGCAAAAATTATTTATAATAAATATATATAAAAGAAATAATGAAAATATAATAAAATCGAAAAAACAAAACAAAAGATATGTTTAATTTATTTTTAAAAATAAAAGAAAAGAGGACTCAAAATAGTCTCTTAAATGGAAATGATTCCAAGTTCCTTTGTTGTAATTCATTTCAAGTAGCAAAGAATTTTTAGCCACTATATATCTCCTATAAGTTTTGGATCTTGCACATCATTTTGATATAAATTTACTCTAAACTTTTGGGTCCATATGTTTGATCTAAGTCTATGTAATTGCAAGTATGTCCTAGAAGGTTTGAGCTGTTGTTTATCTTGTTTCAAGTAACACTAAAAAGTTCTGCAGATTTATCTTTATTACCTTGGTGAAAATTCTACATGATACCACATGTATGAAAAGCTTGAGAATGTCATACAAAAGAAATATATGTTATTTATTTTAGGAAAACTTTCACATACTCTTGCAATGTGGAACATTGAGTTTTTCAAGACATTTATTGACCTTTATGATAGGTTTGTCATGCTCTTAAAATTAAGATCACGTATACGCCATCCAAATATGCACTACCCTATGGTTGAAGGTAAAAACATGCCTTCCATCTAGATCCACCCAAAAATATTCTAATCTAGAGGGGGTGAACACAAAAGATTTTGTTATATTTTCCATTCACCAAATAAATAATCCAAGTTCTAATCTCGGTTACTATCTCTCAAAAGTTTTGTTGAGTTTAAAAGAGGCATGGGGCTATGCACAAGTAATGAGATAAATAGCACATGCATGTTGTCACTAATTCCAAGACAAGAACAATCAACATAATGCATTTATACTTAATTCCATCAAAAGAGACATAGGTCGATGTCAAGTTTAAACTAAAAACATACTAAGACTTCTTTCAGAATCTTGAGAATCCTCACAATTTTATCACGATCAATATCATCATATGAGGAATTTGGATCTAAAAAAGGAAATTATAGATATACCATATTATAATAAACAAGTGCCCTAAGAACATATAATATTTCAAGATTATAATACTCAAGTAAACTTATTAGACCACGAGGAGTTGTTGTCATGTGAGTTCATATGAAACTCATCAGGTCTCTCACCATATATAGATTGACCATCATAGCCCTAACTCATCATCATCCATGTCGCCTCCTAGATTTGCACATGATGTTAATTTTCATGACAAGAAGATGAAAAGACCAATTAACAATTGATCGATTGATATAGACTTATAAGATCAAATTAGTTTGCATCACAGAAAACAAAACCCTAATCATATCATGACAGCTCCATCAAGCTAAATCAAAAAAGATTAGTCCTCCTTAGGATTTAGTCTTTTTGATTAGAACCAAGGTTTAAGAGTGAGGGAAGAGTTTGGAGGAGGTATTTAGTTAGCCCAGATTCCTCTCAACATATTTCTTAAACAATAGGGACAAAATGGGTTAAGAAATAATTGAGATTTATCGAATCATGGGAAATAATCTAGACAAGTAAACATCTTGTTTATAATTGTGCAAGGAGTAAAATGGACATTTTTGAGTGCTTTATTCTAATACATAGGGGTAGTGTTTTAATCATAAGTCTCAGCATTGAAAAGATATGGTACAAATATCTTAGATGCACTAACAATACGGAAGGTGGTACAACACAATACATGCCACATGAAAAATAATATTACCAAAACAAGAGTGTGACTTTGAACCACTAATGAACATTTCAGGTCATTTAAGGACAAAGTCTATACAAATTCTCTGAGTAATAAAACATAATCTTACAAAATGCATGAACTAATTTAACTAGCTAGATGGTCCTAAACATTGGCATGGCATTCATAAGCTACTAGCAGTCGACATTCAAAGAGAAGCATAGACTATTCTCGACTATGACTATTTCACTCATAACCGCAATGCAATCGAAAAGGTATGTTTAAATCGTAGTTAAAAGCATAGCCTAAGAGAGAAACAATACGCATACACAATCGGTGAAAACACAGTGAAAACCAAGCTTAATGTTAGTCGAGAGATTATCGTGATATAAATAGCCAACCCTATCATAAATAGTTGTGAGCAATGCACTCACACGTCAACATAAATCAGCAGGTATATAGTGTAACCAATAATAAGGCCTAACATAGCACCTAAATTGATCACATACGCAAGCCACACACTACAGACCTCAACTTGCTCACTCGAGCACACAACATGTATGCTTAACAATATTGTTACCTTGCTGACAGCCTTTAGTGGGTACCCTCCTCCAAGCCTTGGATCTCTGCACCTTAATTTAGTTAAAAAAATCAGGATGTCAACTAGCCATCAACAAACACACAATCTTCTTCATCAGTGAGCAACCTGGTGTCCTATCACAAAGTGGACTTAATGTTCCAAGCAAACTACAATCAATTGAGACACATATGAACTTAATGCAGCGGTAACAACAACGCACTGGGCCTTGGATGGGAAAAGAACTAGTAAAGTGAACAATTGTTTGCATCAAATGCAGTTCACTATATTTTTTTCTTTTTTTCAATATACGACGCATACATATATATATATAAGAATTGTTTGCCAAAAAATTTGGGTATTCACAATACCATTTGAATGAAAATCGCCAGACTACATCCGGGAGATCAGCGACACGGTCTCAACAAACCGCCGCACCACCGCCGTCGCAACCTCTTGTGCGACACGAAGAAGAGCGACACCTATGGCTCGCATGCGAGGGGTTGAGCTGGTCGAGAAGAGGGTGCCGTGGCGTCGTCGATGCCATGCTCCTCCTCATCTCCTCCATCGTCGAATCCATCACCTCACCCCGCCATGCTCGCCGTCCGAGCAAGGAACCACGGCCATGGGCGGCAATCCTTCACTGTGAACAGAGCCGATCGGTAACTTTTGACTGCCTCCATACCGACGCAACCAAATCGAGGCAATGAGGCCAAGGCCATGGCGCTGCTTTTACCCAGCGATCTTTTTCGTGAACCAAAGCAGCAAATCCAATGCAAGTCCAACACGGAGCTACATCCAACGCAAATCCAACCCAGGGCTTTGGGCGAGGCGAGGTGAGGCAAAAGCAAATCGACTTGTCCCGCCTCCAGGCTACCAGGTAAAATCCCCACCCAAATGTCCATCCCCACGCCCTCATCTGGAGTACACCTGAGATCCACAAATCTACTCCACATTAGGAAAGGGGATCGAGACACTGGTTGTCCGCACACACAGCGACGTGTAGGTGAGCTCGTCGTGAGCCTTTATCGGAAAACTGGTGTCTACTAGCTCCCTATTCCAGCTCATTCGCTATCTACTTTTTGGATAACCTTCCTCATGTGTCTCAATTTAGATAGTCATGTGTCTCAATCTAGATAGTTTGTGGGTGTAGTCTAGTTTTTTTTAAGTGAGATTCGTTTTAGATAATAGCTAAATCACTAAATTTGAATAACTATTTTGGCTAATCTCTTGAGATGATCGGCACTAAAACAACCGAATGTACACATCCATCCAAATACTCCGACGGTTAATAATAATGCGCTTTATCGGTTACATGACCACGTCCGGTGTTGGGCTGTTGGCGGTGGCTTTGCCTCTATACTCCGCGACGTCAAATACTCCGACCGTTACATGGCTGTGCTTGCCGCAAAGTGCGACGCGAGCTTCGCCGATCCGGCACTTCCCCTTCGTTTTGTGCGTTTCATGACCTCGAGGGGGCACTTCCTCTTCGCGACGTAGGTCAGCACGGTGGCGGTCATGGCGAGCACGTACGTACCAGGACGTGGGCCCCAGTAATCCCCTGCTGCTGCCGGTGGCGTAAGCCGCACTAGGAGGCCGAGCATGCAGGTCAAGCACCACCGCCGTGTACATCGCCCCGACAGGCATGGGCAAGCCGGTCACCGGCAGCGTCCCCTGCATCAGCAGCGGCACGATCACGATGACGACGTCGGATGCCACAAAGGACGCCGAGTCGCTGTAGAAGAACGTGCGGCCACCACCACGAAATCCATCTCGGGACGTTGCGATGGTGGACAGTGTGCAGGCCTGTGAAGACGAGCACCACGTACGGTGACCAAGGCAACCACGAAGATGGACTGCACTCTCACCGTCAGCAAGGTGCTGGCAGTGTACGCGCGCCAGGCCAAGCCGATGAACCCGGCGGCCATGCAGGAACAGAGCGTTGTCCAGTATATTTTGCCTGTACTGGACATGTTTCGGCTCAGCAGGAAGACGGTAAGTCAGTAACGGCAACGGACGCCATGAAGCTTGTCGAATTGCCGGCCACCCCGGCTGACCAGGGATCTGTTCTGCATCATGATGAAGACGACAATGGACGCGACAAAGGCAGCCGAGCCGGCCTTGTGCCGCTTCGTGTGCGTCTCGAGGAGGGATGGAGGATCAGGCCGCCGCTGATGTGCCCGTCGCCGTTCTCCTTCCAAACTCCACCGGGAAAGGGTTGAGAACGGCTTTGGTACGTGACGGTCACCGCCAGAGTGGCAATGAGCAGTATCATATCAGAGAGCGAAGCCTTGTCCAGCGGATTGAACACGGCGCGCCGATCGAAGCGAGTATTGATTGAGATCGGCTGGGTGCCCCAAAGGCCCAAACTTGTGCAAAAACCCGGGTTCATCCTGCTCTCACTCGCTTCTGCTTGCTAACGTGGCCTTGTTGAAACCCGAGAGGAAAGAGAAAACGAGGCCCTTAAAATCCGAAAGAAAGGGCTTGTTGAGTCGCTCACGTAATGTGATGGGCCGCAGAATTGGCGCGCCACACGGCCTTTTGACCTTTCCGGCTGGTCATGGATTCCGTTTCCCCACTTTGCCCGTCGGCCCCGGCCGTCTTGCCTCTGTTCTCCTTGACCCGTGTGCAAGATCATGGTCCATGGCGGACTCATCCCTGCGCGGCTGCTCCTGAACGTATATGAATGAAATGCTCCATCACTGGGGGCTGCAAACCGAGACAGATCTACAGTACGCTGCCGGCGAGGCGATGCATCATCGCAGCGGCAATCAGGGGACCGCGCGCTGGCCACTGACGATATCCTGCAATCCGGCCGCGGCCGGCATGGATGATCCCGCAGCAGGGAGGATCCGTCGCCTGGTGGCTACTTGAAGAACACGGAGACATGGCGCACATGTGGTGTCATGCGTACAAAGCTGGCTGTTCATCAGTTCTCTGCAATTGTCGTACGCCCTGCGTACACCATTCCTTTCCAACTCGAACTCTGCGGCGCGAATGATTTGGAGCTCCTGTTCCACCACCAACCCCTCCCCATGCTCCTTCGGTCTCTCATTTGCTCATCTTCCTGTCTATGTTCCTCTCAGCTTTCAGCACAATTTACAATCTGAATTTGCGGTGCCGTCCTTTTCCTGGAATTAAAGTTCGTGTCCGTGGGTCAGCGGGATCTCGATCGGTCACTGCGCCGGGCAGGGAGCGCCCATGAAATGCTGCTGACGATGACATGCGTGCTGGAGAGCCACTAGTTTGTTTGTGTTCTTGCGTGTGACAGCTGACAGACAGTGTGAGACAGCCATGGACGACGGGCCGGCCGGCGAATCGCGGATGACAGTCACATGCACGCGCGCCGACTGAAAGCGAAGCTCAACGGCCTCGCCCCCATCAAACCCCGTCGGCCGTCAGCCGTCGGCCCGCCCTGTCTGCCAGGCTAGGCAGCCATGCGTGCGTGCGTCTCTGCACGTCCTGGCGAGGCAGTTCTTCCATGCACCGCTAGCTGCCGTGCCGGTGCCGCCGGTGTGTGCGTCGCTGTCGGCCGGGCGGCGGCTTTTGCTCTGTTTCTTCGGTTCTTCCCCTTCTGCCTTTGCCTTGGCGTAACTTTTTCGTCTGGCACAGCGAGATTCACCCGCGGATCTATTCATGTCGCCGCAACCGCACCGCACCGCACGCGTGGCGTGAGCGCTGGCAGTGGCAGGACGCTGCGGAGCGCTCGGGACAGGCACGACCGCGACCGCTCAGGGAGCTAGCAGTAGCAGGACACAGAGACATGGCGCGAGCCCCGGACAGCCTCTCAGTCTGCTGCGCTCTTACTGTAGCTGTACTCCTGCGTCCATGCATGCATGCCCCCGAAATTGCTCACATGTACGGTCCGGCCTGCAAGCCGCTGTGTCGCAGATGATTGGGACCTTGTGTGTTGCCTGTAGTAGTCTTGTTCGGCCGCGCACCACTCCCTGTTGCTCCTTTTTTGCCTTTATGAGAGAGGCCGGCGTGCGGCGGCCGCGCCGGTTGCCCTACGTACTCACCTCACTTCCGTTTCTCTTCCTCTATACGTATACGATGAACGTTTCTCTTCCTCTATAGACCTGCCGTATTCGTCGCTTGCTGTGAGTCGGGTGACACGACGAGTCGGCACGGCCATGCCCTGCCGGTTGCCGCCCTGCACGCGCTCTGCCTTGTGGGACGTGGGACATGAGCCACGGGTGACGTTGACGTCCATCTAGGCCGGATCACGCACACGCAGATCCATCACACGCACGCACACCTTGCCCCGTCGCCTGCACCACCGACCATTCGTGTGTGGTGAATCGACGAGACACGTTTAGTTCTACTAGTTCTGGACGATGATCTGATGATGGAAGCGACGAGGGAGCTTCCGTGCGAACGTTGCGGTGCGGCCCGTGCCCGCCGACGTGCGTCGCTGTCACCCCAAGGCATGGCCCGTCCGCTGGACACGTCTAGACTGGCTCCGTGCGTCCGTAGCAGCACTGAGTGCACTAATCACTGTCACTGACAACCGCCTGTTGACACGGTACGGAGATGCATGCATCATGGTCATATATACGGACACTTCGGTGTGTGACTTGCGGGAGGGGACATGCATGCATGATCGATGAGTTAGGATGAAGATAGGGCGAAGAGCAGGCCTTGATGGTTGATACTCCAATGGCCTGGGCGCCTGGCGCCCGCCACGGCCACGGGCGGGTCCGGCCGGCGACGCAGCGGTGCGCGGTGTCCCCCGCCGTGGCGCCGATGCAGTTGCACGCAACGCAACACAAGCAAGACGTGGAAGACACTGCAGACGGTATGGGCATTATTAGGCCTTGGGGCTTTGGTCAGGTCCAATAGTCAGAAAACTGCACGGCCCAGCGGGCAAGGTTTGGTAGACCTCTTTTTCGTTGTGGGAGCAGACGCCAAAGACTTTGGGGAGTACTCGAATACTGCAACAATAATGGAGTAGAGTGTTGAGCTCATTTTAAGGAAAAACTAAGAGTTTGTTAGATTCTAGACAGTGAATATAGAATCTAGATTCTTGATTTTTTTTTTTTAAAAAAAAGGAGGTGTTTGGATCGTGTTTTAATAATGATCCTGCTCCGGCAACCAACAAAACTATATATTTATATCTGCAATTATTTCAAATACTAAAGTGCAAAAAATATTTTTCCGTCTCTCTCACTCACTCACTCTCTCTCTTATCCGTCCCTCGTTCTCTCATCACTCACTCTTATCCTTCCGGCTTTGAGTTTGAAGCTATAAAACATTTATTGGCACCGTACTACTCATATCATGGCTAGCTTGGCCCCTCAGCTTGTTCACATGTGCACACAATAGTCTCTTTTTAAGTTAAATTAAATTTTACATACAAGATTAATCTTTTATTGCACTAACAACTATTGCGAGCCTTGGATTTTATTTGATTTAATGTTAGGTCAAGCCTAATTAATTTCAACAAAAATAGATATATAGTTCATTATCATTGGTATAAGCACCGCACAATAAATTGTATGTCCCCTTGCAATATGCGTGCATGTTTGCTAGTTAAAAAACCCACAAAATAAAACAGTGTTATCACGGTTCTTGACATTTCAGCCTCAGCACAAAACTAAAAAAAGGTCTTCAGTCAAAGATTAAAACTCCAGAGCTTATATATTTTTTATATCAGAACCACGTTTTCCATGATATATCACCAAACTTGTAATTTCCGTTAAAACCTGGTACTAGTTATTTGGCACAGTCCAATCTATAGGTCAATGATGTTGCATTCGCAATTTCGGTTGTTTTTCTTATTTTCTTAATATTTGTTAGAAAAGGGAATTCTATTCTGAATTCTGCACAGTTGAGTTGTGCACTCGAAAATTACATTTTTCAGCATCCAGTTGATTAGTAAGCAATACTACTACTAGCAAAAAGCAACACAAGTTCTTGGAAACAAAGCACAAACTCATACAACAAACTAAGTACTAAGCCTATTAGTACAAGGCATGCATCCATGCTTGCCCACTTTTTGTTGCATTGGCTGATCTCTCTCCTTTTTCTTTTTCTTTTTCGAATTACAACTCCTTTCTGTAATTGGGACCAAAATAATGGATCCATGACGTAGCAAGCACACTATATTTTCTTAATATATTGTCAAATTGAAGTATAGGTTTGTATTTTATGGAACAAATAGACAGCAACAAGAATACATTTTTTCTGAAGTTTTTTCCTGAGGTGGCAACAACATGTGCAAGGCCCTGGCCCCTGCTCCAAACCAACATAATGGAGGCTGCTTCTGGAAGAAAGAGGTTGGGAATGAAATGCCATAACGTTGCAAGTTGGAGAGATCCTAGCTCCTAATAAGGGATCCGGAATCTATCTAATCCACCAGAATGCTTCAACAACAATAAACAAGCCCGAGCAGATCCAAACGAGTCCTGCTGCCTTGGTTTTGGAGGGGAAATCTCGCAAGTTGTTGCTGGAGACTACCGGCTGTGATCGCCAGGGGACAATCAGGAGGACCGAATGAATGTTCTGCATGCGTGTATTCTCAAATGATTCTAGACTAAAAAACACACAGAGAGAGAATGCATGTATCAAAGGATTTATTGGTGTACAAGCATTGACCCTGTTCGCTTATCTTATAATCCATCTTTTTTTAAGCTTGTTTTCTCATAACAGTGTTTTTCTCTCACAACAAATTCGGCAGGAACAATGTTTTGGCTTTTTTTTTCGGCGAAGCGAACGGGGCCATTGTCAACATTACATAGGCAATGTCAGCGTCATGTCGTGCCGCCTTTAATCATTTGCGGCTCTGCCCAAGCTTTTCTGGGCAGGGAGTTCGCTGCAGCGGGTTATGAAAGATAAACAATGCGATTATGTGCGGTGTGTGTTCGCCAAGGTTGATACGGTGCGGATTAGAATACGCTAGTAGGACATGTTAATCTGGCAAAAAATGAGCTGCTGCTTGGTAATGGAGTGACGACGACTTTGCTGGCTGTGCCGCTTTTGATCCATCTAACACCACAGACATGGAAAATGGAATCCTGTGATCACTCACTAGGCTAGCTAATTGTTGTTTAATGATGGCGCTATCATCTGCAGCCTAGTGCTCAGCGCATCACGGATTGCCCCGTAGGCCATGAGCACGGTACCTCCAGATGGACCGTGGCCACCAGGCATCAAGCTGGTGACATGGCGGCAGCTGCTTGGCCGGCGCACGGGCAGGCGGCGAGCGGCGTCCAGAGGCGAAGACGATGAGCGCTGGGCACGTCATGTCAGGCTCGAGTGCTCATGTGAGGCGGCGAGCCTTGGCGTCACGCCCACCTCTCAACAAGTTGGCAAGGCAGCAGCGACTGCGAGTATTTTTCGGCCATCCGATGTGAGGCGAGGCGAGAGAGGCCGCAGCAAAAGGTTTGTTCCCACTTGGCACCGAGAAAAGGAAACTGTGTGTGAGTCGTTTGGGCGTAGCTGTCGCGGATGCCGCCCGCGGGGGAGGCCACCCGGCAGGCGCCTGGCCCGCCGTCCAAGTGGCTGCCGATGCAGTCCTAACCCTTGCCCGGTTGCAGTGCTCGACCTTGAAAAGGGTCAGCCATGGCTGCAGGCACGGACATCACGCTATAGTCTAAGATGACAAGTATAAAATATACCTTTATCTTTATCTCTCTTGAAACAATTATGGAAGGATTTCAACAACAAGAACACTGTGCTTGGAATTTTTTGGGCTTCAAAAAAGCGTTTGGTTGCATTGGCGATAAGATGACGGTAGGATCAACAACAAGAACACTGTGCTTGGACTTTGGGAGCGTTTGGTTGCATTGGCGATATGATGCGACAGTCGCGTGGTCCATACAGAGGCCAAACCGTCAAACTAGTTTTCAGGCCTGAGGCTGAACCGGGTGAATGCCTCAAGCTCATTTGGAACACGGAAAGGTCATGATTTGTTTTAGGGCGGAAAGTTCCTATGAAACTCCCGCGTTTTAAAGGACTGATGGACTCTAGAGTTGCTCGGGGTGACGCTTGCAATCAGGATTAATTGCCCTCATGTTCCGATCGCCAAAATGCTAGGAAATGGGTTGCTCATCAATTTCTCTCCCGCCCAGCTGTGTGCAAAACGTGGATATCTATACATAGTACCTTAGAGTTGATCATAATTATTCAGATACGGACCTTAGCGGAAAGCAACCTCAAAGGCACCTAGTTCTAGTTTAGTAATCTACACTCATGCATGTCAGATAGTAGGGGTGGGGAGTGCTGTCTATTTTTTTCCTTTTCCTTTTCCTTTTTTTTTGCACAATCAGGGGAAAAGAAAAGCTTTTGTACTTGGACCTGTCTGGCACTACTTTTCTAATCTAATCTAATCTAATCTAACTAAGCGAAAGGTGCATCTGGAAAAAAATTCTAAAACACTGATATGGACATATCGTCTGGGCCGCGATCGACACACACGACGAAATGTCGAGAAGATCGGGTCTCAAATCGACAAGGACCGTGTCGCCAACGCATCCATCGTCCACCGCACCGCACCGCACCGCAGGCAGGCCGGGGTAGCACGTACTAGCACGCCAAGGTGATATAGCGCTGCAGACAAAACCTCAACGACGACAATATATGACTGTCGTCGCATCGATCGGCTAGCGAGACGCAAAATGCAGCCGGGACGTCGAGAGCCGGTGAAGTGCATCACATCGCGATATCGCGTCGAATGTGTGTACCTGGTGCAGCAGCCAGTCCTGCCTTTATATCCACGCGTCTGCCTTTATATCCATACAGGGACAGCCGATCGACCGGCCTGTGGATGGATGGAGTTGCCCATCGTCAACCTCAAGGACAAGGAGGCACCCGTACCACCGCTTTCCATAAGATTGTCCCGATTCTGTACACACTTCTCTGGATCGAATCTCAGTCCTTGCATTGATGTTTTAGATTTTCTTTTATTGGAAGCATGTGAGGGTTCAAACAAAAACAAGCGAATTGAAGAAACCAGCGTGTAGCTATTTGATATATTCTTTTCGAAAGGCGATGACGCATGCATTTCAGAACGAATAGATCGACGACACGCGTGTGTTGGAATGTAAGAACCCCTCGTTCCTGTGGATAAGCTTCTATTTCGTCGAGTTGGAATGTTTTTCAAAAACTCGTCGCAGTGAAAAAAAAAACTCCCTTATGACTGACCTATGCATCGGTGAGGGCTGTGCCCTCTTGCCATGATTGAGCGCTTTTGAATTCTGAGTGGCATGAACCCTACATTAACAAACCGTTTTATTATACACTATAAATTTTCATGAATTACTTCGAAAGATAATAATGGGTCTGTCTAGTCATCACCCAGGTGACATAGGTGTATGTGACACCCGAGTGATGCTAGCGCGTAAAGCACTCGATTGTTAGGGGAACAAAATTTGAGTGTTTGTAATCCTTCCAACACTTGATTATATCAAATGAATCCAAAAAATTATCCAAATAACGTAAAAATATTAAACAAACAAAACAAAAAATATCAGATTATTTCTATGGAAGCCAAATTAGAAAATTTTAAAGAAGAACCAAATAAAACATACACACAGAAAATAAAAGACACAAAAATGATCAAATAACTATTCCAGTAATTCTAACCATTCTCATTTAAGAATAGTCAATTTACATCAATTGAGCATAGACCTTACATCAAACAGAAGTTGTAAAATATGGTACAATGAAATCTAATCCATTCCTGCTAAATGAATCTGCATGTATGCATGGATGGGTTAGGGGCTAGCTGGCTAGGTGATATGGCGGGGACCGCAGCAGGCCCCCGTGCACATGGTCCCACGCTTCGCATGCACCTGACTGCATGCACGCAATCTGACAGCTTGCATATGGTCCCACGCATGAGATCGCCTCCGTTCAGAGTGACATCCGACGGCCACGCGAATCGAGCGAGCCGAGCCCAAAAATTACCCGGGTGAAGTATAGATTTAGCGATAATGGCAACGTTCGTTTATCTTATAATCCGTATTTTTCAGCTTCACAATAAATCAGCCAAAACAGTATTTTAACATATTTTTTCAGCGAAACGAACGGGGCCAATAATTCCTATGAAAAGTTTATGACGAGGTTTAAAGGCCGGATATTGTTGGTCCTATCTATCATCGAACTTTTATGAGAAATTGATGGTCCGAGCTAGGTGCACGTACACCACAATAATTTATTTCTCTCGCACATGCCCATGCACAGTGCACTGTACTACATTTTTGACAGATCATGATGCATAAGAAATTCATAAGCCACCACCAGTACTACAACTCCAAGCCGTGCAAACAACCTGTGACAACAATTTCGTGCTCGGGTTTTGCCTAGGATCTAGCTTACAGCTCCACAAAAAAAATGAACTTGCTCATCACAAAAAGGCCTGCACAAAGCAATGCATATTACACTCAATCATAAAACTATTCGTGTGGTCCAATATATGGTTCTGGCATATATACTACTCCCTCCGTCCTAAGTTCTAAGTTATTCTAACTTTTTTAAAGAGTCAAAACATCTCAAGTTTAACTAAATTTATATAATAAAATAATAACATTTAAGATATCAAATAAGTATTATTATATTTTTTATTAATTATATTTTCATAGTATACCTATCTGATGTCATAAATATTTATAATAGTTGTTTCTATAATTTTGATCAAACTTAAGACACTTTGACTTTTCAGGAAAGTTAGAATAACTTATAAATTAGAACGGATGAAGTATAAAAGAAAAAGTTAGTCGGTGGATAAACTGAACAAGCATAATCCTGCACAGTTCAGTTCAGCAACACTAAACGCGCTCATCTTTTGTACTTATGCTGTTGGTCATATCTAGTTGCACGTACTACGTATTGTTTTCTGTTACCGGTGCACATGCACTAGCTCTGTTATGCTGCTGGTAACAGAAAGCCCTGCTAGAAGCCAGGGAAACAACCTGTGTGGCCACGGCGATGTGCTGAGTTTTGCCAAGGATCTTCCCTACAAATCCAGAATAGTTAACTTCAAAGTGGCGAAAGATCAACCAATAAAAACAGCAGGACACGCCTGCTGCCATTTTTGACATGCCATGCTGGAAGCTAGCTTTCATGCATGGCTTGTAAGCATGGTAGCCACACTCTTATACTATTGTTATATACAAACCCCACAAAGTTGGTTATATCTAGTTGCACGTGTACTATCTGCTACTTTTTTCTTTGGGGGCGTTTAGATACCCAAAATTCAAACTTTGACACTATACAAAAAGAAGATTCTTCGTCATATCAAATTTGCAGTACATGCATGGAGTACTAAATGTTGACGAAATAAAAAAAACTAATTGCACAGTTTGGTTGTACTTTGCGAGACGAATGTTTTGAGCCTAATTAGTTAATGATTGGACAATTATTACCAAATATAAACGAAATGCTACAGTGTGCTACAATGTACTATAGTAATTTCGGCGGCGCCAACTTTAGGCAACTAAACAAGGGCTTTGTTTCGTGTGCACACGCACTGGAACTGCACTTGCATTCTTTTAGAGATACATACTGCATGTTCAATTGGTCGTAAACGATCGTGGATTATAAGCCAGAATAGTATTTTTCTCTCATATCAAACCAGCCAGCAGTAATAATCCATGATCGTTTCAGCCGAAACGAACAGGCTGATAACGAGCAGACAACAGACAAATTTTTAACACATTTTGTAAACTAATTTTAAATCTAATACTGCTTTTTTTTTTTCAAAACTAACACTTTTTACCACGGCTATTGCCATGGCGCGGCGAAACGCCCGTGCCGCGCCATGCATGGTGGCGCGGAAGAGAGGATGACGTGGCGACGACCGGGGCTGCTGACCGGTGACGTGGTAGGGTCTTTCGCGCCATAGACCACGGCGCGGCACTGCCGCGCCAAGTCCCACGGCGCGGTAGGACCTAGACGCAGACAAGATCGGTTGCTGTCGGTGAGGATCGGCAGCAACGCGACCATGGACCCCGGCTTCGCGTTGCACCCGAACGGCACATGCAGCTCCGACCCCAACGCCTTCACCTTCCTCGACCTCTCTCTGGTGGGCTCTGAGCAGGTGCTCTAGTCCGACATGAGGTCGCGCAGCACGGTCGACTACTGCGCGTCCAACCAGGGTGCTTTCTTCGACGATTTCGTGGCGGCGATGACCAAGCTCGGGAGGATTGAGGTCAAGACGCCGGCCACCGGCGGCGAGAGACGCCGGGACTGTCGGTTCCCAAACTAGTTGCTAGTTAATCTCGCCGGTAGTGCTGCCGTGACGCATTGAAAGAAATATGAAGCAAATAAATAAAGTCCGTGCGCAAGTTGACAAGATGCCACATAACATTTTCATTGGTTCGACATAACATAACCAACTAAGCCTGCAAGTTTCGGACGACAATATTCGTTCGACCTAACAAACTAAGACCCAGGAGTGTAAGGATCCCTCGGACGCCTCTGTCTCTTTGGATTTATTGGCAACACATTGGGAGTGTAGCCAACGTCGGTGTGGTCGCGTTGCCAATGTGTACGGCTCATACCCTGCAAGCATATGATATGCACGATTACTTATAATCTTTATGATCGTTAGTTCATAGAGCTTACGTATTTAAAGAAACTACCTTTGTTACTACATGTGAGACTCCTTGGGTACCAAGTGGGGCACCACCTAGCTGAGACATGCCGATCTTGTCATGCGGCCAATCGTTCCACTGGTGGTGCTGTCTGCGGAAGCTTCGGGGTCGTCGTCCTTGTTTGTAGGGTCTTTCCTAGCGCTATGATGTTGTGGTGTACGCACTGCGAAAGTGGCACCTGTCACCGGCTGAGAAGAGTCGGCTAGTGTCCTCAAAGAGCCAGAAGACGTGCCACTCGACTGCGCCGGGACTACCGGTTCCACCCAAGGAGTGTCCATGCAGCTCAGCTTCTGAGTTAGCTTCCTGCAGCTCCGCTTCACCTTCTGCATAAATAGACGTTAAAGTTAGTGTATTTTCCAAATGCATATACACTAAAGAAACATTTTCGAAACGGACAAGTTTATGTTTACCTCCACAAAAGCCTCGAGAACGCCTGGCCCCTGCCCTCTAGACTCGTGAAGCCAAAACGCTGCTTCGTTGGACATCCTTGACAATTGTGTCGCCTGGGTACAGAAACACGGTTGGACAGTTTTAGTACATATACTTAATACCAAATAGATAACATATTATACCATTCGAGTATCTTACCACGTATCTTTGAAGCGGGTCTCTTTGTAGTTGTGTGTCATCCCTAGTGGCAACGTCGTACACATCTTCGATCACATATTCCTCTGAGTTCTCGTCAATCGCCTCCTCAGTGTACGGGGGCTTGATATGTGTCCTCGTAGACCTGTGAAGCCACCACAGGTACTCGTCGAAGGTGTGCTAGTCGTGTGGGGGACCCGCATGGACCGGCTACCGGTCCCTATTCTGCCACAACTGGATGTACGTGTTGTGTGTCACGCACCAATCCTTGGTCTTGTACCTCTTTCTGCGGTCATACCTGCAACAAAACGGTGTTAGTTGTACCACACACCTCTAAATTATAGCTTTGTTATTAATCGATACTCGTCTGACTCATCCCTAGTGACAGGACTCAGATAGTACTCGAGCTTCGGAGCATCCAAAGAACACCAATGCACCTGAATATTTCGTAATTGAGTTGGGTTGTGATATAGTGTACATCGAACAAGACACATATATGATAGTAAAGAGAGCGTAACCTGGTGCAGTGTCAGGACGTCGAGACCGTTCATGTACTCCCTGTACTTGCGCCTCGCATTCCTTCTAACTAACTCTGCTTGTGTCTAGCTATACAGAGCTGTAGGGAGTGTATCCTGCTTGTTCTATTGCTGCATTGAACACGATAATGAATTAACCATTAATAATTTCATCATATGTAACTGCCTCGAAGAATATAGTGAACCGAAGTACTTACCGGTAAACCAGTAGCAAGGGGCCTCCCAACGGGCCATCGTTCCCAACACCAAACCTGGAGTAGGTAGCAGCAACCCTCAAGATTCGCATACCCTGAGGTGCGACGGCAGGCAACGCATAGCTGTCGATACGTCCATGCCAGGACTGCACTACCCTAGCTGTACGCCGCTATGTTCTCCCATGGCTGGCGTAGTATGTCAAGAAAGATCCAGTTGATGGTGTTGCCCGAGGCGTCTGGGAATAGGAAAGCACCAAGGAAGTGCTAGAGCCACACTCTAGCGAACCTGTCGATCTGAGCCTCATCAGCCTGTGGGTCCAAGTAATCAAAGCGCTCTGTGATCCAGGACGACGAAACACACGAAATTTTTTCCTAAAATTCACCAAAGAAAAATGAGACCCAATGGCTGCAGGAAAGCAATACAAGTATTAAATAGGCTTGAATTGCTCACTTATTTTTCTTGGAAATCTCATCGTCCGGTGGAAGAAAGCCAGTGAACTGAGCCACCAGCTCCTGTAACACCCCGGTGTTATGCCTACATTTAGGCACTACAAATCATGCATATCATGCATCATCAAGCATCCAAATCATACATGCTTAATCATGTGAATAACAAGTGAAACACTGCTTCGAAACATCTGAATCAGGTTGTGAAACCTGAATGTTGCATGCCTTTGTTAGAATTGTTTTGCCCTGATTTTGTTTGCTAGGTTAGTAGAACTTGTTTGGTTATGATTGTAAATCATCTAGAATTGTTTATCACAATTTTTGGAGCAAGGTTTGTATTTGAATTATTGTCAAATTTTGCTTTAAAAATAATTCTCCAAAAATTAGGGTTTTTGAGCTAAACGTGGACTTTGATGTTACAATTCAAAATCTAGAAAGAATTTGGCTTTGGTCATAAAAGCAAAGTTGTAGAGAATTAAATTCTAAACAACTTTCATTTTTGGTATATTTTCAAAAGAGGTCATTTTCTTGCTCAAAATAATATTTGAAAGATGGTATTTAAAAATTCCTTGAAAATTTTATTTGGAAAAGGATTTTCCTCCTTCGTGGGCCTTATACTTGCGCTTCGCCGCCCTTTTGCGAAGCCGGCTTTGCAAGGCGTCCCCCCCGCCGCCGCGCCTCGTGCTCCTCCCGCGTCGGCCCACCTCGCCTCGGCCCGATCCACCTGCCAATGTTCTTCTCCTCCCGCCTTGCGCCAGCACTTACGCCACGCCACGCCAGCGTCATGTGTGCGTAGCGATGTCGGTGACGCATGGGTGTGGCCCCCGTGGGCCTCTCGCAAGCACGCAAGCGCCAAGGCCGATATCACGCCACCAGCAGCTCAAGATTCAGCTATCCGAGCAAAGCATTCAAGACTCACCCGGCCGCGGCAGGCTCCTTCCGCAGCGATGAGCTCCGCCACCGAAGCGCCCTTGATCGCTCGCCGGCGATTTGCTCCTCCTCCGCGCCTTTTTCCCGATTCCTCCCGCCGGTAGCTCCGCCTCGCCGAGCCCTTTCGATTCTTGCGTGTGTGTGTGGCTGCAGAGACGAGGTGAGAGGCCGTGGTGGCCATTTTCTTCCCGCTTCGGTTGTGGCTAAGCTCGTCGGAGATCGTGCCGCGCCGATGAACCGCTCCAACTCGGTCTTCCTTTCTCGCAGATCAAGACCGCTCTCGCCCCGCAACCCTTTTGCGCGCGCTTTTCCGTGGTTTGCCGTGGTCGGAAGCGCGCCCACCATGGTACGCCCGCGCCCAAGTGGTGCTGGCCGCCGCCGGAGAGGTGTGTCGCTTCGGCCGTTCTTTGGGCCAGTTGGCCGTGGGTCAAGCCTGCCGCCAGCCAAGCGCTCCTCCTTTCGCTCGGGCCGCGCAGGCCGAAAACGGCCATGGGCCAGCTGTTTCCAGCGAGCCGGCCCAGCATTGTTTAAATGATTTGTTTTCATTTATTCTTTATTATTTGAAATCTGAAATGGTTTGAAAAATGTTTGGGTGCTCAAACTTGCTCCAAATTTGTTGAAACAAATTTTGCTAGGTTCCTTATCATCAGATCTACTTGGGAAAATTATTGCATGTCATTTTTGGGAAAAATTTTTGTAGGATTTTATTTGATCATGGATATTGCTGATAACTTGAAAAATGTGTAGAAAAATCTATAGTCTTCAGAAAAATTTGATTCTAAGTTTGTTAATCTTATTATGTCATGTACTTCCTAGAAAAAATATGTTTCATGCATGTGCTGTGGGAAAAGTTTTAGGTGTAGTTCAAGTACCTTTAATGGCTGATTTTTGTTATTTTTGTTAGAGAGCAAACTTTGTATAAAACATGCATGTGATGATTTTGTACAGTCATTATATGCTATGAAGAACCTAGGAAAAATATTAATTCTGTTGTTTGACACTTTTCACAGTTCAAAGTATTTTCATGTACAAAATCATGTCATAGCTTGTTATTTTTGTGTAGGCTAATCCACTCATTCAAACACCATGAAAATCTGATGGTAGTCTAATTAGAGTAGTACCTTGCTACTGTAATTTTCTCAGATTTTTATAAGCATCAGAAATATATGTTGCTATTCAAACCTATTATTAATTAGGGTTTAAGCAAGTGTTGCCTTAAGTGTGATTAAGAAATTAGTAAAGTTTTGGTGTATCTTTGAAGCATTTCATAAGATATGTTAACTTAACATATTAGTAGTAGAAGAGAATGCAGTAGATGACATGTGCTTGTAATATAATTCCTTGGATGATGTTGACTACCTTGCATTTAAACATATCCATTGCATTCATCTCCTTCGATGCACCGTTTTCATAATCACTTACGCGCATTGCATCATACATGATCGCAAACCGAGAACCCAGTCGTCATACCCGAGGAGCCCGAGGAGCAGCTCGAGGGTGCAGCAGCAGGAAGTGCCAGAAGCCGACGAGAAGGACGTTGAGGAACTCCCGGAGTGCCCCGATCACCGTCCGAGCTCCTTCGAGAGAGGCAAGCCCCGGAGCATCTTTCTCCTGGTTTGCAATGATTTCATTAAATGCTTTACTTTAATTGATGCATTACGTTCAGGAGTTGTTTGCAACCGTTGCTGTATTATACCTTGCTTACCTTTGTTATACTATATCCTTGTTACCCTGGTATCCGCAGTTGAGTCAATGCTTAGCTGGCTTAGACCGGTAGAAGTCGGGTGATTTCCTGTCACCTGCGAGCTGTAGGTGGTTACCTGGATCTGCTTGGATGACTATGAAGTCATGGTATAACTAAGTGTTAAATGAAGTTGAGACCGGACGGAGACTTGCAGAGTTTTGGACTGTAGTGTTTCCGTCTGTGTCGATTAAGGACTGACCATTGTTGGGCCTCGAGTCATGTTGAACGCATGCCTTACATTTAGCTGGCCGAATAAAGTACCTTCCGATCGCGAAGCTGGGAGATTTTTCGGGCCGAGTAGATTGCCCGCAGCGCACTGTGCCGAAGCAGGTGTGGTAGGACACGGGGGTGGGATGATAAGACCAAAGTGCAGTCGGTCGGCCCCCGGGTACATGTGGTTCCTGGCAAACTCGAGATACCTGGAAAGTTGACTCGGTGATCAATATCTCACTTTAGCGGGTGAGTGAGATTTGTGTAAGGAA
The DNA here is from genome assembly GCA_904845875.1 of Miscanthus lutarioriparius. Taxonomy (NCBI): domain Eukaryota; kingdom Viridiplantae; phylum Streptophyta; class Magnoliopsida; order Poales; family Poaceae; genus Miscanthus; species Miscanthus lutarioriparius. The sequence goes on from CAJGYO010000007.1 coordinate 31,800,185, forward strand.
TAAATCACCAGCTGGTTAGGAATCGATTCGAATCGCCATCGCTCCTGCATAGTGAGCACTTGACTTGAGTTACTTCATCGTAGTAAATGTTATGGAACACTTGGACAGTTATAGTAAATATGACAGTATGGAAGTTGTTGAATGATCATTGGTTATCATTATCTACTTAATCACATGTTTACTCTAGTATAGGTGCAAATTTAGTCGACAAGTTCATAATAATTAACTTGGCAATAATGCTTTTAGAAAGGTTCTTGAAATGCTAAAAATGCTTCTTTTTGCAAATGAGTCAGCTACCCTACTATAAAGCCCTTCATAATCCTTGGTGTCATTTATTTTCGGTTATGTTGGGTAAGTCTAGCTGAGTACCTTCTCGTACTCAGGGTTTTATTTCCACTTGTTGCAGATGGGCAGATGTATTACGGCTACTGTATCAACTGCCTGTATCCTGCGATGGGTGATGCTTAGGACCATGGGCATGGTCATTCCTTACGTCTCATCTAATGCTTTTGTTGGAGATGATCATTCGCTGGCACTATATTTAAACTCCGCGTGAGTGTGTGTGTGGTTTGAACAAATGACTTCCGCTACTTTTATTCGAACTGGTTTTGTAATAACTATGTTGAAACTCTGATGTATCTGAGATTGCAAACTTTTATGTAATATGTGATGGTGACCGCTAAACTTATTACGATCATGGCTGGGACACGAGTTGGTTTGAAATCCTTTGCGATTTCACGGACTACCGGGTTATACGGGCTTAAGTTTGCTCAATCGTCTGCTCTGGTGGATGATTTTCTTACTTAATTTCGTATAATTGGTCGGTTCTGTTACAGCTGGCATCAGAGCATGGTTTAGCGTGTTACTGTTCACAAGTGTATTTAAAACAAAAGGCATTTGGAAAACGTGATTTTCAAAATCTAAAGTGTGCCAGTGATCATATCCTTTATGCCCAGTTAAGGACTTTAGGTGGCTTAATTAAGTACTGACTTGGGGTTCTTGAATCATATTTCTCTTTCGTCGCTCATACGGCGTGCTATTGTATGAGTGCCACTTGTTTGAGTGGTAATGAATGGATCATTTGCCTCTACGCCTCGGTAAGTGTGAGTTGTGAGAGCATGATCGGATACACCGCCGATCTAGGGTGAATGCTTATATGATGCTGGAGTAATTACATGTTCTACGCATGTTTTACAAAGGTATCTCATGAATGGGTCTTCCGTCTATGGAGGCGATGCTGTCAATAGGACGATGGTTCGGGTAGTTACTATCGTTGTACACGTATCTGGGGAATCGTGTAGAGCGTGTAGATAAAACTTTACTGCTTTTATGCATTTATTGGGAATTGGGCTGAAATGAATCTTCTGCAGGTACATAACAACGCTATCGTGTAGAACGTATTAGCTACGTATTGAGAGATCGTTGTATGCCACCGAATTCGTCATTAGAAATTATTTATTTCCTAAGTTTGTGAGAACGTACGACACGTACATACATCATGTTACTTGTGCATTTCATTCATCTCATGCATTCCTCCCCTTATAAATTGATTATCTCATTTTGATAAAAGTTGTATCACCTAAAATATGTTTCCCCGAGGTAATGAAAGAACTTTTGCTACAGATGGCCCGCACGAAGCAGACCGCCCGTAAGTCCACCGGAGGAAGAGCACCTCGACGTCCGTTGGCCCTGAGGGAGCACCGCACCACGGACACCTTCTTGAGCGAGTTTGGCATGCCAACTTTGCTTTGGAGAGTGCTCCATGATGTGGGGTACCAGAGGGTCAAGAGCGGTGTACTCTTGGAATGAGAGCGATTAGCGAGAGGATGGACTCGCAGTGGTGGAGATCACGGTTCTCGCTCTCGGTGATGCTCCAGATTGGGATGGTTGGCACTTGAGTTTGAGGTCGACTCCGGTGAGGGTGCAGAGGAGCAGCCTTCCGTGTCATCGGGGACATTATGAGCAGATCCCGGTGAGCTTGCAAGCAGCTCTAGCCTGGTACTTTTCCTAGGGATGATCCTCGTGATGCCATTTGGGTTCACCTCGTGGAAGTGCATTGGTCGAGAGGTCCGGTGAGGGACAAAGCTAGCGACAACCGTGCAATGAGTGCTATGTTCACCGCCATCGAGCGTATGAGGGTCTCGAGAGTACCCTCTTTGGACTTTGGTCGGCTTATGCAAGATGAGGATAAGCTCAAAGGGAAGAAGCGAGAAGAAGAGACAGCACGTGCTATAGCTAGCTTGCGGAGAAGCTATTCGATATGAACTTACAACAAGATCAAAGCGGTTGTGAGAGGTGATAGAGCTATGCAGCGAGTGCATACGTTGACTCAAGCCAACAACAATGCAAACCGCATGATTGGACAGTTGGTTCAGGAGAGGAATGAAGCCTGGAACGCAAGAAACCTTCTGCTGTAGAGAGTCGATGAGCTAGAGGAATACAACGGCAACCTGCACGAGGAGTTTCACGCGCTCTACAATGGGGTTGGCCCATATGCTCCACCAGACGCCGCTGGCATGGACATCGACGACGACAACCAGAATGAGCCTGCAGTTTCACCTGGAGGCGATGGTGACGTCTCCGATCCCGACGATGGCCCCGAGGAATAGGCTAGTTGCCTTGCACTAGTATCTAGGTCCTGTCGCGACGACCTTTCTTTTGTTGGCATGTAACCTATCGTATGTTGCTTTGAACGTATGAGACTTGGCATATGGTTGGAACTTGATTTAGAATGCAATATCTGAACGCCTAAAAAGTCCAGTGTATGTATGCTGGCAATTGGATTGTATGGACGCGATGTTGGCCGTTGAAGTAATTTGATTAAGTCTTTGTTATTTTAATTGGGATGCGATTGTTGTGCCTCTCGATTTATTGTATGAATTTATTCTCTCCGATAAATTCAAGATGCGGCATAATTTTTCATTCACTCGCCATTATTACAGCTTCACTCAATCATTACTTGTTTTTGAAAAATCTGAGAGATGACGAATACTCGCCGAACCACGTATGATGAGGGCCGAGACCGGTGCTAATGGTGCGGGGACGGTGGTGGTGGTGGTGATGGTGGGAACCACGGCAACAACAATGAACCCCCATGAACCACATTTGCCACCTCCTCCCCGCTTACCCCGAAATGTTCCTCGCACACGGTGCCGGGAGTCGGCGTAATGCGGAACAATCTCGTAAGAACATGGAGGATTTTTCGCACCATCGCCAACAACGTTCAACGTGGTAACAATCAAGGTGGTGGCATGGGAGTGAACCAATATAGCAGCTTCAAGGATTTCATGGACACCAGCCGCCAAGATTCAAGGAAGCAACAGAGCCACTCGATTTGAGGAATGGATCAACACGATGGAAGATAAATTCGTGTGTTGAGGATGACCGAGGTTTCGAAAATGGAGTATGTTGACTTCAATTGCGAGGACCGGCGGGAATGTGGTGGAAGCACCATCGCACCACCTTCCCTCCAAATGCTCGATTTCTTGGAGAGAGTTTGCTTTGAGGCCTTCCGTGGAGTCTATATTCCACCCGGCTGTTGAAATGAAGTTGGGAGAGTTTTGGCGTTGAACCAGGCACCAAGACCATGACTTAATACCGCATGTCTTCAACAACTTGTGTCGCTATGCTCCCGACATGGTTGACACAGATGCTAAAAGAATAGCCAGTTTTAAGAGGGGTCTCAATCCAAAAATGATGAAGCATGTTGGTACCAACAACCGCGTCGATTCAATGACTTCATCGGCCATCGTCTCAAGCAGGAGAAGAATAACAACGCCAAAGATCGCTTTGCCAAGACACGCATAAGAGAGCCTTTGAAGGTGGGCCGTCCCAAGCTAGAGCACCTATGGGAGGTCGTCCTCCATATCGCCCATCGGCACTGGCGCTAGGTTCGAGCCACCTCACCAAGGAGTCAAAATTTTCGTGGACCTCAAAAGCCAGTACAAGATGGCAAGACAAATTTAACAAAGCAACCATTGCAGTACATACAAGGCGATTCAAAGGAACTGTGGGATCTCGCCGACGAAGAAGAGGACACTCGCTATAACTGTGATCAACCCGGTTATTTCTCGAGGTTTTATCCGTACCGCCCAAGAAGAAGCAAAGCAGACTTATAATGCTAGAGTGCATAGTACAACAATGGATGAAATCCCGGAGGAGAGCCCACATCGCTTTGGTAAGTTTCTATCAACGAAAATCCTGCAGCTTGTTCTATTTGATTCGGGTCATCGCATTCTTTTATGAGTCAAGCATTTACACGAAACATGGACAACTATGCACGTAATTGGGGTATGGGTACCAGTATAAGTTCAAGTTAGGGTCGATGTTTTGACCAACCGGATGGTTCGAGGGCAACCCTTGAATTAGGTAGCGAAAGTTCGAGTGAACTTGATAGTTATGCCGGTTAGTCTTGGATGTCATTATAGGGATGAATTGGATGAAGGATTGGGGAGCAGTCATAGATACTGGAAGTCGAGTACTTACCCTTAAGGATCCCCTGGGTGAGGGTACTTTCCAAGTACCATTGCCTCGGAGAACAGACCTTATAAGTGTTACATGTGCTACGGCAGTCATTCCTATTCATCAGATTCCAGTAGTGTGTGAATTCCCGGATGTATTCCCGGATGAGCTACCTGGTCTTCCGCCAGATAGGGAGATTGAGTTTGGAATTGAGCTAGTCCCCGGAACAGCTCCGATTTCAAGGAGACCCTATCGGATGCCTCCAGATGAGTTAGCTGAGCTGAAGAAGCAATTAGAAGATTTGTCAAAAAAAAGGGGTTTATTCGGCCAAGCAAGTCTGAATGGGGATGTCCCGCTTTGTTTGTGAAAAAGAAGAAAGAGGGCACGTTGAGAATGTGCGTAGATTATAGGCCACTCAACGCTGTGACCATCAAGAATAAGTATCCCTTGCCACATATTGATGTTCTGTTTGACCAATTATCCAAGGCCAAGGTGTTCTCCAAAATAGATTTGAGATCCGGTTATCATCAGATCAAGATAAGGCCACAGGATATACCAAAAACTACATTTTCCACCAGATACGGGTTGTATGAGTATCTTGTCATGTCCTTTGGCTTGACAAATGCTCCTGCATACTTTATGTTTTTGATGAATACAGTTTTCATGCCAGATTTGGATAAGTTTGTGGTAGTGTTCATCGATGACATTCTGGTGTACTCCGAGAATGAGAAAGATCATGAAGAGCATCTGAGAACCGTCTTGACCAGACTTAGAGATCATCAACTGTATGCTAAGTTTAGCAAATGCGAATTCTGGTTGAAGGAAGTTCCTTTCCTTGGTCACATTCTGTCAGAGAATGGGGTTTCAGTCGATCCAAGTAAGGTGCAAGAAGTTATGAATTGGAAAGCACCGACCACAGTTCCTGAGATTAGAAGTTTCTTAGGATTAGCCGGTTATTACCGTCGCTTTATACCAGACTTTTCAAAGATTGCCAAACCGATGACAAGCCTCCTACTGAAGGATCACAAGTTTGTGTGGATGAGAGGAGTGTGAAGCGACTTTCCACACTTTGCGGAAGCTGTTAACCATCGCTCTGTTCTAGCACAACCGGATATCGAGAAACCATTTGATGTGTTTTATGACGATCAAGACTGGATTAGGATGTGTTCTTATGCAAGAAAGGAGAGTCATTGCTTATGCATCACGTCAATTGAGAAAGCACGAGGTCAACTATCCAACACATGATCTTGAACTTGCTTAGCTTGTGCACGCCCTAAAAATTTGGAGACATTATCTCTTTGGGTAATGTGTGCAACATTTTCTGAGATCATAAGAGTCTTAAGTACATCTTTACCCAACCAGAGCTAAACATGAGGCAGTAGCGAGATGGTTGGAATTGATCAAGGATTACAACTTGAATGTGCAATATCATCCTCGAAAGGCCAATGTAGTGGCGAGATGCTTTGAGTTTATCTGGACATTCAAAGATGCTTTGAAGCAGAAAGTCACATTACTTGAATGTGCAACCATTACTTGAAGATGGGTTCGATCTAATGCATCCTGCTGTGTTACATAGTATTCAGATTAGTTGCTCTTTGGAGAGTAAGATAATAGAAGGCCAGAAAACCGACAAGGGGATATTTCACATCAAAGAGAAAATAAAAGAAAAGCCGTCTCAACACTTTAAAGTGGATGAACAGGGCGTGTTGTGGTTTGACGACCGTCTTGTGGTTCCCAAGGATCGAGAGCTTAGAAATAAACTCATGGATGAAGCTCACCTTTCTAAGCTATCTATCCATCCTGGAAGTAGTAAGATGTATCAAGAACTAAGATCTCGTTATTGGTGGACCAAAATGAAGAAAGAAATTACAGCATATGTTGCCAGATGTGACACATGTTGTCGAGTGAAAGCCATTCACATGAAACCTGCCGGTATGTTGCAACCCTTGTCCGTCCCGAGTTGGAAGTGGGACGATATAAGTATGGATTTTATCATGGGTTTGCCCACTACTCCAAAAGGACATGATTCGATTTGGGTAATTGTGGACCGTCTTACCAAGACCGCTCATTTCTTGCCGGTCAAAACAGAATATCGACCACCTCAATATGCCGAGAAGTATATCGCAGAAATTGTGAGGTTGCATGGTATACCAAAGACCATAGTATATGATAGAGGCTCATAGTTCACGGCTCACTTTTGGGAACATTTACACAAAGGCTTAGGAACTAGTTTGATTCGCAGTACCGCTTATCATCCTCAGACAGATGGTCAGACTGAACGAGTGAATGCTGTTTTCGAGGATATGTTAAGAGCCTATGTATTGTCTTCTAAGGGATCATGGGAGTCATGGTTACCGTTAGCTGAATTTTCTTATAATAATAGTTACCAAGAAAGCATCAAGATGGTCCCATTCGAAGCTTTATATGGCAGAAAATGTAGAACACCATTGAATTGGGTCGAGCCTGGAGATAGAAGGTATTATGGCATTGACTTTGTAGAAGAAGCCGAGAAGAAAGTTCATATTATTCAGCAGAATATGAAAGCTGCCCAATCACGTCAGAAAAGCTATGCAGACAAAAGAAGGAGACCTCTTGCGTTTGAAGTTGGTGACTATGTTTATCTGAAAGTCACGCCAATGAAAAAGAAAAGGTTTGGAGTCCAAAGAAAGCTTGCCGCGAGATTCATAGGACCATACAAGATCTTGGAACAAAGAGGTCCGGTAGCCTACAAGTTAGAGTTACCTGAGACAATGAGTACAGTTTTCCCAGTTTTCCATGTATCCCATCTCAAGAAATGTTTGCGTGTTCCGGAGGAAAGAATAGAACCTCGAGGTATTCAACTCAAATCAGATTTGGTGTATCGTGAGCAACCAGTCCGAGTGTTAGACACTAAGGAACGTGCTACTCGGAATAGTGTGGTGAAAACATACAAGATACAGTGGGATCATCATAATGAGGGAGATGCAACTTGGGAAACAGGAGAGTATCTACAAAAAGCTTATGAAGAATTTTATAACAAATGGTTCGTAACCCAAATCTCGGGACGAGATTTTTATAAGGGGGGAGGGCTGTAACACCCCGGTGTTATGCCTACATTTAGGCACTGCAAATCACGCATATCATGCATCATCAAGCATCCAAATCATACATGCTTAATCATGTGAATAACAAGTGAAACACTGCTTCGAAACATCTGAATCAGGTTGTGAAACCTGAATGTTGCATGCCTTTGTTAGAATTGTTTTGCCCTGATTTTGTTTGCTAGGTTAGTAGAACTTGTTTGGTTATGATTGTAAATCATCTAGAATTGTTTATCACAATTTTTGGAGCAAGGTTTGTATTTGAATTATTGTCAAATTTTGCTTTAAAAATAATTCTCCAAAAATTAGGGTTTTTGAGCTAAACGTGGACTTTGATGTTACAATTCAAAATCTAGAAAGAATTTGGCTTTGGTCATAAAAGCAAAGTTGTAGAGAATTAAATTCTAAACAACTTTCATTTTTGGTACATTTTCAAAAGAGGTCATTTTCTTGCTCAAAATAATATTTGAAAGATGGTATTTAAAAATTCCTTGAAAATTTTATTTGGAAAAGGATTTTTCCTCCTTCGTGGGCCTTGCATACGCTTCAGCCCGCTTGCCCGGCCTGGCCTGCGGCAGGCGTCCCCTTGACCGCCAGCCAAGGCGCCTCGTGCTCCCTCCGTCGGCCCACCTCGCCCGCTGATCCACCTGCTGCCTTTTTTCCTCCCGCACCGCGCTGACCACAGCAGGCACGCGCCGCGCCATGCGTGGCGGCAGCATGATGCCGGTGACGCCAAAGGTGGCGCCTCGTGGTCTCATAGCACGCGCGCCAAGGCCGATATCACGCCACCGTAGCTCCGATTCAGCTGTCCGAAAGCGTAGCATTCAAGATTTCACCCGCACAGCAGAGCTCCTTCCGCTCGCAGCGATGAGCTCCACCACCGAGCGCCATGATCGCTCCGCCGGCGATTTGCTCCTCCTCCGCGCCTCTTTCCCCGATTCCTCCCCAACAGCTCCGCCTTGCCGAGCCCTTTCGATTCTTATGCGTGCAGGGCTGCCGAGACGAGTGAGGCCGTGGTGGGCGTTTTTCCCCGGCCGGGCCGTGGCCAAGCTTCGCTCGTGCTCGCGCCGGTGAACCGCCTCCAACTCGGTCTTCTTCTTCTCAGACAAGACAAGACCGCTCTGCGCGCTTCGCGACCCTTGTGCGCGCCTTCCGTGGTTTGCCGTGGCGGAAGCGCCCGCCCATGGGTATGCATGGCCGCCGCCGTGGTGCTGGCACGCGGCGAGGCGTGTCCCTTCGCTTCGGCCGTTCTTGGGCCAGTTGGCCGTGGGCGAAAGCCTGCCCGCCAGCCTCCGCCGCCTCCTTTCGCTCGAGCAGCACAAGAAAGTTTAAAACGGTTGGGCCAGCTGTTTCAATGAGCCTGCCCAAAGCATTGTTTAAATGATTTGTTTTCATTTATTCTTTATTATTTGAAATCTGAAATGGTTTGAAAAATGTTTGGGTGCTCAAACTTGCTCCAAATTTGTTGAAACAAATTTTGCTAGGTTCCTTATCATCAGATCTACTTGGGAAAATTATTGCATGTCATTTTTGGGAAAATTTTTTGTAGGATTTTATTTGATCATGGATATTGCTGATAACTTGAAAAATGTGTAGAAAAATCTATAGTCTTCAGAAAAATATGATTCCAAGTTTGTTAATCTTATTATGTCATGTACTTCCTAGGAAAAATATGTTTCATGCATGTGCTGTGGGAAAAGTTTTAGGTGTAGTTCAAGTACCTTTAATGGCTGATTTTTGTTATTTTTGTTAGAGAGCAAACTTTGTATAAAACATGCATGTGATGATTTTGTACAGTCATTATATGCTATGAAGAACCTAGGAAAAATATTAATTCTGTTGTTTGACACTTTTCACAGTTCAAAGTATTTTCATGTACAAAATCATGCCATAGCTTGTTATTTTTGTGTAGGCTAATCCACTCATTCAAACACCATGAAAATCTGATGGTAGTCTAATTAGAGTAGTACCTTGCTACTGTAATTTTCTCAGATTTTTATAAGCATCAGAAATATATGTTGCTATTCAAACCTATTATTAATTAGGGTTTAAGCAAGTGTTGCCTTAAGTGTGATTAAGAAATTAGTAAAGCTTTGGTGTATCTTTGAAGCATTTCATAAGATATGTTAACTTAACATATTAGTAGTAGAAGAGAATGCAGTAGATGACATGTGCTTGTAATATAATTCTTTGGATGATGTTGACTACCTTGCATTTAAACATATCCATTGCATTCATCTCCTTCGATGCACCGTTTTTATAATCACTTACGCGCATTGCATCATACATGATCGCAAACCGAGAACCCAGTCGTCATACCCGAGGAGCCCGAGGAGCAGCTCGAGGTGCAGCAGCAGGAAGTGCCAGAAGCCGACGAGGAGGACGTTGAGGAACTCCCGGAGTGCCCCGATCACCGTCCGAGCTCCTTCGAGAGAGGCAAGCCCCGGAGCATCTTTCTCCCGGTTTGCAATGATTTCATTAAATGCTTTACTTTAATTGATGCATTACGTTCAGGAGTTGTTTGCAACCGTTGCTGCATTATATCTTGCTTACCTTTGTTATACTATATCCTTGTTACCCTGGTATCCGCAGTCGAGTCAATGCTTAGCTGGCTTAGACCGGTAGAAGTCGGGTGATTTCGTCACCGCGAGAAATGTAGGTGGTTACCGGATCTCGCTTGGATGACTATGAAGTCATGGTATAACTAAGTGTTAAATGAAGTTGAGACCGGACGGAGACTTGCGAGTTTTGGACTGTAGTGTTTCCGTCTCAGGTTCGATTAAGGACCGACCATTGTTGGGCCTCGAGTCATGTTGAACGATGCCTTACATTTATTTGGCCGGATAAAGTACCTTCCGACCGCCATGAAGTTGGGAGATTTTTCGGGCCGAGTAGATTGCCTGCAGCAAGACCTTGTGTCAAGCGGTGTGGTAGGACACGGGGCGGGATGATAAGACCAAAGTGCAAGTCGGTCGGCCCCCGGGTACATGTGGTTCTGGCAAACTCGAGATACCTGGAAAGTTGACTCGGTGATCAATATCTCACTTTAGCGGGTGAGTGAGATTTGTGTAAGGAATAAATCACCAGCTGGTTAGGAATCGATTCAAATCGCCATCGCTCCCTTGATAGTGAGCACTTGACTTGAGTTACTTCATCGTAGTAAATGTTATGGAACACTTGGACAGTTATAGTAAATATGACAGTATGGAAGTTGTTGAATGATCATTGGTTATCATTATCTGCTTAATCACATGTTTACTCTAGTATAGGTGCAAATCTAGTCGACAAGTTCATAATAATTAACTTGGCAATAATGCTTTTAGAAAGGTTCTTGAAATGCTAAAAATGCTTCTTTTTGCAAATGAGTCAGCTACCCTACTATAAAGCCCTTCATAATCCTTGGTGTCATTTATTTTCGGTTATGTCGGGTAAGTCTAATGAAAGTACCTTCTCGTACTCGTGGTTTTATTCCCACTTGTTGCAGATGGGCGGATGTATTACGACTCATTGTATCAATCGCCTCAGATCCCGCGATGGTGACGCTTAGGACCATGGGCATGGTCATTCCTTACGCCTCATCTAATGCTTTTGTTGGAGATGATCATTCGCTGGCACTATATTTAAACTCCGCGTGAGTGTGTGTGTGGTTTGAACAAATGACTTCCGCTACTTTTATTCGAACTGGTTTTGTAATAACTATGTTGAAACTCTGATGTATCTGAGATTGCAAACTTTTATGTAATATGTGATGGTGACCGCTAAACTTATTACGATCATGGTTGGGACACGAGTTGGTTTGAAATCCTTTGCGATTTCACGGACTACCAGGTTATACGGGCTTAAGTTTGCTCAATCGTCTGCTCTGGTGGATGATTTTCTTATTTAATTTCGTATAATTGGTCGGTTCTGTTACAGCTCCCTCCAGTGATCGTTGTCAACTATACCTGTCATTGGAAGTCTCCCCAACCGAAGGCCAAAGATAGCCTTCACGTCCTGCATGGTCAAGGTCATCTCGCCGCAAGGTAGGTGGAACGTGTGGGTCTCAGGCCTCCACCTGTTATAAGAATAGAACGACTGTTAGTTGCCTCAAATTTGTTATAAGAATGTTTACGTACAAAGAAGGCACTCGCACCTATCTACAGCTGCAGTAAGTAGTGCTGGGTCAAGGGACGAAAGATTGTAGTTGACAACACGGACAAGCTCGAGGAAGCCGGCACGCCGTATGTACGGCGCGTAACGCTCGTCCCACTGGTGCGCCCTGGTGTGCGTGTGGGGCCTCAAAGGAGGCAAGGCCACCTCTGCGTCGGTGTCACTCAAGATGTGTGCTCGGTGCTGGTCGTCGTATTCCACCTCAAGAAGGGGATACAACGGGTGCTGCGTAGGAGTGGCCATCATGTTACAATTTAATAAATAAAGGGTTAGAGTATTCAAATTAACAATATTCAAATTAACATTATGTAGCATTGCAAAATTTAAACTATTTGTTATGCAATACAAACACAATATGAAAGCACATGTATATATTCAAAGTAACATTAACAGACATATTAAACAACTTCACTAGGAAAATAAGCATTCGACGAAACTTCATCAAGTCATCCAAATCGTCGTATCACGCACTACTAAGTACCGACACTTGAAAACTAGTATCTATAATAACAACCTTTACTACTATAAACTAACTAAATAATAAATACCTAATCAATCCCTAAACCCAAATTCCTAACTAACAGTAACTTAAAACCTAACTACCTAACCAAACCTTAACTATACTACAACACACATCCTAAACCCTAAAAACTACCTACCTAAATAAACAAATTCGCTAACCTAACTATCCTAAATCACTAGCCCTAACTAAAACAACAATCATAATAACATGAAACCGAGAGAGGGAGGTACCTTGATATGAGATGGGCGGCGTGGTGACGTGACGCCGGCAGCGTGTGGCGCTGTGGCGCAGAGCTATGAGGTAAGCGTGGTAGGGCGTGGCGTGCGTTGTGTCGGTATTACTGCAGCGTGGGAAGCGAAGCGTGTAAAGCGTCTTGTGCAAGCAAAGGCTGGCGTGACAGAGGAGGTGGCTCATGGCGATATTTACCTAGGACTACCGCGCCGTTAGGGATGGCGCGGCACTGCCGCGCCAAGATCGATGGCGTGGCAGACCCTGCCACGTCACCGGTCAGCAGCCCCGATCGTCGCCACGTCATCCTCCCGCCGCGCCACCATGCATGGCGGGCACCAAAAGTGTTAGTTTTGGAGAGAAAAAAATAGTGTTAGATTTAAAATTAATTTACAAATAGTGTTAAAATTAAAAAAAAATCACAGCAGAGGCACAGCTACGGGCCAGGAAAACAACCTGTGACCAGGGTTTCCTGCTGTGGTTTTGCCTAGCATCTTGGCCCTTGTTTAGTTCGCGAAATTTGGATTTTGGGGTTACTGTAGCACCTTCGTTTTTATTTGGCAAATAGTGTCCAAACATTGACTAATTAGGCTTAAAACGTTCGTCTCGCAATTTTCACCAAACTGTGCAATTAGTTTTTCTTTTCGTCTACATTTAATGCTCCATGCATGGGCCGCAAACATTCGATGTGATAGGTACTGTAGCAACTTTTTGGATTTTGGGGTCCAACTAAACAAGGGCTTGCTTACGGCCCCAGGATAATTAACAAAAAAAAAACTCCATGAAGACGCCCAGTGATGCTGCTAAATTATACTACATGTGGTCCTGAACCAATGCAAATTCTGAAGAATTCATCAGCTCGCAAGTTGCATCACGGCAGGCTGTGAGATCGATCAAAAGCTGAGGCTAGCTTCTAACGGAAGTGATGACTTTTTGGTTGGTCTATTGTCTGCACAACTCTGCACTCTGCACCCTTTGTCCGTTTGGTTCTGTTGCGGTGCACGCAGTGTGTTCCCTGAGGAGCTGCTGCTACCTGCTAGGCAAGACAAATCCTGCAGTCATTTGATTATTTTCAAGTTGCCATGATGGTGGTGTTCGGGGTGGCTAATTTGCAGTTTTCATCAGTATGCACGTTATTTGCAGGCTTGGTCCCTGATTAACGCCCAAGTACTCCCTTGGCTCCAAATTAAATCGATTTGTAGTAGCCCAAAGTACTATGACACAGCACAGGAAAAATTATGGGATGGCTGCCACAACGATCGGATCACCAGCGACAACGAACGGCCGTCGGATCAGATCCAACTCCAAGGTGGCAACGGCGCCTAACAGTGGCAGACCGAGATGATTAATCCCCATCCCATCCCTGGCAGGCGCGCCATAGGGGATGTTTGGATGGTGCCCTGGAGTCCATCTGCCTGGGTGGATGGCTGCCTGTGTCTTGCATGAGATTCATTTGGACGTAGACCTGGCCACCTACCTGGTCCAGGCATCAGAGGGCAGTCTCAGGCCTCCAAAAACGAGCGCCTGCCACCAGCAAACCTGTTTGGCTGTATAAAACATCAAAGTTAATTTAAGTTAATTAGCTAATGTGCATATTTTATACTAATAATTAACTTCTGTCCTATTTTTAGTGTCCACAAATAACGTGCAAGTTGTTGCAAAAAATTATAATCATATTACTGTTCACCAACGCGTGGAAAAGATTTTTTATTGTTCATCAAATTAAAATTTATTTTGCAATCTAGATTATGATTATTTATATATCTTATTTCTTATTTAAAAATTTTATTTATCCTTATATTATTTAATCATAAGTGTTAAAGTTATATTATCCTCGTATTATTTAATCATCATATAGCTTCTCAGATCCATGGCACCAACCAAACACATTTTCTTTATACTTGTCTGGCTAGACAAAAAATATCAACTTTTCAGACAGCTTCAAGACATCAGTTTTTGCCAGCAAGATGCTTAGGCCTGCAACCAAACATGCCCTATGTGCACCGCACCGTCGACAGCACCAGCCACCAGATGCCTCCTGCCTGTGGTCCTCCTCCTCCTGCGGTCCTGCCATCCCTCATTCACTCACCAGCGATGACACACTGTGCTGTGCATCGTCGTCGTGCGTATCACCTGGAGATGGAGCCTGGAGGAGATCGAATCATCGGCTAGGCCGGTCGCTTAATGCCGGGTGCTCCTCGGCTAATCGGCGATTAGCATGGTGTGACCGATGCCTGTCTGCTGCCTGTCTGGCTGGCTGGCTCCAAAGGCTTAAGACTAGTAGTAGTAGGTCACTGCATGCCTGTCCTCGCCTTGCGTGCGTGTCCCTGTCCATTCGGTCGTCGTCTTCGGGCCAGCGCCCGTGTGCGCCATCGCTGTCCTGTCCCCGCGGCGGGCGGGCGGGTGGCCGAGAGCCTCGGCTGCGCGTACGTGCGTGCGTCGCGCCGTGGGCGGGCAGGTGGTGGTGGTTCTGGGGTTCGTACCGCTTTGGTGTTGATGATGGATGCATGCATGCGAGCTTGCGTAGGACGGCTACTTTTGTACTCGCGGCGGATGGTCTGCCTGGGGGAGAATTTTTATTTTTAATTATTTTTATTCAATATTTTAATAATAACCGTTCCAAAAAAATTTCAGATCTGATCCTTTTAGTCGCGCCAACGCTGTCGCGCCTACGCATGTGGCGCGGCAACATCTGTCATGTTCGACGGTGTTTTCGATGTAGAAAAGCTCGTCGCGCCACTCCGGTGGCATGATAGTATTCGATATTTTCAAAAAATTATAACTCTTCAATATGACGTCAGATGAAGATGATTTTTATATGAAAATAGTAGATCTCGACGAGATCTACAACTTTCTAGTTTTGAGTTTTTTTTGTTTGAGGACGTTACGATGCTCAAACAAATAATATAAACTTTCAACACCATAATAATCACGTACCAGTGCTTGCCGCATTTAAAAAATAATATATTTTTTGTACGGCGTCAAATGAAGATACATTTTATATCAAAGTTGTAGCCCTTAGTGAGATCTACAAGTTTATAGTTTTGAGTTTTCATATTTAAAGTCGTTAACATACTCTAATAATTAATATAAAGTTTTAGTAGCATATTAATCTTGTATCAAAGCTTATCTTAATTTTTTTGTATATTTCTTATTTGATAAAGAGCGTACGCAGTGCAAGGAGCTCCGCTCTGTACGGGATCTGGAGAAAGGTGTCAGTGGCAAGCCTTACCCTTCCCTGTACAATGCGAGGAGACCGCGACTCGAACCGGGACCTTCCGGTAATAGACGGTAAGACTCTACCGCTTGCACCAGGCCTGCCCTTCATATTTATTATTTGATGTCACATAAAAATACTTTTTAAATGAAAGTTGTAGATCTCATTGAGAGCTCCAATTTTGATATAAAATATACCTTTATTTGACACGATACAAAAATGATATTATTTTTCTAATACGACGTGCGCTAGTACACGATTATTATGCTACTGAAAATTTATGTATCTTTTTTTAGCATCTTAGTGACTCCAAATATTAAAATTCAAAACTATAAAGTTGTAGATCTTATTGAGGGATACAACTTTCGTGTAAAAAGTATCTTCATTTGACAATATAAAAAAAATATTATTTTTCTAATACGATAAATACTAGTACGCGGTTATTATGCTTCTGAAATTTTATATTCTTTTTTGAGCATCTTTACGACTTTAAATGTTAAAACTCAAAACTATAAAGTTGTAGATCTCATTGAGAGCTACAACTTTTGTATAAAAAGTATTTTTATTTGACAACATAGAAAAAAATATTATTTTTCTAATGCGACAAGTACTAGTATGCGGTTATTATGCTCTTGAAATTTTATATTATTTTTTGAGTACCTTAACGTCATCAAATGAAAAAACTCAAATCAACAGAGTTGTAGATCTAATTGAGAGCTACAATTTTCATATAAATTTTATCTTCGTCCGACACCGTATCAAAGAGTTATGATTTTTTTAAGGTTTTGTCTTTGTCACGTCACTCCCGTAGGCGCGACAGAACAGTACTGTCCCGCCAACGGGAGTGGCGTGACAGCGTTTTCTACGTCGAAAACGTCGTCTAACGTGGTGGATGTTGCCGCGCCATTACATGTGGCGCGACAACATTATTTGGAGCACGACCAAAAGGGTTAGATTCGAAAAAAAAGAAACGATTATTATTAAAATATTGAATAAAAAAGAATTAAAAATAAAAAAATCTCTGCCTGGGCAACCGATCCTTGTTTATATGCAAAATGTTTATCAGCCGTAGTATATTGTTTTTCTCTAAGAGCAAACAGCCGCAGCCGGCTCGTAAAAGCCATTGTCCGAACAACTCGATGATGCATGTATGTACATGTGTGAGAGCTTACATGTGTTCCAAACCGGCCCCCCCTTCTCTTGATACGGTCAATTCCATTTTTCGAACTCCAACTTAAAGACAGTCCGATTTTCAACCCATATAAACTACTAGACTAGAAAACTAGTGCTAGACAGTCTCCAACTACCGAAATTGATGATTTTTCAACGTCAAACTACAAAACCGGATACTAGACGACCTCTATCCGTCGAAATCGAACAAAATTAGACGTCTAACTAAATTTTAAAGGTGATCTTTTATTTTATAATAAAAATAAAAATATTGTTCAATCTTTAAAAAAAACACTGCAAACTTTTTATATAATAAAAAAGAATACGAAACTAGCACCAATTTCTTTCTGAAAATGTTCAGCCTGTTCGTTTGGCTGTGGCTTGTCGTAAACGATCGTAAATTTTCAGACGAAATAGTATTTTTCTCTCACACAAACCAGCCAACAATACTTTTTCATGAACCAGCAACAAAACGAACCAGCCAATCGAACGTGCTGGTTATCTACCTGCCGTGCAAGTTGGTGGTCCAAAAAAAATGCCCTGACTTTTTTTAAAGTTGCCAAACGGGAAACAGTGCCACCTTAACTGATTGCTGTACTGCTGTGCCCTGACCTGGAGAAAAATTTTCTCTCGAGACGTGACGCATGTTTTGGAGCAAGGCTGGGGCCTGGGGGCTGATCTGGATGAGGCGACCCATGCTAGTGATGGGCTAGAAGCTAAACATGACATCGATGGCTTGGGGTGGAGAACTTTTGTTTAACATTTTTTTAAACTATTTTTAAATATAATACTGTTTTTTTTTCAAAACTAACACATTTGGCCGTGTCTATTCGCGTGCCACGGCGAAATCACGTTGCCGCACCATACACGGGGGCGCGGTAGGAGCGGTGACGTGACACCGACCAGGGCCGCTGAACGCTGATTGGCCGGGGCTGCCGCGCCGCGGATCTGGGCGCGGCAGTGACGCGCCACGGCGCATGGCGCGGCAAGGCGCAGGACGTGATTTGACGCATGACGCTGACAGCGAGCAGACTAGTCCTGCTTATGGTTGAGCAGGTTGGGGTTGCTCATGCGTCCTGCTGTCTGATAGAGTACCTACTCAATTATATAATAAAGAAATATATGAGACAAAATTCCTACTGTTTATAGTATTATATTCAACAAATATACAAAATCATCTTAAATGCATGCCTGGAACTGAAAAAATATACTTGATTTTTTTTATCGATATGTTATGCTAAATGTCAAATTGGCCCTAGAACACTGAGCAAAATAAATCTACCTGTCAATGTCTTTTGGATTCTGCAGTCTATAGTAAAAAATTTCAAGCTAATGCAAACTTTTTCTACTTTACATTTCTGGAAGACTTCTACAGAATAATCTAACTCATTAACCTTTGCATCCTTCACACCGAAATTTCACCTCTAAATACCGCGGCAACGTGCGGGGAATGCATCTAGTTTCAGTAAGAGGAGTGACCCTCCCAATTTCCCAATAGTCTCCCAATTTGCTAAAATGTATTTTACCTTCTTTTTTCTGCAATAGTCCAAGTGGATTACGTGCCAAATTACTGAATTTATGCAGCCGTATCAAACTACAAGTAGTGACTAGAGACTAATTGACTTTTTCCACAATTGAAGTTTGATGGCTAAATCATTTTTCAGTTAACCATTCTAAAATATTGAGATGATGATGCTATTTCGTCATCTAAACTACCTTGGTCTATATATTTGCACCCATAAATGTTTTCTCAAATATTGTTGATTGCTACTATGTAACTCTGTTGAAATAAAAATAGATATGTCATTGCATGTTTTAAATGAAAGACTTATGTTACTTTCATATTTATGAGAACCACAATAGTATCTCCGGAGCAACTACTCAGTTCTGCTAAGCTAATTCATAATCTTGTTCCTCGTTGTCAAGTTTGCACAATTTTACGGTACCTCTCTTTGCTAGAAAGGCCAACAATTTTATGATTCATGATTGATCAGTGATCACAACATATGCCACCATAAAAGTACCAGCAATAGAAAATGCACATCTATTTGACAGCATAATCAATTTCTGCCATATTATATCGACATCAGCATCATTGGTATGTTTAAATCATGTACTGGCCCTCCGTCTTTCTAGTACTCCACCGAACGCACCAACTGCCTTGGCTGATCTGATCGGAGGGATAGATAGGCTAGTAGAGTACAAGTACAACCACGTCATGTACGAACGTGTCCCGCATGCAAATTTCTAGTCCTAAAGAAAGTCTCCGTACAGCTATACGCACGATGGTTCTCTTGTGCTAGCTAGCGGGCGGCACTGTGGCCGATAGCAGGATGCAGGAGCAGCCCCAACCTGCCCAACCACAAGCAGGACTAGTCTGCTCGTTGTCAGCGTCATGCGTCAAATCACGTCCTGCGCCTTGCCGCGCCATGCGCCGTGGCGCGTCACTGCCGCGCCCAGATCCGCGGCGCGGCAGCTCCGGCCACGTCAGCGTTCAGTGGCCCTAGTCGCCGCCACGTCACCGCTCCTACCGCGTCCTCATGCATGGCACGGCAACGTGATTTCGCCGCGCCATGCGAATAGGTGCGGCCAAAAGTGTTAGTTTTGAAAAAAAATAAACAATATTATATTTAAAAATAGTTTAAAAAATGTTAAAAATAAAAAAAAAATCGGGGTGGAAAAGGTGCCCCATGCTAACCTGTTCTTGTTTAGTGGTTGCTGACCCAGCAATCTGGAGCTGAGGTCCTATCATCCCATCATCATGCCGTATATATTCATCCTCCCAGCACGACCTAACAAAACAAAGGGGA
Organism: Miscanthus lutarioriparius; assembly: GCA_904845875.1. Taxonomy (NCBI): domain Eukaryota; kingdom Viridiplantae; phylum Streptophyta; class Magnoliopsida; order Poales; family Poaceae; genus Miscanthus; species Miscanthus lutarioriparius. Next base: position 31,819,823 of record CAJGYO010000007.1, read on the forward strand.
TCTTTCAGGTAAAAAGCAAAAAAAGAAAACGCTCGTAATATCTGCCACCTGCCGTGTGCTCGATTCGATCCGGATTCCTTTGTGGATTTGTGGATTTTTCATGCCGGTCTGTCTGTGTCTCCGTCTCCATTTTGTTTACTCCTTGGGATGCAAACTATTTGCCAAGTGGATGTCAATCACAGGCTGCTTGAATTTAGAAACAGAGATGTTGCGTACAGTGAGTTAGTGATGGCCTCTCTGTAGTCTGTACTATGAAATGTGAGGCACTGAAATCAATCATCATCATCTCATCATCGTGACCGAGAAAAAAAGAGAGTTTTTTTTTTAGTTTTTATTTATAGATGAGAATGGGCACTAGCAGACAGTGATTTGCTCATCATTGGCTCATTGCCAAGCTCAATCAGCTTACAGATAAGAGGAGTGAGTAAGTTGCCTGTGCAATTTCTATCTTTTATTGTGGCCGTTGAAATTACAACTACTACGTATCAAGGTACAATTTGCCTCGGAAGTGTAACTCAAAAGAAGAAGAGGAGGAAGAAGAAGAATTACTAGTAGAAGAGACAAACAAATCACCCTCAGAGAGAAAAAAAAAAACAGGAGATCACAGGACCTAACAATGGCTGCTGCTACTAGTGGCTAACGCCGCTTCTGCCCAGCGGCCACAGCTTGCTTAGCATCCGCTTCGGCTTCCCGGCGGGGATGACGCAGAACGCCCTGAACCGCAGCGACGCGCTGCGCGCCAGCCCGGCCTTGCGCGCGAACTCGGCGGCGGCGGCGTCACGGTCCTCGTAGTCCTCGTCCTCCGCCAGCTTCATCCGCAGCGTGGCGATCTTCGACGCCGCGCGGCGGAGGCCCTCCACGCTCCAGTCGTCGCCGGGTGACGCGCCGGCGGCCAGCGCGCGGAGCCGCTGCTCGTCGACGCGGTCCGCCTCCTCGTCCTCCGACGACCCGGACTTGTTGGACAGCAGCGCCCGGATGTTGCTCGGCAGGTCCGCCGCGGCCACAGCGGCATGCCCGCCCGACGCCAGCGCCGCGGCGCGCGCGTGCTCGAAGAAGAGCACCTGCACCACCACGCGCAGCGGCAGGAGCTCGTTCTGCGCCGCGTGCGTGCACGCCTTCTTCGACAGCTTCCGGCAGTTGAGCACCCGGCACAGCCGCTTTCTCGCGCTTTTGCTCATCTCCGGATGCGCCTAATAAATAAAAGTTAACCAAAAGACAAAGATTAATACAGCAAGATCAATGCAAATATGCAATGTTTAATCACAGAAGATTATCTTCTCACATAATCCAAAGTTCAGATTTTTTTTTTACATATAACCATGGATGGAAATGCAGAGAAGTAATAACAGAAAAGAAAATGGGATACCTTGAGGTATGTGTCGACGACTTTGTACATGCCATCGTGCTCCGGCCGGGCGCTGTCTGGCACGGCCTCGGCAATGGCGAGCAGCTTGTCCAGCGGCATGTTGGGGTCCTTGGCCACCTCAATCAAGAACCCGTCCACCAACTTGCCCACCTGCACCAGAGCGCCCTGCGACACGGGTGCGGCTGACAAGGAGCGTCGCGTGCCGTCGAAGCTCACGCTCTCCGCCGAACGTGACCGCCGGTGCCCGCACGAGTACGCCGGGCTGTCGTCGTCGGGGCTCCCGGACAGAGCCAGCGCCGGCGGTGCCGGTGGGACCGCCGCGCACCGCAGCGCGAACTCGTCGAGGATGGCCGACACGGCGTCCACGTCGTACAGCGTCTCGCTGACGCAGGACAGCGACGGGACCAGCAGGTCGGCGACGCTGGCCTCCTCCAGCTGCCACGCCACCCTCCTCACCAGCTCCGCCTTGGACGCCGCGGACGCGCTCAAGATGTTGGCGGCCTTGAGGAGCTTGAGCAGGAAGCCGCAGGAGACGGCGTCCCTCTCCGCCGGGACCAGGCTGACGATCTTCTCGAGCAGGAGGCGGTGCCTCGTGGTGACCTGCTTCACGTCCGCGCCACTGCCGGCGTCGTGGTCGAACGGCTGGTCCGCCGAGAGCGAGAGCCCGTCCTTAGCGACGTTAGGCAGCCACCGCCGCGCGTACGCCTTGAGCGCGTCGCCGACGGTCTTCTCGTGGACGGCGCCGGTGGCCTTGACCGCGACCATGATCCGCCAGAAGAGGTCGACGCCCAGCTCGGCGATGTCGTGCGCCCACCACGGCGACGCCGACGTCGACGACTTGGCCGGCAACGCGGTGTCCGGGCTGACGATGAGCGCGGCCACGGCGTCGACGCAGCGGGACGTGAGGCCCAGGTCCTCGCAGAGCGGAGCGTAGTGGCGCGTGGAGTGGAGCACGCCCAGCGCGTCCTTCCAGCGGCGGAGGAGGCAGGAGGCGAGGAACGCGTCGAGCTTGGCGGCGAGGTTGCCCCTGTCGGCGGCCTCCGACATCCCGAGGTGCGCCGCCGCGCACCGGAGCGCGACCAGGTTGCGCGCGCTCACCGTGATGGTGATGCCGTAGCAGAACTTGGCGCAGGCCTCGAACGCCTCCGCGCCGCCCGGGAATCCCGGGAGCTCGCCGGCGTCGGCGCAGAGCGCTTGCAGGAGCATGCATTTCGAAAGCAGAGGGAACTGCGGCGTTCACGCACAGGACAATGCCAAGAAACCAAGAATCTCAGACATTGAATTCAAGATCGGGGAACTCATCAAAAAAAAAAAAATCAACAGGAACAGGCGATCATTCCATTTTCTAGACGGAATCCATTACGGGACGATCCTAAATATTCCGTTCCTGAATCATGCCTATGATGAAAACTGAATAAAGGGTGGAAGTAATCTTTGATCCTTGAGTTAATTAATTACCTTGTGGAGATGGTAGAGGCAGTTATCCACGAGGATCTGCAGGTCCGTGGCCACCTCCGTGCAGACCGACCTGGACGACGACGCATGCACAAGGACACCACACAATCAGAACACCATGAGCGCATACAGAACCTGATCGAAGCGAAGCGAGATCGCAATCGCACGGCACCTCACGGAGTCGGCGGTGAAGAAGGTGTCCGGCCGGGTGCCGAGTTTCATAAACTTCATCCTGGCCAGGCCAAGCCAAAACTCCCCTTTGTCTCGGTGACTATGCTAAAACGGGAGTCTGAACCTTTCAGTGGACAAGAAGAAGGGGGTTGGGTTGGTTACAAACACTTTGGCCGCCTAACTTCGTGTAGATCCCTTGGAAATGGCCCTTTGGTGTGGTGGCTCGCTCTACTTATATCATGGCGAGGTGGTTGGGGCCTTGGACGGAGGAGAGAGAAGGAGTAGAGGCCAAACAAGGAGTGCAACAGTTGCGATATTTTAAGATGCTGCTAATTCCTCAGTTAATATCCTAATCTGAGGTGTGTCACCAGGTTTTGATCAGGAGTTTGCTTGGGAATATGCGCCGCAACTGCAAAGGTCTCAGTGCTCTCGAGTTCTCTACGAAAATGAAGCAGCTTTTGTGCGGTTGAAATGAGAGAAGGCTATGCTGATGCATCATCGGCCCTGAATTGGGATTGGAATTGGACATGTGACCGCGAGTGGCCGCGCAAAGGTCAAGATGGATGCGCTCGGCTCAGAAATGGTAGGATCTTGCAGGGTTTGTGCTGGGGATCGGATGAGCAGGATGGGCTCCGTGTTGCAGGGCCGGGCTGGCACTGGCACACCGTACCGTACCAGTAACCAGTTCTTGCATGTTCTTTGTCGTTCGTAGTACAATGATGAGCTGATCAAAAGTTTACTGATCAAAAGTTGCAGGCAGGAGTAGGAATTTCAGCTCCACGTTAGGCTAATCGGATTCCTTATGTCGATTGCCCTAGTGGTAGTAGCCTAATCGATCTCATTAGCGTTTTCGGCGTCTTTTCGATTTGTTAGCGGCTAAGGTACTAGGCGGGCGGGCTAATGCTTGAGCGTACTTGCTTTGTTAAATGGGGTGGTCGGGTGGATCGCCTTTGAACAACTTTTCCTCCCCGCCACTTAAATTAAAGACGCAGACGGTGCGTGGCCCGGACTCCGGAGGAAGGAAAACTAGAAAAAGAAAAGAAATAACCGAACCTTGGGCCGGCATGTATGTCCAACTTCTGCGTCCAAAAGTTGAGGCCTTTGAGACTACAAAATACTCTCACTTTTTTTTATTTTACATCTAAATACAAGGTTTTTTTTAGTTTTTATATACTAGCACATTTAGAACTGGTGAACTTTTGCATGAATTTAAAAGCGTATGCATACAATCATGATTCTGCATTGTTAAGCTTCTCCTCATGCATCAGGCTCTCTTGTCTCTTGCTACCACCACCACCACCAATGTATGAGCCTGAGGCCACTTGGTACTTGCCTCTTTTTAACAGGGGTGTGGCCAGAAGATCCGGCCATTTCAGGAAAAAAAATCGGAGCTCACACTCCCATGCATGTCCAACGTGGCGAGGATCGGAGCTGACCCGGAGCTGTGATCTGCTGCCACTGCCAGTCATCCTAGCCCCTGGGGTATGACCTGGCCGTTCAACGGCTCAGACTATGCATGACAACATGTTTCGCCGGACCAACTCATCGGTGAACGAGACGCGCGCCACTGCCATGGCGTGCTCCGGTTCACCTTGTCTGCAATGCGGTGAACACTGAACAGGCTTTGCAACTTCTGGAGGATCTGTTGAGAATGGAAAATGCAACTGCTGCTGGAAGACAGTATAGTACTACTTCAGTGGCTTTATAAACTACCTACCTATACTTATAACTGGTGAACTGATTCTGAAGATCTCTATGGGCTATGGATGGATGGCTTATTAGTTAATGAGAGGGTACGTAGGGTACCATTAGCGTAGCACCTGTAATGATGCTTACCAGCCCAAGTGGCCATCATTGCAGGGTGGCACGTAGTCCCTAGGCTCCTCCTTTCGCTGCTGCTTTTCCGTTTCTTCTTGGTTCCAGATTTCCATCCGTATCCCCGATTCTGAATTTCTCATCCGCCAAAATATATATAGGCCCCCCACATAGAAATAGGGTTCAATTCTTTTCATCATACATAATCAATCACACATTAACACCACATGTTAGTTAACTTGGTTCTAGGTGTTTATAGTTCTATTATATATATATATAAAGTACGGGCAGATGGGCCATCGTCGTTGCTTCAGGCAGGCGACTTCATTCTCTTCCCTTCTCATGAATAAATCTGACGAAAGCTTCACATACTTCTATAAAATTTCTTGCCTCCCCTTCTCATCGCAGGCCGCTTAGTTCGCTACCCAGAAGAATGAAATAGCAGAGAATGTAGCGGTCATAGTTGATGAACATATAGTTCCTATTGATTTTGTGATTCTTGGATGGGAATATTGTATTGAGCAAAAGAACCCAGTGATTCTTGTGAGGCAAGAAATTTGTGGGTTACTAAATTTTGGTTGAAAAAAAGGAAATTCTGAGGGGAATGTTTTGGGTTCAGATATATCCATCCAAAAGCCTCCTCCGACATTGAGGGAAATCCGTGGGGAAGCCCAAAGAGCGCGGCCCAGCTGTTGGCACTCGGTCCATGACAGTCCAAAACTCTGGTCGAAGAGGCTGCGGAAGCAGAACACTGCACACTGCGTCGACTTGGCGCGCCCGAGCGAACCCACGAGGCTCTTGCGCACATGTGGGCCTGTCTCCACTGAATTGGATCATACGTATTGTGCACAAAGTATGCGGGCCTGTCTCCATCCATAATACAGGTCCTCTGTCTCCACCGAAAATGCTTCGGCTTTTGGGTTTCCTTCTTTAGAAAAAGTCCATTTTACCTCCATAAACTATTCTCGAAGTTTAGTTTTTCTCCTTGAACTCGAAAACCGGGTAAACCACCTTCCTTAACTTTTCAAACTATTCATTTTACCTCCCTGACCCTGTTACAGGTATATATGGGCATGCAGCCCGAGCCCGTCAACCCGGCATGAGGTCCGTATTTTTGGCCCGGCCCGGCCCGGTGGCCAACAGGCTTAGGCTGGCACGACCCTGAGGAGCAGGCCGTGCCTGGGCCTCACCCCAGGCACGTGGGCCAGCACGACATAACCCGCTCCTCAACGGTAGGTCCGGTGGCGGCCCGGTGCCCCAAACGGCTCTTTGCCTCCCCCCGCAGGCGCATTTGGCCCAGCCCAGCTATCTCGCCGCACCCCCCGCTCCATATATAACAAGGCGCCGTGGTGCCCCTCTCCCTCACCTTGAAACCCTAATCCAGAAGCCCTCCGCCTCCCCGCCACGCCTCTCTCGCTCAGTAGCCGCTCACAGCTCACTCGCTCGTCGCTCCTCGTCGATCCAACTCCGACCGTCGAGCATCGTCATCGTCCCTAACTCCGGTGACCTCGCCGCCGCTCCCCCACCTCACCTTGTGTCGGTGCAGAAAGTGACCAACAAGTAAATATTTGTAGTTTTGCCGTACGTTGTGATCGGAGGTGGCCTAGCACTCAATGACACAGGGTTTATACTGGTTCAGGCAACGTGCCCTCCGTCCAGTTTGAGTCGGTCGGTGACTTTATTCCTGAGCCCAGGTGCTCGAAGTTTGCAGTGGGGTTACAAACGAGAAGGAGAAAGATGGGGGTACAAGAGGTCAGTCGGACTCAATCGGAAGGGCCGAGAGCGACAGGTGCTCCGCTATGAGCTAAGTGTTTCAAGCGTGTGCTTGAGGTTCGAACCTGACGATTCTGTGGTTGTGAACTAGTGAACTTGATCGATCTAACAAATATGGAATGACTTGGATGAACTGACTTAACTGAGTCTCTTGGTAGAGAGCGCATCCTCTTTTATAGATGAAGGGGATGGCCTTACAAGTGAGAGGGAGAGAGTACGTATGCTTCTAAACCTTGCTGCCCACGCCGGCGGGTACAAGATGATGGTAGGCGCCCACAACATTGTTGGATGTCGGATGCACGTGGGAGGCTATGTCGTTTTGTTCGGGTATGGCAGATGTCGGTACCTGCTATACTATTGATGCCAAGAGGCATGTGAGGGGGTTTTACCATGTTCACTCGGTATGGTTAATGTCGGCGCCCACAACACTGTCGATGCCCAGAGGCATGTGGGGGAGCCTTACCGTATGGGAGTTAACGGCGCCCACAATACTGTAGGGAAAATGTCGGCGCCTACAACACTGTTTGTGTCAGGGCGGTTACAGAGTACTGTTTCTGCAGTTGTACAGGGTACGGTCCCTGGTATCGTGGTTCGACTTGTGTGCCTTGCCTTGCTTTCTTCGTTCGTTCCCTGGTCCTTTCCGGGCTGGCGTCCCGGTCGGTCGGTCCTAGTCGACTATGGTTGCGCTAGCCGGAGAAGAGCGATGAGCAGGGTTTTTGCGTACCCTCGGTCGGAGACGTGGGGTCGGAGTCAGAAGTAGTGTCTCGGCCAGGCCTTCCGGTCGGAGAGGCCGTTTGGAGGCGTGCTGGAGATCGAAGTGAGCGCTCCGGTCGGAGAGGAGGGCCGAAGTCGGAAAACGGGCGCCGTTCCTCCTCGGCCAGGCCTTTCGGTCGGTGATTGGATCACCCTTCTGGCATGTTGTTCCGATACTTGGGCCGGCCCATGAGTTGTGCGTTGTCTGCTTGGCCGAGTCTTTGTTGGGAAGCCGGTCCGCGAGGGACTCTGAGTTTATGAACCCGACAGGAGCCCCCGAGTGATTCAGGCAGAATCGTCCAGGGAATTTTTTTGTCTTTACGGCGGGTGCGCGTGAGCGCACCTGGGGGTGTAGCCCCCGAGCCTCCAGGTGATTCAGGCAAAATCATTCGGGGGGTTTGTGTTGCCAGCGGGGGAGGTTTTTTGTTTTTGTCAGTGGGTGCGCGCGAGCGCACCCGCGGGTGTAGCCCCCGAGCCCCTGGGCGATTCGGGCATAATCGTCTGGGGGGGTTTTGCTAGTGGGCATGCGTGCGTGTTTTTTAGTTGAGATGGAATTGTCAACCAAGGCGTCATTGCGTAGCCGAGGTATTGTTAGTTTTGGGATTGAGCAAGGTAGAGCTCGTGGATCCTGGCGTCGGTGCGCGCCATTGGATCGGGTGAGGCAGGTAGTTTAGGGATCGGACAAGACAGAGCTCGCGGGTCCTGGCGTCGGTGCGCGCCGTGGGATCGGGCGAGTCAGAGTCATGGATCCTGGCCTTGGTGCAGCCCGCGCAGCTGAGGTAGTTAGTTAGTAAGTTTTAGGGATCGGTCGAGACGGAGCTCGCTGATCCTGGCGTTGATGCGCGCTATGGGATCGGGCGAGTCGGAGTCGTGGATCCCGATGGAACGAGTTCAGGGTCGCAGACCCAGGCGTTTTTTGGTGTGCAGTCAAAGCATAGCCGGTTGGGGCGAGTTCGGGGGTCGCAGACCCAGGTAGTTTTTGGAGTGAAGTCGAAGCGTAGTCGGATGGGGCGAGTTCAGGGTCGCAGACCCAGGTGTTTGGTGTCTTGAGCCCCCGAGCCCCATTGGGCCTTAGTAGGGGTCGGTTTGAGTTGTATGCGTTACCTCGTCCTCGGTTTCTCACAACTGGAGGGGCTGAGTTTTGTCGCTTGTCCCGATCGCTCGGGCTCTAGTGACACGCTCGGTGAGTTCGCTAACGGGTATGATCGAGTGGAATCCGTGTCTGTCGTTCGTGACGGGGTTGGCATAGCCCTCTTGTAACATTCCACTACTCTTTTACCTGTAACCCGACAGATGCCTGGGTCATTTCGGAGACCGACCCGGGTGGTCTAATGGCCTCCCCTCGATGGAGATTCTATGGACTTGGCAGAGGCTTAGGATCGAACGAGAAGGTTGAGATGACCCTGTCTGCCAGACTGGGCTAGAACCGCATGGGGCTCATCTGCATTTTTCTCCCCTGGCTCTGTTTGACGTGGGGCGGACTCGAGCCCTTTGTGGGCCGGCCTTCGAACCCCGATCGGTCGTTGCTCATGTCGAAGATCGTGACCATCAGCGATCACGAGTTTGAGGAGATCTTCGAGGAGTACAAGGAGGAGATTCTCGTGCAGGAGGAGGTCCTAGAGCCGCCACTGACTGACTCAGTTAACACCGCGCCTGCCCAAGGCAAGCTCCGGTGCATAACCCTTATTTTTTATAATCACTGAATATATATATATATGTGTGATGAGCATTTACGTTACAAGAATTTTATGAAAACCACATGCATAGATATAACTGTCCTATGAGTCCTACTAGTACAGGTTTGAGTAGCTGCTATGCTTAGGTTTTCGGTAGCGTGAGTAACCTGCCATTACTCACAATAGGTGATTATTATAATTACTCTCATGATAAAATGATGAAAGGAAAAATGGTGATAGGGCAGGGATATGGTATGTGTATTGGTGGGTGTAATAGGTTGTGTCCTGCGGCCAACGGGGCTTAGCTTGGTTACACTGTTTTCCCTGTTTGTGTCGATTAAGGACCGTCCGTTGCTGTGGATGATAGTCAGGTCACAGATTTATTATTCTAAGCACATACTTGCTTATGGAAGCGGGAAGGCTCGTTATGCTCTTGTCATGGGTTCCAGCTCTTTTCGGACCGACTGATTAGAGGCGGGGAAAGGTGGAGGTCTAAGCACCATACTGAGACCAGGTCTCAAGTGTGGGGGCTTAGAGTCCAAGTTTGGACGGGGACCTGGACCCTATGACTGGAGTGGAATAGGTTGGTCTTGTTTGTGCCTGGGGTACAAACAGGCGTGTGTTTCGAGGTATCCAGTTGGGATACATTGGTTCACGAATCGTTGTTTCCGTGAGATGGTACGACTTGACTATGGTCTAGCACCGTAGTAAGAATTGAAAGATGAAAGATAGTAAAATGGTTCTGATGGCTCAACCCTTGCTTGAAAGTAGAACATGTGATTACCTAGAATGGTTAGCTAATAAAGTAATCATGACTGCTAATAAAACTTGGCTGTAAGGAAGAACTATTAGTAATGCTTTTCGCAAACAAAAAGAAAACAACAAACCCATATTGCCTATCATATTCCTTGGAGTCGGAAAACTATTCCCACTAGTTGGGTAAGTGAAAGGACCTAGGACGTCGCCTAGAGGGGGGGTGAATAGACGTTTCTGAAAATTAACACCTTTGAATGCGGAAACAATTAGAAAGGAGAGTTTCCAAAATGGAAACTCCAAATTAAGAGTACTACCACCCCTCACAAGTTAGCCACAGAGTAAACAAGGTATAAAGAATATATCTAGAAGTTACAACCCTGCAACACCAAGTTAGAACAGAGAATAAATATTTTCAGTGCAGGCAGGAAATACCGGACGTGTCCGGTATACACGATTTCTGCAGATCGGCCCCGAACTTGCTCCTTTCGATTTCTATCTTCAAACCAAATTGCAGGCACCTAATGGAGATGACAATATACACAGAGAACCTGCAGAATAGCTAGAGCAACACAAATATCAAATGAAATGAGAATTGAGACACGATATTTGTTTTACCGAAGTTTGGACTCGTCCAAGTCCTACTCTCTGTTGAGGGGGCTGCGGCGACCCAGCGAAGGTCAGCCCTAGAGGGTACCACGAAGGTCACTCTAGCCGGAGTCTTTTCCAACTCATTTTCCTCCTTCCACTAAATGATTCCGAGGCGGCGGAATCGACCGTTACAAACTTTCCGAAGCAACCACAATCTCTTGGTTGCTCTCCGGCGACGCCTAGCCGTCTAGGACCGAAGAGTCCAAGAGTAACAAATGCAAATCATGAGATTGACAATATGCACAAGTGCTCAAGGGTGGCTTGCTCTCCTTTTCAAATTCTCTCTTAACCCATAAATTGATTTTGCAATTTGGATCACACACTCACTAAGAGAGGGTTTATGAGACTAGGCAAGGCTCAAAAACGTGTGTGTATATCAGCAGAATCAGCAGCCTCCAAAGGTGGAGGCTTGGGGGTATTTATAGCCCCCTTGAAAAACTAGCCGTTTTATAGCCGTTGCAATACCGGACACGTCCGGTATGCATACCGGACACGTCCGGTATGACTTACACTGCCCCAACGGTAACTAAGTTACAGTGAAGTTGTGAGGCGTCGGAACTCCCGATGAATGCCGGAACTCCCGACCGCCGAAACTCCCGACTCACGTCGGAACTCCCGATCCTCAGCAAATTTGAAAACCATGTAACTGAGTTAAAGAATATGAGGTGCCGGAACTCCCGACACATGCCGGAACTTCCGACCGTCGAAACTCCCGACTTACGTCGGAACTCCCGACCCTCAAGGCTTTGGAAAACCAGCCGTTGGCCTCTGGTCGTCCATACCGGACACGTCCGGTATGACCTAGACAGTGAACTCTCCAAATTATTTAAATTGCGAGACGTCGGAACTCCCGACCATTGCCGGAACTTCCGACAGTCGGAACTCCTGACATACGTCGGAACTCCTGACGAACCAACCCGAGAACAACACTTTTACAGTTACTGGGCAAATACCGGACACATCCGGTATAGCCAGACCATCAAAAATAAAGTTAGCTCCTTTGTCGCTCAAATACTCAAAACTCACTTGGGTTGGCTTGAGCACTTATGAAACATTATCTATCAATATGATGCATCCCTCTTAATAGTACGGCATTCCTATTTACTCAAATTTAAAAGTATAACAAATTTAAACCTTTTGAGTTGCTCTTTTTGAACCGAAGCCGTGTATTCCAATCTTCATCAAGTGAGGGTGCCAACATGTTGATATTGATCTTTTTCACTTGAGCATAACCATCTTGAGCACATGACTTGATTCCATTCATCAAATTTGAATAATCCCAAATGTATCAAGTCACTTCTATCAAACACTCCAATAGTGATTTGATCCTTCACATCAATATGACCATCGTAGCTTGATTAGTACCTCAACTAAATGCAAGTACTTTCTTCTTCACCCTAGCTAGGTTCTTCGGCCGCCAAGCCGTCACTTGCCCTTCACCCTTGCTTAGTACCTCGAAGCCTTTCCTTGCTATCTTCACCATCTCAAGCCATCAAGTCACATCTTGTGTTGAATCATCCATTCATTTGTATTGTTGTCTTTTTTTCATTTCAATTTAGCAAGCTTCAAATATGAGACCATTCCATATGCAATCCATTATATCTCATTAATTAATTCTCACAAGCTTGCTTTTACATAGTACATGGAAATCCCACAATAAACAAGCCTAAGCATGAATTCCATTTGCATTGTTGTCTTGTGCTTGAACTAGATTATTTATACAACAACACATCATTTTGGCTTTCATTAAGTACCTGTGAGATAACCTATCACCTGTCCACACTTAGCAAACGGGTTAGACCTTTAATCACGTTGTCATTCAATCATCCAAAACCCACTAAAGGGCTAGATGCACTTTCAATCTCCCCCTTTTTGGTGATTGATGACAACTTGATTAAAGCTTACAAAAGAATATAAACATTTAAGCTTTTGGGTTCAATGATTTATAAGAGGCTCCCCTTTAATATGTGCTTGTGATTGGAATTCACAAAATGACCTCAACTTGTCAATTGCACATACTAAAACATATAGGAGACTCCCCCTAAATCATTGCATCCGTGGGGTGCATGTGTGTGTGACAAAATAGAATTGTGATGCATATGACAGGATATATCACACAAGAATAAATATAAAGACATCACATCAAATATTTTCATTCTATCATGCATAGACCTTATGAAAAATAAATACAACACATGTATGCCACACATAGCACTCATTACACATTTTCTCAAGTCCACAAGCCACAGATAATAAAGATCATATCTCAATAGATCCATAGATAAAGCATAAGTGAGTCTCATCTCTCATATGATACAATGCAATCTCAAACTCAAGATACATCAATGAAGCTCATAAACAAAAACTACAACCTACAGTACATATCTTCAGGTACAAAGATAAGCAAATGAAACAAAAATTCCAAAGCTTTAATCAGTCTCTCTCCCCCTCTGTCATCTATCATCACAAAGGTCCAACAATGACAAACTAAGGACAAAAGGGGCTGCAAGCTGTATTTGATCTCTGGCATCACTCAGCATCATCATCATCATCTCTCCCAGCATCTTCGTCATCTGAACATGTAACACCAGCTGAACGAGAACCACCTGCGCCGGACGGGTCATAGCCACTAGACCCATAGTAGCCGCCACCACCTGTGAGGTCACTCCACCAATCTGTAGCATACTCGTCTGCAGTACTAGGACGTGGCTGAGAGTGAGTAGGCACACGAGCCTAAAGTGGAAGAGTGTCAGGGTGCTCTGGTGCTTGCTGCTGCTGCTGTCGCTGAATGAACTCAACATACTCTCTATCATATCTGGCCTGCTGCTGCTCCTCAGTCTCAGGCTCACTAGCTGCCTCATCTGATAGAGGAGATCTAGGAGGATCAAGCTCAAGATTAGAAGCAATTTGCTTCAAAGTCCGAGTGTCCTTCCTCCTAGCCTCCCTCTCCTCTCTTTGCTGGTGCGGATGTCTCTGCACATCCCAAATATGGAGTGAAAAGCTGCGGATAGGCGAGGGAGGACTGTCATGGCGTGAAGTAGAACGTGAAGGAGCACGTGGTGAAGGTGAAGCTCTGCTGGTGCACCACTCCCAGTGCATCGCCTCTGAGCAGCTTCTTCTTGCTCCTCCTCGGGTCCCTTGGAGGTAACCTCTGTCTCAGGCAGATCTGCAACAATCTTCAGGGCCTTGTAAATCTTGTCATACTAAAACGTGTGCCCTGTCACCTGCTCAATCATATGCATGATATAAGGAGCAAAACCACAGCCCTTGAGGGGCCTCTCCCACACTCCTCGATCTCGGACCAAATAAAATCAAACATGTCAAGGGCCGAGCATCATCGTGCCATCTTGTGGAGTAGGTTCCTAGAATAATCAGCAATGTTGCCCTTGTCTCTCCACCCTTGCAGTCAATAGTCTTCCCGAACATCCTGTCCGTGTATCTGTAAGTAGGGTGAAGACCTAGAACCTTCCCCACCGCTCCTCTCTCACACCACGGGAGGATACATATATGTGAGTCGCTCAGAGGTAACACCTACTCGGTGTGGATCTGTCCCTCCGGAGATCATCCTCTCGAGAAGCCAAGGTGGGTGGCAAATACATCATAGTCAACACTGCACCAATCGGCCCTGAAGCATCCGGTGCATCCGCCTCTCATCCTCCTCAACGGTAAGCAGTAGCATCGAATCGAGCTACTACCTCTATGTTCCAATCATCTTTGGAACTCCATGATCTCATAAACTCCTCGTGCTCTGGCAGATGGCAATGGCATGATCAATCGAGGCCTTCGCAACTCTCTAACATACGCCGAGTCAATCCCTTTGAGACACGGCAATCATAGGGTTCTGGTGAGAATCTGCTTTGGAGTAGAAGTCCGGTGAAAGGTCATGTCAGAAGCGGTGATTGTCTTGAACCTTAGGTAAGCCCCTCGGATCAACCCTTCGCTCATCTCTAGCTCTCCTGGTCATACCCTTTCCCTGTGAAGTCAACTCTAGGAACATAAGAGGGCACATTGGACAAACGTGTCTCAAGGAGACCATAATGCATCCCCCGACCGGTGGTCTGGCCGAATCGGGAGGAGGCTGGCTCCTCCTCCTCCTCAATCTCCTGCTCCTCATCTGAGCTATCACCATCTGAACCTCTATCGGTGCTCTTCCTCTTTCTTTCTTCTCTGGACTCCACTCTGAATTCATCGGTGTCGATTTGTCAGGAGGAAGAGCTCCCCGATCCCTCGCATCTCGAGGTCTTTGCACTAGAGGTAGCTCTGGTAGGCCTCCTGCTGCTCGGCTAGAATCCAGGATGCATCTCCTGTCTTGCCTTCTTGTGCTTCTCTAGTGCTGGATCATGCCTGTGCTTGGATCTGGGCTCCTGTCGTCCACTCATGGCTACTGTCCTGTATCCAAAGATTTTCAACAAATTTTAGATACGTGCCCAAAATTTAATCTCGAATTGCAATTTAGACGTAGAATCTTTGATCCATGGTTTTACAACTATCTTGACATACAACTGTCAATAAGTTTGCAAAATGAAGATACAAAAAAAATCTAAGCCTAACAAACAATTCTATGCTCGGATTGAATCAAAAGGAAGCAGAGGAGTTGCTCTGCTGAGCCATACCGGACACGTCCGATATGGGCGCCCAGCAACCCTAACCAGGGTTCCTTGATTCAAAACATCACAGATCAATTCCAAACTTTGGGCATTGCTTCTATATCACCAATGCAACATATTGACCGGAGGAATCTCAAAATCATGCATTGGCCATGTAGATCGGACGAGGTCCGCGATTAGGGTACCTTTGGAGAAGAGATGAGAAGGCGATGTGAAATCAGATCCTCGGGCCTTCAATCTTGATGCAAGCCTTCTCCAATGCGATCTCCTCTCTCTCTTTGTTGGTGAAATCCTCGGTTGCACTAGGTGAGGAAGAAGACGCAATTTGGGTGGCTTGGAAGAAGATGAGACCTGTGCGGGCAAGGGTACTTCATTTTTATAGTCCCGCTCATACGGGACACGTCCGATAGCATACCGGACACGTCCGGTATACGCGGGCTGGCCCAAGCTATTCCAAAATGTGTTTTCTCTCTTCCAACCCCCTTTTCTATTATTTCTCAGTCCAAAAAGATGTAAAATCTTGATCCAAACCGAATATGATCACTTCTCTTATCCAATGCCATCAATTGATTTTCTCTTTTCCAAATATATGGCATAAACAATAATTTGTTTGATTGAGAGAGATAAAATGAGACAATGTAGATTGTGGACTTAAGAGAGCCATGTCATGTGTGATTAGCCGATCAAACAATCAAGGAGAGCTATAATCGTCACATAACAAGGCTAGGTCACAAAGACCAAGATTCAAATAGTTTTTCAAATTCACACTTCCTACTCATGCTAGTTAGGGGTTTTTGAAAAACATCTCTCCTATGTCACACAAATGCACATTCTAACATATAAAGGGCCTTAGATGCACTTGCAATGTATATATGTAAACACATACCTTTGCCTTGAGCCCACAAGAATACCACTAAGAAGATTTATGGCATGATAATCTTTATGTTGACCTTGATTGCCAAATAATCATGCTAGATTCTAAATCACTTTTCATCCAAAGGACTACAAAGAATGCTAGATAGATTTGTTAGTCCACATTGGTACAAAATAGAAACTTAGCTCCCCCTAAATAAGTGCTTTAAGTAATTTGAATAACTTTCAACAAGCACTTTTATTCTATTAAGAAATCGGGAGCCAATTTTCTATTTTGACCATAAATCAAATAAGTTTGCCATATTTAAAATTTAGTTCGGGAGATGCTCACAATCCACTTAGATTTTAATAAATCACAAGCTTCTGAGTAAATTAGTGATATATGAACATATATGAATCAAAGACTCAGTTGTAATTCAATTAGTGTTCTGGTTCCTGTAATACCGGACACGTCCGGTTGTATACCGGACACGTCCAGAATACACAGAACAGAAACACTGACTTTCTGTCCCTGGCCATACCGGACACGTCCGATAGTAATACCGGACACGTCCGATAGGTGTAGGACAGAACCAATTAATTCACTACTTGTGATTCTTCATTTATCTCTATTATTTATTTGACACTTGCATCTCAACAAATAAATTGCTCTATTAGAGAATTATTAAAAACATCATATGGCAAACATAATAACTATCAAGTAAAGATAATTAACCACTTTCAATATTTCACAAACATGCCTATTTGTGAGTCATTGAGCATAAAGTAAACAAAGTGGCTATCCTATAAGGTTTAGGTTTAGGTACTTGTTATCAATGGTGAGGATGAAATACATGATATATTCATTAACTTATCTTCGGGTCAACCATATAAGGAATTATGATAAGAATTGGTTGATAGATTGAGTGAATATTGTCAAATTGCTTGCTCAACCACCCCGATGCCTTCATCTCATCACCAAGTACCTACATCATTAACCTAAGCACACTTTGGTACCCAACTCTTGTTGGGTCCTTTTGAGTTAGTCAACAAGTGCTTAGGCACCCAAATGGCTTTAGCACTAGTTTGTGGTGAGCACATCACCTTGCTAGTGTTAACTCCATTTGTGGTCTTCCTAAGCTTATCATTATAAACATATGTGTTTGGCTTAGGAGCGTTACCATTTGGGCATTCATAGCTTAGATGCCCCTTTCTTCTACAAGCATAGCATATGCGTCCTTTGTTTGCTCTATGCTTGCTTTGCTTGTATGGACACCTATCAACCTTATGGCCCTTCTCATTGCATCCAAAGCATCTTCTTGTTGCAACTTGGGCTTCCTTTCTTGCCTCTTTGTACATTGGACATTTCTTGGTAGGATGCCCCAATTTCTTGCTCATGAGACAAGCACTTTGTCCATCATTCTTTACTTGGTTGGCCAACTTGTTTGAGGCCTTTTGTTTGGCCCACTTCATTTTTGTCATTAACTCTTATGTGGACACATAGCCCACTCATGTCCATATAATCCACAACCATAGCATAACCTTTTTCCATGTTTCTTGCTCTTGGTTGTGTTGGCCTTGCTTGAAATGTGATTCCTTTGTTGAGTTTTGGAGGAAGCAAGGTTTGAACCCTTCTCAAGCTTCTTCACCATGTAATCACGGTTATCGTGAGAAGATTGTGCTTTCTCCTCACCCTTCAACCGAATCACATCTTTCTTTAATCTTTTCACTTCTTCTTTGAGCTCTATGTTTTCTATGAGATTTAGCTCAATCGAAGATTGGCTTGCTTGAGGAGCACACTCATTAGTACAAGAAACATTTAATTGAGATGGTGTACTAGTGAGTGAATGTGTGAGAGGTTGAGAGGATTTTACCGATGTGATCACAACCTCATGTGCTACCTCAAGCATAATGCTTGATTCTACTAATTCTTCATGAGAGCACTTTAGATGAACATAATTAGCTTGTAGCACATTGTACTTGCTTGATAGTTCATCTAGCCTTGCCTTGAGCTCTAAGTTTTCCTTCTCTAGTTGGGAAACACTAGAAGAGGAGTTAGTAACTAAAGCATGCTCAATTAACAATTTTTCATACCATTCACTTAGAGCCTTTAGTTCTTCCATCTTAGAGATGAGAAACAATTCTTGCTTTTGAAGTGATTGCTCTTGCTTCTCAATCTCTTCTTCAAGCTCATCATTCTTTTCAACTATCTTCATGATGATGAACTTGTCTTTGTGGTTGAGATGATCAAGGTTGTAGTTATCTTCAACTTCAACGTCACTCTCATCTTGATCATCTACTTGTGCTTTCTCCTTCTCTTGATCTTTCTTGTTACTCTTCTTCTTACTTTTCTTGGCCATGAGACACAAGTGATGAGTATCATGAGATACTGAGATTGACTCATCACTTGGTCGCCATCGGGCTTGAGTATCGCTGCAAGCAATGCTTGTTGGTCTCTTTGCTCTCGGCCATACCGGACACGTCCCAGAGGCATACCGGGACACGTCCCCAGTATGTCTTGAAAGGAACAACAAGTCATGTGCTGCTTGCACTTCTTGCTCCGGCTCGGCGCTCTTGAGGTCTTGTGAGGATTCTTTGCTGCATGAAGACACAATGGACATACTTTCCATTGACTCGACCTCAAGTGCATCATCGCATTTGGATTCTCCATATAACTCAACGAGTTTGGTCCAAATGAGATGAGCACTCTCCGGAGGTGGTTGTCCATTGAATATTGCCTCATCTTGAACCTCTGCACTCAATGTACTCAAAATGATATTAATAGCTTGAGCATTGAGTTGCACGCATATCTCTTCCTCTTTTGATAAAATCTTATAGTTGCTCCAATCAACTATAGGAAGAGGTATGCTTGCAAACATAATATGCTGAACAATAGAACTAATATGTCTAAAAGCATTGAGTACATGAATTGACCAAGGTAGAAAGTTTGAACCATCATTTTGGAGAAGCACCGGCTCCAACTCGATAGACGTCGACATCCTTTTCTCACGGCGGTAAAGCTTTAGGTGAGAACCAGGCTCTAATACAAATTGAAAGGACCTAGGATGTCGCCTAGAGGGGGGGTGAATAGGCGTTTCTGAAAATTAACACCTTTGAATGCGGAAACAATTAGAAAGGGGAGTTTCCAAAATGGAAACTCCAAATTAAGAGTACTACCACCCCTCACAAGTTAGCCATAGAGTAAACAAGGTATAAAGAATATATCTAGAAGTTACAACCCTGCAACACCAAGTTAGAACAGAGAATAAATATTTTCAGTGCAGGCAGGAAATACCGGACGTGTCCGGTATACACGATTTCTGCAGATCGGCCCCGAACTTGCTCCTTTCGATTTCTATCTTCAAACCAAACTGCAGGCACCTAATGGAGATGACAATATACACAGAGAACCCGCAGAATAGCTAGAGCAACACAAATATCAAATGAAATGCGAATTGAGACACGATATTTGTTTTACCGAAGTTCGGACTCGTCCAAGTCCTACTCTCCATTGAGGGGGCTGCGGGCGACCCAGCGAAGGTCAGCCCTAGAGGGTACCACGAAGGTCACTCTAGCCGGAGTCTTTTCCAACTCCTTTTCCTCCTTCCACTAAATGATTCCGAGTAGTGAATCGATGAATTACAAACTTTTGAAGCAACCACAATCTCTCGGTTGCTCTCCGCGATGCCTAGCCGTCTAGGACGAAGAAGAGTCCAAGAGTAACAAATGCAAATCACGAGATTGACAATATGCACAAGTGCTCAAGGGTGGCTTGCTCTCTTTTCAAATTCTCTCTTAACCCACAAATTGATTTTGCAATTTGGATCACACACTCACTAAGAGAGGGTTTAGGAGACTAGGCAAGGCTCAAAAAACGTGTGTATATCAATAGAATCAATGACCTCCAAAGGTGGAGGCTTGGGGGTATTATAGCCCCCTTGAAAAAACTAGCCGTTTTTATAGTCGTTCTAATACTACCGGACACGTCCGTTATGACTTACATCGCCCCAACGGTAACTAAGTTCTGTTGAAGTTGTGAGGCGTCGGAACTCCCGATGAATGCCTGGAACTCCCGATCGCCGGAACTCCCGACTCACGTCGGAACTCCCGATCCTCAAGCAAATTTGAAAACCATGTGGCGAAGTTAAAGAATATGAGGTGCCAAACTCCCGACACATGCCGAACTTCCGACCATGGAACTCCCGACTTACGTTGGAACTCCCGACCCTCAAGGCTTTGGAAAACAAAGCCGTTGGCCTCACAGTCGTCCATACGGACACGTCCCGGTATGACCTAGACAAATGAACTCTCCAAATTATTTAAATTGCGAGACGTCAGAACTCCCGACCATTGCCGGAACTTCCTCCGGTCGGAACTCCCGACATACATCGGAACTCCCGATTTAACCAACACGAGAACAACACTTTTTACGATTCTTTGGGCAAATCTGGGACACGTCCCAGTATAGCTGCACCAACAAAAATAAAGTTAGCTCCTTTGTCGCTCAAATACTCAAAACTTACTTGGGTTGGCTTGAGCACTTATGAAACATTATCTATCAATATGATGCATCCCTCTTAATAGTATGGCATTCCTATTTACTCAAATTTAAAAGTATAACAAATTTAAACCTTTTGAGTTGCTCTTTTTGAACCGAAGCCGTGTATTCCAATCTTCATCAAGTGAGGGTGCCAACATGTTGATATTAATCTTTTTCACTTGAGCATAACCATCTTGAGCACATGACTTGATTCCATTCATCAAATTTGAATAATCCCAAATGTATCAAGTCACTTCTATCAAACACTCCAATAGTGATTTGATCCTTCACATCAATATGACCATCGTAGCTTGATTAGTACCTCAACTAAATGCAAGTACTTTCTTCTTCACCCTAGCTAGGTTCTTCGGCCGCCAAGCCGTCGCTTGCCCTTCTCCCTTGCTTAGTACCTCGAAGCCTTTCCTTGCTATCTTCACCATCTCAAGCCATCAAGTCACATCTTGTGTTGAAGCATCCATTCATTTGTATTGTTGTCTTTTTTTTTCATTTCAATTTAGCAAGCTTCAAATATGAGACCATTCCATATGCAATCCCTTATGTCTCATTAATTAATTCTCACAAGCTTGCTTTTACATAGTACATGGAAATCCCACAATAAACAAGCATAAGCATGAATTCCATTTGCATTGTTGTCTTATGCTTGAACTAGATTGTTTATACAACAACACATTATTTTGGCTTTCATTAAGTACCTGTGAGATAACCTATCACCTGTCCACACTTAGCAAACGGGTTAGACCTTTAATCACGTTGTCATTCAATCATCCAAAACCCACTAAAGGGCTAGATTCACTTTCAGTAAGTCTTGCGAGTACATTGTGTACTCAGGGGTTATTTTACCCCTGTTGTAGGTGCAGCTTGAGGAGTAGCTCTTGTGTGGAGGATTTTTCTGGTGGGTACAGACGAATCCTTGTAGCGTTTCCACTAGATGTTTATTTTCATTCCGCTGTTTATTTACCGCACTCTGAACTCTGGTATTATAATAAATAATTTCCAAGAACACTTGTTGTATGAAATGGACTAAGTATTGTAAGCTCGTACTCATTATTGGATTCTGGATGTAAAACGTGGATTGTTTCGAGTTCTCCCTTGGGGTGTGCTCGACAGAACTGTCCGATGTAGCTCCATTTCGTGGTGCTTAGCGTCTAGTGGAAGACGAGCGTATCTGAAAGCGTGTTACTTCAGGCGGTTCTGCCACATTTGACACCTATGTTTGCTAGTTACTTGGGTCTAGATCCTGATTCTTCACCTGATCCTTTGGAACCTAATTGACGTAAATATAGTCTTGTGCATCAATGCTGTGCATGTCATATAATTAATCTGATTGTTAAATATGGATTAGAGAGGTTGAAACCTTACCTAGAAGATTTTAGAACTGCATTTAATTTATTGAATTTCTCTAATCAAAGAATTGCTATGTTCAAGAACTACTGTAATGCTAAGGGTGTTAGACCTAGAAATTTTAGCTTGGATATGGATGTTAGATGGAATGCTACATACCTTATGCTGAAACACTTGGTTTCATATAAGGAAGTCTTTTATGTGTTCATTAATTCTAATTATGGATCTGCACTGTTGACTCCAAACCATTGGTATTGTGCTGAGAAGATTTTAGAGTTCCTAGAACTCTTTTATGACTGCACTGTTGTTCTATCTGGTGTTTATTATTATCCTACCAGTCCACTTGTGCTGCACCATGTTCTAGAGATTGCATCTCATTTGCTTGCATGTGAAAGAGATCAAAATCTGTTGCATGTTGTGTATCCCATGAAGCTTAAATTCCTTAAATAATGGTTCATATGCATTCATTCTTGATCCTAGAGCTAAGATGAAAGGTTTCTTTAATGTTCTCCAAATACTTGAACAAAGCACTGGCCATAAGTACAATTCATACTACAATGATATGAAAACTGAATTAAATAAATTATTTAAAAGTATGAAAGAAAGTTTGGTGTAGCTAGGTCTCAAATGGTTGCACAACCATCAAACCATATAGGTAAGAGAAAACATGCTTGGGGGAGAATATTTGCAGGAACATGTGTTGTTGGTCATTCCCCTGCCACTTCATCTTCTTCTAACTCTATTGTTTCTGAACTCTCATGCTATTTAGACAAGTGACTGTATCACTTCTTATGAGGATGATTTTGACATACTTCTCTAGTGGTGTGACCACAATCTAACCTATCCAATCCTATCTATAATGGCCAGTGATATTATGTCAGTTCCTGTGTCTACTATATCTTCAGAATCTTGTTTCGGATTGTCAGGCAGGATCATTGAAGAGCGGGCGCTGCGTTTGTTACCTGAAACTATTGAGATGCTGACTTGTTTGAAGGACTAGGAGCTAGGAGAAAAGAGGGAACAACATGCTGTCAACAACAAGGAACTGGAAGAATCATTCAAGAACTTGTATCTTGATGTTGATGAAAGTGCTAGTGACTGAGAGTGAGAGAGTTAGAGTGTGACGGAAAATGAGAGTTGCTTTTGTGTGAGTTGAGAATGAAACTTGTCACCACTCACATGTATCATTTGCATTTGAACAATGGTTTGTAACTTAATTAAGACAATGTAAAGCTGGCTGCACTCTTTTTTTTCTAGGATTTCTCACAAAGGTGAGTTTTACCTAGAAAGGTTTTTAATGAGGCAGCATTGCACAAATAACTCATTCTGTTATTATCTAAGTCTTATGTGTTCTGTCTTCTCTGTGCTTTCCTCTGATTTGAGTTGGTGAATGAAAGTATGAAACTGTGACTTGTGAGTTGATCAAGTGATATGATATTCTGTGAATATTGATTAAAATTTATAATTGTGAATGATCAATGATGATTGAAAATGTGAAAATATTGAAGTATTTGAGGAGATGAGTTTTCTGGGGTGTTTCATATGAACCGGGCTATGGGCTGGCATGGCCCGCCAATTTTGCCGTACCTGATGGACTGGCACAGCACGAAAAAAGGCCCATAGTGCCGTGCCTGGACCGAAGGCCAAGCCCGCGTGCCTGATAGGCACGGCTCGCAGGGCACGGCGTGCCTTGTCGGCCCGATCCCCATTGGTAAAATTTGGACCGGCCCGTTGCCCATTTATAGTTACAGGTGGTTTTCAAAGTTAGTTTTGTCTTTTTCTTTTTTATTTATTTTGGCTAAGTATTTAAAAAATTATAATAAATCATAGAAAAGTCATAAAATAGAAATTCAATTTAGTTGGACTCCACATGAGTAGATCTACATATTAAACATATAATATGGTATGCTTTAGTACAAAGTTTTTGCTGTAGCTTTAGATCTATGTTTTTCTGTAATTAATTTATAGTTGCAGTTTCTATGATTCAATTGTTGTGAAATTTTTATGGTGGTCTAATTATTGTATGCTTTAACTTTAGTAAAAATTTCATACTCGTTTCTATTTTTACACACTTTTAACTAGTTTCAAACTATTTAACAAGCATAAAACTAAATAAATATATAACTCAGTTATACATGATCCAATGAGTATGAAATTTTTACTACAGTTCAATCATATAATAATTAGTCCACCATAAAAATTTCACCACAAATGGAACATAGAAACTCAAGCTTTGAATTAATTGCAGAAAATCATAGATCTAAAGATAAATAAAAAACTTTGTACTAAATCATACCATATCATATATTTACTGTGTAGATCTACTCACGTGGAGTCTAATAAAATTGGATTTTCTATTTTATAATTTTTTCTGTGATTTACTACGACTTTTCAAAAATTCAGCTCGCAATAAATTAAAAAGAAAAATACAAAACCGCCTTTGAAAACCACCTATAACCTAGTCAGGGAGGTAAAATGAACGGTTTTAAAAGTTGAGAGATGTGGTTTTACCTGGTTTTAGAGTTCAAGAAGGAAAACTAGACTTAGAGGATAGTTTATGAGGTAAAATTCACTTTTTTCTTCATTTTACTGTTGCGACATGCAGTCATCCTGTAATGACTGTGTGATGTAAAAATCAGTAAATGTTTTGATCGTTTTGAGTTCCATAAAAATATATAATTCATGACTTTGGATTTGAGATGTGCGCTACGATCGTTTGACTGGGATTTTTTTTCCTGAATTGGAGTGCCTCAGGGTGAGGGGCGAAATTCTGGTCCCATTTGTTGCTCAAAGAAGTCGGAGTGTCGGACAGTGCAGTGCGACGGCCGACGGGTGATTTTCAGGGATTACCATGTCGCGTAAGTACAGAGCAATAATCACTCCTGCACCCTATAACCTAGATCCACATTCATAGTTGTTGCGGGCACAGAGAGTACAGAGATCCAACTGCATACTGATTTGACTAGAGCAAGTGCCAAAGCAACAACGGGTGATCAAGATCAACATCGTCATCGACTAGCCTTCGTCGTCCTTGGCAGAGCAAAAGGAAAAATCCTCTATCATCGCCGAAGTCCCGTTCCCCGGCCCATGCGCACATTTAGGACATGACGAAGCGATCCTTCTTCACGGTCAGGAGGATCTGCGCGTCATACGCCGCGACGGCATCCAACACCGTGAGGTGGCAGATCACCTGCGCACCAGCCGCCGCCTGCTCTCTCACCTCCTCCATCTCCTCCTGCAGCGAGCCCGCGCTGAACTGTCGGGGCGGGTCGACGTCGTACACGAAGTAGCAGGGCTTCGTCGGCTTCACCGAAGACGAAGAGCGGTCAGGATTTTTCAGTAGCAGGCGCAGGTCGCGCTTCCCCAGCATCCGGCCTCCGGCGGCTGCTATGAGGTCTCGCATGCGGTCTCTTTTGTCAGGGCTCATGAAGTCGCTCAGGCAGAAGCACAGTCCCGAAAACAGTTTCGGTGCCTGCAACCATATCAAGTGACAAGTGAGTGAAGAATCAGAACGCAGCGATCAGCCTAGGTCCACGAATGAATGATCTCCTTTGTTGAATGCTACATACCCCTTCACTTGCTCGGATTCTCCCCTGCTTCGGCCCGTCGATTGCTCCAAGTGAATCCATGGCGGATGCTGCTACCTCGTAAGAAGCCTCTGGACCTGGAGCGAGCTGCAAGCAGTCCGCGACCCCTAAAAGAGCAATGCAAGGTCAAAAGCATCAGCACCGGACCAGGACTGAATGAAGGAGATAAGATCGATCCAGCAGCTTGTTCAAACAAGAACTAAAACGTAGAGACACAACAAAAAAGAAAGTAGTATAATAGCTCATCTATGGAAATGATCCAGCAACAGAAAGGTTAGATACTAACATCCGAAATGAACAACCCATTTCCCAAGCAGTATTGCCATAAGGACTTCAAATGATCTGCTCCATGAGCTACCAGCACCTTTGCCCAAAACGACATGGGTCACATTTTCGGCCCACTCTTCCGTCAGCGTCGCCTTGGTCCAACACGCAAACTTTTGCACGAAGTCCTGCCCAACAAGCGTAGCAAATTGATCATCAGAAGCAGGAATGGAACAGAAATATTTAGTAAAGTATATACAGCAAATAGTTTCTTGTACCAAATTATCCATGAACAAAGGTGGATACAAATGGAACAAAGGAAACATGTTATGCAACTATGACGCGCCTAATAAAAATAGGCTTATTTTGATACTTTATTATATGCTACCTTCTCTTCCACACTTAAAGAGAAACCAAGCAAAACTAACTGATCAGAAGGCCAGCTTGATGTGTCATGCTGATCTGATTCCATTTCTTCCCCTTGGCAAGCTCTGGAAATTTCTTCTATGTCTGGATGACAGCTGGAATGATGGGATAAAGGAGAAGACGATTAATTAGTGACTGTTCAGTTTGCCAAAAAAATAATAATAATGATTGTTCAATGACCTAGAACCTTTACATTATACTATCTCCCAAAAGGATAAAGACCTAAGAAAAATTGTGAACCTCTGAGGCAAGGACAAATTTGAGGTGTTACTCTTGTGTCTTTGTTGGTCATACCTTTCACGATTCTTAGATATTTTTTTGTCATATGAATGCTTAGTCACGAGAGACTCAATTTACAATTACAGAAATCAAGGATTAAAGAATACTTTAAGTAACCAGTAAGTTTTTAATATCTTAAGAAGGGAGAAGAAACATGACATACCCCAGTGGCAAGGAAGAAGAACTTGAAATGTGAAGCTGATCTATTTGCTGGTCATCCCTTGAGCTATTGGTGGAAATTTCTTCTTTTTGGGAATGTATGCTAAGACGAAAAAACACAGAGATTATATATTAATCATACGAACTACAATATTTACTTATCACACAACAAAGATGAAGAAATCACATACCTGTGTGGCAAATAAGGACTTGAAATGGTAAGATGATCTGTTTGTTGATTTTTCCTTCCATGACTGTCAAAAGTTTCTTCCTTTTCTATGTAAGGGCTGAACCATCAATTACAGAAATGGAAATGGGTGATTTATAAAATTGTAATGAACCTTACACTATCTCCAAATTAAGGTGAATAACTATCATGTACCTGGAGTTAAGCTGATCCGTTTGTTCACCAACCCTTGAGCAATTGGTAGAAATTCCTTCTTCGTGACAAGGATGGCTAGGGAAAACAATACAGCACAGAGATTATAGGTTAATCACATGGACTCTAATATCTATACTGTGCACAACATTACAATTCACATACCTCTGAGTCAGCGAGGAAGCATTTGAGGTGTTAAGCTGATCAGTTTGTTGATTGTCCCTATTATGATAGTCAAAATTTCCTTCATTATCTGCACGTCGTCTGAAACCATGAAACTATCGAAATGAAACATGGGTGTTTACTAAAATTACCATGAAGCATTACTTTATCTATAATGGTGAGAAATCTCATGTATCCCACAGACAAGAGAAAACTTGTTATGTAAAGCTGATCAGAACCGCAAATGGTCGCCCATATGCAATACAAGTTTTGGAACGAAGTGGTCCAATGGGGAAAGTTCTCAAATTTTCTGAACATTTGCCATAATGGTTCGATTTACAAATGGTGGCAGCGGGTCAGAACCAAATTTGACAAGAGCGAAAGGAAGTTTACTGATGGGCTCATTTTCTATTTTGGTGTAATTTGTGGAATGGTATAAATCGGACTTTTCAAAACCTGGCAAAGCAACCGGAAGAGGTGGCCTTTCTAACACTCCTTAGCAGTGAGTAAACTTCATTATGGGTGGTGTTTCTAGCGTCGTTTGGGATGTCTTCAGCTAATCACTTTTTTCTCTTCTCCTGTATGTTTCCTTGTTGCCCTTATTGAAGTGGGTATTTTTTTCCTAGTTGGGATCTATTGTGTTTGTGTGCAGATGCTAGTGGTATACTCTGTAGCTTTTTAAGTTGTGTGGGGCCTGCACCCTGCACTCCTGCAGGGCGCTAAGGACCTGTTTGGATCCACTGTGATTATAATAATTAGCTGAAATAATCTAACTGTGATCCAAACAGACTAGACTATAATATGGATTATCATAATCAAAACACAGATTACAATAATCCTATAATCCACCTCAGACCTACTTTTTGGTGATTGATACTATTTGTCACTTGAGACAAGAACAATCCACCACAATAATCTAGGAATCCAAACACTTCGATTATTATAGTCCATAATCTAGATTATAGTAATCCTATGTATAATCCAGATTATAAGTTCTAAACAGGGCTTTAGTTGTATAGTCATTTTTTATTTTTTTATCTCCTGACATTCTAATATAATTTGCAGAAAATCTCTTATCATCCTTTTGAAAAAAAATGATCATCGACCTCCTCTTCAGAATCGGCAAAAGATTCTACTTTGTGTAAACATTGGCTAGAAAGAAAAAAATACAACACAATACAGAGATTACATGAACTGCAATATCTATGAATCTCCCAAGAAGGGCAAAGAAGGATCACAAAACCTTTGATGCAATGAAGAAGCATTGCAATTCTCCTTTGTATGTGTGCCCAGCTTATCACATGGTAGAGCATTTGAAACATGTTCAGGGCACAGCACATAGCCATCCTACCATGTAAAATAAGCTTGTCAGAACATTACATTGGTCATTGGTGGTAAAAAAAAATACAAACCATTGCATCAATAGCAATTAGTAAAAGAGATTACCGCGTCCCAGCGGCAACCAATTGTCTGAACTGCACATGGAACGTGAAAACTCGTGAGGCAAGGATCGTAATAACAACCAAGGGCTGCTCCCTTGACTCCACATCTTTTGCATCTCAGTTTTGAAGCACGTCTAATTTCTGGCTCAAAGTTCATAACAATGTCACCCTTAAACCATACTCCAGAAGCCCTTAAAAAACACAGAAGGAACAGAAAATGAAAGGCCATACCACCCTAGAAGCAGCCCTTTAGATTAACACTAAACTGAACAGACAAAATAAAGACAACAAGGTTGCATCTTAAATTTGCAAGGTTTTCCAAAAGAAAAAAACATATGCAGCAAAAATGTTATGACAGCAAATCAAAATTATGTAGATTAATGTAAAGAGTTGAATGCTGTCAGCACAGAAGATAGAAACCTACCACTCGAGGCATTTCCTATGGACGTAGATGGCATCTGATGAGTTGCCCTCATCAATGGACACAACTCTTCCCTTCAGATAACGTACCATCGGCCCATGAAACTGAAATTAGTACCCATGAGTTGCCTTCAACACATCAGATCTGCCATGATAGATATAAGTATGTAATATGGATTCAATTGTATTACCAGGCTCGTTCTAAATGAATGACAAAAAACACATTCATCTTCAAATAAATTGATTGGAGTTAGGCTCTTCAATGCAGTAGCACCTCCATTTTCTTCGGACAAGGCACGTTTTCTAGACATATTGATTTCTTTGTATGAGCACTGATTTGGTCCTCCGACTTCTGTCTTGCTTTGCTTAGTGTGAGGGGATGGTGATTCCCCAGAATCTGCCACAGCTTTTACGTTTCCACCTTTCAACGGTGATGCCTTTTTTGTTCTACAACAGAAAGTAGTCCACAAAAAGCTCAACAGATATCTAATTGCATCCAATTCGAAACAATGGTCATCAAAAACAAATGACAGAAAATGTTTACCCGGGTTTGAGGTTGAGAGTCGATTTCTCTTTGATCACGCTTTATCTACATAAGGAGCAGACCTTGTATCTACAGGTTGTAAAGCGGTAACCAACATGAAGGTCAGAATGTAAATTGGTGGACTAGATATGTTTGAAAATTTTTAGACTGGTAACAAACATTAGACTTGCGGCATTTTTTGTGAACAGAAATGTGAAAGGGTTGGTTCTCAACCTACATAGGAAGATATCTTTTAAAGTAAAACATGTTGGGCGGCTGTCTTACCCTTGTAGGATGAGTTTTTTTTTAATGAACCAGAAGCCATGGACGTGTGAAAGAAATACAAACTAAAGTAATGTACTCCATAACTACAGTTCACTGATTACTTGGTGATGAACCTTGGTTACTAAGGGCTTTGATAGGGCTTAGGCTTTACCAAAAACGTCAGGAGAAGCCACATTTTGGTGTTTCTGCTTCATCATTTTTATCTTGGTTTTGGCTTACAAATTATTCTCGTATGTGCTCTTTTGTGAGGGCTTTTGATTAAGCCTGTAAAAAAGCCACGACAAAAGAACTGCCAAAAAAAGGCCTTGTACTACTGATGGTAATATTGTTGGACAAAAATCTGAACATGTCAAGGTCCTTGAGAAAAAAGTCCATGGCCAGAATTTCTCCTAAATTTGACAAAGAGAAAACAAAAAAAAGGAAATGTCTAATCAACAACCGGTTGTTTTAGCCTCTCTCATCAACCAAATTTTTCTCATACACTTACACTGTCTTATAGTTATATTTACACTGCTTTATTATTATATTTACAATAATTTCTTCAGTGTAATTTATTGAAAAGAGTGATGTAATTTAGGAATAACACAAATATATGCCAAATTTTTCAAAAAGATTTACAAATTATTTCTATGAATTCCAGAGATTAGAGAAATATATATCAAATTATTCACAAATTCTTTAGAAATTAAAAAAAAAACAAAATCCACACAAAGAGGTGAGAGAGGAGAGATTGTCGCATGGTGTTCCGTGCTCGCGTTTGTGTGTTAGGCAGGACACAGGCACCGGCACGATGATTGCTTGCTTGACGTTGAAGCGGAGCAGACGCACGCACAGGAACGCATCGCACGCACGCGCCAGAATAATCGCAGGCGGGGAGAGGCCACATCGCACGGCAAAAAAAAACGGTTGATAAAATCAACCTGTTGATCATTAGCCTTTCTAAAAAAAAGCACTTGGTCGAGGGAAAACTAGCAAGAAACGTGGCCGTGTACACAAATCTAGTGCAGTAGTTGCGACGCCTCAGATCCCGTCACAGCTCGCTCGCAGCCATGATCCACTGCACCGGTGCTCCTCACGCCACAGGGCGACACGCGAGTCGACCGCCACGAGACCAAAAGCAGAAGCAAGAAACTGAGAAGACGAAGAGGCGAGGTGGTGGAGGAACGGACCGGAAGCGTCGGCGGCGAGCGGGGTGGTGCACTGGCTCACCTCACCTGGACAGCGGCGATCGCGCTCGCGCGTCCGGCGTCCGCGAGATGAAAGCCGTCGGGCTCGGGCCCTTGCCCCTCCTGGCCTCCTCACCTCTTACCTCCTGTGGCCGCAGCGCATGTTTAAACTGAAACCTTGCCGGCTTCGGTTCAGTAGGCACAAACGAGGGTGGTGGCTGAGCTTCTGAGCTACGGGCGCTATTTGATAGCGGCGCACGCGTGGCGAATGGGCACTGGCCTCGAGAGAATCCCGTGCTACTTGTACCGGGGCCTAGATTAGATCGTAAGTTTTTTTTACTCTCTCTCCATCACATCAAATCTTTCATATATGTATGGAATATTAAATATAAATAAAAAAAAACTAATTACACAGTTTGATTGTAAATTATGAGACGAATTTTTTGAGCCTAGTTAGCCCATAATTAGACAATAATTATCAAATACAAACGAAAGTGCGTTACAGTGCCAAATACTGATTCCTAACCCCAATCTAAAAAAAGGTCCGTCAGTGACTCTCCGATCCCCTCGTCTTGGCTGGATTGGAGTAGAGGGGTCAGGTCTCACTTCACACTCTCCCGTGCACCCCTATCCCAAAATAAATATTGTTATTGCTTTTGAGGAGTCAAATATTTTTAATTTTAATAAAATATATATTAAAAAAATTAATATTTATAGTGATGTAGACGAGGTTCAATCTTACGATAGGTTTGATATCGTTGATTGGTGCATAACTCAACCTTCACTATCTAGGTTTAGAACAAAGTCTAATTTGGACCTC
Source organism: Miscanthus lutarioriparius (assembly GCA_904845875.1). Lineage (NCBI taxonomy): Eukaryota > Viridiplantae > Streptophyta > Magnoliopsida > Poales > Poaceae > Miscanthus > Miscanthus lutarioriparius. Next base: position 31,851,509 of record CAJGYO010000007.1, read on the forward strand.
CAAAATTATTACACCACTGCTCCGTTGATTATCAACTACGCACAACGACATAAGCAAGAACAAGATGAACACAATCTGAAATTACAAAAAATAACGAGATAAACACAATCTGAAATTGCAAAAAATATGAAGCTTATGATACTGAAAATGAGTTTAAATCTTTATTCGAAAGGACTAATCGCCACATGCTAACAAAATCAAGAACATGGGTCCTGGTTCACAGCAAGTGATCTTGGTGATATAGTTACAGCAAACAATATTTGTTTCACAAGTAAAACAAGAACGCAACAAACTCGAACCCTAGCAAGAGCAACGACGGATAATTAAAGAGTCTTGGGCGTCACCCCCTAGATGCATCCCCTAATGGGCTCTAACACAATACACGGCCCAATGGACCAAAAGACGATATCGCAGCACCATAGCATATTCTAAACACTGACTTGTTTCGACGATTTCTATTGAATCTGGACGATTCTGACGCGAAGCCAAAGCAATTGGTTAGCTTTTCAATTTGTCTTTCATGGATATGTGGATCATTCAAAACGGAGTCTATATGTGCCATGGGTGTTGATTTTACTCGGGACTACTCCTAGAATCCAAGAGGGACTCCAACTCGAGTTGACTGGACCTCCGCCATGGTGTAGACGAGTTGGATGCCCATGGTGGTCCTCCTCTCCTTGGATTGTACTTAATGGGTGAAGTCCTCATCATATAATACATAATAAATTTATTTGGAGACACAAATGCTGCTAATATTTTCTACAAATCTAGTCGAACTTAAGAAAGTTTGACCGACACACATAGCGACATTTATTTCGGGACAAATGGCTCTCCTCTGTCTTTTTAGGAAATACTAAGATTTTTTAAATTTGGTGTCATCTAATAAGCTAGCAGGTAACTAAGCAAAATAACAACTTAAACTGCTTCTATCCTAATCAGTGAGGGACGTGGTGGTCTTTTGTCAAGCTCTTTATTTTGCCTGAAAATCACTATGTTCTCTTATAATTCGGGACGGAAGGAGTAATAGAGACTAATGAATTTGGTATCTAGCAGTCAAATGCCACAACTAAGGACTATCTCCTTTTTTTTGCGAATAACTAAAGAATATCTCTAGAAGACAAAATTCAATAGTATCCATCAACAAATATCAACATTGAAATTTCCATGGAGCAAATTTATCCGATTCTAGGTTCTAACTTCCAAGAGGCCCAGACTGAAATGAGATTGGCTGGAGTCGAAGTTGTCGGGTTCACTCGCCCAATTCATATGGAGAAAATTCCCTATTGAGCATCGAAATATGACATGGTTCTTATTTAGCATCCAAAGATAAAATTTTCTCAATATAACATTGGGTTTATTTTTGGTTCTCTATATACACTGTCGTTAGATGTGGTTTCTAACACCATCAACTATGAGAGGAAAAGACCAGATTACCAATATTTTCATGTGCTGCCACAACACTATGTTAATAGCTAAATTTTATTGTATGGATTTTTTTGACAATATCATTTTATTACAAAATTAAACATTTTTTTACAATACAATTTTTTTGGACCATGAAAATTTTTTGGTAGTACAATTTTTTGCACACATTATTTATGACAATTCTTAATGTACGCTTGGTACGGTAAAAATTATTTATTATCCACAAAATTGTATAGCCATAAATAATATGCGCAAAAAATGTACTGTAAAAAATATTCGTGGTCCAAAAAAGTTGTATTAACACAATGTAATAAAATATCATTGTTAACATGTTGATGGTGCTACAGATGAAATATGGGTAAAATGATCTTTTCCCCTCATACTTGAGGGTGTTAGAGGTCACATCTATCGGCAGAGCTTTGTAGGGACAAAAAATAAACACAATGCTATATTAAGAAGATTTTATCTTTCGATGCTAAATAAGGAACCATGTCGTATTGTGATACTAAATAGGGAATTTTCTCATTCATACGACCCTGAACTTGTTCCTCGGCAACTCAGAAAGAAACGAGAACTGGTGTAACAGATCTAATACAATCAGATATCTATGGCTACAGTAAATCTCAGATTCAGTTATAGATATTTCAGATAGGATATGACGGCGACATCATGTATATCCAAATTTTAGTATTCAAATAAGGTTACGGTATGGATACTAAATCTTTAGATTCGAACCGATACATTTCCTACGGATTGTCAAGCCCTTGATCGGTTGGTCGAAAAAGTATTGGTATGGCTCGTGGGTGACAAATCAAACAAAAATAAAGGAAATGCTAGCGCACGGACGTCCGATGGGGATGAATTCCATCGGATGCCCACTCGTATGCCTGACAAGCCCGCCCCAACACCTGACCCGCCCCAATCCACGCACCCTCCCCATCCGTCTACCCCCCCATGCAGCGCACCCCACCCCATCCCCATCTGTTCACCGCAGCGCAGCGCCCCGCCCGTCGTGCCCCGACCGGCCGCCCCCCCAGCGCGTCGCATGCTACGTCCGCCAGCCACCGGCTCACTGCGCCATATTCCCCGGTGCCCTCTAACTCTCCGAACACCAAGAAACACGTGCAACATGAAACACTTGAATGCAACATACGTCTGAAACAGATGAAACATCTAGAATATACACTTGCAACATATGTGTAAAAACATATGCAACATCTAGATAGAACACTTGCAACTTACGACATGAAAACACTTGCTGCAACAGAAGACTGAAATAGATGAATTTTTTTGGAACATACTGTTGCAACATATGTGTGAAAACATATGCAACATCTAGATAAAAAACATGCAACATATGTCTAGAAACAAATGAAATAATTTGAACAAATGGTTGCAACATGTCGGGGTTATAACCCCGGGGTGTCTTAGGGCACCGATTAGTTAGCAGGCCACGAGGCCCGCAATACGCTAGCTGGAGAAGGCCCGAACGACCGAGGCCCAGCCGAGTCGAGCAAGCCAGGCCGGACGCTAGGGCTAGGGTCGGCCACGACTTCTTCATCCTGCCTTATCCGCACGGTGCATGAAAAGCGCACGACCTCGCCCCGTCACGACCCCTAAAAGGGACGGGGACAGGTCGAGCCCCGCTAAGAACACCTACTCTGGCAAGGGCAGGCACGTCTCACTAACCTTGCGAGGACCGAGGGAACAACAGTCACCTCGGTCCGGTCAGACGCCAACCCCACACCACTGTCGGCATGAAATTTTGTCCCGTGCCGAGGGCACACGAGCAAGTCGGAAGGGTCCGCTCGATGGAGCTGGAGATCCGTCTAGCTTCAACGCAGGGATTATCAATCCTACGCACTCCTCCTGAGACGTGCCAGTCAATTTGACCCTACAATTGACAAGGAGAGAAAGATAATCAGTAATTTAAGGCGGAATATGCCGGTGTTGCCAGACAGTTTCGAATGTGCGGCTCTAAGAGCCGATGTGGAAGGATATCGACTAAATAGCCGATTCCAGCATACTCATAAGAATAAATCGATTAAACCTAATGGAATTATGGAAAGAAAAATCAGTTTTCATTCATGATGAATATTGTTATTTAGACAAATATTAGTCAATGTCAATAAGATGTCAACACTACTTAGTTCACACTAAGCCAATGACTGCAAGTAACTGAATCCCCTTTTATATAAAAGAAACATCTCATCACCATTTAATCATTTAAAAAAGATAAATCTAATGAACATATTAGATCTCATCTATCGCTATGACCAGTGGGGCATGAGGCAGAATCATGTAGGCCATAAAAACAATAATAGATTTGACGACCCTAACTTATTACTAATATCGGTGGGGCATGAGGCAGAATCATGCAGGCCGTAATATAATAATAAGATCATGAGGCTAACACATCTTTCAACCTATCTTTACTTCAATGGTCTCATAACGTGGACTGCATATGTGAAAGCACTCGATATCGGCTAAAACAGCCGATTCAAGCATAGCGCACAGTTAAGGTCATGCCCTATCAGGAGCAGATCTACCAAATAACGATCCCTACTTCACGGTGCTAACAATGGGGTGTGAGACAGAATCACACAGGCTATGATAACGGGCCATGGAACGGTTCTCGTTAGCCAATAGATCTATTCAAGACCATACATGCCTTAACCGCACGCTATGCACGATCAGGATTGACATAAAACAACCGATAAAACATAACTCATCGTTTAAGGTGCAGATTAGATCAATTTAGATTAATAAACGATGGGTTAAACATGATATAACGCCGATCTAGATCAATCCCAATCGGGCGAAGTGATATTGCTGTAATTAAATAAATAATGAAAGCAATAAGCAACATCGATAACTTAATGAATCTATCCGAAGGACGCCATCCTTAGATAGAGCCGATAACTTGACCTTAATCTAGTTCGAGCAGTGGAGGTCGACCGGATCGATGCAGCCATACTTGAACTAAACAAGAGTTGATAACTATCTTATACCAGAGTCGCAGTGGAGATCGATTGGATTGATGCAGCCGTATGAACTAAAGTATAAGCCATAACGGTACTTATAAACAAGCCGGAGGTCGGCCGGACCAATGCAGCCCTACTTGCTGAAGAACTCATCGAGATCTACTCTACTCCTACTCCTAAGGGGTGGCTGGAGCAAAAAAAAGTAAGTAACTTGTATTTGATTGATTGTGTGTCTTTTACAATAGTCGGGGTCCAATATTTATACCCGGAGCCTAAACATGAATCCTACTCTAGCATGACTCATTACAATCTTCGGTGTAGAAGAAAACATTCCTAATTTAAGATAACTTGGACCCTAATCTTTCCCTTTTTGTAGAGTTTGATATGTAGTTTCCTGGCGCCAATCGCAGCTTATCATCGTTATCTGCTGACGTCATCCAAAGACATCCGATTTCAGAGTCGTATCTGAATCAGCTGATATCGATGCTTATGCAATCGATTCCTTGATTGGCATAATCTTGGAAGCCTTCGAATTCCCGCGTTCTTCTCCTAAATTTTGGTGTAAACACATGCCCCCCAATTTTGGGATAAAAGTGATTTTATTTCGAAATTCCTATTTATCCGTTTACCACGCTGCAACCGTTCTATTCCGAGATATACGCATGATCCCTGACTTCCTGGCCTAAGTTTTATATAATATCCCAACAATATCTCTTCAACTCACTCGGCCTTTTTGCCTTTTCCTTGAGCAAATCTTAATATCCGACGCCATCATCGCCAAGGCCTCAAACCCTAGCAAATCCTCTGTTCTATCAAGCCGTTATTCAAGCGTTCTTCGTCAGACTCAAATCTACTTCGACTTTAATGGCGACCAGCGACCACGTCCCTGAGGTATGCCTTATGAGTTTTCCATTCTCCGAGTACCGACCACTACCCTGTATTTCTTTTCTCCTTAAATTTATCCCATTCGATTTCTAGAAAATGAGGAATGAAATCTTGATTCCATCAGTTGTTGCTTCCAATGTCTATTTTCTTGGACCTATAGGTGACCCTGATCCATCTAATTTCATCCATCAAGAAACCAACCAAATCCTCTTCAAACAGTCTGTAGTGGACTCGTCCTCCTAGAATATCAAAACCCCCTTTAGAAACTGGCCTAAAATGCCTAAGGGGTGGAGAAATTGGTTTCGTAGGGTATCCGAGAAAAATGGCGGAGATTGGGAGGTGTATGATTTGAATCAATGTTTGACACTCTCATTGTCTAGGATGGAGAAGAATGATTCACTCTTGATTTCCGCATCCTATTTCTGGTCTAGTGCCTTGAATGCTTTTGTCTTTGGTCATGGCCCGATGACTATTACCCTGGTAGATGTTTACATGTTGATCGGCCTTAAAATAACTAGGTCAGTGCATCCTTATGAGTACTTGAGTGCTGGTTCCAAGAAATTAGTCATAATATCAGACTGAACAGGATGGACAAGTTATATTCTGAACCATATCGGAGATGAATCGACTGTTAGTGAAAGGGAATATGTGGCCTTTCTAAATATGTGGTTGGAGAGATTCGTCTTCTGTGGGTCATCTTGTGGTCCGACTTATAATCACAAACTCATGGCAGAGAATCTAGCAGTAGGCAAGGATATCCCTCTTAGAAAGTATCTGCTAGGAGCTGCTTATCATCTGATGTACCAGGTAGCCGCACTATTACTGAAGAATGAACCAGTGCATACCATCAGTGGCTCTTGGTGGTTGATACAAATGTGGCTCAACCTATATATGCATATGATTGTAAGGCCTGATCTCAGAAGCCTGAGTTTCCCTTCCTTCAACTTTAATGAGGAATATAGAGGTGAAGAAGGAAGAACTCGGCAATGCATGAGCTATGGTGATGGCTGCATCGGTCATAACAATTGATATTGATATTGACCATCTCTTCAAGAAGTTTTACAGAGGGTTTAATGCAGATATCCAACTTGGCTACCATACGATGATAATAAGAATGATGAGCTGATTTTCCCATTCAAATTTTGATTTGAGTTAGGTTGTTCGGACGAGGTCGACGAGTTGCAATTTTTAATTCCTTCATCAAGCCCTGCGTTCTTCCCTGCCGAATTTTGTCATGGTCGTGGCAAAATGGCTATAGGCCCCTCCCTTTCAGGCAACCTCTCAACTTATGAGTTCTATAATCCATCTTTCATAGCCCGTCAGTTTGGCTTTGGCTAGCTCCCCCTCAATTGTTCTTTAGAAATATATTGAAGCCAAGAGAAGACATCAGTGAGGTGATGGAGGCCTCCAGAGTTTTTTCAATTGGGATCGGATCTTCCTTCCCTTTGCGTGCATGACTGGATCAGAGTCAGCTCCTCTTCTAGTCTCTTCAACTCCTAGTGGCAAGAATGGCACTCCCATCTTTTCTATGGGGTGGTCCATCCTTTGTGTATATCCCTGGATGGGGAATTTGCTTCTGACGGAGAGGTAACTTGCCATTTCTTTTTAAGAAAAATTATTCAATGAATTCTTTGACAAACTGTTCTAACCGACCCTTCTTAGGACATTGAATTTGATCCTCTGAGCTTGGATAGGAAGGGGTGTCCCATAGACTATCGGCTACCATTAAAGAATAGGGTCGGCCGCACCTTCATTGAAGAAATTGATGAAGACTCTTGCTGCTCCCATGATTGTGACTTATCAATCTTCCAAGCGCAAGACGGTTCAAGGGGCAACTTAGAAAGCCATCACTAGAAAAAGACTTCGTAGGACAAGACCATCAACTACTCCGGTAAACGATCCATATTCTTCTCGAACTGACATTCAACTTCTGATCCTGTTCTTTCACAGTTATCGAGCATTGCGTCCCAATCTGCTCTGGGTGCGGAATTGCTGTCCCAGGCGTTCGATTCAGCACCAACTGAACCTCCATCGGCTGATCCTCAAAAGGAGCTGACTTCGGTTGAAATAACTAATGCTTCCACAGCAGCAGAAAATGTGAGTTTCATCCTCGATGCTTGTCGGAGTATTTTCTTTAACTTCTTGATTTACTTAGTTTTTTCATCTTTCATTCGACTTCTTACCATGTCAGATACTTCCTGAGGCAACATCTATGCAAGAGCAGGAGCCTGATAGTCCACTTAATGACCCTATCGGTGTCGAAGGTGATCTTGCTGGTGTCGACACTCAGATTGTTGATTCCCCAGTTCGACATATAACTGATGCTAAGGAAGTTATATGTTCAATTTATTTTCTCTGTAAAAACATGAGCTAAAAATCTTTCCTGATATTTGTAGATGTTAATATTGAGAGTCCAAAGCTGATTCAACCAGACATCACTGGTGCATCATCAGCTGTCCCTTCTCCTCAGAGAGAGGCTATCACAGAAAAGGTATTGCGTTCATCTCGCCGTTCATTTCATCATAAACTGATCCAATCCTCTTAATCACGATTCTCTTAAATGTAGGCATTCGATCTTCCAGCCCTGAGCTACTCTTTCAATCTTGAGGAATATCTTGATGAAGATGAAATCAGTTCGTCAGCCACCTCCTCTAAGGAAACCTTGCCAGAAGAGACCAAAAATCAGCTAAGAGATGTTCTGCCAATGCTTGAGAAGAATATTGCTGATTTGGTCCAAGACACTGATCCAATGCATAGAGTCTTCTTGGCCATTAAGGGTAATCCATCCCCAGCTCTCTCTAGAGTCTTGTCTCCTTTATCTATCTTTGAAGATTAGGTCCTGAAGATGAAACAGGCTCAGAGGAATCAGTTTGATCGTGAAACTTTATTGGCCAAGGGGAACTCTAACATGCAAGAGGCTAAAGAGCTGACATAGTTGATTGATCATTTGAAGAATTCCTCCCTCAGTATCGACCTAGAACTATCTCAACTAGAAGCTAGGCATGCAGAACCTGAGAAGGAGCTAGAAAATGTGAAGGCTGCCATTGATCGTCATAAGTCCACCCTGGCTCAAATACCTGATGCCATCCAACAAATGAAATAGGAACTGCTGGCCAAAATCAGAGAAGGCAGAGCCATCCGAAGTAGTCTCGAGAGCATTCCTGGATCAGCCAAAGAAGATAAACAATAGGTAGCAAAAATTGACGCCATTCGACTTGAAGTGTTGAAAGCGATCCAGGATGTTTTAGACTTTTAATTCGCGTATCAACATATGTCTTGTGTAGAACCAATGGCAACCATACTTTCCATTGTCTCGCTGTGTTTCTTTGTTTCGGCTAAAGAGCCGATTTGAAAATAGCCGATTCCAGACTTCTATCCTTAACCCAATTAAGTCTGAAAACACAGCCTTTATTATTAAGAGAACCCTTCGATCTTCCATCCTTAGTCACCCGGCGCCATATTCTCTTCGGTATTAGTGAGGTGGTGCTTCGCCTTCTATTAATTGCGGTTACCTTTTGCATGTCCCGAGGCGTCCACCCCTTCGCTCCGTGGCTTCAAATACCTACCGAGGGCTCCGGCCTCGAACACATCTACACTTACAACCGCTCCTGTTCCTTTGCACTCCTTCGCCCTCGCAAACTCTATGGCATCCTTCCTCCCTTCCTGTAGGTCCGATCAACTTCATGGCCGGCGAGGACAACCGCGGCAAGCGTGTGGCGGAGGAGGTCCTGGAGGAGAATATGCCGATGAATTAGCGCCTCCAATGCATGAGGTGAGATCGACATCTTCTGCTTGTGACGATGAACTATTCTGATTTGTCTATAGATTCATTTTGAATGACAGTCTCTGTCCTCTTCCTAGGGCCGGCGAGCGCTTTGACGCTGCATCTTCTACGTCGGCCTCGTCATTGGATTCTTCCGACTCCTACAATGGTGATGATGCCCCGTGTTTTCTTCGAGAGTGGAGGGCGGCTCAGAACCGCTATGCCGAAGCGACTCAAGAAAATGGCCAGCTCGAGATCCACCTCGGGGTCTCTTAGGCTGCCCTTCATGCGGCCGAGGAGGAGGCCAGTGCCGTTCGAGCGCGGCTGGCCGAGTCTGACACCGCGGTGGCGGATAAGATGAGTTCCATGAATGCTTCTATTATGATTTCCACTGTTTTTATCTTGATAGTTCTTTTATTTTTTGTGATCGTCAGCCCTGGCAGTGCAGTTGGAGTCCCGACGGCGAACGTGGCTGTGGACGCCGTCAAAGCTCGAGGTCCCCTCATCAACGCTCGCCTCCAAGACATTCTGGCCCACGTTTAGGAAATTGCCCTCCACGACATTCGTCATGGCACGTCGGTGTCATTGACCGTGGCGCAAGTCCAGACTATGTACGAGCTCCATGCCATGGAGACTGGTTTCCCAATGGGCGATGGCCCCGAGGAGCATGAGGATTTGCTTGAGGAGTTTATCGTCGCGGCGGAGGCCATTGTGGACATCACATCTGCTCAAGATGTGGTGAACAAGGTCTTCGATTAGCTTGTATCTAGGGCAAACTAATGAATGAAACCTTATATTCTTTCATGAATGTATCTTAGTGTAATGCCCCTGTATGTGTCATGAATGTCTTTATTATTGTTTTTGCTCTGGAGGTGATACATATCGTATCGGCTTTTATATATTTGAAGATCTTTATTTTTTGAACTAGAGGCAATACCTTTCTGGTACCAGCTATTAGAGTCGATGACCAAACGAATCGGCTATCAAGTGTTGATCAAATGCAAGGATAACATCCCTTTAAATAATTTTTTGTCGATCGCTATTGATAAGTTGCACCAGAACTTTTTAGACCAAAAGTTAAGCGATCGATCGATCTAGGCCAAGCATCTCATTAAGTGAAACAAAACTTCCTTTAGATCTATCAACTCGAATTGCACTTATGATTCGACTTAGCATTCACATACGTCGGCCTAAGCCTATCTCCACTACCAATGCTTGTTCTTCCTTAATCCAATGGCCGACGTGAAACCATGATTATTTATCAAAACAAACTCTCAGAGTCGATTGCTTGGATCGGCTATTGGTCTTGATTACTGATCTTAATGAAGCCTCCTTCCCATAACTTGCCAGAAAAGCATTCGAAGTCTCCTAGCTCCCAAAATACTAGATCGGCTGTTGCAATACTCACAGATTCATCAGCGCGAACTAGTTCAACATCATCTCTATGCCATTGAATCAGACACTGATGCATGGTCGATGGCACACAATAGTGTGCATGAATTCAATCACAAACAAGGAGTAAACTGTATGACCCTTTTCCATCGATGACGAAGAACGTGGTAAGCAGAGTCTTACTCCCGATTGTTAGTTCGACGTTCATTGCCCCCTGGGTCTTAGACGCATTACCCCCAAAGTCTTTAAGCATCATGTCGGGCTTAATCAGGTCTCCTGGTCTCTTGCCAAGTTTACGAAAAGTGGTGTAAGACATGAGATCGATAGAAGCACCTCTGTCCACCAACATCTTGTTCATCGGCTTCCCATCAACCAAACCTTTTACATATAAAGCCTTTAAGTGCCGATGCTTGACTGGTTTATCAAATATAGCCTGTTGTATAACCGTCAGCTTGGCAACTATCTCTTCATACCCTGATTCATTGAAATCCGAATAAACTTCTTGATCTGTCGGAGCTTTGAACTCTGATGGCAACAGAAAAACCATTTGAATATTAGCTGATGGTTGCCTTCTATCGGCTGTTTGCTTAGCATGCCATACTTGAGGTTTACCAGATGCTTGAGCCTGTTCCAAATCTCTATTCCTTAGGCGTTGCACCCTTATCTTCTGGCTTCTTGCCAAACCTCCCGGACATCATTGGCCTTCCTGCCAAACATATTCTTCCTCGTTGCTTTCTTCTTCATAATCAGCCCAGTCTTAATCAATAACTCTTTTTCCAATCCGATTATTAACACTTCTATTTTTTAAGCGCTGATCCATGTTATTATGATGATATGCATCTTAAGCATGGATAGACCGGTGGTTGGCTTGAGATTGCCTAAACTCCCAATATTGATCGCTGCACTCTGGACAGTTATTCCTGGTAGACAACTTCAAACATTCGTTCCAGCAATGTTTGAAGAAAGGACAATTCCAATGTGATCCAGCTTTCTTTCTTTCATACCTCTGTTTTTCCTATTGACGCTGGAATTCTTATTCTTCTAACCAACGCTGATAATCCTTTTTATTCTACCGCTGCCATTTATTCAATAGAATTCAAGATGTAACCCGCGTCTTTGTTGCCCCCAGCTTTTGATGTTTCTCCCTGCTCATATCGGTTCTTTTGCTTGTCGCGACGTTTTCTAATTTCTCTGTATTTGTTAGCCGATATTTGCATCTCAGGATCAATTGTTCCAGCTTCTCTTAATTTTGTTGATGTCAGGACCTTAGTCTTTTCTTTGAGTAGCCTAGCATCGACCATGTTTTGATCTCTTGGAAAAGGATTATCGTCAACTTTCATTTTCAAAGGTGTATCAAATTTGAGTCTTCCTTGCTGAATAGCTCTCTATATATGCTGTCGAAAAATTCTATATTCATTAGTAGAATAAGAAGTAGTGTTATGGAACTTGCAGAATTTCTTATTCTTCAACTGATTAAGGGGCAACATAACATGATTATCGGGCAACTTGATATGTCCCTTCTCAAGCAAGAAATTGAAGAGCTTGTCTGATTTTGTGACGTCAAAGTCTTAGCTCTCTTCAACTCCTCTTCCTCAAGGATTTGGTACCATTATTGTCTTTTTGCCCCAATTCCATTAAGCCGTGACAACCTCTTCTTCTTCATCTTCATAGTCGTCATCGACTGAATATGGATTATAAGCTTCGGCCACTGTGGTACTCTTCTAGAATCGGGTATCTCTGCGCATACTCCGGATTTGGCTATTGAGCGCCGCCACTCGTTGAGCCAATTGACCCAAGTTGTCAAATTCTTGTCCCAGCTGTTTTTCTTTCCATGTTGGCAGCATCCCTTGAACGACCAAAGAAGCTAGCTGATCATTAGCCAAGTTTAATGAGAAGCACAAATTTCTAGTTTCTCAGAACCTTTGAAGAAACTCAGTGCCTGATTCATTAGTTTTCTGCCTTATAGTTGTCAAATCGGTAATCTTCTTTTCTCCAGTCCCTAGTATAGAAATATGTATGAAATTTCTTCTCTAGGTCAGCCCAATTGGGAATGGAGTTGATTGGTAGTGATGAAAATCAAGTGAAGGCTGGCCCCGACAATGATAAGGAGAAGAAATGAACTCGATGGGCCTCTTCAATAGATGCTTTGCCCAACTATATAAGATACCGACTGATATGTTCTATTATGCTTGTGCTGTCTTGGCTAGTGAACTTAGCAAACTTTGGGAGCCTGTAATTTGTAGGAAGAGCGACCAAATCATAACATTCTAGATATGGGCGTTTATACGAGAAGGTCAGCCCTTTTGGCTTCAGACCGAACTGATTCTTCATCATCTCGGTCACCTTCAGCAACAACTCATCAGCATGTGAATTTGGATTTCTCTGCACTTGCTGACCCATCTGTGAATTGAAATCCCGTGTGCCTTGATACCCTGGATTCAGCATCATGTGAAGGGTGTTATAATCTGTGCCATAATGATACCCCTGTGGAATCTCTATCTGCTAGGTCCTTTGCTGGTTTGCTGCTTGGAGTATATGGTTATAGACGTTAGGATCTATATCTCTACAGATCCTTTAAATTGATGGCGCTATTTTTTGAGCCGACGACGGTATGTGGCCTGATGTGCCAAAATTAATCATCTGGTTCTGACTTTGCCTCGCCGGCTGTTGCATATGCTGCACTGACGATCTAGGATTATACTGTATCTAATTTATAGTAACACCTTGAGCTTGTTCAGATAAACTCTAAACTGCCTGGACATCATCATTACCAGCTGGTGCTGTTTCTTGACGGCTGGTACTGGTTTGATTAGTCCCTTAAATCGACGGATGTGAAATGTTGTAATAAGCCGGTCCAACCTGATCAACTAGAAACCCATGAAACACCTCTTTCATGGTGTTATGGAATATGTTCAAGAAAATTTCATTATGGTTCGATATGGCATCATGAACAAACTTGTTTATAGCTTCCATGAAGAAATGCCTGTCTTCAGTCTCATCTGCATCTGTCTGCTCATGCAACAGAACTCTGGGTAGTGGATATTTCAGAACACTTGTATTGTCATGTGTTTTGGTGTAGGACAACAAACACTTGTTCTGAAATTCTTCTATAGCTCTGCCGATGACATCTTTATCTCCATCAGGTAGGTCTTCATAAGGTACCATAAAGATGTCGTTGTTGTTGTAAGCCGCCATGATGATTGTGGGGTCCCACCGGGCGTGTCAGAATGTGTGTTGGCACGAAATTTCATCCCGTGCCGAGGGCACACGAGCAAGCCAAAAGGGTCCGCTCGATGGAGCTAGAGATCCACCAAGCTTCAACGCAGGGATTATCGATCTTACGCACTCCTCCCGAGACGTGCCAGTCAATTTGACCCTGCAATTGATAAGGAGAGAAAGCTAATCAGTAATTTAAGGTGAAACATACCGGTGTTGCCTGACAGTTCCGAATGTGCGGCTCTAAGAGCCGATGTGGAAGGATATTGACTAAATAACCGATTCTAGCATACTCATAAGAATAAATCGGTTAAAGCTCATGTAATTATGGAAAGAAAAATTAGTTATCATTCAAGATGAATATCGTTATTTAGACAAATATTAGTCAATGGCAATAAGATATCAACACTACTCAGTTCACACTAAGCCAATGACTGCAAGTAACCGAATCCCCTTTTATATAAAAGAAATAGCTCATCACCATTTAACCATTTAATAAAGATAAATCTAATAAACATATTAGATCTCATCTATCGCTATGACCAGTGGGGCATGAGACAGAATCATGCAGGCCGTAGAAATAACAATAGATTTGACGACCCTAACTTATTACTAATATCAGTGAGGCATGAGGCAGAATCATGCATGCCATAATATAATAATAAGATCATAGGGCTAACAAATCTTTCAACATATCTTTACTTCAATGGTCTCGTGACGTGAACTGCATATGTGAAAGCACTCGATATCGGCTAAAACAGCCGATTCAAGCATAGCACACAGTTAAGGTCATGCCTTATCAGGAGCAGATCTACCAAATAACGATCTCCACTCTACGGTGCTAACAGTGGGGTGTGTGGCAGAATCATACAGACTGTGATAACAGGCCATGGAACGGTTCTCGTTAGCCAATAGATCTATTCAAGACCAGACATGCCTTAACTGCACGCTATGAACGATCATGATTGACATGAAACAACCAATAAAACATAACTCATCGTTTAAGGTGCAGACTAGATCAATTTAGATTAATAAATGATGGGTTAAACATGATATAAGGCTGATCTAGATCAATCCCAATCGAACGAAGTGATATTGCTGTAATTAAATAAATAATAAAAGCAATAAGCAATATCGGTAACTTAATGAATCTATCTGAAGGACGCCACCCTTAGATAGAGCCGATAACTTGACCTTAATCTAGTTCGAGCAGTGGAGGTCGACCGGATCGATGCAGCCGTACTTGAACTAAACAAGAGTCAACAACTTGCTTATACCAGAGTCACAGTGGAGGTCGACCGGATCAATGCAGTCATATGAACCGAAGTATACGCCATGACGTTACTTATAGACAAGCCGGAGGTCGGTTGGACCGATGTAGCCCTGATTACTAAAGAACTCGCCAAGATCTACTCTACTCCTACTCCTAAGGGGTGGCCGGAGCCGAAAAAAGTAAGTAACTTGTATTTGATTGATTGTGTGTCTTTTACAATAGCCGGGGTCCAATATTTATACCCAAAGCCTAAACATGAATCATACTCTAGCACGACTCATTACAATCTTCGTTGTAGAAGAAAACATTCCTAATTTAAGATAACTTAGACCCTAATCTTTCCTTTTTTGTAGAGTCCGATATTTAGTTTCCTGGCACCAATCGTAGCTAATCATCGTTATTCTGCTGAGGTCATCTAAAGAGATCCGATTTCAGAGTCGTATCTGAATTAGCTGATATCAATCCTTATGCAATCGATTCCTTGATTGGCATAATCTTGGAAGCCTTCGAATTCCCGCGTTCTTCTCCTAAATTTTGGTGTCAACACATGACCCCCAATTTCACGGACAAGACAACACCACCTCAACGTGGAGGCTTGGGTACGATGCCCGCCGTCCATATATGGACCAACAAGGCAAAAGTATGATCCCACCCACTATGGGATGGGATCCATGACAGGGGACCGATGAAAAGGCCATCCAGACCGGCAGAGTGCCCCGACCCCGACGATCGGGGTCGTGGCGCTCGGCCCCACAAAGCGACAAAGCGATCGACGACCCGGGGTAGCTACCTACTTTGGGTACGATGCCCCTAGGAACTAGGAGACGATGACGAAGGCTACGACGACACCGCGTTGCATAGGACGACTGACAAACCGCCATCGAGGCTACAATGCCGCCACAACCGTCACAATAGCGCCACGTCACATCCTACCACAACGCGGCCAGAAGGCCATGACGATAGCCACGACCGGACGTACACCAGAAGACAGCGTAGCTTGCAAGTCAAGTTAGTTAGGCCCTCCCTCAGGTTCTCGACCCTTCGGTCGGGAGAAGCTCCTCTTTGTATAAGGGCAGCCAGGCACCCTTTCCTGACATTCTGAACCCTCTACCATTCCATTCATTCACCATTGTAGTAGGGCTCCTAGAGCTTCTCTTCGGGCAACCATTCGTTTAGCATAGGTCCTTCCATCTCTTCCACCATTCTTGCACCCCCATTGTAAGAACTTCAGAGCATTCAAGCGAGGAACACGCACTCGATCATCTCTGAGACTGGACGTAGGGCTCCGGCCTGAACCAGTATAAATCCTCGTGTCTATTGGATGCTGCCATCGTCTTTCTAGAGCAAGCGCAACAATCATATAAGTTTACTAGTCTGGTTTATAAAACACAGATACAACATGCCTTTGAAACACTTGCAACAATTGTAACATCCCCCAATCTACTTTTACAACATCTATATGAAACAATTAGAACATGCTTCTAAAACGTCTAAAATAATTGAAACATACATTGCAACATAGAGGAGAGAGAGTCCTGGGCCGGTCGATTCCGGCCGACGGGGTGGGAGCCGGCGGCGAGCGACTATGCGTGAGCACCACCCAGCACCAGCACCAGCGCCGCGCGCGAGCACCACCACCACCACTGCCACCGGCACCGGGCTTGTCTCGGCGACAGTGGGGGATGGGGAGCGGGGAGCGCCATGGCCGCCGGGGTTGGGGGAGCTTAGTCGTCGGAGTGAGAGAGGGCGCCGCTGGGGTAGGGAGGGCGTCGTGTCGGGGTGAGGGAGAGCCGTCCACTCCGCTGCAACACCGCCACGCTAGCTCCATGGATATCGCCAGAGGCGAGTGAATCTCGCTCATGCTCTATGAATCTCACCAGGGTGGGGTAGGACATGGGGCGTTGGTGTGCTGCGACAGGGGATGAGGAGTGCGGAATGCGGGAAGGGGTAAGGATGAGGAGAAAGCGAAGGGATAGTTTTTTTTAATATATATGCGGGCGAAAGCAAACGGCGGGGTAAAAAAGCCGTCCATTATTTATGTGGTCTATCGGACGTACTACACGTAGCATTTCTGCAAAAATAATAACCTGTTCAAATGGGAGCTACTAGTAGATATCAAGGCAGGGTAACGACTCAAAACAAAGCAAGCACTCATCCAAGCCGACAGAAGCATGCGAACGCGATAGAGGCATTGTCGTCATCGTACCCCATAGCTCACCAAAAGTTCAAACTTTTCAATTTCTTAAAAAAAATATAAACAACATGCTAGGAATAATAGATACAAATTTATTTTCACAGGAACTATTTTGAAAGAATGAGATATTTTTTTGTTAAAGGAGGTGGTCATCCCAACTACCTCAGTCAAATAGTTTATGTGAATGGCCATTTACGAAGGTGCTTAGTTGGCTTGTCTCTATAAAATCGATTGCCCCGGTCTCTTATTGCTTCACCACTAGTGAAGCTATTTTTTTGTTTTAGCTCCCTCCGTCCTGGAGCTGAAGCGGTTTTAAATCGTTTGGTAAAATAGGATGAAGCATGTTTTCGGAGGAGGAGCCGGGAGAAGCCACTTTTTTTTTGCTCCATTCCACCCAAAATCATTGTGAGAGTATGTTTTTAGGGGCTTCACCAGTGAAGCTATTTCACTTTACCCCGTTTGGCAGAAAACGGCTCCAAACGGCTCCTAAAGTTGGTAGAGAAGCCCTACCAAACGAGACCTTAATACTCCCTCCGTCCTAGTTCCAGGAAAATGTTTCTAGATTTACAGCGTAATAGTTGCTAAGATAGTCTGAACAAGAGCAATTCTAAGAGACTCTAAATTCTTTCTAAATGCTAGGAAATAAAGATTTTTATAAAATAAAACTAGCCTCCAACAACTTGTCTAAATGGCTATCTAAATATAGCCAACTTCTATTCCGGATTTCTCGCTAGCCAAAAATAGAATACGAGAATACTCTCTAGGTTGTGCACGACATATAGAAAAGCCGTTGGAGAGTGAAAAGATATAGAAAACGACTTTTATACAACTGACTCTTTAAATAATGATTTAGAGAGTGAGATTTGAAAAAGCTCTTGGAGATGCTCTTTGAAGTCTCGTGACGTTATTTTTAAGACTACCATGTCGTATTGAATGAAATGAAAAAATGACGAAGCATCCACTCTTAATGGAAAGTAATTTCATAAACAGTTAACTTCATGACTCATAGAAGTTGATAATCATGCCAAGAAAATTTCACCTAGATAAAACTTACTTCTTCTCTTTTTTCTTAAAAACATTGCTACTCCTTACATGCCTCGTGTGCTGTTGGGGCTGTCCGATCATGATGCCGAGAGTTACGCAACGCCTCGTTTCTGCTTCAGCTGCATGCATACATGCATTCTCAGATTCTCTACAGCATGCACTCGGTGGTGTGGGACTCACTCACCTCTTTATTCCTCTCGGCTCTAGAATTTTAGAATTGTTTAGAATTATATAGGTCGTCTAAAGGAAGGTTTTATAAAAAATTTATGGGCACTAAATAAGCTAATGTAATATAGTATTAATGAAGAGAAATATGATAAAAGTTTTACGAGATGAAATGAGTTTTATGGGGATAAATTTTGCTTAGATTGTTTCTAAAACATGAGACCCAGTGGCGTTGGGTGTCGACAATGCATAGGCGTTCTGGCGGAATGGTTAAGGCGTTCATCGCGAAAGAGCGAGCCTGGACCACAGGAGTCATTCTACTAGAAGAGGTTGCCCATGTCGTCGCCGCCAGCCCCTCTCCCTCCTCTCTCTCCTGACGCCCGCTCGTCGCGCCGGTCCTGTAGACCTTGGCCTCGTGTTCCTGCCGCTTGTGGATGTCGCGTTCCAGTTTGTCCTCCTAAACCAAATTGCAACTTAGAAACTAACTTTTGGTATGCAGAAAATTTGTCAATCTTTGAGGCTTTAGATTTTCCACAAAAGCAGTAAGAATTAGACCTTAGTTCTTAAAACAATGTTGTAGATCATAGGTCATTGAACAAGTTCTGTTGAGGCCGATCAGTTTGATTACATACAAAATTGAGAGAAAATTGCTGAATAACAGAGAAGGCCGTAACTGAACTTGAGTTCAGTTAGCCGGCTTCAGCAGTTGCTGCCATGCCACTGCCTGCTCGCTGACAGTGCCATCGTGCTTCTCGCCTTCACCCGCACCTCCCGCTTCGTGACCCAGCTCCAGTCAGCGAGTAGCACCGTCATCCTCAAGATGGTTGGGGCCTTGCGGGCGCACAGCCATCTTCATCCTTGATTGGACCGTGCTTAGGCTCGGTTTCTCCCTTTGTCACGTCACGCGCGTGGTCTGGTATCGAGCCGAGGAGCATGTGGTGCAGCCCACGTGCGCCGCAAGCCGCCACCCTCGACCCCACATGCGGAGCGCTGCTCGCCGCGTCACCGCAGCCCACATGCCGACGTGCGCCGCTGTTCAATTCAGGAAGAGAGAGAGAGAGAATGGAGGAAGCTCGGGAGACGAGGAGAGAGGGGGATTAGATCTGGATGGGCTTGAGACTCAACAAGAGATTAGGGAGCTAGACAAATGCTTTGAGAGTTTAGAGACCAAGATGACATAATCATACAAGTTTAATGACAGCCAATGAACTTTACTCTTATCAAAACATATGATATCTTTAAATGTGTATTATGGTTTGCTAAGTGTATTGTTATCTTTACCGCAAAAAAAGTTATGGAACCTAAGGTTTCAATCTTACTAACTAGTTCAGCGAGTTAAACTAGAAAAGTAAGTAGGAAAGCAAGTGAATGTGAAAGCTTAAATGAGATGACACAGAAAACAAACTCTCGTCTAGAGGTACATGTCAGAGTACACTTAGGGGCAGAGCTCTCAATATGCCAAGGTATGGCGCTCGCCATACCTTAAACGATAATTATTCTATTAGGACGTCCGTCTTGGACTCACGCGTCGGACGCATCTCATTCCGATCCTATGACCCCTTCCCTCCGCTCCCTCCGCTCCCCAGCGCCCACTCCGCGCTGCACTCTCCTCCGCGCCATGAACCCCTGCTCCCTCCGCTCCCCAGCGCCCACTCCGCGCTGCACTCTCCTCCGCGTCGTGAACCCCTGCTCCCTCCACTCCCCACGCCCACTCCCCCCACACTCTCTTCGGGCCTGCTTGCGCCCCCGAGACGAACGCTGCGCGCCAGCTCGATGTCGTCTCTGCACGCCCGCGCTCCCTCCCTCCCTCCCCCCACCGGAGACGAGGACGACCACGGCGGCTCCGATGAGGTAGGTCGCCGGATTTGAGCGCTCCGTTTCCTTCGGATCTGAGCGCTCCTCCTCCTCCTCCTCCTATGGATCTGAGCTCTCCTCCTCCTCCTCCTTTGGATCTAGATCTGAGGGATGCGGTGGTGGCTAGGGTTCCGACGAGCTCTGTTGTAGTAGGCTTGTTTTGCTATTGCAATAAGTAATATTTCTTTATTGCATTAGTCTCCTTTTTTTGACGTTGCATCTCGCTTTGCGCTTTATTTCTGTTGTTGCAGTAGCCTTGTTTTGCTGTTGCAACAAGTAATATTTCTTTGTTGTATTAGCCCCTTTTTTCTAATATTGCATCTCGCATTAAGCTTTTATTTCTGTTGTTGCAGTAGCCTTGTCTTGCTGTTGCAACAAGTAATTTTTCTTTATTGCATTAGTCTTTTTTTTCTCTGATGTTGCTTTTTCGCATTGCACTTTGTTCTGTGTTGTTGCAGTAGCCTTGTTATGGTGTTGCAACAAGTAATATTTATTTGTTGCATTAGTTTCTTTTTTTCGATCTTGCATCTCGCATTTGAAAGCTCTAGTTTGGTTTTGGTGAATTGATGAAACCCTAAGTGCTAACCTAGTTTATCAAAGTGATCATGAGATAGGTAGCACATTTCAAGTGGTGAAACAAATGAAGATCATGACATGATGATGGCAATTCCATGATGATGATCAAGTGCTTGGACTTGGAAAAGAAGAAAGAAAAACAAAAGGCTCAAGGCAAAGGTATAAGTGGTAGGAGCCATTTTATTTCGGTGATCAAGATACTTAGCGAGTGTGATCATATTTAGATTCGATAGTCGTACTATTAAGAGGGTGAAACTCGTATTGAAAAACGGTTATTAAAATGTCACTGGATGCTTTAACTCATTGCATATGCATTTAGGATATAGTGGTGTGCTAACACCCTTGAAAATGTTTGTGAAAAATATGCTAACACACATGCACAAAAGTGATACACATTGTGTTTAGCACTTGGGAGCAAGGGTAAGAAACTTTACCGGTGGAGTGTCCGTCCGTAGAGTGCGGACAGTCCGACGGTGCCACCGGCGCACTATACAGAAAAGATAGGGTTTCACAGAGTGCGGACCGGACTGGCGCTTTAACGGACCGGTGCGTCGGTCGATGGAAGCGATGAAGATGTCTTGGCGTTGGTCTTGACCGAGATCTTTGGGGAAGTGCGTCCGTCCTGCTTGATGTGTGGCCGCGCATAGGAGCGATGAGTGACCGGACGCTGGGTGAGTTCGGTCGGGCATGATCGGACGCGTCCGGTCATGAGTGGAGGCTTACTAGAAATGACCGGACGCTGGGGTCCTGCGTCCGGTCATGATCAAACTGACGCGTCCGGTCGCAGCTGGAACCTTACTGGAAGTGACCGGACGCTGGGGTCCTACGTCCGGTCGTGGCACTGTGTTGCGTCCGGTCATCACTTGACCGTTGGGATCGAGCACTCAGTATTTGAAGAGAGGGATGACATGACAGCCATCCGTTGACCGGACGTTGGCAGGGTGCGTCCGGTCGATCTGATCGGAGCATCCGGTCACCCCGAGCAATGCCTAGTGAAGGGGTACAATAGCTCTATTTCGTGGGGGCTTCTATTTAAGCCTCATTGCCGGCTCTAGCTCACTCTCTTGACCATTAGCATTGACATAGCAACCTTGTGAGCTTATCCAAAGCCCTCCCACTTATCTCCATCATAGATTCATCATCTTTGTGAGATTGGGAGTGAATCCAAGTGCATTGCTTGAGTGTTTGCATCTAGAGGCACTTGGTGTTCGTGTTTCGCTGCAGGATTCGCTTGTTACTCTTGGTGGTTGCCGCCACCTAGATGGCTTGGAGCAGCGAGGATCATCGAGCGGAGGTTGATGATTGTCTCCGGCTTCGATCATGGTGATTGTGAGGGGTTCCTGACCTTTTTTCGGCGGAAAGCCAAATGGTACTCTAGTAAATTGCTCGTGGCTTGTGTGATCCTCATCTTGTGTTGGTTGTGCGGCACTCTATTGAGGGTTTGACGTGTGATGCCAATTAGCGCGTGAACCTCAAAGTGAGTGAATCGCCACAACGAGGACTAGCTAGCCGGCAAGTAAGTGAACCTCGGTAAAAAATCATTGTGTCATCATTTGATTCCGAGGTGATTGGTCTTCATTGATATTGATTCTTGTGATTGATTGGTTAATTCGTCGACACGGCGGTATAACCATCTTACTCTCTCTCTTTATATTACCGCAAACTAGTTATCAAACTCTTTAGTGTAGCTAATTATGAGAGCTTGTTAGTTTGGTTAGTGTGGCTCTTTAGTTAGTCTTTGAGAGCACACTAAGTTAGTGTAGTGATATAGCCATTGTGTGGATAGAAACTATAGAACTAGAATTATGGTAGGTGGCTTGTATTTTTAGTAGGCTAGCGCAATACTTGCTTCGCCTCATAATTGTCTAACTAGTTTGTTAAGTGTTATTGTAGAAATTTTTAATAGGCTATTCACCCCCTCTCGGCCATTAGGACCTTTCAGCATTGCAATACCTTTGTGTTGTTGTTGCAGTCGCTTTGTTATGATGTTGTAGTAGACTTGTTCTGATGTTGCATCTCGCATTGCGCTTTGTTTGATGTTGCAAACAAGTAATACTTGCGATGGGAGTGCGGTGAGGATGCGCCGCACCTAGCGGGACGCGACGGGGGGATGGGCGGCGGGACGGAATGGCGGGGCGGTGGGATGGTGGCGTGACAGGAGGTCGGGCCGTGCGCGAGCGTGGGACGGGCCGGCGCGAACTGGCGAGTGACGCCCGAGTCGGACGGACCCGAGGCACTAGGGTGCTCCGTTGTTTCGATTGGGATCGAAATGAGTCTACTGTTCCACGCGGGGGCGGGCGTGGTTTCGTGCGTGGGGAGCGGGACAGTCGGACGGGCCCGAGATGCGTCCGGACGTGCCCCTGAATCCGGGCGTCCAGGCGCTAGGAGAGCCATACCTTAAAATTCCAGCTGACTTTTCCCCCTAAAATCACTCTGTACCATAAGCACATCAAAGAAAATGAAGTATTGCTACAAAAGACTCAGCGTCGGATGGCGGAGGAAGAAGAACATAAACACACAGCTTACAAACCGTTACCTGGCCCCATGGGCTGCTACTTTAATGTGGTCGTATGGGCCCTTTGGCCTTTTACTACGGCCTGCTTGACAAGTGACACGTTTCGAGTTCACTGAATCGACGAATCGTCGTTTCGTATCCCTGCCCTGCGGCGCCGGCAGCTCAGCTCAGCTATCTACCCTCTCTACGGCACCGTGACCACCATTCACCGCGAGTGCCGAGCACGAATCCTGGCGTCGTCGTCGAGTCGGTAACAGCGGCAGCCGGCAGTGTCTCCCTGAAGGGCTGAAGGTCTGAAACAAACCGGTCTCTAACTAATCAAGATCTGATCAGGACATCAGTCATCAGCATCAGGCATGACCAACGTCCTTGTGTGCAAAAGAAGCCAAGTTAATCATTTTTATTAGCCACGTGATCCTTGGATTATTAATTAATTACTTAGTTTGTTTGATTACTTAACACGTATATTGTACTTCCTTTGGTTTATCGCCTGGTTGAGTTGGCATTGATACTTTCAATTAGCCCTGGGCAAATTTAACCGAGAAACAAGAACCGAACCGAAAGAACCGGAACCGAAAAATTCGGTTCCTTATTCGGTTCCTGATATTGAGGAACCGAAATAACCGAAGAAAATTCGGTTCCTACTCCCATTAACCAAATTAACCGAAAGAACCGAATTACATGAATTATACTTCACTTACTTGTATTTTGTAAGATTATAATTAGTTTATGTGTAGTGTTTTATATTTGACTGCTATATATTTGTGTTACTATATTACTATTGTTTTCTTATACATTATTATTATTAAAAATAAATATAGTGTTGCATAAATTTGCCTTAGAACATGTATATTTATTGTTGTCTTGAGGTCTTCTGGAAAAATTCGGTTAGAACCAAAACCAAACCGAAATAACCGAGAACCGAAATGCTCGGTTTCTAAATTTTTTTTGGAACCGATCGGTTCCCATTTTTTAGGAACCGAATTTCATCAATAACCAAGGGAACCGAAATGAAACAGAACCGAGAAGTTGAAAGGGTCCTTTCGGCTATAAAGATTATCAAAATAGAATTGTGAAGCAAGATACTAAGTGCAATTGCCTTGGTTGCCTAGACGAAATTGAAGTGCGTTATCACTCGGTTAGTCTATTGACTTTACTTGTATCTTTTATTTATCCTAAACGTTTTTACTTATATAGTAGGTGACGATCATGATATTGTTATATGTGTATAAACTAATTTAGTGAGATATCTTTGCTACATATTTTATTGATTTCGCCGTACCTTAAATAATTTCCGTCCTTCGCCACTGAGTACACTATTAGATCAAGCCTCAACAAATCTACTAACCGAAAACATGGAAGCAGAATGCTATAGAAAAAAATAATAGAACGAAAACAACGTCAAGACATGATGTTTTTTACAAAGTACTGTGAGAACTAGCTACTATGTACTTCCTTCTTCCTAAAATAAGTGTCGTTCTCACTTTTCGAGAAGTCAAACGCTTTAAACTTTGATCAAATATATACAAGAAAATATTATTCCTTCCATTCCAAATTATAAGCTATTTCAACTTTCTTGGAAGGTCAAAGTATATCAAGTTTGATCAACATTATAGAGAGAACTACAAAGATTTATGACATCAAATATATATACTATCAAAATATGATTAATAAATAATCTAATGATACTTATTTAGTATCATATAAATATTATTTTATTATATAAATTTGGTCAAACTTGAGATGCTTTGACTCTCAAAAAGTTAGAATGACTTATACTTTGGAATGGAGTGAGTAATATTTGTATTACAATTAGTATCATTAGATATGTCGTTGAATATATTTTCTTAATAAATTTATTTAGAGATGTAAATGTTGCTAATATTTTTTACAAATCTAGCAACACTTATTTTAGAACGAAGGAAAGATGATATGAGATAGCGGTCTCTGTCGTCCCGCATCTCCTTCATCATGGCTGCGACACCCGTGGCAGCGCATGGTTGAGCAAGCCAGCAAGGTGAGAACTGAGAACAGTGTGGGGGCTGTTTGGATCAAAGGATTTTTGTAGGAATATCAAAGGAAATGAAAACGCTGGAAAGGGAAACGAGTAGCGCGTTTGGAACGAAGGAAAACAATATTTCCTTTCCTCCGGAACACTGTGCCTCCTTCACGATTTCACAGGAAAACAAAACTCTAGTCCGATCGCTGGTTTCTGCTTCCTTTGCGAAGTCGGAGGTGAGCACACCATTAAACACACGGATGGGGTGCATTACCATCAGAAAAGAGCTAGGTGACTAGTACTACTTTGTAGTTTGATTCTTTGTTTGTGCTAAGTACTGCTCCTCAGTTGCTTTTTCCTGTGTTTCGATTTCCCGCATTCCAAACACTCTTTCACATCATATTCCTATGTTTTTCTTTCCTCTGTTTTGCTAGAATGCCTATATCACTTTCCTGTGTTTTTTTTCCATTCCTCTATTTTGCATTCCTTTGTTCCAAACAGGCCCTGGGTTGTTGCTACTCCCTCCATCCCTAAATAAATCAATTCCTAAAATCCATGCAAGTCAAACTATCTTAGGACATGTTTGGAACAAAGGAATAGAAAACAAAAAATGGTACAAAATACAGGAATGGAGTTAGGATAAAGTGAGAAAACAGAGGAATGCAAAAACACATCAAAGTTGTAGGAAGTAGTGTTTGGAACATAGGAATGGAAAAGTAATGAATTAGAAAAATTCAGGTTTAAAAAACAATCAGTGTCTAATAAAACAACCTTAAAACAACCCCATCGCCCGCTGTTCCCCTTGCCCACCTCCATTTTCTCTCTGGCACGCACTAACACGCGCATGTGTCTTGGGCTTCCGTGAAAACTTCAAGTCGGAGTGAATGTTTTGCTTCCCGTGTTTTGTGGAGGAATGCTACCCTTTCCATAGGAACGTAAGTGACGTCATCAAACCATAGGAATCTAGTTCCTTTGAAATTAGGATCCTCCATTCCAAACGGGCCTTAAGTTTAACTCATTTTATAGAAAAGAGTAATGACATCTATGACATAAAATGAGTATATTATAAAAATAATTTCTATGGTTTATCCAATGATACTAGTTTGATGTAATAAATTTTGATGTTTTTTTTCTAAAAATTCGGCCAAAAAATTGACTTAGACAACTTTAGAAATCTATTTATTCACGAAGAGATAGCACATACCTTTCATTGAAAAGTTGAATATCTACTCTTATCAAAGCAGTTTCCTTTGGCCATCAACCAGACGGTCCACGATAGCAAAAAAAAATTTACAGCATTGATTTCCCGATCTGTGGTTCACCTTTACCCCACCATCGTTTACTGTAGTATACCGCGTGTCCATGTGTGATTGGTTGGAGGGGAAAATATCTCCCTCACCTGCCTCCCCCTCCGTTTCTCTCCCATTTCTCTCTCTCCTTCCCTCCCGAGGCAGCGACTGGCACGAGGCGACGGCGCCTATGCGGGCGGCGCGCCGGCGCCGGTGGCCCTCTTCCCCCCACCCCCCACGCGAGCTGGGCCCCATGGCGCGGGTGTCATCGGCACAGTGCAGCAGCGCACCGCGGTCGAGCAGCGCCGGCGGCCGCGGCCACTAGCCCCCTCCGCGCGAGCTCTTGCAGACGGTCGGCGCGGCTCTGCTTTCCCTTGATCCGTCCGCTCGCTGGTTTACTCTCCCCTCTCTATCCTTACTCTATTTGATTTTATCCTGTATCTATTGTTCTAAGATCAATTCCCCCTAGGTCTACTATTCTCCCCCTTTACTCTTACCGATCTAGCTGCGATTTTTTTGGGTTTTATAGGCTGCGACCTGCGGGGTTCCATTGGATTTTGAGAGCAGGCAGGTATTATACAATAGACTTGAGCACATGACCATGTCTGTGATATTTGCTTGATTTTTTAGTGTAGGATAAAGATTGAGACCATGCACTAATGGTTTTTGATTTATTGTTTCCATTTTTTCCATGTACAGTGACCAATACGGTTTCATATTCCTATTATGTTTTGCTTTGAGACAAATTGCTAGTGCTATGATGATTGCAGCATAAATTATGTTTGATGTTTCATGAAATTATCATGGTCTACCTTTCCACATTAAATCTCTTTCTTTTTTTAATGATTGAGGCAATGCTCACAACTGAACCAACCATCATGCCCAAAGTTGACACTATCTTTGTACCTGTTCAATGATAGTTAAAGCAATGCTCAATGGTTGCATCTGTTTTCGTGCATTTCTTCCTACCTCTTCTGCTTTGTGTAGTTTTCAGGCACCAAAGAGAGGTACTGTTTATTGTCTGTGATGATTTCTTCCTTTGTCTAATTTGATTGTTGCCAAGTTCAAGATGTAAGAATTAATTTCGTATTTTCACCCTATTTGGTGGGGATGATCCATCAGAGAGAAAAAGGTAGATGAACAGCAACATCAACCATCTAAAATTGTTGAGCAAGCAGTTGGCTGCATGATCATGATCATCTCATGGATAATAACACATAATAATGCGGTATCTATTTTTTAGCCTTTCTATTTGATTAATGATTTCAGGAAATGCTTAGAAATTGATAGAAGCAACTTTTGGACATTTAAGCATCTTGTGACACTTAGGGTGCCGAGGGAAAATGGATATATGGAATTCCTTTTTAGGGTTGTAAAATCATTTATAGGTTCTGTTTTGTCTACACCATCTTAGTTGCCATGTTCCAATTTGAAACTGAAATTGACATATTTTCTCTTCTGATTTTTATGTTGCTTGGTGGTTCAGAGGGCCTAAATTGAAAGCATAAAAGGTGTTTCCTACCAATTTTTTTTGTTGCAGTATGAGAAGACCATACAAGATGTTGATGGACAACCAGTTTGAAAGTGATATCTGAATATCCGATGATCTTTTTGCAAGCTACATTCCAGGTGATGAAAGCTGACCGGCTATTGGTTTCTCTTTTTGGCTCTCATTGCTCATGCCGTGATCATGACTGCCTGTTGATTTCTCTTTTTGGCTCTCATTGCTGATGCCATCATATTAGTAGAATTAAAGTATAAGATTAAAAAGTATCAGTACAATTGTTTATGTTATAGATTGATCTAACAGATTTCATCATATTACCATGTGTTACCTTGCCATGCTTTGGTGATGCTTACAACATGTCTCTTCTGTTTTGCAAAATTAAAATGGGAGAATACAATAGTCTCGTAAAAAAAATTAATTTCACTGATGAGATATTTTGTTGTCAGTCCATAACAGTGGCTGATTTGTGGTTCAATGCTTCCTATTAGGCACAACTCTAGTTGCCTTTGCTATCGGTGGTCCTGCAATCATCTATACATACATGTCAATCTTGTAAGGTAATTATTCTACATCTTTCTACTTCGTACCCGTTGTTTGCACATATTGGGGAAATAAAGGTGCCATCATTTATGTTGTTTTCTTCCCATATCATAGTATTATTTTTTCTGAATTTTTTGTGCCATCCTTTTTCTATCGTGGCACTGCGCTTTAACCTTGAAACCATAGTATCTCCTCCTTTGACAGAGGTACTACAAGTAAAAAAGATGGTAATCTGACTCAGCGTTATAATAAAATTGTATCCATATACATGGAAAGATGCCTCTAGATTTTTGTCTATGGTAGCTCTTGTGTTTTTGCATTCTTCTGTGCTATTGTTGGCGCCGGTGTGGATATTGATTTTCTGTATATCAGTTTAGTAAAGTCTATTTCAGTTGGACCCTTTCAATGATTCAGTACGATGGCAACAATGAGACACCAATGAGAATGCACAACCATGTTGGTTTAAATTATGAATCTATATAAAAATTCTCTCTCCATCAGTTTTATTGTCCATAGACACCACATAATGGTAATTGTCGTCACTGTTTAACGTCAAAAGATCAGATTGCTTCGATTTTTTTTAAAAGGTGTTGTTTTGAGCTACCATTTCAAAACTATCTTCTACTTTTTTCGTTGTGCTGTTTTCCTTGCCTGCATACATCCCATATGTATCATCTTTACAATATCAGTTAACAAAAATGTAGGGCCTCCCATTATATTATCTTTATAATACATGCCTACTTGACATTCCTTCATAGTGATAGGTTCTCTTCTAATCTCTATTTTACACCTCAACATAGTGCCTAGAATTATGTAGCAACAATTATCTATACCTAAACTTTTATGAGCTCCAGATCACTGCAGACTATATGATAGTTACCTCAATGCTCATAAACATTTCTGCTCCTATTTTGCACAGAAACCAAAAGAAGCTATATGTGAATCTTGGAAAAGGTCTCTGTAGCCCTGCATCTGTCAGGTTTAGCAAGGGCGGTGCTACTTTGCTGCAAAAAAATGGCAGAGGCTACATATTCCAAACCGTAGAGGGTGCAGTGCCAGGATGACAAGGAAAGCAACATCCCCAATTCTCCAGGATCTGCACAAAAGTAGCCTCCCAATTAGGTACTTATGTGCATTTTTTAGCCACCTCTCTCTATGAACATGAATTCATAGTCTTCTAACATAATGCAGACATCTACATTAATATAATGCAGGTCGGGGATTCTCTCCCCCCTCCCCCAAAAAATCCAGACATAATAGATAGGCATCACTATGGCCATCACTTTATATTCCACGAATGTTAGATTCTATTTTGGGTGAATATATACAAATGGAAAATAGTCTTGCAACTACTTATATTCTTTTGCTATTTATAAAGTAAACTACATATGTGAAAACGCTTTTCAGGTGCTGTGACCTTTGCTGCCTAGGCAGTGCACATTTGGGGATTTATTAAATGTTAAATTCATCATATACCTCTGTTATTTGCTATAGACAAGGGGAACAGATAGAGTAAATATATGTTTGCTCAATCATAGTTACAAAAAAACTTGCTTAGCAACCTTACTATCAGGCTCTGTTTTCTCGGCTATTAACAAACAAAGAGTTATAGCTATTTCCGTAATCATACATGGAACATGAGTATCCCAACTATTAAAGGTACCAGATTCCATAACCATGTATCGTCTGCTATTGAATTATTAGCTATCCGTGGTGTGGTCTGCTTCACCTGATTGATCTCTTTGTGTTGGTGTTCATGCTTTTCATTACTTCACATGTTCAGTTTATGTCCTTTTCGTGAGGCGCTTGTGGTTCAGACAATCTCCCGGTTGTAGCAAGCCCTATTCTTGTCTGTTCTCTTGATTTATTATTATTTCTGCATTTTAACATCTATTTTCCATATTTCCTTTTTCCTGCTTTGCCCTTTAGTACTTTGCTGATTGATTAAAGAAAAAAAATCCCACATAGGTTGGGTAGCCTGTTATGAGTGCTGCTGGCAGAAATAGTCTAAACCCATCATACGACATTTGGGTGAGTTCTGTAGGGAACTTTTATAAAATTTTCCATTTTCGTTCCTTGTTTATCATATGACTGTCTTTCCTTGACTCACATTATTTCTAAGGGTTGCCCCGCTGTTGGTGTTCAACATAAAATCGTGGATATCATAGGATAGGAACTTGGTGAATTTTCTATGCAGCTCTTGTTTTTTTTTTGGTTCACATGTGTTCTATTAGCAAGAACCTTCATGGACTCTTACCTTGCATGATTGTTTCTGAAAGTATGGTTCATAATTATGGAATAGCTGTTACCACCTTAGCTTACTGATTGTACTCATAACATTGCAGCATGTTCCAATTATTACTTGGTCACCTATATCTCTACAAAATCTATTTGTCAGGCTTAAACTATCTGCCTAATAGTCCACATACACAGGCCAGTGTGAGGAAATGCATAGCCCATGCTAGTTTTATGCCTAGCCCATTATCAAGCTTGTGCACATGTTCAAGAAGTGCATAACTGATTGCCTTCGCCCTCTTCTAATCATGAGGTAAGGCTGGTCCTAAGCCTTATCTTGAGGGATAAATTTATCTAATATGGATTTATTAGTTCAGTGAGAGGAAATGCCATTTATGTGCTATATAATGAGAATTAGTAGAGTGATAGTTGACATTTTCATATATAGCTAACCCCTTAGTTCAGTGATAGGTAGCGGTGGTGACAATTAGTTCAGTGGAAATGAAAGGTGTGACATAGCAGGTTATAGTGTAGCAAACATGGGTCATTCGAAGAATCCTCTGCCACTGGCCTAGGGCTGCCTCCTTGGGCCCTTCCTTTATAGAATTGGCATATACAGGAAATGTGCCGTCCGCGATAGCTGTCCATTCCTAAAATGAAAATTGTAGTATTATTCTGTATTTTGGTTCTGATTCTTAAATACATGTTTACTGAGAGAGGGTTTCATACATAGGCCTTTTCTTTTATCAACTACATTGTCATTGCTATATACAAGAGATGTCCAGCAGGGGACAACTGTGCTTAGTTTCTATCCACATTAAAATTTGTAAAATGAAAGAAACATTTATTATCTGTATAATAATGACTTGCTATTCGCTTCACAGATTTAATTTGACTAACTTTTTGGTTTTTACTTCTCAATAGCATGACACTGATAGAGTCCCATGAATACCCTAATATTTTATCAATATATTACCATATCCCAGAGATATGCATCACTATGGAATAACTGTATAGCACCCTTGGCTTTGCATAGATATTGTTATCATTTTTATGTTCTTTACCATACATATATAATTTTATAATCTAAAATATAGTAAGCTAACTATAGTTTTTTTGCAGCAACAACAAGACCTGGCCATGGCGGTGAGGAGGTTGGTGGTGGTGGCGCATGTCGTGCTGTCAAAGATGCAATGACAGCCTTCTTATATGTCAATGTTCTCTGTGTCTACATCTATTGCCCACATGTATTGAATTCTACATGGCCGACTTCATCAACCTTCTGTGTGACCTATATTGACTGCAAAGGTACATGTCCTAGCAGCAATATGTTCATAGGATATATGCATGAATGCTCCTAACAACTAAAGGTGATGGGATTGTTTTTCAGATTTAGACCTTCGTAAAGTTAAATGTACCAAATCCATAATAAAATCCTTAATATATGAAACGCCTTAGCCAGGTGATACGTCGACGCGCGTGAGGCGCGCACTATGGACTAGTATGTACGATGGCCTGTCGCGGGGGCGGGGTTAGTTGGGATAAGCGGCTCCTGTTGCAGGATTGCCCACAACACGCACTGACGCACAGCAGGGACTTTTCTTTGTATACAGCCGACAGTACGTCATGTAGGGACGGTTCATGGTTGCACTTGATTATACGCTGAAAATTCGTGTACAATATAATAATCGATTTAATGGGACAAGATAGCGGCTCTGGTAATGAGGTAGCTAATTAATTTACGTGCTTGTCATCTAAATGGATCAGCGCCTAGTAGCATCGCTTGTACAAAAGCGCGCGGGGTGGGGTGTGTGTGTGGGGTGGGGGGGGGGGGGTTGGGGGAGGGAATGGTAATTGCCTCGCAAGCACCCGATATGGGTAAGGTAGCTAATTAATCAATGGTAGCCATATGTGTTGCTGGTGCTTCTTCTGTGATGTGCAGGCAACGCGTACCACCGTCATGGCACCATCAGGCAGCAGCCTTGCCTGCCAGTTGCCACTGTTTGCGTGAAGGCAGCAAGCTTGCACATGTGCAGTACATGTGCTCCATGCATGTCAACTGCCGACATACAGCACAGAACGGGCGCACTGTATATCTCGTATTTATTCGTTTTTCTAATACTTGTTTATCTCGCTCTTATTTTTGCTCCTGTTGGCGGCTGTGGGTGCTCTCGCTACAGGTGAAAATAACGGCAAGGCACCTTCGAAATTGAATTCATTTTAATAATCATGATTTAGACACATACTCCCTCTGTTCTGGTATATATGGCGTGCCCTGGTTTTTTAGAATGGCCATTTTATCTGGCGTAACACCGTAGCATGAGTTGCAATTAAACAACATGCAACACTTACCGAGCGTCTTGCAAGGCACTGTTCTCACTGCATGCATGCAAAATTGATTCGCTATTCGATTTGAGCCGTTCGACCGTTCCTCCTCCCTTCGTTGCATGCATGCAAAAAATTGATGACGACTTCAACAAATGAAGGGTCATGGCACCACCGGCTTGGAAAGGGGAGCAGGATTAAATAGTTCTTGGTATCTGTAAAACGGAACGGAGAGAGTTTTAATTAAGCTAATATGGTTGTATATGAATTATTATATTTGTATATTATTGTTGGTTATACGAGAGATATACTTATGTGTTGTATTTCTACCGCATGGGAGCGAGTTAAAGAGTGTGTTATAAGTTACAAAGTAGAAACATAGATTGATGATCTATGTACTCAATTTTCATCTTCCACCCAATGAATTTGAGATAGTCTTATATTTGAACTTTGGAAAGTGGTGGAATATCAAATTCCAAGCCAAATGACCTAATTTATTAAGTAGATTTAAATTCCTCCAAACGAAATGATTAAACGGCCCTTAATAGAATAAGAGAAAGTGCTTTCCGTTTGTTTAATTTCATCAATGTTTCATCCCTTCATGCATTGCTGCATATGACATCGAACTGAGCGAGTGAGCAGCCTTAGGCCAATCTCAATGGGGGTTTATAGAGTTTTATGGGCATTAAATACGTTGACATGACACTTCATTGATTAAGAGAGAGATAATAAAAATTTTATGGGAATAGAGATAGTTTCATGAGGATGAAACTCTTCTATACTGTTTCTAAAATATGGGTGTGTTGAAAACTGGGCCATGAAACCCCACTGAGATCGGCCTTACGGTGCCATGTGGATTAAGTCTTCAATTTAATATCAACGCTTGTAGTTTTAAAATTTGTCAGCTTAATCTTTTGAAAGCATTTATACGAGTAGAATTTACAAACGTGTATTTATATAGGGGCGATTGTACTTGTACAGGTTCTGTGCGTCTGCACGCACTGTGTTTATAGGTGTTCGTACCCGCTGTGTTTAGTTCGTGAAATGAAAATTTTTGGATGTTACATCGGATGTTTCGGGGATGTCGGAAGAGGTTTTCGGATGCTAATAAAAAAAACTAATTACATAGCTCGCTTGGAAGCTGAGAGACGAATTTATTAAGCCCAATTAAACCATCATTAGCACATGTTAGTA
Source organism: Miscanthus lutarioriparius (assembly GCA_904845875.1). Classification (NCBI taxonomy): domain Eukaryota; kingdom Viridiplantae; phylum Streptophyta; class Magnoliopsida; order Poales; family Poaceae; genus Miscanthus; species Miscanthus lutarioriparius. The sequence continues at coordinate 31,885,884 of CAJGYO010000007.1, forward strand.
CTGTAGCACTTATGGCTAATCATTGGCTAATTAGTCTTAAAACATTCGTCTCGCGATTTCCAACCAAACTATATAATTAGTTTTTTCGTCTATATTTAATACTCCATGCATGTGCCGTAAGATTCGATGTGATAGTTTGGGGTGAAAATTTTTGGGAACTAAACCAAGCCTTACAAAGTGAGGTCGTAATGCAGGAGGTTATTGGAACGAGTGGCATGGGCGCATGGCATATGCATGCAAGCGTGTGGCCGGCTGCCTCCCCTTGGTAAGGATGGCAACGAGGCGGATCTAGATCTAAAACCCGCGGGTTTTAGACCCGACGGGCCCCCCTGGGCTTTGCGGGTTCGGGACCTGAGTCGGGGCACGGGGTGGGGCATGGGCAGGTATAAAAATTCCTCGCGGATTCCCCACGAGGACCCGAAATCCAAAATTTAAGCAGAACAAGCAATTTGGGTCCAGCCCATAAAGAACCCTAGCTACATAACCAGGAAAGTGCAACGCCCATTAGCTTCCTTATCACCCCTCCCACTCCCATCCACCATCCGCACAGCCGCACCGGAACGCGCGAGCGCGATTCTACGCCAAACGCCTGGCGCTCCGCAGCCTCTGCCCACTGCCTCTCTCTCCCGCGACGCCGCAGCCTTTCTCTCGTACTCTTCTATTGGCCGGCTGCCACGACTCAATCCCACGAGAGAAGCAGCACGACGCCATCGGCCTGACCTTAGGGATGAAAACGTATGGGAAACGGGCAGAAAAACTCCTCTCCCGTTTCCATTTCTATATTTTTAGCGGAAATGTGATCATGTTCGGGAAAAAAATAGAATTATAAACGGATGGGGATATACGGAAATACGAAAAAAGATAAATACGGATGAAGAGCCAAAAAAATTAAGTTAGAATAATATGATCAATTTTCTTAACAAAGTCAAAAAAAGTATACATATACGAAGTTATCGGTCCAATATTCACTAGCATGCCATGTGTTAACATGTTAACATGTATTTGTGATTAGTAGGTTTATGAACATATCAATTTTGTAGACATATCTCACGTAGATTGAAAATTGGATGAAAAACAGAAAAAATACGGATCAACTCCGGATAAAAACAGAATTCCGCATAAACAGGCGGAAAAACTAGTCTCCCATTTCCGTAAATATAGAAACGGAATCCACGGATACCGAAACGGGCTGACCTCCACCGCCGCATCCTTAAGGGCAGTCCCAATGAAAGAAACTGGTAGTTTCTATAACATAGGATACCGCACCAAAAAAAATATTGATTTCCAACCCATGGTTTCTATGAGTAATAATTATTTTCTCTTTCTCTCTCCCAACTCTATCTTCTTTCTCCAATGGAAGCGCGACATGAGCTCCATAGAAACTGGTGGTTTCTCCCCAATGACGATTTTATGGTTTCTTGGTGCATTAGGTCAAGAGTAGACCTGATTTCTTCATGAAGAAACCATTTCTATAATTTTTGCTCTCTCTCTTTATTAATTACGTTGCCATATCAGCATTTTGCCTACGTAACAAGTCATTTAATGAGGATAGAAATCATCATCAATGCACCGTTGAGACTGCCCTAACTCTGCGGCCGCAGGTCCATGAAAATGTTGGTCCGCCGTGCATGCATTGTGTTAAAGTGTTAAACTATACTTTTAATTTATTTTCTTCAACAGTAAAGATTCTTGTTATGTTGGGTGCACTTGCACGTCATTCAAACCTGCTATTTAATTTATTTTCCTCAACAACAAGATTCGTGTTAGTTGCACTTCGACAATCGTCTACACCTGCTTCTCGGCCAAAGCTTAACTATAACTAGTTTTCTTCGCGATGAACTTAATTTGGAGCTAGTTGCTTGGTCTTCTCTGGATCAATACGGGACTGCTTTTTCTATGGCAAAGTCTGACGAGATGAGCACAGATTCTCTTCCAATCTGGACTTAGCCCAACTCTGATTAATTGTGTACTTACGACTAAAATTGGCAGCCTGGAAAACAGGCTTACAACCAGCAGCTAGTTAACCTGATGTCCAGATGCATAACAATATTTCGATCCTGAACCCAAATACCCAGTCGAAGCTAGCTAGCCATTAACGTCTAACCATGTATGCACGTGCAGGGCAAATGGACACATGCATCTTTAGGCATATAGTTTCACCCCGTCATAATATTCAGCAAGGTATAATCAAAGTAAGAGAGCTATCGTAAGCCACAAACAAAATACTAATTAAGGGTGCCACATGCCATGACATACATGATTAAACTTGTTTTTTAGGTGATTGATATGGGGTGAAGTCCATTTTTTCAACCTCTAAGTTACATGTAAGTATAATTTTTAACCCTGGACTATAAAACCGGATAACAGGTGTCCTCCAACTACGCGTCTCCAAAGCAACCATTTAGTGCATTTAAACAACATATAAACGATAAATGAAAGCCATCCATGTTGTTTGGCCCTAAGGTAAATTAAACGATCCGTCTAAATGATCTAAGCAGAATCAATTAAACATGATTAAATGAGCTAAATAATGAATTCTTCTTATTTAAAATAAATTACATCCTCCATCCTAGAAAAAATGTGACGCTATAGGATTTTTAGGATATATTAGTGCTTAATGAAAGGTGAACCATATTAATTAACTAAATAGCACCTTATTAAAAGGAATGTACGGAGGTACAGACCACAATCTCAAGCTTATATGGTCAAATCTATTGTCCACGAGCTAAAACATCATGTTTTCAAGACATCTTTTGAATTCTAGAACATATAGTTTTTTGGGATAGGGGAGTAATTATGAACTCTTAGAGGTCATACTAGGTTTTTATTATTTTTAGAAAAAATAGAAAACCACCTTTAAACCAGTTATAGCACCAAATTTATTCAGTTTTAATATCAATATCACACTATTGTTTAAATTAGAGATTGAAAAATGTACTTACCCTTTACATGGTAAAAAAGCATATACATGCAGTGGGTGCATGTAGCATGGGGTGTGTAGCCCCCTAGCCCCCTTGCCTATAACCTGGCTTCCCCTGCATCTAGGGATCAAAACAGACAGGATAAATTTCATATTTTCTCCTTCCATCTTATTTACTATTTTTGTCCTGTCTATTTCTGTATTTATAGAAAAATATGGTAATGGTACAGGGACTAGGATAATATTCATCAGAATTTTCCCAACAAAACATGGGGGATGTAAGTTTACAACTAACTTATGCGTATGAATAAAACACTTTGTCTAGAGAGAAAAGTAAGTCATAGATGAGCTAATTACTATATGACTAGACTGGTAAGTAGACTGTAAAGCCTATAGGGGCAGATCCTGTATAGGTGCTCTGGTATTTCCGGGAATACTCAACAAATTTGCGGAACTATTCAGCCTGTTCGCTTGTTGGTTTCAGCCAGCCTAAACCAGCCGGCCAACAGTGTTTTTCTCTAAAAAAAAACCAGCACCAGCATCAACCAGTGAACAGGCCCATATCAAGTATACAGATATATATGTTAGTTGCATTTCCTGTTTCATCATTTTCTTGCTATTCACATATCAGAAAAGTGTAGCTTATTAGCCTAATCTCATTACACTACACTGTGACTTCCTTAAGTCCATATAAATTGTTAATCGCCAATCGGTCAACTAGCAGTCACACACATGGTTGCATGCATGCATGCATCTATCGCCCCTTACCTATACCTAATCCTCATGCAACCTAAGGCTGACAACCATACTTACATGTATACGGATATAGATACGATGGTGTGACGTGTAGTCAGCGATATAGACGTTTTTGGTTTGGGAATACCTAATTTAAAACTCTAAATCCAGCAATTGAAGTTTAGAAAGCTAAATTATTAGCAATGCTCTTAGTCTCACATGATGACACGACATCAACTAGGAACGAAAACAGATGGAAATAATCTCATCCCGACCTGTCCTGTTTTCTATTTTATTCCGCCCATTTCCGTATTTGTGGGATGAGAGGGGTTTTTCTCCTTATTCCGCGGGATCCCGTTTTCATTCAGAATTGATCCGTATTTATTTCTTTTTCATCCTATTTTCAATCTATGTGAGATATATCTAGAAATTGATATGTTCATAAACCAACTAATCACCAATTATGTATGTTAACATGTTAACGCATGGCATGCTAGTGAATATTAGACCAATAACTTCGTATGTGTATATTATTTTATGACTTTGTTCATGTATACTCGATAATATTTAATCATGTTATTCTAACTTAATTTTTCGGCTCTCTGTCTGTATTGTTTGTTTCCGTATTTTCGTATATCCTCACATCTATTTTCAATTCTGTTTTTTTCCTAAAACCGATTCTGTTTTCGCTAAAAATATAGAAAGAAAACGGGAGATGAGTTTTTCCACCTGTTGTTTTGGTTCGTTTTCATCCAAACGACGACAAGGCGAGGCTGCAGACCATTGCTTTCATGTGCGTGTCGTCAGTGTGTTGCTGGTGTCTTCATGCGTGATGTGCAGGCAACCACCACCATGGTTGCATCAGGCAGCAACCTTGCCAGTTCCCACTGTTTACGTGAAGACAGCAAGCCTGCACATGCTACATGTCCTGCACGCATGTGAACTGCCGACAGACAGCACAGACCGGGCGCACTACATAGCTCCTATTTATTCATTTTTTTGACACATTTATTCATTTTTTATACTCTACAGTACTTGTTTGCCTCGTTTCTATTTTTGCCTCTGTTGCTGCTCTAGCAAACGGTAAAAACTAAGAGACTCACTGCCGCATACAGTACCTTTGCCGAGTGCCAGCGGTACTCGGCGAAGCCCAAAAACACTCGGCAAACGACACTCGGCAAACCCTTTTACGGCAAACGCTAGTTTGTTAAGTGTTTTTGTTGGACACTCAGCAAAGACGTTGCCGAGTGCAAAAAAAAACACTCAGCAATTTTTTTTTCAAAAAAATAAAATAAAAAGACACGCCAACACCACGCCCGCACCACCAGCACCGCCGCCGCCGCCACCATCCACGCCCGCACCACTAGCACTGCCGCCACCATCCACGCCGCATCCGCCTCCGCCACCACCACGCCCCGCCAAAGCACCGGGCCGCATCACCAAGCACCGCCACATCCGCCAAGATACGCCAAAGACCACCAAGACCGCCAGATCGCATCCGCCTCCACCACCACACCCCCTCCCTGGATCTCGCCGTTGGGGGAGGGAGGGAGGAGGCACCAACCGCGGATCTCGCCGGTGGGGAGCGGATCCAGGGAAGAAGATATGGGAGGGGGAGGGGGGGCGGCACGGCCGCCGGATCGGCGGTGGGGAGTGGGAGGGAGGGCAGCGCTGGGAAGGGAAGTGGGAGGGGAGGGTCCCCGCTGGAGAAAGGGAGAGGAGGGGCGGTGCGGCGTCCGGATCCGGCCGGATCCAGGGAAGAAAGGTGAGAGGAGGGGCGGGGCGGCGACCGGAGAAAGGGAGAGGAGGGGCAGTGTGGCGGCCGGAGCCGACCGGATCCGGGGAAGAAAGGTGAGGGAGAGGGGCGCGCAGCGGATTTGGAGGAGAGAGGAGGGGCGCTCGGTGGATTCGGATTTGGAGGAGAGAGGAGGGGCGCACGGCGGATTCGGATTTGGAGGAGAGAGGAGGGGCGCGCGGCTGGAGAAAGGGAGAGGGGCGCGTGGCGGATTTGGAGGAGAGAGGAGGGGCACGCGGCGGATTCGGATTTGGAGGAGAGAGGAGGGGCGTGCGGCCGGAGAAAGGGAGAGGGGCACGCGACGGATTTGGAGGAGGAGGAGAGAGGAGCGGCGCGCGGCGGATTTGGAGGAGAGAGGAGGGGCCGGACGGAGTTATAGGAACAAAATTTTTGCCGAGTGTTCTATGTCTGAGCACTCGGCAAAGTTTTTTTTTTTTTCTTCTTCTTCGTTTCCAGAAAAAAATTTATTTTTTTGCTGAGTGCAAAAAAAAAAACACTCGGTAAACCTCCGATTTTGCCGAGTGTTTTTTTATGCCGAGTGTTTTTAGTACAACACTCGGTAAATAACTTGTTTACCGAGTGTTCGAGAAAATACACTCGGCAAACATAAAAACACTCGGCAAATTTGAGGATTCCGGCAGTGACGTATACCATTACGACTTGGGCTTCATCGTGGCGAGCGCCGGCATCATCGGCAGCTGCACGGCGCATGCCATCGCGGGACGCAGCAGCGCACGGGTCCTACTTCTAGAGCGCTTCGACCTGCTCCAGGTCTCCAGCACCTCGTCTCCTGGCACGGCTACTCCCACACCATCCGCGGCTCTTCGCACGGGCCACGGCGAGTCCGGCACCATCCGCGACGCCTACAGCTAGCCTACCCTTGTCGCAGTACCCGCCCATGGAGGCAGCAAGCACGGCGGCGGTGTTCTGAACGCGAGTCCACATCCAATTGATGATGGTCGTCGTTTGCTGCTGGGCAAGGCCCGGGTGTATCCCCGTTTGCTGCTGGGCAGTGCTGTGCTCGGGCCGAGCTTGGTGGTGAGATGCCAACGCTCCCCTCAGATGAGACGGAGCCTCCACGACGCACGACGTACGGCACGAGCTCCAGCTGTGGAGTACGGACCCGGAGAGCCACCGAACCGCCCTGAGGCCTGAGCTGCTGGTTGCGCAGCGGCAACATCCACAGCCGGAGCAATCTGTGATTGTAAATGTTGTGTTTTGTAATTACCACATCCACAGCCGTGTAAGCATTGTGCTTTGTACAGGAAGCATACTAGCGTTAGTAATTTATGCAGGAAATTATTAGCTTGAAAATTGGACAGGAAGACATTACAGACTATAGATCGCACAAACCCGTGAGCATGTTGGGCCGAGGGCCGAGGCCCCGGCGCAGCGAAGGGAGGGACACTTGAAAGTCTGGTGGGAGCTGGTCGCCGTTCGATTGAAACGGACGGTCGGATACGCTTGACTGCAGAGAACAGTCGCTGCCCTGACTTCAGAGGATCTCGTTCCCCAGCGACAGCTACAGTGCGTCTCACGTGTTTACAGGCGTTCGTACATTTGAAAGTGAGATCGCTTCATAGGCGTTCGTACAGGGCAGGAGGTTGCTGGAACGAGTGGCATGGGCGCATGGCATCCATGCAAGCGTAAGCGTGTGGCCGTGTAGGGTAGCTGGGACAAGCGGCTGTACAAGAACCCACGACACCGACCGCTCAGAGGAAAATAAAACGAAGCCGGCGAAGAAAAATAAATAAATAAATAAACAAATAAAGGAATTGCTAAATTTTAGGTGTCCGACTTTTAGTTTTATTTTAGACGACGGTTATTGTATATATTTATACTAAAATTATAGTTTTAGTTCATTGTAATTTCTGTAGACACAATATGCATTTTTTATGTTTCTCTGTTCCCTGATCTGTCTTCTGCTGTCTTTTGTAACTGAACTTTGTACCTATGTCTGTTTAATCCAATTGCAGTAGGAGCCTCTGGCTCCTCCTGATTTCTCAAAAAATATGTAATTTTTGGGTTTCAAGAATATAAAACTTGTTAGATAAAACAACAAACCTGATGAGATCTGATACGTGTTGGCACAAAGATAATTTAATAATTTATAGTTATTTTCTATAGTTAGACAAGGACAAAAATTTAATATGTTATGACACAAAGATAAATAACAACTCACAAAAATAACAATTTACTTATATTAATTGCTAGTACAAGAGTGTTGTTCTAAAATCATGTTAAAATTCGGACACCTGAAATATAGCATAAGTGAATAAATAAACAGGTATTTATCCCAATCGCGGCGCGGGTAGGTAGGAACGGCAGGCAGGCAGGAACATTTGTTAATTAGCTGAAGCACGCCGAGTGGCGTCTGTCTATAACCGCACGCTAAGCGCTCAGTGCAACGCGCTCCCGTGAACGGACCGGGTCCGTCAAGTCAAACCATGGACGTGCCTCTGCCGCTACTGCTGGGATACCTGGCCGTCTCCGTCGTCGTGTGGTGCCTCCTGCTCCGCCGCGGTGGGGACGTGCCTCTGCCGCTGCTTCTGGGACCGGATCGATCCCTCGCTGTAATGTAAAATGTACTTTACCCTTTAATTACATGGTAAAAAAAGCACATACATGTGGGTGCATTTAGAAAGTGAGATCGCAGCGGCAGGCGGTTGCTGGAACGAGTGGCATGGGCGGGCGTGTGGTCGTGTCCTCGTGTGGGTAGTTGGGACAAGCGGCTATAGAAGACGGGAAGCAAATTCAGTACGGATCGTCTCTACTGGACGTCGGTGGACCCACATTCGAAGACGAGCGGAAAGCTCCCCTCTCGGCTCCTGCTCACATGCTAGATCGGCTGGCGCCTCTCGGCTTCTGCTCACATCAGCGCAGCGCGCGGCTCGATCACTCGAGGAGTCACGGCTAATGGCTCGATCTACACGGTACTCCCTCCGTTGGCGGGAGAGCGCGGGCGCGGGGGAGGGGGAGTCCAACCGTGCATGCGGCCATGCACAGGGAGTCGAACAGTCTGGCATGCAGCGTAGGATACGAAGGATTTCGCGGCGTTTGTAGCTGGAGAGTTACGGTTTCCTTGGTCTCGGTGTTTCTAGTGCGCCTCTAAATCAAGGACGGAGGGAGTATCTCCTCGACGACTGTACGCGGCCTCTCTGACGACGGCCTCATCTCGAGCTCCGGCCACGTCCTTATCCCGGGCGCCGGCCATGTCCTGAAAAGGAGTATCCGCCATCTCCTCCCATGGGCGTAATATTCACATTGTAATTTTTACATGAAACCCATAAGGCCTTCTGGCTGTTTTGAAATTTGTATGGAAGGTTGTTTGTGCTGAAAATGATTACACTACTATGTGATTGTTTCTCATAATGATTTACAAAAAATTAGATTATTGTCAAGAGAATATGCAGAAATTAACAAGAAGAATATGAGAGGATGGACACGCTGGAACGATAACATGTGAAACGGGAGATGTGTCCTATAAATGGACGGAAATTGCTCCGATACTTCTTTTTCTAATAACAATGCACACATCTCAAAGCAACAGCCCGTCTAACTAATTATTTTGATAATTATTTTCTCTTGGGTCCCACATTGGCCCGGCCCATCCAACCTAGCCCGAGTCCAACCCTAATGTGTCATTCGAGTTGCCGCCGCTGGAACTTGAGCGGTTCGTCACGTGCTCCGAGGTGCCCCTCACCGAGCGTTGCGTGATCAGGTACTCAGCGTAAGGTTGTCGGTAGTGCCTATTCCTGATGCCCGCCGGTAAGCACTACGATTCCTGTTTTTGGTGCTTTCGATCTGCTGTTCAATGATAGTCTCAGCTTGAAAAAGAGACGAGAACACCATGTTGATCGGTCACCAGGTCGATGTCGGTTTCTACTACTAACAATGGTGAATGGGTTAAACGTGGAACAAACAGTGGTCACATGATCAGTCTAAGAAACATGACAGGAACGGCTTATGGTTCTGAGAACCACGAGCATCGAACCTTCCATGATTCAATTGATATTACAGCAGCCGGCAAACAGGATCGGAATGGGAGACGCCGTTTCGTCCAACGAGTAAACGGAGAGACACCGAACATGCAGGATCTAGAGAGCTTGGGTCACGACTGGAATCGGGCTGGGTTGGAACGGCCAGGCCCATGTGGGACTCAAAAGAAAAAATTAAAAAATTAATTAATTAATTAGAGTGGGCTGCTTTGAGATCCGTGTGTTTTTTTGGAAAGAGGAGTACCGGAGTAGTTGTCTAAATGGACCCCCCTCTCAAATGGAATATATATATATATATATATATATATAATATATATATATTTCAAATAAGAAATGTTTCATGTGGCCTTTGAAACACAGGTACTCTCTCATACATAGCTAACAAAATCCATCGAACATAGATCTTTACGAGTTGTACAAAATACTATTAATCAAAATGTAACTTTCTAGCGGACGATGACAGTGTGGCCACTTGCTCAACTCCATGTAAAATACTTATAAGTCCACCCTGGATGAAAGAAATAGACATGGTCGAATAATGCGCAGACACCCCTTTGCATAGTTTGGCATTGTGGCATTGGTATATAGTTGCCTTTGATCAAAGCGCCATCCATGGTAAAAGATGGACCGTTATGAAGGCACAATGCCACAGAATATGAAATTGTTCATAAATCTTGCATGTAAGTAAATAATAAAAATGAAAAATCAAGCGAATAATGCCGAATTGATGACAGCATGTTGGTTCCCCTGCTTGAAAACACATATTAAGACTTTCTCGCATGTATACCAATGAAACAAATCTAGCATAATCATGTGTTATCATGTCATCGAGAGCACATGGAAAAACAACGTACATACCTATATTGCATCATTTTCACTAGTGCGTGGAGAACTAAAGTTGACTAGGTCTTCACTGATTGGAACAATTACACCACCGCTTTGAGAAGAGTTAGCCTCCATGGCGGCTGTGTGGTCGATAGGGAAGATAGCTTCTCAGCGTCTGATTGAGCTTGGACGGAGGCCGCTTTGCCAGCTTGACTGGGAGACTTCATCGGGCGGAAGAATCCTAAACACATTGCTCTTCCCCTTAACGGGCGTCCTATGCGCATCGCTGCATACCCAGTCCTGCTGCTGCATCTCCGGCACCGTCGACTCAGGCGAGGCGGACGACGAGAGAAACTCGATACAGCGGCCCTGTAGTGAAGATGGTTCTCTTGGAAGTCTTCCCATGCGTGCAGACCTGTAATCTTTGCAGTCTTGGGAACGGGAACGTGGGTACGTTCCACGTTCCGAGAATATTGTTCCAATTCGTAGAACAAGAATTTGATGGAACATCGTTCCGAACACCAATGGAACGCGATCCACGCCACGGGAACCACGTCTGGCCACTCGATGTAAATATGAGGCCCAAAGTTCAATTGATGGAAGAAAAAAAAGAGGCGAGGCCGGACGATGAGCTTAGATATCTATTTTATCTTTATTATTTTAGAACTTTCTTAGTTTTACATTTAGTGAAAACTTATGCTAATTAATTCATTCATGATATGAACCAATTTAAAAGGATCATGTTTATTGTTTCGGGACACGTTCCCGTTACACTTGGTACGTGTTCCATTAATCAAAGGAACAAGATCAAGCTATATACCCCCTGACCTATAGATTTAAGAAACAATGTACCACGTATCACATTCTCGTACCACCACCCTAACGTTACGCGAACTTGGCTGCTATGCCTGTAATCCAAAACCTTCTCTTGGAAGCATCTCCGTGAGTGAGGTAGCCAGAGCTGAGTAACGAGCCAGAGACGAGTTACGAGCCGGCGCAAGGCTGCGAGCCAGTTTAGAACGTGGTACGTGTCATGATTTGGCTTCAGGTGCCCACAGCGTCCACTGGGGAACTATCCCCGCTGAATTTATTTCTCATGGAACTCAGAAGAACCCACAGCCCCACAAAAAGAAACCACTACACCGACCTCTCATGAAAATAAAACGAAGCCGGCGAAGAAAAATAAATATAAATAAACAGACCAATCGCGGCGCGGCTAGGTAGGAACGGCAGGCAGTAAGATTGTTAGCTGAAGCACGCCATGCAAGTGGAACCTGTATATATAGATGAACCACTCCCTCGCTAACCGCACGCTCAACGCTCAGTCCAACGCCAAGCGCGCCTCCCGTGAATAGAGCAAGTCAAACCATGGACGTGCCGCTGCCGCTGCTGCTGGGCTCCCTGGCCGTCTCCGTCGTCGTGTGGTGCCTCCTGCTCCGCCGCGGCGGGGACGGGAAGAAGGGGAAGCGGCCGCTGCCGCCCGGTCCCCGGGGCTGGCCGGTGCTGGGCAACCTGCCGCAGGTGGGTTCTCATCCGCACCACACCATGTGCGCGCTTGCGAAAGAGTACGGCCCGCTGTTCCGGCTCCGGTTCGGCAGCGCCGAGGTGGTGGTGGCCGCGTCGGCGCGGGTGGCGGTGCAGTTCCTGCGCGCCCACGACGCCAACTTCAGCAACCGCCCTCCAAACTCCGGAGCCGAGCACGTGGCCTACAACTACCAGGACCTGGTGTTCGCGCCCTACGGCTCCAGGTGGCGCGCGCTGCGGAAGCTGTGCGCGCTCCACCTCTTCTCCGCCAAGGCCCTGGACGACCTGCGCGGCGTCAGGGAGGGCGAGGTGGCGCTCATGGTGAGGGAGCTCGCCCGGCACCAACACGCCCCCGTGGTGCTGGGGCAGGTGGCCAACGTCTGCGCGACCAACACGCTGGCCCGGGCGACGGTGGGGCGGCGCGTGTTCGCGGTCGACGGAGGGGAGGAAGCCAGGGAGTTCAAGGACATGGTGGTGGAGCTGATGCAGCTCGCCGGGGTCTTCAACGTCGGCGACTTCGTGCCGGCGCTGGCGTGGCTCGACCCGCAGGGCGTGGTCGGCAAGATGAAGCGGCTGCACCGCAGGTACGACGACATGATGAACGGGATCATCAGGGAGCGGAAGGCCGCCGGGGAAGGCAAGGACCTGCTCAGCGTGCTGCTGGCCAGGATGCGGGAGCAGCAGCCGCTCGCGGACGGCGAGGACAGCAGGATCAACGAGACTGACATCAAAGCACTCCTCCTCGTAAGTCTCCCTAGCCTTTTCCCTTTATTCCAATGGACCCCCGACGGAGTTGGTCCAGTTGGAGTTTGGAGTGTATATTCCTCATGTACGTACTTTCTGTGGGACACATGGTGACCACAGAACCTCTTCACGGCGGGGACGGACACGACGTCCAGCACGGTGGAGTGGGCGCTGGCCGAGCTGATCCGGCACCCGGACGTGCTCAAGAAGGCCCAGCAGGAGCTGGACGCCGTCGTCGGCCGCGACCGCCTGGTCTCCGAGACCGACCTCCCGCGCCTCACGTACCTGACGGCGGTGATCAAGGAGACGTTCCGGCTGCACCCGTCCACGCCGCTGTCGCTGCCCCGCGTGGCCGCCGAGGAGTGCGAGGTGGACGGGTTCCGCATCCCCGCGGGCACCACGCTGCTGGTGAACGTGTGGGCGATCGCCCGTGACCCGGAGGCGTGGCCCGAGCCGCTCCAGTTCCGCCCCGACCGCTTCCTGCCGGGCGGCTCGCACTCGGGCGTCGACGTCAAAGGGAGCGACTTCGAGCTCATCCCGTTCGGCGCCGGCCGGAGGATCTGCGCGGGCCTCAGCTGGGGCCTGCGCATGGTCACGCTCATGACAGCCACGCTCGTGCACGCCCTGGACTGGGACCTCGCCGACGGCATGACCGCGGGCAAGCTGGACATGGAGGAGGCGTACGGGCTCACCCTGCAGCGCGCCGTGCCGTTGATGGTCCGTCCAGCACCCAGGCTGCTGCCGTCTGCCTACGCAGCGGAGTAGAAAAACA